>CM074723.1:96848463-97448463 GCA_037306005.1 Rhinophrynus dorsalis | reverse complement strand
GTTGGCAGAACAGAGATAACTGGAACACTATCAGAGTGCACCAGTGTCTGTCCGGAGCTTCAAAAAATAGGCGCAGAGGGATGACGTCACAACGCACGTGACGCGGCGTCGTCAGAAGCCGGAAGAGAACCGGAACAGAGGTAAGCCCCGCACTGCAGCCGGAACAGGAGCGAGGGTGACAATATCTTGTGTAGTGTACAGTGTCTCCACCACCCGTCAGTGCAGGTTTTAAAGTGGATCTGTCTCCTTAAGACACATTTATTTTGTTTTACAGGAAATTAACATAGCTGGGAACTGTCCGGATTTGCCCCGGAGATTCTGCCCACATCTGCTCCTTCCCTGTCTGTTCCTCCCACTCCCCGCCCTCTTTTCCTCCTCCCCCACCCTGTTCCTCATACTTTATTAAATGGTATGAGCTCCGTCCCCGCTCACAATTAACCCCACCCTTTTTTTGCAAATCACATAATTTTTCTCCCCCAGCAGCACCACAGGACTCCCCTCTTCATGGAGTCCTCAACAAAAGGTTTCCAGGTATTGGGAATTAAATGTTGCGTATTTGTAATACTTTGGGTTGATCCCTTTAAAACTGGATACATAGGAAAAATACCTGCTGTAGGGCTGCAGTGGTTATTCCTGGACTGCAATGGTTATCATGTACCCATAAGGCAGGTATTTTTAGTATGTGTCCACTTTTAAAGGGATGATCTAATAGTTTTACTAGCCATTTAGCTGTAAAATAAATGGTTTTTGAGAAATTGATCTTTATATTTTGGTGGCACAGTGTGGCATTTTATGTTAATTCCCTGGACATTTTGCTATTTAATTCCTTTGAGGTAAAACATATTGCTTTCTGTGCTATTAGATACACCTTCAGTGTGTGGGCTGTGTAGAGTCATTCTTTTATCTGTGTATGATAATATTGGTAAAGTACACAAACAAATTAGCATAAAGCAAGATGATGGTGTGTGTGACCTCCAAATAAAGGTCATTTTCTCAAAATCGATGACTGATACAACATACATACATACAATAATTTCATTATCTTTTAAAATTAAATGTATCTTAAAGTGAAAGGTACACTTTAGGATGAACTTATCAGAATGAAAGATCCCTAATGTGCTGAGGCAGGGAAATCCTCACAGCCTGCATTGGCAAATTCAGTACATCATTATTAACCCTTTGCGTGCCAGAGGTGTACCCAGGGCATTGTAGTGCAATGCTTTGGATACCTCTCTGACACTCAAAGGGTAAAGTCTGTGTTGAACACGCTTTTGTGAAGCTGGTTGAGATGGTGCTGATTGCACCAGTGATTTCCACTGATCTCCACCTCTCAGAATACAACATAATGCAGTATGCAGCAATCTGAATACACTCATGTGCTGGGCACATACAGGTTTCAATATTCTAATCTACACTATGGGCTGCCATGCAGATCTTTGACTTGGAAGATATTAGGGGATGTGATGGCATTCACATCCTCCATTGACTGCCCAAACCACATTGGAATTGGCCTGTAATATAAAACCAATGCCCATGTGTGCCAGCCTTGCCACCCATGTAAAGCAGGACATGGGCAATTTAGCACCCGCTAAAATGGGGCTCAGACAAGGTGCTTGTGTAAATGTATCCTTAGAGGTACTTCAGGACCGTGGTTTATAAATGAGTGTAGTGGGGAGAAAGAAGTGAACATGTAGATGCAGGAGCTACTGTTTAGAGGGTGGTGAGACACAATGGAAGGAAGAAGAGTTTTATTGTTATAATGAAGTAAATGATATCACATTAGGTCAGATTTTTACATTAGCATTTCCGAGAAAATAAATGATTAACCCTAAAATCAAAGATTTCAAAGCAAAATTTTGTATGTGCTTCAACATAAAGAAGAGGGATGAATTACTTTCTAATTCTCTGTATCCGGATAAGAAAGGGGTATGTTAGAGCACCTCCTTAACCTGTTGAGTGTCACACAGGTATCCAGTTCATTGTGAAGCAATGCATTGTATACTTCTGGCACTTAAAGGGTTAACATAGTCTCATAGCACTTAGAGGTTTAACACTAGTCCCATAGAGACCCTGAGGCATTTAGTAACATTGGGCATTATTAAATAAATCACACAAACTGCATTATGGGGAACAAATAAAACTTCCATTAATTTAAATGGGCTTTGAACACCTTGAATGTGAGAGGTATGTATTGCATTACTTCTCAAGGGGTTAAAAACTCTGTAAATCATTAGGAATTTTAATTTTCCTCCATTGTGCAGTTGGTTTGTTCTTGAATGGTTTATCGTTGGCTTCCTGAATACAGCCAGTTGTACGTTGTGAGGCTGTTCACATGGACATTTATTCAGCGCATCAACGCAGCTTGTTGCAACTTTGATCTGACAGCACCTACACATTTGTTGTATGGTTTCAGTGGGACTTCAGGGGAATCCCACAAGTGATGCAGGTAGCTGTGTTTCAGTGTGATTTTGATCAATTCTTAATATTGAAAGTGAAGGATGCTGAGAGAGGAAAACATGCCTTGCACCATATATTTTATAAAGATTATTTAAAAATGCATATTTTTTTATTAATTATTTTTTAATCTAATTTATGAAGGCACGTTGCCTACATTCATCAAATCAAAACCTGTTACTGTCCCTTTATATGCTGCACCCCGTGACAGACTCACTGTGTTCACTAAGTACTCACTCTGTTCACCTAAGTGGGAAGTTAACTAGGCCATCTCCAATAACTGACTTGCATGCAGGAGTTCTCTGGTTCACATAAATGCATGTTGCAGATCACAATGAGTTATGTTTTCAGTGCAGGGAAATGATCAGCGTCCCACTCTGTCAGGAGACTTGTGGGCTGTAACAGCCTGATTGGGTCTCCTGGAACAAGACAGGGAGAGATATCACAACGGACAGTCCTGCCTGTCATGTAAAGGGCTGGGCCTATTTATACACATGTTTTTGCCTTATGGTGCAGATTTGGAGCCTATATATATATATATATATATATATATATATATATATATATATATATATGGACCCATAGTCTAGAACGTGTTAAAGGCAGGAGTATTATTATTTTTGTGTGTGATTATATTAAACTCTTCCTGATAAGTAAAACAAGTGTACTTTACCTGCTGGGAGATGCTTCTTCCCAAATGTATTACTGTTCAAATTTGTATATTTTACTTTAAACTTCAGGCAACACCATACATTGTATTATTTAAAAAAAAACAAACTTTGCCTATATTTATAAAAGTAACTGGAGTTATTATGGAGTAAACCAACTGCACCATAGGGGACAAATACAATTCCTGTTCAATTAAATTGGGTTTTTAACTCATTGTATGTTAGAGTGGTCTCCAATGCATTGAATGCACTGGAGACCACCACTCTAGTATTCATGGCATGAACAATCTCTGTTCAAGTGCATGGGAGTTTTTATGTGTCCCCTTTGATGCAGTTGGTTTACTGCAGAATAACCCAGTTTACTTTTTATGGGCCTTTGCCTCTTGGCCTCTAGTTGGTGCTGTTGATACGTTTAATGTAAAAAGTATGAGTTGTAATAACTTTTGAATGAAAATTCTCCCAGCTTTGGGCTTATTAATTTTACCACATAGATTAAACTTAAACCTGGATAGCACAGAGCTACATCACCCTAATCACCAAAATATATAAAGTGCTATCCATATAATGTGTTATAGCAATGATGTCAATAATAAATCCACACAATAATAACTATACACTTAATAAATAAATAAAAATAAATATTAGCCAGTGAAGTACATATAGTGTACATAGTTCATAAAGCTCACAAAATGAAAACAGAGATCATGCGTATCCAATACCTTTAATCCAGGGTATCTTCCCCAGAACACTGAACAGTACGACAAGAGATATGGAGTGGAAATAGGAAAGGATGGTCTGCAGCAATATCATTATTTCAGTGTATTAAAACGTAATAAAAACAAGTACAAGGTATCAAACACATATTTAAGTGTAACTACATCTGATATCACAGTATGAGGGTATTTGCATACTGCTGCCCTGTGTAATCCAGTAGTGGTGACCCAGACAGTGTTTCCATATTTATCCACTTTAGCTAATCCATGGAACAGCTGTGACTCCACAGATCTACAAATATGAAGGAAATGTAAACTCTCTCCTCTTCTGTACCTTGTCTCAGGAGCAGTTCAGCAGTGTTACCTCTATTTCTTTGAGTTCTGGTCAAGTGCCTGTTGTGTCAAATCACTTAACTGTCCAGCATAGTCAGATAACTGGAAACCAGTGTGACTAGCTGGGATAAAAAGGGGTAATGCTGAACTACTGCCTTTGAGACATGGCAGAGTAGAGTCAGGAGTATGATCTGTAGATCTGTGGACTCACTTGGACAGTTGTCCCAAAGAGTTGATGAAGTGGACATATATAGAGATGCTATCTTGGACACTATAGGATTATATGGGGCACTGGTATACAAATGTGCTTATACTGAGAGACATAGTCTCTGGCACTTAACCCTTTCAGTTCCAGAGTGGTACGGAATGCATTGCAAAGCAATGCATTCCGTACCACTCTGGCACTCAAAGGGTTAAAACTCAACTAAATTAAAATAATGACATTGCACTAGATCTTGTTTTCCTCTTTTTCCCTCCCTGTGTTTTCTGCATTGGGAGTATCGTTGTTTTACTCATTGAGAAATGCCCTGAAACACACACATAACACCCATATTAGTGTATATATATTTTTTTTTTTAATGAAAGAGCTTACTTGACTCTTAACCCTCTCTGGCACTCAGATGGTTAAACCTGAACAGTGCAGGTTACAGAGATGTTCTGATTTATTACTTAGCTACAGCGGTTCCCAGGTATCCATACAGCATGCAGTTATATATATATATATATATAGAGAGAGGTTTGTGAAATATGGAAGCACTCACTTGTCTTAGATTCATCCCCAGGTGCACAATCCTTCATTGGTAATACACAGGTTGCAGAAAAAGGCAGCACCAGTGGGACTTTTTTTTAGTTCAGTATAAGCAAATTTATTGTCAACGATTCGGTCCCAACATGGACCTTGAAAGGTCCATGTTGGGACCGAAACATTGACAATAAATTTGCTTATACTAAACTAAAAAAAAGTCCTACTGGTGCTGTCTTTTTCTGAAACTACAGGGGTGATGTAGCAATCCGGTTCCTAGGTAAGGAATAACAGCCATAAAGTCTTCACTGGAGTGATTATGTAGTGACAAATAGAGCATTTCTCACACAAAACAACTGCACAGTATTTTGAAAATTAACCTTATGTTCTGGAATTGATTTACTTTTGTCTTTGTACCTGTAGACTTAAATATGAGAATGTAGGAAATAAGGGCAATAGTCAGGAACCTAATAGGTGATACATTTACTTTCCCAATGTAACCCATACAATGAAATCACCTCTCTAGCATTAAAAGGATTAAAATGCCCATTTAACACTGAGTGGTAGAGAGGTATTCAACGCATTGTGTTTCAATGCTCTGGCTACAACTCTAGCACTCAAAGGGTTAAGTTAGTGGGGATTTTTATATTCAGTATCCTGAATATGGACCTAAGTTACAGGGAAAATAGTTTGGAGAAAAATGAGAACTCAAGATTTATATATAATTGATGTGTAAATAAACTGTGTTTTAATATTGTACGAGGTAGCTCCTTAGGAAAATATGAGTAATATCTGTGTAACAGACAATAGATGTTCTCTCTTTGTCCGGTATATTTTCCTCTCCCAGCATACTAGTTTATCAGTGTGTGGGGCTAGTAAAACATTATTGTTTATTCATACAAAGAAGTCATGCACAACTAGGTGTAATGATCACACATTACACTCATTTATTGTAAGACAAACTTTGAACAGTCTTGGACAACCCTCTGGGGTTCAAACAGTTAACTTCTTTGCAGGTAGAAATCTCTCCAACACATCTCTGGCATTCAGAGTGTTAAGGGTCAGAGTATTGTGCAAACCATTGCAAGACAATTCATTACACACCCCTCTGGTCCTTAAAGGGTTAAGTTTATCATTGTGTAGTCTGAGGTTGGGAAATTTCGGGCCTTGTGGTTCCTGTTTTTTGTTCAGCCAGCCAACAAATGTTTAGGGATGATGGGAATTGTAGTCCTCATCAGGTTGGCCATCTCTTGTGTAGTTGCCCCAGAATGTGTCATGTTTTGTCTCTCTGATAGCAATGGTGTAACAGCAGTTGCATTTTAACCATAACAGGCAGCAAGCAAACGAGATGACCTCCTGAGAAAGACAGAAGCTGATCTCCTGCAGGCAAGAGAAGGTATCAAAGTAAAAGTGGCCGAGGTGGAGCACCTTGACAGCATGGTCAAGAAACTGGAAGAAAGCCTGAAGGATGTGGAGAGAAAAAAGAATGAGAAGGAGCAAGAAAACCAGTTGCTCAGAGCAGAGACTAAAGAACTCACTGAAGAGCTAAAAGATATACATATGCTGTACAGAGAAACAGGTAATATTGCTGGTGAAACGGGCAATAACCATGGCACAGTTACTCAGTTAAGGCCCTGCACATGGCATACACAGTAGACTTACAATAACAGCTATGACTTTCTTCACACACGCCCAATTCATATTTTGACCTGTAATTAACCCTTTGAGTGTCATTGCACATCTCTTATATTGCATTGCTCCACAGTGTGTTGTTTACCTCTCTGGCACTCAACAGGTTAAATTTAGCATATTGTTTAACCATTTAAATAACATAATTATTCTCAAAACATTGAAAAACTAGTTGAAGAGCCCGTTACATGGCCACAGTGCCACTGCCAGCCGGTCGCGGGGCAGTCATGCACAGATCCGAAGGAGCGTCCAGCTCTGTATCAGCCGTGGTGTGGGCAGTCTCTACTGCACATGACTGCGTCGTTACACACGTTTTGACGAATTAGTATATAAGATAATCCTTTGCACTGCCTGCTGGTCCTTAAAAGGATAGTAATGCTTAATACTGAACAATATATATATTGTAGAGTTTATCCTATTAAACAAAACATGGATGCTGACACATTTTATTCAAAGGCTATTGCAACTCAAACGTCTGTATTTTTGGGTCGGGCACAGTACCTCCATCCCCTGAAATTTTTACTGTAACTCTGTTACAGCATCCAGTGGTAGTTTATAGTTATCTGGCCAGAGGTGTTCTTAGAGTGTTAAAGCAACAGCTTCACCATAACTTTCAGGTCATGGAGGTATTGTATACAAGAAAATTCAATTTTTGAGCTGTAATAACTTTTGAATAAAGCATATCTAAGCAGTGAGACCCCTGCAGTGCATATTTTTTCAATATTAAGCATTACTGTCTGTTTAAAGGGTAAAGGATTGGTTACATTTTCTAATGAAAACTATACATGGGCAGGGCTTTTTCTGCTGATTAAAACAAGGGTATGCCACTACAGATTCAAAAGTTATTACAGTTCAATTTCGTGAAAGGTGAAGTCGTTGCTATCATTCTATGGAGAAATTTAGTTTTTGTCTCACCTCTCAAATAGACTGTAACTGAAAAACTGTCTTATACCAGTGGGGTTATGCATTAAGTTGTGATAAAGAGAGGGATAAAGTGGAGATAACTTCTCCAATTATATGACCTCTCCAAATCCTATGTTATTCTATGGAACCTATACACTAAGATCTCTCAGCTTGAGAAATCTTACCATAGAATATCATAAGAACTGGAGAAATTATATCACTAGAGAGGATATCTCCTTTATATCATTTCTTTATCACATTTTAGTACATATCTCCTCGGTCATAATAATGACAACACTTTAAGGATCAGACGAGTGTGCCACATATTGTGAACTAATGTTGCATATTCCCCTCTGCTCATTAGTGTTAATATAAGTATACAATCATTTTTCCCTAATAAGTTTGAAACTAAGCATCTCCCAGCTCTGAGAGTAACCTTGTTTTACTAGGCAGGAAAAGCCGTACAATATATGTTTTTTATTATACCGTTCCTTTAACTGCTTGGTTTGGTTTTGTCATAATGATTGCTTTCATTTGGGGTTCTCCTTATATGTTTCTTGCTATGTGCATTGTCTTTCTCTATAATATATTACAGGCAGTTTCAGCTTGGCAGACAGACTTACATTTTTCTTTTGTAATATCAAGCATTGTGTGAGGTATACCCCAGCCAACTGACAAGATGACATTTATAATGTATTTTAAGCTATACATTATATATTTAATATAAAAAGGAGAACATCCCTTTGAAAGTTCGCAAACAAGCCCATTTTAATTAATTCTAAAGTGTCATCCAAAACTGACCTATTTTCTCAGATCGGTGGGAGTGTATCTTTTTCGCATAGCATATCAGACTTTAAATAACCCGTTGGTGTTATGTTTTGTACGCAATGCATTATGGTCTGTACTCTGGAACCTAAATAGGTGCAACTGTACAGCAAACCTGCTGTTCCATAATCAAGACTTTAACATTCCTAATGAGATAAGCCTTTGAGCGCCAGTGGGGGTATGCAATGCATTATGGCCTGTATTCTGGAACCTTAATAGGTACAACTCTACTTTCCTAATGAGTTAAGCCTTTGAGTGCCAGTGGGGTATGCAGTGCATTATGAGGCAATGTGTTGTGCACCCCTCTGGCACTCAAAGGGTTAAATGGGGTTTTAACCCCCTGAAAGCTAGAGAGATCTCCAGTGCTTTGCTTCACAATGCTTAGTAGCCCAGTGGGTTAAAACCTCCATTTAAATCAAACTCCCTAATGGAGCAGTTGATTTACCTCTAAATTGTACCTATTCTTGAAACCACCATGTTTGTCAAAGATAAATTACTTTGTAGCAAGGACAGGGTAAGGATACGCAGGTAATTGTCATCAGCGTATACAGACAAATAGAAATGAACAATATGTTTCTGTTTTGGTACTGGTCTACATTTTGCAGTTTCACAAGTTTTTAAAATGTTTCCTGAACCAACAATGCTGTAAACATTCAGTAATTGTTTTAACCAATATGATCACAGGAAACGTTTTCCACTGAAATCAGAATCAGCTGGTAGAGCAGCCTCATGTGACATGTCAATTGGAAACTGATTACTGTACAGATAGCCGGGTAGGACTGGAATCCTTACTGGGAGGTTGTTGGACCTTGACCTGGAAAAAAAAAGTATTTCTTTCTCTCTTCTTACTCCATTACGGTGATTTTAGTAGTGTTTGCTGTACCTTTGTAGGGATTTCAATCAAAACGAAGCATGAACCAAACTGGGCAATATTTGCTCATCTTTCAAGACAATCTCTACAGATGAATAAACTGGAATAACAATTGTCAGCTACAGTCGTTCACAGATGCGGACTTTCGTATCTTTCCTGAAGCTGGTGATGGTGATAGTAGCAAAGAATCTCTAACATGATATAATGGTGCCTAATAGTGCTACAGTGCAGATAACCACCCAACAGACTTTGGAGTTGAGGTTTGCATTACATCATCCTGCCTCGGTGGGCATTATTGAACAGCAGACAATCAAATGTGTGCAACATATTCATCGAGACCAGCACCTACTTTCTCTAGCAGTCACACTGATTTATTTTAGTCATATCACACCTCCTAGCAGGAGCTGCAGTTAAGACATCATTGGCATTGAGGCATATACTCAATAAATTAAAGTTTGGCATCTTACCCAGCCTTTGCAAAATCAATTACTTTGTTGCAATGACAAATCATGCCAAATATGTATTGTTTTCCGTGTTACAGTGACCAGTAATTTTGGTGGAACCAGGTACATTTTTCCAAAGCAGCAGGTTAACAAGCTTTATACTCATTCGGCTAGAGTTGTAAGCTATGTAGTGACTTTGTGACAAAACTATCTTTTACTATAGATTTGCCCTTGAAGGAAACAAGGTTATACCATCCACACGTTACTGTGGATGTCATACTAAGAACATGGGACAATATTGCATCCAAACAACTGCGCCTTAAGGGACAAATAAAACATTCTGTTTGTTTAACATTTATTGATCGAGCTTTCAAATGTATCTATATTGATATTGGCCATTTTTTACAATTTAAAACAATAGTTTGAGACACTTAGCATTAGTCAGTTTATGCAAATTAAACAGTACTGTTATGCCAGCAAGATACTAATATTGCAACCTACTCTGTCTCCAACCTGCCATTTCCCCCGGCTAGTCAGTACTGGCTCATTTACATGAAGTGACCAACCAGCAATCACATGCTGTCAAGGTAATGATCCCACTACAGTGACAATGTGGACAGGTGAAAGTTCCATTTTAAATGTTGATTTTTAACCCCTACTAATACGTTTCAATGTATTGTAATCACTCTAGTATTCAAGGGGTTAAAAGAATATAAATTAGTGGGAACTTGGGAATTTTTACGTGTCCCCTCTAATGCAGTTAATTTGGCCCAGAATCAGGATGGAGTCTCCCATTATATCTGTGTCTCCTGGGAGGGGGGGGGGATGTTGTGCGCTAAGGCAGAGGTATCCAAGTACCTAACAGCAGTCCAGGATTTAAAGCTTTCCTGTTTGAACACAGGTAGACCAATCAGAATGAATGAGCCACTGCTTAACTTGTCTATGTTTTAATTAAAAGGACTGTAATGTTCCATAAAAACTTTTTATAGTTTTATATAGCCTTATAGAATAAGCAGAATGGTGCAAACCCTATCTCTCAAACCAATATGGTTTGAGAGATATTTGTACTGAAAATTTGCCCCTCTCTTTCCTTTTCCTGACGTCAGCGTCTAGCTTGACAGCAGGAGATTCCTGCCCGGGGACCAGCGGGCGGCTCTGCAGCAGAGCCGAGATTTTGTTATCTATAAAGAATTAATTCATTGGAAATGTCTACAAAGTGTGCTTGCTAACCAGGCACACTTTGTAGATCTTTCCAATTCATTTATTCTTTATAGATAACACTATCTCGGCTCTGCGGCAGAGCCTCCTCGAGTCTTACGACTCGATCCTCCTGCTGTCAGCTTTACAACTGATATCAGGAGAAGGGGAGGGAGGGGGGAACTTTGAATCCCTATATCTCTCAATCCATAATGGTTTGAGAGATAGGGTTTGCACCATTCTGCTTATTTTCTAAGCCTCTATAAAACTATAAAAAGTGTTTATGGGACATTACTGTCCCTTTAAGGATATTCCTAGATCCTGGACAGTTGGTGGCCTTCAGCATCAAATGTGGACACCCATACACTAAGATGTGCTAAAGAGAAGATAACGTTCCAAATGATATCACCAATTCCTATATTATTCTACAGAGACTATGCACTAACAGCTCTCTCACATGAGAACTCTTAGTTCACAGACTCCATGGAATAACATAATAACTGGAGAAGTGATATTATGGAGAAGTATCTCCTCTTTATCACATGTTAGAGTTCTTTGTGTGAGGTCTTCACATAATATATAGATGTACACTAATATAGCTCTATGGCTATATTCAGTGAGCTAAAATAGAGCAATTCTGCATATTGGAGGATTGAGATTTCACATCTACTGTAAATGGAGGATCTCTATTATTATTATTCCAATGGCAGACACAGGGAATTTCAGGATGACTATCCCCTTAGTGACAGACGACTTACCTGGTAAGTCCAGGAAGTCATTCGCTATAATGGAAGAAAATAAAACCCCTGTCATTAAGGGGCTATAAATCCTGGATCTCTTTTCTTGACACTACAGTCCCTTCTTCTCGATCCTTCTCCCGCCACCACTAGCTCTTCTCTATTAGGATACCTGTCCGGGGACTTACACTATATTCTGATTCCAGACACCTCACTGTCCAACATTACTTACTCTCTACCTCTTCCTACTTGTCCCTCCTTCTCCCTCTTTCTTGCTTCTCCTTCCTCCTTTCATTCTGTCTTTCCTTTATGTCTCCTTTTCCTTCTCTCTCTCTTCCCTCTCATATCTTCAATTGCATTGTACAGTTGTACACCCACAAATTTTTTCACTTCCCTCCTATAACGTTGTTTCTTGTTTCATGCATCGAGTTAAGTTACCAACCCTCTCCATTTCGTTGTTCAAGGGATTCTCTTTTAAAGGGCTTCTCTACCTTAGTGGTCACTATAGTGCTCTGCTATTTCTTGGCCTAAATTATTCGTTAACCACCACACTTGTATAATATGTTTCTTTTTCTCGTCTCCTGTAATTGTTTTTTATTACGGAATCTGTTTTGCATGTACATTTTTCTTTTGTTGTTTGTTTGGTTTATTTCTCAATAAACATTTTGAAAACTGAAAAAAAAAATGGAGCAAGCAAGCCAACTGCACCATAATGATCAAATGCAAAATCTTCAAACACCCTTCAGTTTAACCCCTTAATGACCGGCCGCACAGGCACGCTGTGGTCACTAAAGGACCAGGGAGCATTTTTTTTTATTCGCTGATCCGACTCAGGGCTCCCCGAACGGCTTGCCCTGAAATCCATGACGGTCCTGTTACGTCATGGGTCGTTTGGTCACTTTTACCCATGATGTACCAGGACCGTCAAGGGTCGTTAAGGGGTTAAATGTGGATTTTAACTCCAGGCATATTAGAAGTCCCCAACTGTGTGCCAATGGGTTGGAGACTTCTAAATCCACATTTAAATTGATATAAATTTTCCTTTGTCCTCTTTCAATCAGCTTGTCTTGCTCCAGAATTGCTCCTCTGCAGCTTATTGAATAAGGCATTAGATTTTTGGTGGTATTGCAGAGTTCCAAACAACATTCTGATCATATGCTAGTTTTTTTTTATAAGAAAATATTATTATGAAGATAGAAAGAATATTATTTTCTTTTTTTGGCTAAAATGTTATTTTTTTAACAAAAATTACATTGAAAGCATATTGTTTTAAAGGAGAATAAGTGTCTCAAAGAGGTTGTCCAAGTGTTTCTTATCCACTGTCAAATTTTCTGCTTTGCTGTAGTCATGAGTATTGTTAATTCAACGTAAATGACTTTCACTGCCTGTCATAGACTTTTTCTTTTCAATTGGATCTGGTGTGAAATCAAATCTACAAAGACAAGCTAGAAGAGAATACTGCAGCACACCTTCCTGTCAGGCTGCCTCAACACCTGCCACATGATTCCATTTTCTTCTATGCTTTTTATGATTATGTACAATCAAAAGCAAATTATATTGTAATCATTACCTTATAACAATATTCAAATGGATAAACCAAACAAAAATATCTTTGACAGTGATAATTAAAAAATACTGTAAAAGATAAACAAATCTGAATGTGCAATGCATCTTTATAAAATTGTGTGTAAATTAGGAGTGTTTCTGAAGATTTGCGTAGATTATTATCATAATCTTGTGTATTTATAAAGCTCCAAATGATTCTGCACTTCTGTATAATAAGATTGTTTACAGTGAGGAACTACAGCAATTCTGAGGCAGACCAACTCCATGCACCATATAGAACACATGGAAAAAGCACATTATTGTGAACTAGTGTAAAAGCCCATGTACGGGCCATTGTCCGGGTGATGTTAACCTTTCGAGTGCCAGAGGGGTGCAAAGCAATGCGTTGTGTACCCCTCTGACACTCAAAGGGTTAAGAGGCCGGTCCTGCTCTGCATCCTGCCACCGACACAGTCATGCACTGTAGAGACTGCCCGAAAACACAGAGCTCCCGTCATTCCTACACCTCCCATCATTCCTACACCTCCCAGCATTCTGTGCGTTCGGGCAGTCTCTATTGCGCATGACGGCTTCTGACAAACATCCTAGCAAATTATTATATAGGATGCTAGAGGCCTTTACTGCAATGCGTTGGAGACTGCTCTTGTATTCAGAGGGTTAAAACTCAATTTAACCCCTTCAATGCCAAAAGGGTGAGCATCACATTGCAGAGCAATGCATTGTGCACCCCTTTGGCACTGAAGGGGTTAAATCAGTGACATTGCTGTTTGTCTCCTGTAGGGAACTTGTGATTCTTCTTAGTACATCTGCCTCAGCATTATATAGAGGCAGTATGGATGAATTTGGGGGTTAATCACTGTAATACATGGACAAATAACATGTTCAATTCATTTAAATGAGGCTGTTAACCATTGAATGCTAATAAAAATTGTTCCGTCCTGCAGATGGGATACACTTTCCTTTAGGTTAAAAGTCCCATTTAAATCAATGGTAATGTGGGGAATATGTTTGTTCCCTGAGGTGCACTTCTATTTTCACCTCTGTGTTTTACCCTTTGAATGCCAGGGAGGTATCCAAAGCAAATGCAGTGGATACCTCTCTTGCACTCAAAGTGTTAATTTATCACATCTTTGATTTTGTAAGATAAAAAGCAAATTATATTGGAAAACAATAAAATATATATTTATGAGAACAATAAGTATAAAATACTATGAAATATAAATGAATAATAACCCTTTGAGTGCCAGAGGGGTGCGGAATGCATTGCTTTGCAAGGGTTAATCTGATTGTGCAACGCATGTTTATCAGATTGTGTGTAAATGATGAGTGTTTATGAAGATTTGTCCATATTATTGTCGATTTTCATATAGCACCAACAGATTCTGAAGTGTTGTACAATAAGAATGTATATGTAATTATGTTGTGTATTTTGTCATCATTAATACATCTTTGGGGTTCACGTACAAAGAGCAGCTTGGTCAGTTCTGGAGCAAATCAGTTGCCCCATAGGAGGCAAATAGAAATCCCCAATTATTTAAACATGGTTTATATTGTCTTGAGTACTACAGATGTCCCCAACACATTGACTCACAATGAGTTAGAAACGTCTCTAGCATTCAGTGGGCTAAAAGTCCCCTTTAACCCCTTAAGGACCGACTGCGCACTCACTATCCGATTCCGGACTCCCCAAACGGCGTTGTAGCACAACATTCTCATTTTTTGGCAAAATTGTCAAAGTAAAGTGTGGCACCCTAATCTGGTGCCCACAGCACCCTGGGTGAGAACCAGCCATCTGAGCAGTGCCTGGCACTGTTATCTGACCATCGATGTGCTTCTAACAGCAGTGAAGCAGATTCTAATGACATAGAATGAGTTCACCCTTTGAGTGCTATAGGGGTGAGAAACGCATTGATTTAAAAGAAATGCATTTGATACGCAAGCATTCAAGGGGGTCAAAGCCTCATTTAAATCAGTGGGCATTAGGGGAGTTGATCCCCATACCACAGATGGTTTGCCCCAAAGTTACATCACTTTGCACCTCTTGGATTGTTTCTTCACAGTAATTGTGAGACAAACCCCGCCCACCCGACTCCATTTTAATCAATGGGAATTTGGGGCATTCTTGTTCCCTCTTCTTGTCTTCTGTGGTGCAGCTGGTTTTCCCCAAAAACCTTAAAACATTTACCCTTTAGAGACTAGAGGGCTATGCATACCCCTCTAGTCCTTACAGGGTTAAAAGAAATCAGCACAAAGTTGTGGAGCACTGTAGTCAAATATTAATGAAGTCATTTGGAAAGTAATATACCATCAATGTCAGTGCCTTAATTTTCTTCTTCCCTATTCACAGCATTGCCAGATACTTGTTTCTAGATAAAACCCCTAGAGGTCTACTGCAAATTCTTTTTCAATACAACCAGATCATTGCAGATAATTGTATTACACGGGGTATTGATCTGAAATCGCTGTTCACCGGAAACATGTCTAAAAAAAATGAAAATAAAATTTAAAAAAAAAACAATTCTAGTGTTTCTGTTTATTGTTTTCACATCACATAACTGAGTATTTAATTTTTTTTGTGACTCACCTGTAAAGAAAAAAAAAGCAAGGTGGAAACATCAGAAAAATTACCTCTTTACAAGAATCTATTGATCACTTTAAATCAAAGAAGTATGTTTGACATGAGATTACCTGCCAGTTTGAACATTAGGTACACTATGTTATAGCCAGGGGCAGTTGTAAGTCTGCCAAAGGGATTGTAAATAAAGCATGCGGCTGCTAGTGCCTCTGGCTTGGGATCAACTAGAGCTCAAGTCCAGGGCATAGGTAAACGTAAACTAATTTAACCCTTTCCTCTACTGCCTATAATCAATTATGACCCAGTGCTCTGGGGTTAACCCCTTATTTATCTTGTGTGGCCAAGCTAAACAATCTGCTGCCAAGCAAAAAGATGAACTGTTGTGGCATGTTTATAATGTAATATATATTTGGGGTAGCTGTGTTAGTCCAGTGTGACTGAGTATGAATGACTGTGTGACTGTGAATGAGTATTTCAGTATGTGATACCTTTTTTTATTGCAACAATGTTTAATTTGTTGGACGAACATTCAGTTTTAGTCCAATAAGAAAGTTATTATCACATACTGCAATACATACATAATTCTAAGTGGTTTTCGGGAGAAGTATGGGGGAAGAGACCAGCCAAATACATCAAATTATGGACAGCTGATGCATGGCATTGCCCATGTGACTGGCTGCACCATTCACATCAGGAACCCGGTAGACCACTCCAGCAGCAAGTCTCACTCGATTTTCACAGAAGTAGCGGAGGGCTTAGGTTCGCCCTGTCCCACTCCTATGAAAATTGCTGCCCCTAATTCGCTGCATGTGGCCGGTCTATACCACTCCATGGTGTGTGTGTAGATATATATATATATATATATATATATATATATATATATATATATATATATATATATATATATATTTTATTGGTTTGACCCTGATATTCTCCACTTCTGACTTTTTGTGCCTTAGTGGATCTAATCTCAATTGCTGGTGATTTTTTTTGATTTTTTTTTTAATCTAGTCTCCTTATTGTACACTAGTATTGAAGGCCCGTGTGCTTGGGCCAGGGTGCTGCCCGGTGGCCTCAGCTGCTGCCCCGGGGAAGGGACGGGTGGTGGTCCTTGGACTGAGGGCTGGCACGTTCTGGCAGTCTCTTCTGCGCATGATGACTGTGCGTGACTGCGTCATTCGAGCAGTCTCTACTGCGCACGTGCATGTTACGCACACAGAGAGCTTCGCATCCTAGCAAATTATATTATAGGATTACTAAGGAATATATTTCACCCACCATAAAGTGTGTATTTGTATAAATACACAATATAAATTAGTGTACTACCAGTAAGATAGTACTCTATATAGAAATGAAAGTACAAACTGCACTTACAGAACTTAATGTAAAACATTTAAGACATATTCAGTCTTCAAGTCCCACACAATGACCTTCAGTAGGACACCACGAGGTCACACTATATGACCATAGCTTTGAATGAATCATCCATATCAATCTGTGACCTATCTGGACTGTGTACTGCTCCAATCTTCTGAACATTGCAGCAGGTCTGACTCACAAGTACCTGTTTTGTGTAACCTCTCTATGTACACATTGGTTATTACTATTATTATTCTGTGTTTGTTAACCCTTGAAGAACCGCATGGTCTGGGGGTGGGATGCTCTGGAGGTCCAAAGCATTTTTTTTTTTTCACTGACTTGATCTGTGAGCACAGCATGCCGTGCAGGCACGCTGTGATTACAAAGTTCAGTGACGTGCCAGGATCTTCACCAATCCTTAACCCTTTGAGTGCCAGGGGTTATGCAATGCATTGCAAAACAATGCATTGTGTACTCTTCTGGCACTCAAAGGGTTAACATTCAGATAGCTGTGAGCGTCCTGGCTCGTCATCGGTTGGTAAGGTGTTAACCCATTGAGGACCAGAGGGATGTGCAACCCATTGCTTCATAATATGTTTCCCAAGCCTCTGGTCGTCAAAGGGTTAAGCACCAAAATCATTGTCTTTGTTTTTTACAAGATATCTCATGTAGAATTGTGTGAACATATGACTCTCTAGAGCAGCGGAGCTTGGACTTGTCATCATGGTGCAGATTGTCCGGCTCTCTTCTCATGAACCCGGGTGAATCAGTCAGTGGTTTCTTCATTCTGCCTGAGTTAACCCTCTGAGTACCAAAGGGGTATCCAATACCTCTCTGGTGCTCAAAGGGTTAAAGGTTAATATCTCAACCTTATGTTGCCATTGTTTGCCCTCAACTGTTCCTCTTTTTTGTTGTGCATAGGACACAAAGACAAACATGGTTCTCAAATGATGTTTTGTTAAATTGAGTGTTTATAGATTAACCCCTTATGGACCAGAGGGTGCGCAACACTATTGGTTTAATACCACCCTGGACCCTAGGGGTTTTAGGAACATACGCAGAGTAGAAAACAGGGAGGAAACCAAGTGCACTACAGAAAAGTACAAAACCCCAGTAATTAAAATTACGTTTCCAGCACGTTTAATTAAGTGAAATGTTTAACCCTTTGAATGCCAGAGGGGTACGCAACACGGTCCTCTGGCACTCAAAGGGTTAAGCACTGCTTTGGAGACCTGTGTTCAAGACCAATTAAATCAATTGGCATTTAGAGAATTGTTATCTCATTCTGTGGTGTAGTTGGTTCACCCCAGAATTGCAATTTTTTTATGTGTTTGTCCCCACTGCCCTAAGTTAAAACATATATATATATATATATTATGTTACATATGTTTTGTTATGTTATATATTCTGTGAAATCATGTCTTATGCATTATTTTTAGTGGCTCTTTGAAGGACATCAGATGCCCTTCCTCTTCTGAACTAAATGCAGGGGATTTAGGTTGAGCGACACTGCCCTCTGTTTGTAATGGATATTCTCCACCCCTTTCAAACACTTTTTTTGTTATTAACCCTTGAATTCCAGAAGTGTGCACACGCATTGATCTGCAATATGTTGCACATGCCAATGGCATTCATAGGGTTAGTGTCTGATATACAAAGGCTGTAATTTAAACACCTTCTGTCTGATCTAAGAAGAACTGGTATAATTCTAGAGCAAATCAGCTGCACCAAATACAAATTTCCCAAATCCCCACTGATTTCAATGTGGTGCTTAACTCTTTGAATTCCAGAGAGGTCTCCAAAGCATTCCAATCATTGAGAGTTTTTATTTTTAGACAGTGTGGTTTTTGGTTTACCCCTCAAAGTGTTTCAGATATTCTAAGTATATTGGCCTCCTGGACTGTCAGTGTGAAAATCAAAGCATTTTTAAAACCTTTTTAAAGGTATTTTATATATATATATATATATATATATATATATATATATATATATATATATATATTTTTTTTTTTTTTTTTTCTTTTTTGTTAAATGTTTTCTTTAACCCCTTAAGGACTCATGACGATCCTGGCACGTCATGAGTCCAACATGCGATAAAGACCCTGGCACACTGTTTGAGAAGCCCTGAATCAGCTAGGGGGAAAAAAAAAAAAAAGCTCTGTGGGCCTTAAATGCCGGCCATGTGAGCGTGGCTGGTCCTTAAGTGGTTAACCTATTATTCTTTACAGGCTTTGTTAACCCTTTAATTGCCAGAAGCTCCGTACCCCTCTGCTCAAAGGGTTAACCCTTTGGAGGGCCAGTGAATTGCACACACCTCTGGCACTGAAAGTAATAATGTCTGACCTCTAGAAAAATGGATATATACCAGCAGTTCCCAGTGATTCGAATGTGGCTTCTAATGCCTAGAATTCTAGAAACATTGTGAGCTATTATGTTGGAGACCTCTCTAGCATTCATGGGGCTGACATTTTGTGGTTCAGATGGCTTGCCCCAGATGCCATTCTGGTAGTTGAATAGGGGCAATTCTGGAGCAAAGCAACTGTACAACAGGGTCAAATGAAAATTCACTTTAAATGGAGAGTTTTGCCTGTTAACCCTTTGAGTGCCAGAGGGGTACGCAACTCATTGCTTTGCAATGTGTTGTGTACACCTCTGGCATGCAACGGCTTAAATGCTTTGCAATGCACTTGAGACATCTCTAATATTCAAGGGGTTAAGTGTCCCATTTTAATCAATAGGAAGTTGAAGAATTTATATTAGCCTTTATGGTATTATTGTTTACACCAGCATTGTAACTTCTCAGCCTATTGAAAATAATACTTTCCATGCATTTTATGAGCACTATAATGTGTAAAAAATAAAATAAATAAAAATGAGGGGGTGGGGGCAAAGAGCTTCTCTTATTTTTGCAATACACTGACATTCACACAAGGAACATGAAGCAGTAATTCCCATTTGTATTTCATTTTTTCCTCTTATTTTTTTTTTTTATTTCCTGCTGTGCAACTCAGAAAAACGTGATTGCTTTTCAAAGCTTGATGTTTTCTACATAAGCTGATACACACCTGGTAAGGGAACAAAATGTCGCCTCATCTAAAGGTTTGACACTTACAAAGCCAAAAACATTGCTTTAGAGAAAAAAAAAAGTTGATTTACTGTGTGATTACATTTTCTTTATTGGGTAATGGCAGTACTCCCCCCACCCCCTCCTCCCCATTCCCCCTTAGTGAGATTTTGTTTTACAGCCTGAAGGGTTTATCTTAGATTCTGAAAGGAGTCTCACTTGAAGTTGTTCATTAGATTGCGTCCGTATTTCAACACGTGTTGAAATTATTAAACGTTCCACTCATTTGCTCAAAGAGATGCAGATGTACTTGGAACTTAACCCTTGTGTGATGTGGGAAATGGCTGGATTTTAAACAGCAGCTTATGCTTAATACAGCAAATGCAAATCTGTATATTTGAACACTGACTTAGCTAACATTTTAACCCTTTGGGTTCCAGAGGGGTGCATAACACATTGCTTTGCAATACATTGCATGGCCCACTGGCACTCAAAAGGTTAATGAACATTGCTTTGGAATGTGCTGTACACATCAAATGCTTTTATTGTTATTATTATTATGACAATTATAATTTATTGAGCATATAGATAGTTCCTGCATTGTACAATATCAAACAATAAAGATAGTAATAATAGTAACAATTACTTTTATGGAGAGATACATAGATAGATAGATATCTGACATACATAGCTACTCTCATGGTTTTGACCCAAATCTCCGGTGAAAGGCCTAATTCTCTGGGTGAAAGAGTCTTGTGTTACTACTACATGACCTCCAACAACCCATTGCTTCTTTATCCTCTAAATTGATGCCTTTTCTATCTGAAAGGCAAAGAAAGAAGTCATGTTTGTCTTGTGTGTTTATGCAGTGATATATCTTAATTTTAGAATGCTATAGGTTAATCGTGGACTGGCTGGTATACCTCTGGGTTACAGCAAGCAGGAACATATCCCATATAAAGTATGCTACTGGGAGTGCTAAGGGTTAATATTTCATGGTCAGCTCATGTCGAAAGTTCCCAGGTAAGCAGATAGATGGTAGACATAATGACAGATGTCGCAAGACAGAGACGTGGATGTACCACAGTGGATACACACTAAAGGCTGGATTCAAATGCAGGTGCTAATTTATCTCTGCTTTTATCTCCAGGTTTCCCCATAGACCTCAATAAGAACATTTTTGATAAAACTGGAGGTAACATTTATCTCCTGCATTTGAATCCAGCCCTAAATCTGGAGCTGGAATTCATTTGAAGAATCTAGTCTTTACTAAGCTATGTATGCCAAAAATCTTCCCCT
Source organism: Rhinophrynus dorsalis (assembly GCA_037306005.1). NCBI lineage: Eukaryota > Metazoa > Chordata > Amphibia > Anura > Rhinophrynidae > Rhinophrynus > Rhinophrynus dorsalis. The sequence goes on along the minus strand of CM074723.1, from coordinate 97,427,025 downwards.
TAATGCCGCTTGATCCAAGGGGAGGACATTGAGGCAGTCTATGGGTGTTTCAGATATTCATTTTTTTGTAAGCCTTGTTTAAGGCAATGTAATAAACAAGATTTTGAGGAAATTGCATAATTTTCTGCCATTTTTTTCTGTGCTTGCTATAGGACTTGCATATTGGTTTTGCTGGCATTAAACTCCTGATGGTGATGGTGAGGCTGTCTGCTGGCATGTACTACAGTGATCATACACTATACTGCATACTCGGCAGCAAAGTCTCTGGCATCACAGCATGACATCAGTGGAGCTGCACTGGCGAATTTGTATATTCTGGAAATAAAGATGATTTTTTTTTTTTTTTTAATTATAATTACAAAAATCAAAATATTTAGGATACATATTTACTTCTGTGTCAGCATGATTTCATTTATATGTTTATAAATATATAAACTAAGATGCATGTACTAGCAGAAACTGCAACCAACTACACTACATGAGACAAATAAATGTGACTTTTATCCCCTTGAATGCTAAGTAGCATTCAAGGTGTCAAAACCACATTTAAATCAATGGACATTTTTATTTCTACCCTGTTCTCCAGCTGGTTTGCCTCCGAATTTCTGAAGTTCTTTTTAGTGCATCTGCATTATATATAAATAAATATATATATATATATATATATATATATATATATATACACACACACATATACACTTGCATGAATATATATGAATATATATATGAATATTTGTGTAATCGATTTTGTGTAAACAAAATTTATTACTAAATCCAGTCTTAACTGTGTTAAGGGGGGATATATATATAAAATATAATATATTTAACATTTTATTATTTTTTTTTCTTTCTGCTGTTATTATTATCATTTTTATTATAAAGCACCAACATATCCCTCTGCTTTGCACAACTGGAGAGTGATCATTACAAACAAGTGACACATGAATACAAACTGAACATTTTTTTCTGCAGGACTGCAAAAGAAAAATACAATGCAGCCATACCATGTGTTTTTCATAACCGGACTGCATTAAAATGAAGTTATGGTGGCACATATAGATAGCTATAAACCCTTTGAATGTCGGGGGGGGTGGTGGTACCCAGTGCTTTGGACACCCCTCTTACACACAAGGAGTTAAATACATTTGCAAACAGACCTAAAATAAATGCAGGCATTACCCCTATTCATCTGGCATGCAACTTGAAGCATTTGTTTTCATTTATTAATCATGAAAATAAATGAATTTGTGATTAAGGAGTTAAAGCAATCAAGCTGATTTGATTCATTAATAGTGACAGCCCAATGATGCCCATAAATAAATATACATATAATAAACAGCTGAATTGAGGGACTAAATTAGAGACACACATTTTTCCATCAATTCTTTCTTTACAATAAACCAGGATAGTAAAGGTTAGTATATAATTGTTAAATATAAATTATTCACGTGCTTATGTTATACACTGAACACACCATAGAAATGCACTTTGTTAACCCTCTGAGTGCCAGAGAGGTATTCAAGACATTGTAACACAATATGTTGGATGCATATCTGGCACTGAAAGGGTTAACATTAGAATTTGTACTGTATTTAGATTGACATGATTTCATTTTCTCTAGCATTTAACCCTTTGAATCTTCAACACGTCTCCAATTCATGTAGCGTCCAAGGTCATGTATCCAAATGATATCTCTTGAAGAGCTGGATTTTAAATAGAAAAGCGGAGAAATTCTGGGGCAGACCAACTACATCATAGGGGAGAACTAAAAATTCCCAAGCAGGCATTGACCCCCATGAATGCAAGAGAGGTCTCCAATGCATTATTGCTTCACAATGCGTTGGAGACCTCTCTTTCATTCAGGTGCTCAAATCCCCATTTAAATCAATTTTTTTCTTCCCCTATGAAACCCTTGGTTTGCTCTAGAATTACTACAGTTTTCTGTTGAACATAGGTCCCTAAAGATATGTAAAGTTTGCCCCTGTGTGCCTGCAGATGTTTCAGATATAAAGGTATAGAATATCAGCCTTTCCAAGACAGATGATAATTCAGTGAGTTAAGATGCTTGTCTCACGCCTTCGGGCAAGTTCAGTAAAAGGAACACGGCCTATGGATCAATATCAAAGTCTTTAGCACATTCTTACTGTACGTTGGCTTATAGATCACGAGTGGGAAACATGGGGACCTTTGGTTGCTGCTATCTGCCACTCCCATCCTCCCATCCAATGGGAGCTGTAGTCTAGCCGCAACTGGAGGGCCTTGCTTTGCTCACCCTTTATATCGATACCAGGGCTGATGTCCTGAGATAAACTGGAGCAATTGTAGGGCAAGCTAAATGTATCATTGATGTCAGATAAAAAAATCCAGTTAAACGAAATGGGGCGTTTTTTAACCCTTGAAAGGCTAAAGGGTCTCCTGTGTATTGAGAAGCAATGTCTTAGAGACCTCTCTAGTAATCCAAGGATTTAAAGCCTCATTTAAATCAAATGTTTTTATTTTTTTTAGTGGCGATGAATCTGGTTTTTACCCTAGAATTGATTTAGTTCTGCTTTATGCAAGTCATTTCCACTTTAGCACCTCTTTATAACACCGTAGTGCATAACTGTCCTGTGGAGAGATGTATTACGTTATGAAAAAGAGGTGTTGATGTGGAGATGACTTCTCTAGTGTGATCCTATGTTATTCTACAGAGCTAATACACTAAGATGTTTCCATCTTGCAAGATCTTAGCACATAGGCTCCATAGAATGACATAAGAACTGGGGAGTTTATCAGAGTGAGGAAGTCTTTTCCACTTTATCACACCTTCTCTAGTTCCTGTGTTATTCTATGAAGCCTATGCGTAAAGATCTCTCAAGCGGGATAAAGCATAGGGCATAGACTCCATCCTATTTAATAATTCGCTACAAAGTTTATAACGATGCAGTCATGTGCAGTAGAGACTGCCCGGGCAGTTTCTACTGGGCATGACTGCAGCACGACCGCCCGCCACTGTGGCCCGTGTACACGGGCTCTTCTACTAGTAGAATAATATAGGGATTGGAGAGATGATCTCAGAAAGGAAGTAATCTGTTTATCACCTCTTTGTCACACCCTAGTACATCTTCCCCCATGTAGTCCTACTTTTTAGGAGATCAGAGTGTGTGGTTTGTATATGAGTGTATCTCATTGTTCCACAGCACTAAAACCCATATTAATAATTGTTTAAACTTAAAGGGATAGTAATACTTAATTATTACTAATCCCTATATTAAGTTCATATTTAAAAGAAATGTATTGCCCCCACTGTCATCTCTCAAACCTCCCTCTCCCTTCCCCGTAGTCAGCGTTCTAGCTGACTGCAGGGAAGCCTGTCGTACGACCGTCAGGCGGTTCTGCAGCACAGCCAAGATTGCGTTAATAAAAAAGAAATCTTTCACTGAAATGGTCTTCTACGTGTGCTTGGTTTGCAAGCACACGTAGAAGACCGTTTTAGTGAAAGATTTTTTTTTATTAATGCGATCGTGGCTCTGCTGCAGAGCCGCCTGATGATCGTAAGACCGAATTTCCCTTCAGTCAGCGACAACGCTGACTTCGGGGCAGATGGAGGGCAACTTTAAGATATATTATCTCTCAAACCATAAAGGTTTGAGAGATGATACTGAGGGCAATACGTTTATTTTTAATATGACTTTAATATAGGGATTAGTAACAAGTATTACTATCCCTTTAAGTATATGTGTGTATAAATTAGTCTGTATAAATTAAATTGTTTGGTTCCTTCTAAATCATGTAATCAATTAACCCCTTAACGACCAGCTGATTGGCGTGTTGCGGTCACTTAAGGACCAAGCAGCATTTTTTTTTTTTTTAATTCCGGTTCCAGACTCCCCGAATGGCGTGCAGCCACGGGGGGAGCCCGGAATTCCAAGACGGTCATAGTACATCACAGGTCGTTAACTCAGATCGACCCATGACGCACTATGACCATCAAGGGTCGTTAAGGGGTTAAATAAAGAGCTGTCAGTATATGTTATGAAGTAATCTAAACATTTCCATTAATGCCCCACCCACAAGCCACACCCTCAACAATCACCTAAAACAAAAGTGTCCCTATGGCCATTAAAATACTGAGAGGCATGCGGCACCTTTGAATGCTATAGAGTTCTCCAATGCATTTTTGAAGCAGTGCGTTGGAGAGTTCCCAGCTGTAAAGGGGTTAAACATTCCATCTAAATCAGTAGGGATGTGGGACATTTTTATTTCTTCTCTATGGTACAGTTGATTTGAACCAAAATAATGCCATTTCTTCATAGTACAGCAGCCCCACTGAAATTATATACATCGATCACTCACTATAGAATTGTACAAATCCTCTATTCTTTTTATCACTGGCAAATAGTTTCCAGATCTCAGTAATGTGTTTGAATTCCAAACAATAAGCCAGTGTCTGCAAATCATCTTGATTAGATTCATAACATTTTATTTATTTATTTAAAAATAATACATTTATATATTTATTTTAAATTCAGTTTTACTAGCCATACATTTACAAAACAATATGTTTTTCTTTCCCTGTAATGATATTTTTTTTTTTCTTCCCAACACTCCTCAAGAAGCAGGCAACAGTGATTTTGGTTAGGCAGCAGCATTTTATTCAAATTGTCTCCACATATCATTTTGGACTGCGGTCAGCAGAGAACAAAGGGAAATGTCTTTGTCTTAAAATCGCTTATTTTTGTAAGGGGAAAAAAGAAACCTGCCAGTGTCTGCTGTATTCAGTCTTGGAATGATAGCTGAGCGCCATCTATTGGTTGACCTTGAAAATGATCAAGGTTCTGAAACCCTCAAATTGTGTCTAATAAAAAAGGCTAACAGGACAATAGTGCATTGGTGCAGCTTAATTGATTGAGTGCCAGAGGGCTGCAAAATGCTATTACACTTAAAGGGTTAAGCCACTAATGCAAAACAGCAATAAAGATTTATATTGCGTGAAACAATAATTTAATTGTAAAAATGCATCTGTCACTTTTCTGGCTCCATTATACTCACTGGCATGCAAGATGTTAAACCCTGAACGGGTTAAGATAGGCTTACATGCACCCACTGATAAGGAGGTACAAAGCAAAACTGTGTAGTGTATCTGGTTGCTTAATGTATACAGAAGTTGTAATAACAGCACTGTAAAGTAAAAGCATATTATACATTTTTTTCTATATACTATGGTATTTTTTTGTCTTTGGTGTATTTCAGCTCAAGAACTTGCCAGTCAAGAAGAAAAACTTCTTCTCCTGGAATCCAGCTTGAAAACAACTCAAGAACAGCTCAGCGAGCAAATAGCAGAAACAGTCCGCCAAGAGCAGAGTAACAGGACATGCCAGAGCGAACTGAGGACCCTGAGAGAGCACGCCACTGCCTCAGAGGAAGGAACCAGGGCATACAAGTGAGTGGAGGCCCCTCTCACCTTAACACTTGGAGTGCCAGAGGTGGTGCTCATTGCATTGCGGAGCAGTGTGTTGCCCTCCCCCCCCCACACACACACACACTCCAGCACTCCAAAGGTTAAAGATAATTAAAGGGTTTTTTGTTTTGTTTTTTTGCATGTAATTGATTAAAAAAGTATTTGCAGTGTATTCATTATTCCTTTAACCCTGTGAGTGCCAGAGAGGTATCCAATGCATTGCTTACCCCTCTGGCAGTCAAAGGGTTAAGGACTAAGGGTCCGTGCAATGCATTGTGCACCCCTCTGGTCCTAAACTATTGAATGACTGGGAAGGGGGGTCCAGTGTATTGTTTTGCAATGTGTTGGACACCCCTCTGGCACTCAAAAGGTTAGAGGCTGAAAGATGATGATGACAATGTACTAAGAAGCACTTTAGCAATTCTGTGATGCATCCAGCTATATACCGCAAGAGAGAACTGTCCTAATTGATTTACATGGGGTTTTAACCCATTGGAGACCAGAGGTCTCCAACACATTGTGAAGCTTTCTAGTATTCGGTGGGTTAAAGGTACCATTTTATAAGATGTGTTTAGTTGTGCCTCCTGGTGCAGTTGGTTTGCTCCATAGGAGGTTTAGCTGTTCCCCGTGGGGCAGTTGGTTTGCCCCTTATGAGATAGTCAGTGGTTGCCCCTGTGACTCCAAAAAAGGACTGGACCATTTGTGAGGTAAAACACACTACAGGAGACCAATAAAAATGCACCAATTTCCCATTGAGTTAAATTAGACCTTTAACCCCTTCAGAAGATTCCAACACATAGGTTAGCAATGCAAACAAGACCTCTTTAGTCTCCAGCGGGTTAAAGCCCTATTTATATTAATGGATGATGCTTTTATTTCTTTCTGCACGTGGCCCCAAAGCACTTTTTTAATTGATAATGAATAATATGCATTTTTGATGAAATGTGTTCATTAATGTTTCCTGGACTGCTTTACCCTTTTACACAGAGCAAAAGAGGATGGGCATTTAACCCTTTACTCGCCATAGGGGTGTGCTATGTGTTTAACCCTCTGGTTCTTAACCCTTTGAGTGCCAGAAGGGTACCCCACTGGCACTCAAGGCGTTAATAAATAAATAAAAAGTCTAAGCATTCCAGAACTCAGTGCTTTACAATAAGTACAAGTGCAGCAATTCTGGAACACACCAGTTGCACTTTAGGGGATAAATAAATATTCTCATTGATTTAAATTAGGTTTTTAACCCTTTGAATGCAAGAGCCATATGGAACCTTTGTACTCGCCGGTGTTGGAAAATGAAGGATTTTGCCCCACAGCTCAGCATGTTGCTTCCTAATGCACTGGAGACCTCTCTAGAAGACAAGAGCTGGAGATTCTCAATTAAATCAATAGGAATTTGGGAATTCTTAGTACATCAGTGTCACTGTGCTTAAGTCCTTTCTGGATGAAGGGTGAATGTACCTCCTTTTCTTTCCTATTGTGTGTACTCTATATGGTTGTGTATTTTATTATATTATGGCACACTTAAATATTTCTTATTATATGAATGTTTCAAATATAATTATGTGTATGTGAGCGCATACATGTGTATTTATTAGATTATTTTGTTCACAATCCAAACGTGCTTTATTTCTGCTCGGCTAGTGAAAATCTAATAAAATACAAGGTGTCGGCATTCTGCTTAGAAGTCTTGTACGGCTGAGCTGTGGGGCAAAAGCCTTAATTTTCCAACACCGGAGAGTACAAAGGTTACATATGGCTCTTGTTGGCTCCTCTTCTTCGTCAAAGCAGCTAACCCCAAGCAAGATGGTACCAAATTATACCAAAATGCTAGGCTTAAATTACTTTCCTGCTGCCCCTTCACTTAAAAAGGACTGCTAAAAATAGCCATCTTATTTAATTTAATCTTTAATGACAAGGTTGACCACAACAGGCAAAGGCCTCCATTGAGATTCTCATGTACATGTCACCCTGACATGACATTTGGCTAGCAATTAATACAATTGCCTCAGAAAGTATTGTAAAAATGTAATAAATGTGTAATGTTTAACATCCGGTAAATAGAGCAGATAAAGGTACCAAACACATGGGAAGTTATAGTCATATTTATAGTATATGTACAATACACATTATATGTAGAGGTTTATAGTGTATTTTTTATGTTAACCTTTTAGTTGCTGGAGCAATTTCAATGCATTATGAAAAATCTACTTTAGAGGTCTCTAGCATCTAAGGGGTTAAATGTGAGTAAGAGAGAAAAAGTGAGAGCATAAATATGTACAGTATACACAGACACACACACCTGCTGGGGTGGAGACCTTTATCACTAAGGGGTTAAGTGACATATTTAAATGTGAATTTTTATCTCCCCAATGTGTACTTGGTTTTCTCCTGAATTGTGCATCTTCTGATTTATATTTATATGTATATATATATATATATATATATATCACTAGGAACCTGTATGTTGTATACATTTTAAAATTATAATTTACTTTCAGTTAACATTACACATACACAAGCAAACACACCTGACTTTATAGTTTACAGTTAGTTAGCAGTGTACACAGACACACACACACCTCTGACATTATAGGTTACTTTTAGTTAATAGTACACACGCACATACACATGCATATTCACAAATACACCACTTACATTATAATGTACTTTAACTAGTACAACACCACACACACACACATCTATCTGCCTTTTTATATATTTTTTTAGTTAATAGTAGACATGCTTGCATGTGAGTGTGCATACACATATTTGCCGTTATTGTTTACTTTTAACTAACACACCGCACACACACACACACACACACACACACGTATTTGCCATTACTGTTTACTTTTAGTTAATACTACATACACATACTTTTAATTAGCAGAACACTGAGCACATTCACATACACACACACACACACACACACACACACACACACACACACACACATATATATATATATTATAATATCCTATTATAATTTACTTTTAACTTGCAACACACACATCTGACATTATAGCTTACTTTTAGTTAACACTGAAAGGCTTGTTGCCGCCAAGTTAATGGAAATAATTTTTGTATAAAGCCAACCCCCCTTTACTTTTTCTAGTTTTTCTGTTACATATGAAAAATATGATACCTCTATGAAATAAAACAAATGTTTAAAATTGCCTTCCTGAAGCTTTTAGAACAGTAAGAGCACAACTAGTTGAAAGATATCCAATTGAGCAATGGGTGGATATTAGATTTACTTAATTGAATTCAAAATAAGGAGTGACGACTTATGTAGTCATAACAAGTGCTGGGGGGCTGCAGTATAACAGGCAGGTTAGGAGCAGTGAATAAAACACATGGCATGCATTTTACTAAGTACTTAACCACTTAAGTATCAGAGGGGTATCTCAGTGTGTTACAAACCCTTATGATACTCAAGGGGTTAAAAATAAGCTCTCTAGCCATTTCTAGTAGTATCCAAAAACTATCTGAAGCACACCCCATAGTGTGTGTGAGATGATCTCCCATTGGTATTTTCTAGGTCTTCAGTGTCAGTGAATAAGTTAATATATCAAACTAGTGTAAAAGCCCGTGTGCACGGGCCAAGGTCCAGTTAATGTTAACACTTTGAGTGCCAGAGGGGTATACAATGCATTGCTTTGCAATGCTTTGCATACCCCTCTGGCACTCAAAGGGTTAAGCGGCCACTACCTCACTGCTCCACGTGATGCAGTCTTGTGTCGCCTCAATCACGTGATGCAGTCTCTACTGGGCATGACGGCTTCTGACAAACATCCTAGCAAATTATTATATAGGATATGGTCCGTGTACTCCAAGGACCTTGATGCTGATCAACTAGGAAGAGTTTCTGCAATTCTGGAGGAAACCAAGTGCACCCCAAGGATAAACAGAAATTCCCATTGATGAACATGAGGGTTTTAACCCCCTCGAATAGTAGAGATGATACATGGAAGATCACTGGATGTGTTGATGTGTATGTTTTGTGTGTGTGTGTGTGTGTGTGTATGTATGTGTCTCTGTGCGTGTGTAAATTTTATCTATAAAAAAAAAATAGCATTTGTCACTTCCACCCAGAAAATTAAGCATTTGGTTAACTCATTATTGCACTGTTCTTCTATGAGTTATAATCCACAAACATTATTCATTTATAGATATTTCTATAAAAATATATTTATTAAAAACATGTTTAACCTTTTGTGGGCAAGAGGCTTGTGCAATGTGTTAGTCATCTGTCATTGACATCTCCAGGAATCAAACAGTTAACAGATTATTATAGGGTTTTTTTTTATCGATTATTTAAAATCTTCATTTTATGTAAAAAAGAAAACAATGAGAGAGAAAATAGAGCATTTGGAAAATAATCATTACTCTGCTGACCTATTGGATTATAATCAACAAAAATTATTCATGCAGTAGAAGTGAGATTGTTGGCTGGTTTTCTGTTGACTGGCTCTCTAGTTGATGTAATTGGCAAAAAATGTTCGTCACACTTTTGTTACATAAAAGTACTGTGGAATAATAATGATATTACAGATCAACTGCACTATAGGATAGAAATACAAATCTCCATTGACTTAACCCTTTGAATGCCAGAGGGGTCTGGAATGTGTGCCACAAACCTCTGACAATCAAAGGGTTAAATGGGGCTTTTAATCCACTAAATACTAGCGAATTATCAGATTATTATGACTTTTTGTTTTCTCCCTTCTGATGAGTTCCTGAATTGTTCATAACTCCCTCAGTCTAACTAAAGTGTATTTTTTTGTAAAATATAGACATTATAACATTATCTGCAACTAAATGTATTCTGGCATGGGCACTACAATTATTTATAACCACAATATTATCAGTAAATGATGTTCTTCAGCAAAGAATGGGTTACAGTTCCAAAGCTGTCACATTGTGAATAATGTTATCATAATTTAGTTTTTTTTCCACACACATACATAATGCAACCAGGAATATCTTTGCTCTTTAAAAATTGATATCACAAAATACAGTTATCTTTAAATAGTATTATATATGTGATTTTCAATTTATTGAGCCGTTCCTTAATGAGCAGTATGGCATATAAACAGCAAAATAAAAATCACAACACAAAAACCTGCACTATGTAAAATACTTGTCCAGAGCTTCTGGTGGGTGCCTGGAAATCGTAATAATTTGTTGCATCGATTTTTGGACGGCTGTGCAGCTGAGGTCTCCAGTGAATAGATAGGAATAGACATTGTATTGATTTGCTTTTCATAGTTATATTTGCAAGGCTCCATTGCAAAATAATTTAGACTTTTAAACTCTGAACTGAGGCATTATGAAAATGTGAATCTTCTACTTAATCATTTAACTGCATAATGATAAAACTTTGAGCCCTATCTGAAGTTTGAATATTGATTTCTCTGTTTCCAACATGAAAATTATAGATTACTAGTGTAAAAGCCCGTGTACATGGGTCAAGGTCCAGGTAATGATAACCCTTTGATTGCCAGAGGGGTACGCAAAGCATTGCTTTCCAATGCGTGGCGTACCCCTCTGGCGCTCAAGGGGTTAAGCGGCCGCTACCTCACTGCTCCACGCGATACAGTCTTGCGCAGTAGAGACTGGCCGAAAGCATGCAGTCTGTACTGCGCATGACGTCTTCTGACAAACACCCTAGCGAATTATTATATACTAGTGTAACAGGCCGTGTACACGGGCCAAGGTCCGGGTGATGTTAAGAGGCCGGTCCTGCTCTGCGTCCTGCGGCTGACACAGTCATGCATTGTAGAGACTGCCCAAAAGCACAGAATGCTCCCAGCACAGAACTCCCAGCATTCCTATACCTCCCAGCATTCTGTGCATTCGGGCAGTGTCTACTGAACATGACAGCTTCAGACAAACATCTTGGTGAATTATTATATAGGATAGGATGGCATTAATGTACATATATAGAAAAAGACACACTGTATTTTAAATTGCCGTGCATTTTTTTTAATTGACATTTTATTAATTTAGAAATTATAGTTGTTCTAGTTAAGCTAAATTACTTAGTATTTGTTAACCCTTTGAATGCCAGAGGGGTACGCAACAAATTGCAAAGCAATACCTTTCATACCCCTATGGCACTCACAGGGTTAAAATTATATATGCTAAACCTTTATTCATATTATTACTCCTCCCTGTATTTGTTTATTAACCCTTTGCAGTGCATTGGATAACTCTCTAGAACTCAAAGGGTTAAGTAGCTATATATTTATCTACAGGTGTTTTCTTTTCAGCCAGATGCCTTTACCAATCTTACTAGCAGCAGGGATGCAGTTGTTACCTTTGGCAACCAATGAGTTAACTCATGCAGATGCTAGAGAGGTATTTTGATGCGTTGGAAACCTGTCTAATGTCTAAGGGGTTAAAATATATTTTCTTCCCGTGGTCTGTCGATTAAAAAAAAAGTGATATGTACACCTTGTGTTTAAAAGATCTTTTTCTGCTGTGGACACTCCCGCATTCACACACAGACGCACACACACACATGCACACACACATGCACACATACAGACACGCACACACAGAAACACACATGCACAAACAAACAGACGCACATACAGACAGACACGCACACACACACACACACATACACACAGACAGTCTTTCGCACACACACACACACACACACACAGACAGATGCACACGCAGACATACACAGAGACACACACATGCACACACAAACGCGCACACACACAGACATACACACAGACACACACACAGACAGGCACACACACAGACAGACATACACACACAGATACACACACACATTTTCCCTGTCTCACTATCTCTCTTGTTCTCTTTCTCTCTCTTAAACACAAATATACACACGTCATCTTTAAATGCGGCTTTTAACTAATGTGAATTTATGAAAATGTAATTGTTCAAGATAATCAGTGCAGCCCAATGTTGTTATTTTTTTTTTTTAACTGCCCTTCACTTAAAGGGATATCATGTCACCTTTTAACTCCCTGAATGCTTGAGAGATCTAAAGTGTGTTGCATAACAATGTCTTGGATACCACTCTAGGAATGAAGGGGTTTAAAATCCTCATTTAAATCAAAGGGGGATTTTGGATTTTTTTTAATCCTCCATTTGGTGAAGTTGTTTGCTCCAGAAGTGCTTTAATTTGTACATCAGCTCTAGTCTGTCTCTCTCACATGTCCAGAGATTTAGCCAAAAATATGTTGAGCGTCAAAAGACCTGAAAAATAGTCAAAGTCAAATTAATCAATAATAAATTGCGGTTAAAGGATAAAAAACAGGGGAACTTTGTTTTCATTCTTTTTTATGCAACAACAAATATTTCCTCAGTTACAATTAATAAGGTTACCTTTTGGTTATAGTCAACCTCATCCTTCCCTTGAAATGCAATAAAATCAGTTGCAAGGTACCCACAGACTTTACCCTCAAGTCTGTACTACAGGCTAACAGTATTGAGTGTGCCCCTTGAAATATGGGAATTTTATGAAGTATTTACCACTTGCTAGTTTATCAGTGGGAGATTGCACTTTCTCATGTTTCACTGAGAGACTATAAGGATATTCCACACAAACATGCTAAGTCCTAGCTTGCGGACCCCTTATTAATCAGTGGGAGACGACAGTCTACCAATATGCACATGTTTGGATGAGGGTTATGTGGTGGGACTTTTTGTAAGAAACGTCTTATTTACACCTCCTCTCATGTTTCCTGGTGTAGTACAGGAAATGGACATGACCTTACAAAGGGAAGTAACCTTGCTCATCAGTATATATAAACAGGCCTTAGCTACAAAAGGAAAGAAGAGCAATTCTATCTGTACCACAGGCGAGTAAGAAAAGGTCTCCAAACGTCCGTTGCTTTGAATGGGTCTTTTAACCCTTTGAGTGCCAGAGGGGTATGCAACGCATTGCTTTGCAATGTGTTGCGTACCCCTCTGGCACTCAAAGGGTTAACCCCTTGAATCCTAGAGAAATCGCCAATGCTTTGCATTGCAATGCACTGGAGACCTGTCCTAGCATTCACGGGGTTAAAAAAGACCTCAATGAAAAACTTTATTTCTCCCCTATGGAGTAGTATCAATGCATTCAAGACCTCTCTAGCATTCAAGGGGGTTAAAAACCCAATTTAAATGAACAGATTTTTTAATTTCTCCCTAATGGTGCAGTTGGTTCACTCCAGAGTATTTCAGTGTGCCTTGTTTTATTTGGGTCCTTTTTGGGGGGCTTTTTTGGTTCTTTATCCGATCTGAGTCCTTCATGAGTCTATTTGTTGGTTCTCTCCAGAATAACTCCAGTTTGTTTTATAAATATGGTCCTTATCTACAAAAAAATCATAGGTACAATTCTGCAGCTTTATTCCCACCCCCATGGTGCCTGTAGATTGCTCTAGAATTGCTCATCTTTTGATTTCTATAAGGCCCAAATAATTTATCAATTAGCAAGGCAAACAGCAGCAGCGTATCTGGTACACAGATCATGCTGCTTAGTAAATGCACCCCAGTGTGTTGATTATCTTCACCTTAAGCTACTGCACGTCAGCTGGACCTGTTAACTACGCAGTCTGCAGTCTCATTAAATGTATGTGTTTAGTCCTTTGAGTACCAGTGAGGTATCCAACGCTTTATGTTGCGTGTGTTTAGTTTTTTGATCAGTGTAATAATTTTAGAGATTTTTGATTTAATATTTGTTGACTCTAATCTCAGCAGAGCTTTGTTCTCTGACTTGGTCAGATAAAGCATGCATAATTATTACTCCTGTCCAGAAAATCTCCTCTCTACACCACCAAACTGGTGGAATAGATTGATAAGGAAAAATAATCATGCTAATCCTTTCATGATAGCAGCTGCCACTGAGGATAGGATTGAAACGGTGAGAGGTCCTCTTCAAAAAATCATGTATCTTATAAAAGAATAATAATAATGTAAAGCAAATGTTTAATGTTCAGTTATGAAGCAAAACTGTTTTGTATTTTTATTATTGTTATTTATTTTAAGTTATAGGTCCATTTTTAACCCGTTGAGTGCCAGAGGGGGATGCAACACATTGAAAAAGGGTTAAAGTTGTAAATCCAGAAACACACAAGTTAAAAAAAGATAATTTCTGGGGCAAACCAAATGCACCATTGGGAACAATTTAATACTCCCCAAATACTCATTGATTTAAATGAGGATTTTAACACCTTGAATATTAGGACATCATTATTCACAATGTGAAAGCTTTGAAATTATAACCTGTTCTCTGCTGAGTAACGTTTTCTGATGATATTGTGGTTGTGATGCATTACACGTGTGTGTTTTGTTCTGTATTTGTGTATATACACACATGGCACTATTCACAAAGAGGTGCAGAACCTGAGAGAGACAAAAGTCAGGGAACTATATAAGGCTGCACTTTATCTGGATACAGAAATGGGAAGACTGATGGTACAATCGGTTCTCATCTTCTGTCAAAAAGAGGAGATGTGTCAAAAACTTTTAGTGTGTGTTTAACCCTTTGATTGCCAGAGGGGTACACAACACATTGCTTTCCAATGCATTGCTTACCCCTCTGGCACTCAGAGGGTTAAGATTTGTTACTAAAGTTTGCAAAAACAGATCATATTTGTAAAGAAGTAAAGTCAACTGTATAAATATGTCTGTCCGAGAATATTCTGAGAAAATTTGCCAAGGAGAATATTTTTTCGCATGCATAACTATCACTGTATACGTCCATTACGAACAGGTTACACCTGGAGTTCAGTTTTATTCACTAAAACTGCCTTTATTGTGGCACGATTAGTGAATTTCTTTACACGTACACTGCAGCACAATTCTTATTTAGACAAAACCGTTTCTTCTCCACTTTTAAAAAAAAATGTTGCTTTACTAGAGTTAGCACTTAGCAAAAATGTTTCTAAAAGTGAAAAAAAAAAAAAAAATATATATATATATATATGATACAATAACACGCTAGAATGTTTGTCAGAAGCAGTCATGCACTGTAGAGACTGCCCAAATGCACAGAATGCTGGGAGTTCTGTGCTGGGAGCATTCTGTGCTTTCGGGCAGTCTCTACAGTGCATGACTGCATCGGCAGTAGTACGTAGAGCAGGTCCAGCCTCTTAACCCTTTGAGTGCCAGAGGGGTACGCAACGCATTGGAAAGCAAAGCAATGCGTTGTGTACCCCTCTGGCACTCAAAGGGTTAACATCATCCAGACTTTGGCCCATGTACACGGGCTTTTACACTAGAATATAAATATACAAATATCATTATGTCACTTTACAATAATATTACAGACACTGTCTTTATTACTCCAGGTGGATGCATCTCCCCAATGTTTCTATGTTTCAATTCTGCAGGAAACTAACAGCACTACAGGGGGACAAGTAAAAATTCCCACTGATTAAACTGAGGCATTCAAATGTGTTGGAATTGTTTTCACCTATGGTGTTGTTGATGTGCCTGTGACTTGTACCACTTTTGTCTTGTTTATATGCCCCATTGTGGTGCTTTGTGGCACTTGCCTAGTTTGCCCAGCCTACATGCTTAGAAATATAATGCAGGGGAGCAAATAAGGTTACAGGTCATATTTTGCAATTCAATTAACCCTTTGCACGCTAGAGGCATTGCGTGCCGCTCTGGCAAACAAAGTACTAAACCCTTTCAGTGACAGAGGGGTCGCCAAAGCCTTGCAAAGCAATGCATTGGCTACCCCTCTGGTATGGAAAGGGTTAATGTTCAGACAATAACAAATGAAAATATTGTCGAGAAGAGAACAACAAACAATTATCTTGCTACATTTAATTTTCTTTGTAACCAAACTGAGCTTTGCTGTCTGTTTCGGAGCAACATAAAACTCCTATAGAGCGATTATATATTGCTGGCAGTGGTAGAATGTTGACTGGCAAGGAGCTGGGTGACAGATTTCCTTATTTTAAAGAATACATTTTAAAGTGATTTACTGTATACCTAAACTAATCTGTCTTTCCTTACGGCAACTTTTCACTTCACAAAAAAACATCACTCTGTATGCTCGGTTCAACGTTTTCTATGCAGACAATCTATATTCATGATCTGTTTGTAAATTTAGTTCTGGGCAGGTATATAATATACTCTACTGCTGACTTGTGATTGAAATATTACAAACCATCCCCCACTTGCCATGCAGAAATGAAAATATGTGCACAGTAAGTTACCAACCCAAGTCTCACCAAAGAGGTTAAGAATAAAAATGTCATTTATTCTTTATATGTTGTTAGATGACATCTTTTTTTTTTACATTCTTTCTGAAATTATCAAAAGAAAAACTCATTCTTATTATTTTGTGGAAAAGATCATTTCACACAAGAGTGGGGATCTCTTCAGGCTAACATAAATTGAATTTGAACTGACCTCTTTAGATCTACTTAGAATGGCTATTTTCAATTTCATTATCTTGAGGCTCGTATCGTATATTACCTTTTTCCTCTTTTTCTTATCATAGGGAAATGCTTGAGAAATTGAAGCTTGAATTAACAACATTAAAGGCAGAGAAGCAACAAACTGTACAAGAAACTCTCAGACTTCAACAGTCCAACCATATGATTGAGATAGAGATGGCCACTGCCAAAGAACATGCCAGGAATCTGCAGGAGCAGGTACAAGTTCTAGGGCCTTATTCTGAAGGCAAAACATGAGCAGGTCTGGAGTAAATGAACTGCACTGCAGAGATAAAGAACAATCCCCTTTGATTTATCCCCTTTGAGTGCCATTGCATATCCCTATAAAGCTCAAAGGGTTAACCCTTTGAGTGCCAGAGGGGAACGCAACTCATTGCAAAGCAATGCATTGTTTACCCCTCTGGAACTCAAACGGTTAAGGACCATAGGCCTCCAAAACCATTTTGTCCTTAAACTGTTAATTAGGGCTCTTAATGAATGAACGAACATGATTGTTTATACACAGCCTCAATTGTAGGCAGTGCTTTACAGTGTAACCGTTTGAGCTCCAGTGGGGAATGGAACGCATTGGAATGCAATGCATTCCGTACCCCTCTGGCACTCAAAGGGCTAAGGGTTTAGGCAATACAGGGTCACAAGTGCTTTGCAAAATGAAACACAGGAAGCGAGGTCCCTTTCCTAAAGCTTACAATCTAAAGTGCACTTGAAAGAGAGGCCTCCAACACATTGCATGGCAAAGAGTCGAAGACCTATCAAGTGATTCAGAAAGGCCACATGTAAATACTTTTTAACATTTTTATTTAAATTAGTTCCCTATGGTACAATTGTCCTGTTCTTGCATTTCTCAGTTTGTTTTCCCATATAGACTGAGTTAACCCTTTGAGTACCAATGCTTTGCAATGCATTGGGCACCCCTCTAGCACTCAAATGGTTAAAAAATATAATGTCAGTGTCCCTACACTTTTTGAGCAAATTAATGTGTAAAGTACCACAAATATTAACCCTTTCAGGTCCAGAGGGGTACGCAACACCCTGAAAGTGTTAAGTAATATTTCATGTGTAATTAACAGAAAATGAAGGATAAAATAAAAATTGCTCTAGTACAAATGTTATTATCAGAAGCAAATGAATGTATTTTTCCTTCAGAACTTACCTATGTAGATGTCCTTCAAAGGGGTCAGTTAGTTATATTTCCTGTTTATGGCTTTCATTTTAGTCTACTACTATTTGTTTAAGTTTAGTATCTGTTTAACCCCTTGAGGACTGTGGGGTCCAGGGGTGGGGTGCATTGGAAGACCAAGCCAATTTTTTTGTTCTTTTTTCTTTGGTGAGCTGTCCGTGTGACTGAACACATGTAACAGCTCTGTGCAAGGCTGAAACTGACTGCTCCGGCCTCAGCTTTAGACTCTCCCAGTGATCACAGAGTGGGATTGAACAAAGTATGAGGTGCCAGAGCCATCACTGGCCCTTAACGCAGGGACCATCATGACGGTTGTGTCACGTTAAAACTTGTGTCCCTGACAGGCCATTCAGATTTATTGCCTTGTTTTGAGGAGGTATGGTCTACATAGTAACTACAGAGACCACTATATACCGCAGACTGCAGTTACAATGAACAAAATCAATGTGTTAAAAGAAGTGCAAATTACAGGAGAGGAGGATGTACAGCATGTGTTTGAGACAGATAGGAGGGAGTTTTGGAACCGGGAGCAGAATGGATAGCCAATGATTTGGAGGGGGTACATTTGTAGCAGGGAAGAATTAGTTTTGGATCAAGGGTGAGGAAGCACTGATCACTGGTTTTAATAAAGCAATTTTAGCAAGAATTAACCCTTTGAGTCACAGGGGGTACTCAACACATTGTGATGCAATGCATTGTGTACCCATCTGGAGCTCAAAGACTTCACTTGCCTTATATATTTAATGTAAAATGGCAAATGGGGAATAATTGTGGGGCAAACCAATTGCTCAGAGGAAACAAATAAGCATTCCCTTTGATGTAACTGGGCCTTTTAAAGTAGATCAGTTTGTAACACAAAACATTTTGGGGATCTGATCATTATGGAAAGATGCAAACCCCCCCCATCACCTATCTAATTGCAGTAGGCAATCAATATATGTGACTTTAAGTGGGAGATGCACTAAGGAGTGATATAGAGTTGATAAAGTGGAGATTACTTCTCCAGTATGATAAACAATCCAGGTCTGGAGTTATTCTGTGGAGCCTATTTACTAAGATCTCTCCCACCTGAGAATTGTTAGTGCATATGCTACATAAAATAACAAAGGGATTGGAGAAGAGATGCCATTGGAGAAGTCATCTCCATTTTATCACCCCTTTATCACACCTTAGTGCATCTCACCCTAGATGTTGGCAGGCAAAGTTTGACACTTTATGCTAATCAGTATATGTGCTGGGTCAATATTGCCACAATTGTGCGAAGAATGAGTTTAGGTAACAGGTGGGACCTTGTCCGACCTTTGACTAACACCCATCTGGCGCTCAGACAGTTAACCAATACATTCCATAGGCTAAACCATCTTTGGCTGCAGACTAAGTTTACTAGAACATCAAAATGAGAAATACATTTTGTACCACTTAGCTAGCTACAGAAAGGCATATATACTGACTCTATGGTTATGATTTATACAAACAATAGTGATGAGAAATTTCTCTTCCGGTGGAATTTAAATGAACGAGCAATTTGCATGAGTGTATAATCTGTCATGCATGCCTGAAAAAGAGACTTAGTAGTCTTGAAAGCTTGCATCCTATAGCTCCTCAATTAGCCAGTAAAGGTATAATTTTTACTCTACCAGTCTCATGAACGAATCTAGGCAGAGTACACAAATGGTGGTCATTTCTCATAGTGATAATGTTTGGTCTCGAACATAGCTAGTTAGCATACTTTGCAGGGAAATGGCATATAGTGCCACACTGTGTCATCAAAACATAAAGGGTCTCAACACCTATTTATTTTACAAAAAATGGCTAGTACAACGTAGTGGCAGATTTTAATTAGCAGTAAAACCAGTTAAACTTCTTTAGAGTGACAGGTCCTCTTTAACCCTTTGAATGTCAAGGATATATTTAGTACGTCAAGAGGGAAAATGCTCCCAGACTGAGGATATATGGTGTACATCCTATTGGCAAACTTTCTTCTTCCTGTTCCCTCCCAAACATTTATTTAAAAAACACTCAGACTTCATTGATGGTGTGATCATTCTGGAAAGATGGCATTGATGGTATTGATCACCTATCCAACTGCAATAGGTAAACAATACTTGTGACCTGTAAGGCACTCCCTGCTTTCCCTCTCTTCTCAGTTCGAAATTCTCCAAACTTCCTGGATGAGTGGAATGACCTTGAAGGCTCACTCCCTACATCATGATGACACTGGTTGACCATCACGGACATCCAACTGTTCACCTTCAAGGACCTCCAGCTTGAACTAGAAGTTTAAAATCCTGGGTTGAAAGTGGAGGGAGGAAGGAAAGAGGAGTTACTTACAAGTTGTGAATATTGTTTGCATGTTGTAATATAATAGGCAATCAATCCTGGGGGGTGATATCAGGAGGGTAATGATGTCCTCCATTACAGTATTGTTCTACTTGTATCAATATAACCACACACCCTGTTTGGCATCCCTGCTTTATTCAGCTCTCTCACTGGTAATCAGAGAACCATACATAACAGGCTGCTTCCCAGCCTTGTAGCCACAGGAACCACACATTCACTGTCTGCTTCCCCAGCCTTATTCAACTGTCTCATTGTTAATCATAGGGCCACACATACACTGACATCTCCAGCCTTTTTCCACTGGTACCCACACAACCATACATACACTGTCTGCTTCCTCAGCTTTATACCACTGGTAGCCACAGGACCACACATACACTGGCTTCTCCAGCCTTTTCCACTGGTAGCCACACAACCTTATATGCACTGTCTACTTCCCCAGCTTTGCACCACTGGTAGCCACAGGACCACACATACACTTTCTGACATCCTTGCCTTATTCTGACACAACAGCCTTGTTCCACTGTCCCACTGGTAGCCACTGAATCACATATTCACTCTCTGCTTCCCAAGCCTTATTCCACTGGAATCCCATGCATATGCCATCTCACATCCCAGCCTTGGTCCACTGGTAGCCATATACAACCTATGCTGTTCTACCTTTTTTTCATTCCTATAATTCTTACGACCCATATAGTGCAGACAAGTCATATTTGAAAAATGAAAAATAAGCGATTACTAGTTGGTGTAATTTTGTGCTTATGGCACAGTATGTCAGTTTATATCAATGGGGTGCCATTTCTCTAGAAACAGAAATTGCTAAGAAATACAGTAGGAAATCACTTGATTTTCAAAACTATCAGTATCTTTAAAGGGGTAGAAATGTAAAATATCTCTATTTTTCCTATAACACTGCTTCTGGAAATATGTGTACACACCAGCCATGGGGTAAAATGCAAGTGACAACTCATTTCATGAAGGTAACTGTTTACTTTCCAAAATGGAATGCCTTGCATACCTTTTCTGTAATGGTTATGAACATTAGTGCTGGTAGCATATATTGAATGGAATGGGAATCCCATGTTTTTAAAACATTTTTGTATCTTTGAAGTGTTGGAAATATAAAAAGGATTTATTTTCCACCTGGAAATAATTGTGTACAACAGCCTAGGGGGTATATAGACAACCAACCCCCTCATTTGATGCAGGTGAATGTCTACTTTCCAGAAATGTAGAACCAAAAAAGAGGTACACAGAGTGTAATACCACCAATATAATGGAGATGATATATTAGTGATCCACTTTTATAATAATTAACCAGAAGGCAATACAGGCCTGCAGGAAGATTTTCAGCCCGCCTTCTTTCAGGCTACAATATGTCCAGATGACTTCCAACATGGACAAGGGGCATTCTCTAGTTAAAATATGAGCTAAAATATATTTAATAATACACAAGCAAAAAAAGGTTTTATTTATTTCTGTTTTTTTCCTTGATTTGACACTTCTTTTGAATCCTAGCTTTCTGAAGTAGTGTCCAGTCAATGTAAGAGACATGTAAAGTCTTTTTATTTTAAAGAAATATTTTAATTTAAATATTTAATTGACTAAATTAATGAATATGTTTATATAGTTTGTACTCAGCAGTTTACAAGTTAACCCCTTAAGGACCGGCTGCGAGCACACACGGCCGGCACTTAAGGGCCATGGACCTTTTTTTTTTTTTCTTTGATTCCGGTTCCGGACTCCCCGAATGCCGTGCAGCCGCAGGGGAGCCCGGAATTCCATGACGGTCATAGCACGTCATGGGTCGTTAAGTCAGATTTACCCATGACGTGCTATGACCGTCAAGGGTCATTAAGGGGTTAAGGGTTTAGATAATGCAGGCTTACAAATGCTTTGCAAAGTGAAACACTGGAAGTGAGGTCCCTACCCAAAAGCTTACAATCTAAACCAGTAATCGGACACATACAGAGTACATAAGGAACAAGTGTTGAATACATTTCTAGAGATCTGGTCAGTATTGCAGACACATAATAAAGTAAATAAATAATAGAGCATTAGTCAGTGTCTTCTAGCGTGTTTAAGTTTTGCTAAGGAGTTGTAGTTTTAAGCATGGCTTGAAGACCATAAGAGAGGTACAATCTCATAGGGTCATTAAATATTTTAACTAGAGATTGTACTTTGTTAGTGTAGGGAATCATGTGGGCATATTTTAGCCCGAGAGAGAATGGGCTTAAAATGTTCCTGCTGAAAATCTTACTGCAGACCTTCAATGTCTTCTAGTTGATTATGAAACCAGTGGATCACCTTCTCCTGTGAATATATCACTAACGTGTCATCCATATTATATTGGCAGTATTGTACTGTGTGCAGCTCTGCTTTGTGTTTTTGATTGTATGTTTTTGATGATCCACAAGTGGGTGACAGAGTGAGCAGCAGGAACTTTCAAGAAAGTGGGACTCTCACTGTCCAGGGGCAGATTAAAACTCTTCATATCTATAATATGCACCTTTTGTTTATGCTATCCAGTGCCATCTTGTTTTTGAGTATTATTCTTCAGGTGATGGAGATGGTTTATTCTGTGTTCTGAATTTAAGAAGCTTTCAGGAGTATTTTATGGCCCTTATTTTTTCTTTTACGCTGTCTTCTGGAAATATTTGCGCACATCAGATTAAGGGTAGAAAGGCAAGTGACTCCTCATTTGATGCAGCAGAATATCTACTTTCAGGAAATGTGTGCTTTTAGGGTACTTTTGATGTTATGGATTAATTATGCTTTCAAATGAAAATAGCAATCAAAATTGTATGTGTTGTTACCATTTTGGGGCCCCAGGGAAGGACATACATATGTGAAGCTATAGATGCTAGGTATCAGTGTCCTTAGTGTACTTATGTGGAATTCATATTTTATACTTTTTTGTTTGTTAATCTAAGCATGCTTTAGACATTGTACAGTGTCATTTCTGAAACCTTTCTGAAAACCCCTAGTTTTCGCAAAGTTTCCTCTCACTATCATTGTAGATATTTCAACCATTTTCTGATTTGTTTGCCTACTCTAAGGAAATACATGATTTTATATATTTATGGAGCTGTTATAGGGTAGTTTCCCCATGTATCTAATAGAATGTGCATTTTAGTTCATACATTGGAAACACCCTTTTGCACTCCTGTTAATTAGGGGTAAAATGTAAGATAATAGAGTTTTTATTGTAACATTTCAGGGTTTTCAGAAATAACTACCAATGTATATGTTTTTTTGATATGTATTGAATGATAATAGCAAAATAAGTAATTCACATTTTTTGCATATATGACATCGTAGCTTGTTGCACAATGCAAAAATCACTTCACGTGATAAACCAAGAAAAGCTGAATTTGACTAAAAGAAAAAAAATGTAGTTTTGAAAAAAAGATTTCCTAAGGGAATCAAGCCTAACAGATTGATGGCCAGAAACCTGAAAATGTCCTCAGACATCTGGCATAGAAATGGTTAAAGGGAATTACCCTTTTAAAGCGGAACTATCCCTCCAAATAAAGTACCCCCAATAATTATAGATATAGCAATAAGCATAGAAATAATAGTATTATACAGAATAAGTCCAGAATTATTAAAAAATCCTACTTGATCCAAGACGAACAGGCATCAGCGCAGACATTGTGCCTTAGAGACATCTGTGCACCTGTCTACCCCAGTCTCCTCCAGGATTGGTGAGGAGGACTAGAATTGTACCTTAAAAGGATAGAAATACTTAAGTATTACTAATCCGTATATTAAAGACATATTAAAAATAAATGCATTGCCCCAGTGTCATCTCTCAGACCTTTATGTTTTGAGAGATAATCGCTCCTAAAGTTGCCCTCTCCCTCCGCCTTCCCCGAAGTCAGCGTTGTAGCTGACTGAAGGGAAATCCGGTCATAGATCATCAGGCGGCTCTACAGCAGAGCTGCGATCACGTTAAAAAAAAAAAAATATTTCACTGAAATGGTCTTCTATGTGTGCTTGGTTTGCAAGCACACGTAGAAGACCGTTTTAGTGAAAGATTTTTTTTTATTAACGTGATTGCGCCTCTGCTGCAGAGCCGCCTGATGATTTATGACCGGATTTCCCTGAGTCAGCTACAACGCTGACTTCGGGGAAGGCGGAGGGAGAGGGCAACTTTAGGAGCGATTATCTCTCAAAACATAAAGGTTTGAGAGATGACACTGGGGCAATACATTTATTTTTAATATGTCTTTAATATAGGGATTAGTAATACTTAAGTATTACTATCTCTTTAAGGTAAATGAAGCAACTGACAGTGAAGGTGCACAGTTGCCTCTAAAGCAAAAAGCCTGCCCATCAGTCTCAGATCAAGTAGGATTTCTTAATAATGTTGGACTTATTCTGTATAATACTATTACTTATATGCTTATCAATATATCAATAATTAATTATGGGGGCACTTTATTTGGAGGGATAGTTCCACTTTAAGTATAATATACTCCTAGCCAGAATTTGTAAAACAATATTACTTAGGTGCATGAACCCCAATATATAAACTAGACTTGCTTTCCCTAGTCATCTGGAGACAATTGTGTATCTGATTCTTCTTTGTACAAGTGATATGGGCAATGCATGACATGATTTACGTTAACAAATAAATAAGAGATAAGAGTGAACTCAACTGGGTGGATTATAAGCTCAAAGCAGCTGTCACTGTTCACTGTTCTATCAGTTTGTAACAGGCCTGATAACATGTTGCTAACAGTGGCCACATGCACCAAAGAAATAAAAAACAAAAAAAACTTGGTGACTAGGAGTGCATAATATTATAACTAGTGATGAGCGAGCACCCCAATGCTCGGGTGTTCGGGTGCTCTGACCGAGCACCCCCTGAGGCTCGAGTGCTCGGCCGAGCACCCGAGCCCCATTGAAGTCAATGGGAGGACTCGAGCATTACACCAGGCACCCCCTGCTCTGATGAGGGGAGGGTGCCTGGTCCATAGGAAAAGGGCAGAAAAAGATGGAAACACTACAGAAATGGTTCAGGGACAGCATAGGGAGGATGTCTGGATGCACCTTGGACTCCAACATCGCTGCTGGGAACGATCTTTCGCCCGTAGTACGCCATTTTTACAGACTGACCATAAAACACACAAAAAGGAAAATAAAAACGACTTTAGGCGAAAAATTGTTACCAAACAATATTTGCTGTATATTTACTTGTATATCATCTGCAAATTCTCCCAAAAATTTCCTTGATTTTCAGAACTGAGGCCATGATTAAGAGGGAAACGTGCGCAGAGGCAAATTCTCCCAAAAATTTCCTTGATTTTCAGAACTGAGGCCATGATTAAGAGGGAAACGTGCGCAGAGGCAAATTCTCCCAAAAATTTCCTTGATTTTCAGAACTGAGGCCATGATTAAGAGGGAAACGTGCGCAGAGGCAAATTCTCCCAAAAATTTCCTTGATTTTCAGAACTGAGGCCATGATTAAGATGGAAACGTGCGCTGAGCTGACCATCTAAAACATTATGGGTGAGGGTCTGCTGCAGAGCTGACCATCCTAAACATTATATGCGAAGGCCCGCTAGTGAGCTGACGCTATAAAACATTATATGAGAGGGCCCGCTAGAGAGCTGACCCAATAAAACATTATATGAGAAGGCCCGCTGGTGAGCTGACCTATATAAAAATTGTCAAACAGGGCCCGCTGGTGAGCTGACCCTATATAAAAATTATATCACAGGGCCCGCTGGTGAGCTGGCCCTATATAAAAATTATATCACAGGGCCCGCTGGTGAGCTGGCCCTATATAAAAATTATATCCCAGGGCATATGGAAGAGGAGGAGGAGGATGAGAAGATTAAGAGTCAACCATATACCCGTTTTTTGGGTGGAAGGGGTGAATGGGAATACAGAGTATTCCCATCATTGTAAATAACATATATAAAGTGAGTTTATGTTCCCCCGGGGCTTTCCTCCAGTGGAGTGGAGAAGTCAGGGGAAATCCAGGCCTTGTTCATTTTTATAAGTGTCAACCTATCAGCATTGTCGGTGGAAAGGCGGATACGCTTATCTGTTATGATGCCACCAGCAGCACTAAATACCCGCTCAGACAGAACGCTGGCGGCAGGGCAGGCCAGCACCTCCAAGGCGTAGAGTGCCAGTTCATACCACGTGTCCAGCTTGGACACCCAGTAGTTGTAAGGCACAGAGGGATCATTGAGGACGCTGACACGGTCTGCTACGTACTCCTTCACCATCTTCCAAAACTTTTCCCTCCTTGTGACACTAGGCTGCGCATCAGGGTGAGGGTGCTGGCGGGGTGTCATGAAGGTGTCCCACGCCTTGGAGAGTGTTGCCCTGCCTTTCTCGGAACTGCTGTGTGCTCCCCTTTTCTCCCCTTCTCGGTTGGCCAAGGTAGCACGTACTCTGCCGCCAGCGTTGTCAGATGGAAAATTTTGGAGCAATTTTTCGACAAGAACCTTCTGGTATTGCAACATTTTGCTTGTCCTCTCCACCGGAGGAATGAGAGATGAGAAATTCTCTTTGTAGCGGGGGTCCAGAAGGGTGAACACCCAGTAATCCGTGTTGTCTAAAATGCGTACAACGCGTGGGTCACGGGAAAGGCAGCCTAACATAAAGTCAGCCATGTGTGCCAGAGTACCAACAGTCAAGATTTCGCTGTCCTCACCAGGAGGATGACTCTCAATATCCTCATCCTCTTCCTCCTCTTCTGCCCACCCACGCTGAAGAGATGGAACTAAAGTTCCATGGCTACCCTCTGTAGCGGAGGCAACCGTGTCTTCCTCCTCCTCCGCCTCCTCCAATTGTCGCTGAGAAGACGAAGTGAGGGTGCTCTGGCTATCACCTTGTGTAAGCTCTTCCTCCCCCATTTCCACCTCTTCCACATGCAAAGCGTCAGTTTTAATTGTGAGCAGCGAGCGTTTCAGTAGACACAGAAGTGGGATGGTTACACTGATAATAGCGTTATCGCCGCTCACCATCTGTGTCGATTCCTCAAAATTGCGTAAAACCTCGCAGAGGTCTGACATCCATTCCCACTCCTCACTTCTGATTACAGGAAGTTGAACGGAGAGGCGACGACCGTGTAACAGCTGGTACTCCACTACTGCCCTCTGCTGCTCACAAAGCCGGGCCAACATGTGGAAGGTGGAGTTCCAGCGCGTGCTCACGTCACACAGCAGCCGGTGAGCTGGCAATTGTAAGCGCTACTGCAGCTTCAACAGGCCGGCTGAAGCTGTTGATGACTTACGGAAATGTGCACACACGCGGCGCACCTTGGTCAAGAGATCATGCACATTGGGGTAGGTTTTTAGAAATCGCTGCACCACTAAATTAAATACATGCGCTAGGCATGGTACGTGTGTGAGCTTGCCGAGCTCCAAAGCCGCCACCAAGTTACGCCCATTATCACACACAACCATGCCTGCTTGCAGGTTGAGTGGCGAGAGCCACTGCTCGGTCTGGTGACTAATCCCCTGCAACAGCTCTGAGGCCGTGTGCTGTTTGTCCCCAAGGCAGATCAGCTTCAGCACGGCCTGTTGACGCTTCCCCACTGCAGTGCTACACTGCTTCCAGCTACTGGCTGATGGGGGAGTGGCGCTGTGTGTAGAGAATTCGGAGGTGGAAACGGAGGAGGAGGAGCCAATAACGTAGGTGCTGGTGGAAACCCTGATGGAGGTAGGGCCCGCAATCCTCGGCGTGGGTAGCACCCGTGCCATCCCAGGGTCCGAGTCGCTCCCAGCCTCCACGACATTCACCCAGTGTGCCGTCAGGGAAATGTAGCGTCCCTGGCCACAAGCACTTGTCCATGTGTCAGTCGTTAAGTGGACCTTCCCAGTAACTGCGTTGGTCAGGGCACGGGTGATGTTACGGGACACATGGTGGTGTAATGCGGGGATGGCACACCGGGAAAAGTAGTGGCGGCTGGGGACCGCGTACCGAGGGACAGCTGCTGCCATCAGGCTGCGGAAGGACTCAGTGTCCACAAGCCTAAATGGCAGCATTTCGATGGCCAGTAATTTTGAAAGGTGTGAGGTTAGTGCTATGGCCTGTGGGTGGGTGGCTGGGTACTTTCTCTTGCGCTCAAATGCCTGGGGTAACGACATTTGGACGCTGTGCTGGGACAGGGAAGTGGATGTGGTCGCTGATGGTGCTTCAGATGCTACAGGTGCAGGGCGGGAGGTATGCGGGCCTGCGCCTTCGACAGGCGATTGGCCGGCACCGAAAACAGGGGAAGAGGAGGCAGTGGTGTGGCCTGCAGACACAGATGGGCGATCCAGGCGTTCCTCCCACTTACTACGGTGCTTGGATGCCATGTGTCGGATCATGCTGGTGGTGGTGAGGTTTCTAGTGTTCATGCCTCGGCTCATTCTGGTGTGGCACAGGTTGCAAACTACAATTCTTTTGTCGTCCGCACTTTCCTTAAAAAAACGCCATACCGCGGAACACCTACCCCTTGGCAAGGTAGATTTACGCAAGGGGGTGCTCCGTGGAACATTTGCGGGCCGGTTTGGTGCGGTCCGCCTTCTTTCTGTAGCCACACCACTGCCTCTTCCAGCCTGTTGCGGTGCTGCAGATGGCTCACCCTCAGGACTGCTGTCATCGCTCGGCTCTACACCTTCCCAGGTGGGGTCAGTCACCTCATCGTCCACCAAGTCCTCCTCCACTTCCTCACTCTGATCATCCTCCTCAAGTCTTGATCCCACCACATACTCAGTCATTGACAACTGTATAACATTCTCCTCAACAAGGTCTTGAGACGGAAATAGTGGTTGATTTAATGGCAACTGTGTCTCATCATCATCATCATCATCCACTACTTCCTTTGACCTTAAATGCCGTTCACATCTGTCATCTTCTTGTGATTGGGTAGCCTCTAGAGGTTGTGAATCAGGGCACAAAATGTCATGTTCCTCTGCAAGCGTGCTTGGAGAGAGGGTCAAATGAAGGATTGGTGATGAGACGAGCTCCTCACTATATCCCAGTGTGGGATCACTTCTTTGACCAGACCGTGTATGGTGGGAGGAAGGATGATCAGAGTGAGGATTATGTTGACCAGACTCTTGGCTACTGAGAGTGGACTTGGTGGAAGACAGGGTGGTGCTTAACCGACTGGAAGCAGTATCAGCTGTCATCCAACCGACCACCTGTTCGCAGTGGTCGGACCTCGAGAGTGATGTCCTGCGACGCCCTGTAAAATTACACATGAAGCTAGGTATGGTGGATGTCTTTCTTTCTTGTGCTCTGGCACCAGGCACAGTTTCTCCGCGTCCTGACCCGCGCCCTGAACTTTCAGGATCACGTCCACTTCCCCGTCCCTTTTTACCCGCCTTCTTCATCTTACACAGAATATGTGACTTTAATATTTGAGTTTGAAAACTTAACAGTATTTCTTCCTATTCTGCAACTCTGCAGAGTACACAGAATAGGCTGCTAAACGGCAGTGAAACACACTGAATGGAATATGTGACTTTAATATTTGAGTTTGAAAACTTAACAGTATTTCTTATTATTCTGCAACTCTGCACAGTACACAGAATAGGCTGCTAAACGGCGGTGAAACACACTGAATGGAATATGTGACTTTAATATTTGAGTTTGAAAACTTAACAGTATTTCTTATTATTCTGCAACTGTACAGAGTACACAGAATAGGCTGCTAAACGGCGGTGATACACACTGAATGGAATATGTGACTTTAATATTTGAGTTTGAAAACTTAACAGTATTTCTTCCTATTCTGCAACTCTGCAGAGTACACAGAATAGGCTGCTAAACGGCAGTGAAACACACTGAATGGAATATGTGACTTTAATATTTGAGTTTGAAAACTTAACAGTATTTCTTATTATTCTGCAACTCTGCACAGTACACAGAATAGGCTGCTAAACGGCGGTGAAACACACTGAATGGAATATGTGACTTTAATATTTGAGTTTGAAAACTTAACAGTATTTCTTATTATTCTGCAACTGTACAGAGTACACAGAATAGGCTGCTAAACGGCGGTGAAACACACTGAATGGAATATGTGACTTTAATATTTGAGTTTGAAAACTTAACAGTATTTCTTATTATTCTGCAACTGTACAGAGTACACAGAATAGGCTGCTAAACGGCGGTGATACACACTGAATGGAATATGTGACTTTAATATTTGAGTTTGAAAACTTAACAGTATTTCTTCCTATTCTGCAACTCTGCAGAGTACACAGAATAGGCTGCTAAACGGCGGTGAAACACACTGAATGGAATATGTGACTTTAATATTTGAGTTTGAAAACTTAACAGTATTTCTTATTATTCTGCAACTCTGCACAGTACACAGAATAGGCTGCTAAACGGCGGTGATACACACTGAATGGAATATGTGACTTTAATATTTGAGTTTGAAAACTTAACAGTATTTCTTATTATTCTGCAACTGTACAGAGTACACAGAATAGGCTGCTAAACGGCGGTGAAACACACTGAATGGAATATGTGACTTTAATATTTGAGTTTGAAAACTTAACAGTATTTCTTATTATTCTGCAACTCTGCACAGTACACAGAATAGGCTGCTAAACGGCGGTGAAACACACTGAATGGAATATGTGACTTTGATATTTTAGTTTGAAAACTTAACAGTATTTCTTATTATTCTGCAACTCTGCACAGTACACAGAATAGGCTGCTAAACGGCGGTGAAACACACTGAATGGAATATGTGACTTTAATATTTGAGTTTGAAAACTTAACAGTATTTCTTATTATTCTGCAACTCTGCACAGTACACAGAATAGGCTGCTAAACGGCGGTGAAACACACTGAATGGAATATGTGACTTTGATATTTTAGTTTGAAAACTTAACAGTATTTCTTATTATTCTGCAACTCTGCACAGTACACAGAATAGGCTGCTAAACGGCGGTGAAACACACTGAATGGAATATGTGACTTTGATATTTTAGTTTGAAAACTTAACAGTATTTCTTCCTATTCTGCAACTCTGCACAGTACACAGAATAGGCTGCTAAACTGCGGCGAAGCACACTGAATGGAATATGTGACTTTGATATTTTAGTTTGAAGACTTAACAGTATTTCTTCCTATTCTGCAACTCTGCACAGTACACAGAATGTGCTGCTAAACTGCGGCGACGCACACTGAATGGAATATGTGACTTTGATATTTTAGTTTGAAGACTTAACAGTATTTCTTCCTATTCTGCAACTCTGCACAGTACACAGAATGTGCTGCTAAACTGCGGCGACGCACACTGAATGGAATATGTGACTTTGATATTTTAGTTTGAAGACTTAACAGAATGTGCTCTAATCTGCAACTTTGCACACTAAACAGAATGTGCTCTAATCTGCAACTTTGCACACTAAACAGAATGTGCTCTAATCTGCAACTTTGCACACTAAACAGAATGTGCTCTAATCTGCAACTGTGCACACTAAACAGAATGTGCTCTAATCTGCAACTTTTCACACTAAACAGAATATTTTTTTTTTGTTTTTTTTTGTTTTTTTCCCCCCACACAAAATAACCTGCTGCCCCCACACACAGTAGTCCTAAAAAGGACTTTTGGTTCTTTTTTTTCACAATTTTTTTTTTTCCTCCCTACACTGCCTTTCCCTTCCTATCCTCAGCTCTCCCTGGCTCAGACTGAGCCGAACTCGATGGTCAGGTGCTATACAGCACCCGACCACGGGTTCTGGCCAGCCAATCAGTGTAATGCCAGCAGCCAACATGGCTGCTGGCATTACACCGATGTCAGAGCCTCCCTGCACGTTTATTGGCTGCGCAGCAGCCGCAAAACGTGCGGGGAGGAGACCCGAACATGGCGGGCGAGCACATGCGGTACTCGTACGAGTACCGCCATGTGCCGAGCAGAGCGATGCTCGAGCCGATCCGAGCATCGGCCGAGCATGCTCGCTCAACACTAATTATAACCCTTTGAGCGCCAGAGAGGTAGCCAATGCATTACGCGGCAATGGGTTGGATACCTCTCTGCATTCAAATGGTTAATGGATGTGAGCCCTCTTCATTTTTTGGTGATAATGTACCTTTACGCCCTTGAATGTTAGACCAGTCTGTAACGATTTGCAAAGAAATCACCCTTCATCTTTGTACCCTTCAAACTACTCAGAACTGCTACTCTCTAGATTTCAAGGAATTAATGGCTCCATTTAACCCCTTGAGTGCAGGGGGGGTCTCATTGCAACTCAATGTGTTGGAGACCCATTGGACATTCAGTGGTGTAGGTCATTGGAAGTGTTGTGTGTTCTGAGCGGTGTAGTTGATATACACAAATTTATCCATATGTGTCTTTGTACATAAGCCAACACTTTGACTTGTGAGGAATTTGAAGGGTACAAAGATTAACCCTTTTGAGTGCCAGAGGGGTACGCAACGCATTGCAAAGCAATTTGTTGCGTACCACTCTGGCACTCAAAGGATTAAGTGCCTTATGCAGCAAACAAAATACGAAACATTTTGGGCCAATCCAAATGCACCACGGAGGGCAATAAACATTTGCTCTGTGTTGGGTACCTTTATAGCATTCATGACTTAAAAGCCCCATTAAATCAGCGGGACGTTTAATTTCCTCCCTGTGAGGCAGCTGGGTCAATACAGAGCTGCTCGTATTTTGCTTTCTGCACAAGGCCCTTAACCCTATGGGTGCCATAGAGGTATCCAAATGTTTGGATATCTCTCTGGCACTCAAAAGGTTAATAATTGTGCCTTTCAAACTACTCACAACCGCTGTCTTAAGTGGTAAAGAGTTCTTTAGTGCACTGTAAGAGCTTAAAAGCCCCATTTAATTTAATGGGGATATTTGTTTGTGCACTGTGGTCCAGTTGATTTGCCCCCGAATTGACACTTTTTGCCTTTATGTATATACCTCACTGAGGTTTGGATCAAGAAGGAGGGCTTCTGCACAAGGAAAGATAGATAACAGAGGCAGAATGAGGATGTCATAAAAGGGACAGAATAATTTACAAGTTCATCGAGGGCTGTAAACACAGAGTTAAGATCAAATTTGATGGCAGACTTTTGTTATTGCAATGTTTTACATTAATGGCTCGGCTTAAGCTATTTGCAATGATTTTTTTGTCAGTATAACATTTTACTTGCCTATTTACTGTTTGATTTTTTCCTAGTTAACCTGTATACTATTTTTAACAGCGTATTTTCAGAGGCTCTAGGAACAGTAATAATGTGAGAACTGTGAGCAGTGATGATGAATATTTATTGTGCTGTATAGTGAGTGCACACAAAAGGTCATTACCCAGTTCCAGTGTGAACTCCCATTGCATACAAATTGGGTCAGCTTTGCATCAGGATTTAACCCTTTGAGTGCCAGAGGGGTACGGAATGCATTGCAGAGCAATGCATTCTGTACCCCTCTGGCACTCAAAGGGTTACATACCAGAGGAATGTTTAACACTTTGCTAATCAATGCACTGCACACCCTACTGTTAAATCGTTAAGATAATTTTCTATTACACAGTGAAATAATGAATGCATTATTTCTGTAACCTGGAATGCTTTTCTTAAAAAATGCAGAAACAATTAGGAGAGAAAAGAGATTGAACCACACAAGAAAAGTATAAATAAGTCTGAATTGAGATTGATTTCAACATAATGCTGTGTAGGAATTCCCGTCTATCGATTCGTTTTAAAGCCTGTGCACAGGACCTAAAAAGATAAAGTAAGCAAGGTCAGATAATCAAACCGTTTTTTAATAGTAAAAACAGCAACTGCCACTGTACACTATTAAAATAAATCCATAATACAAATTGCTTTCGAGAAATAGTGGATGAGGAGCTGATCTTCCTATTGAACCTTTCTACTGTTCAGTGACCACACTGGGTAAAGGATAGGTAGGGATGCCTTGAAGATCAATACTAAGTAAGATGTAACAAGGAAACATTCAGAGCATTAAAGGCTTGCAAGGAAGAGAGTTGGTGATCTGTTCAAGTAACGTCACAAAGAGAGGGTTATCCCAGAGGCTTGATATTCAGCTAGGTCATGCCCTGGGCTTTTTGGACAATAAGGCAAAGTGGGCAGTGGCTCGGGGACCCCACAGTTAAAAAGAAAGTCTGACTGTCCTGTTTCACAGTTTGGAACCCTCTGGATCTCCTGGTCTTGATGACACAATGTAGTGTGCTCAATTTGTGAAGTCAGGTTCAAGAACTTAGCATTATGTGAAGATGGGTGTGAAAACAGTGGGGTGAATATACTAATCCACCAGCTCAGAACTAACATCAGTGGCTGCACTTCAGGGTATGCATTATAGAGCAAGAATACTGTATTACATGCCTGTCAACATACTGTCTTCCTATAAAGACTTTAATGCCAGTGGGCCACTTATGCCTGTTCCATAGCATGTTCTGAAAAATGGTGCAAAGTTACATTGTCTCTCCTGCTTTTTGTTTAATACATGGAGTTAAACAAGACAAGGGAAGGAAACCCTGAAATTTCCATGCACTGCCCTACTGTCTTAGACTTGGTGCAAGGGTCAGTAAGGGGAGAATTTTAGGTATAAGTAGCGTAATAAGTGGTGATAGGCAGGGTTAGGGTTAGAACTTTGATTCCAGCTCCTGAGCAGAATCATGCTTGTTCATTCTTCCCTGTATAGTGTTAAGCTATTGTAGGTATAAGCACTTTCTATTGTGTGAGCAAAGTTAAACTCTTATGCGAGGTACCTATAGGTGGGGTCTCTCAGTTGTAACCCTTTGAGTGCCAGAAGGGTAGACAACACATTGCTTTGCAATGCATTGCTAACCCCTATGACATTCAAAAGGATAAAAGGGTAGCCAAACAGTTTTTGTGATTAACCATTTGACTTCTAGACTGATCTCAAATGTATTGCAAAGCATCCAAGGGATTAATGAGGCCTAACAATTTATATCTTGCCCAGGGCCAATCAGTTACTTAAAAAGGGCAAGGCCAATGGCTTGTACCATTTGTATCTGGTATTACTTAAGAGCAGCAGAGCAATACTTAATTTCATGCCACCAGCATGGCAGTAAACAACTACAAACCTCATCATTCACCATCTACTATTTTCTACTTGGAGATGAAGGGAGTTGTAGTCTCCAAATGCTGGCTAGACAAAGGTTTCCTGCCACTACAAAAGACCATTGCAGAGTGAAATGACCAGGAACTTTTCTTTTTACAAAATCATCCCTAGTTGCCCCCCCACACCTTTTTAATCCCTCTGGGACTCAAAGGGTTAATGCAGCTTTGCTTTATTTCGCTTTTAAACCACACATTTGGTAAATCTTAAAGTGAAAATTTTTCCCTTAGAGGAACATAGGCAATATGATCTGTGGTACATACATATGAATCTGGTGCTTTCATTGGGGCAATTTTTACACAAGGACAGATTTCCCAGTAGGCAGAGTAGGTAACTGCCTAAAGCAGTGATAGTCTGTTGTCAGACCTCCAGCTCTAATGTTTTCTTTCATACACACACCCCTAAATTCTAAAAGAGGGATTTAATAAAAATTAACTGGAGCAATTCGTCGGAAACCACGTGAACCATTTGGGATAAATAAAAATTCCCATTAATTTAAACAGGATGCTTACTCCCTTGAAAGTTGTTAGAGCTCTCCAATGTGTTGTGAAACAATGTATCGGGACCTCTCTAACATGAAAGGGATGAAATATTATGTTTAACTCTTTCCATTTCCAATGTGCACCCCTCTGTCACTCAAAGAGTTACAACATTTTTTTTTTTTTACATGTGATGGCGTTTGTTTGCCCCAGAATGTATCCAGTCTTCGTTAGTTCATCAGCCTCACTGGACTATGAACTGGATAG
Source organism: Rhinophrynus dorsalis (assembly GCA_037306005.1). Classification (NCBI taxonomy): domain Eukaryota; kingdom Metazoa; phylum Chordata; class Amphibia; order Anura; family Rhinophrynidae; genus Rhinophrynus; species Rhinophrynus dorsalis. The sequence continues at coordinate 97,390,793 of CM074723.1, read as the reverse complement.
GAACTAATTAGCACACTGTGTAGGAAATTAGCATAAGTTGCCACCCTGTAGCACGCAAACATAAAGGTTACTTTTCCAGGGACAATATATTTTACAGCAAAATTTGTAGTACAACATGTATCTATAAAACAAATTAAACTTCTCTTTAGGTGACCTAGGGCTTTAGCCTCCTCAGCCATGACCTTGCAATGTCACTTGACTATTTCTATAAGCCTCGGAGTTAAAGAGAAAGTATCACCAAAGATAATCTACTCTTGGTTTACTGAAATAAGCAGTGAGCTTTTGTTATATATATATATACTAGCAGTTTGGGACGGCGTTGCCCGTCATGTTATGCAGGAAATGTTTCTTTTTTTTAAAATAAATGTTATGATAGTGAATTATAGCGTAGGGTGTACGTGTCAGAAAGGTACACACAGTGATAGACAGAGACACATGCAACACACACATATACACACACATGCACTGACAACACAAACAGTGACACACAGCTGCAAATCAGAACATAAATACATACAGTGTGAGCAGTGTAAGTAACATACCTCCCAACATTTCATATGGCCAAAGAGGGACACTTGTGTTTTCGGTGGTGTTACTGGGGGCGTGGCTGGTGGTGTATTTTAGAGAATTTTTAACCCTTTGAGTGCCAGGGGGTAAGCAATGCATTGCATCCCCTCTGGCATTGAAATGGTTAAGTTACTCTTTCTGTAAGTGAATGATTTAGAAGAAGATGAAATTATTTTTTACACATACTAATTTAACAGATATATACAGAAGTTTATACCCACATTACTGTGGGTTTTATTGATGTGGAGCAATCTGATACACTGGTATATACACCACACAATGTGATCTCCTAAATAGAGGAGCAGAGGGATTTGGGTGTCAAACAGGGACTGTCCCTCCTATACTGTATAGTGCCAGTCCTTATACACAGACACATGCAGACTATATACTATACAGCAGAGGTTCTCAGCCCATGCCCTCAGTGGCCACTAACAGGCCAGGACTTAGGAATTTCACTGCTAGAACACAAGTGTGTTGATCAGAGGCTCAGTCATATTGATTAACTCACCTGTGCTTTTAAAAGGAAATTCTAAAATCCTGGCCTGTTAATAGCCACTCAGGGCACAGATTGAGAACCACTGCTATACAGTGCCAGACCATTGTAGAGAATTTTTAACCCTTTGCGTGCCAGGGGGTAAGCAATGCATTGCATCTCCTCTGGCACTGAAATGGTTAAGTTACTCTTTCTGTAAGTGAATGATTTAGAAGAAGATGAAAGTATTTTTTTATACAGACTAATTTAACAGATATATACAGAAGTTTATACCCACATTACCGTGGGTTTTACTGATGTGGAGCAATCTGATACACTTGTACATTAGGCTGACCAGACCTCACCTTTAACCAGTGACACATATGAAAAATGCATACTGCAGGGCTGCTTTGATTTTGGTGCACTCCTGAAATATGCTTATTTCCTATGTGTCCCCGGTTAAAGGTGAGGTCTGGTCAGCCTACTGTATATACACCACACCGTGTGATCTCCTAAATAGAGGAGCAGAGGGATTTGGGTGTCAAACAGGGACTGTCCCTCCTATACTGTATAGTGCCAGTCCTTATACACAGACTGTATACTATACAATGCCAGACCATATATAAATAGTTTGTCATACATGCTATACAGTGAGCTATGTACAGCATGGAGATGATTGCAGGAACTGGCACCTCTACTTACAGACAGACTGACAAACAACCTGCTCTCTTTCTCTCTCTTTGTGCAATATATAAATACAGTCACATCCATGTCTCTGCCATTTACCAGCTCAGCTGAAGCCTTGCTCTGCACTGCCTGATCACCTCTCTGCCGTTGTTTCCACTTTCTCAGCAAGCCAGTATCCTCCTGCTGATTGTTTAGAAATCAGCTCACTTGTAGTAATTAGCAGAGCTGTGTAGGCTCAAAGACAGGCAATGAAGAAGCTGCATAATACAGATTGGACCATGGCCTTCCAGCTGTAGCTTGAACATTGTTCCCATCATCCTCAGCGTGCGTGTGTGTATATGTGTGTATGTGTCTGCTAGTGTGTGTGTGGGAGGGCATGTGCATGTGTCTGTGGTGTAGGAGTGTGTGGCAGCCATTTTTTTTTTCAGCCTTAGATAGTGGTGGGCGGGCTGGATAGTGGGGGCAGGCCAAAAATCACACTCCCACAGAATCACCCAATGGCAGCAGTAATCCTTTTTACTGCCGCCCCTGGGTGTGTTTTGCCAGGCACAAAGTCTTCTTTTATATATATAGATATAAATAAAAAAAAAAAAAAATACATATTGTACGGTTTTTCCTGTTGAGTAAATCAATGGTGCTCCCACTGCTGGGAGATGTATATTATTATTACTGTTTAAATTCTTGTTTGTTTTTTTAAATTAATAACGCCCTCTAGTGGTCACATTCCAGTTAGTGACTGCTTCATTTTCTAGGAGAGGTGTGTCAGTGACTTACAGTACTCCATGGAATACTATAGAAGGTGTCAGTTTGAACTATACGGAAGTAACCATTTGGGTGTCAGGGGGCTATGCACCATATCGCGCAGCAATGCGTTTCACACCCCTCTGGTGGTCAGAGGTAAACAAACCATTACAATATTATATATATATATATTTATAAGTAACTGACAACAATGGAGTACCCTTGTTTTACTCCACATGAAAATCTCTCTATCAAATAAGTTTTTATGAAATAATAATAAAAAAAAGTTTTATGTTCCTTTAAATATCTGCATTTTCCTGTAATCATTTTGTTTGATGTATTCTGTTACAGTCTTATGATTTTTATAAGCAAACTCACTAATAGAAAACATTGAGGCTGTGTTGTAAGAAGAATTCTAACAATTTTGGAATAAACCAGCTACACCACAGGGGACAAATGAAAGTTACCAGGATTCCAATTGATTTAGAATTTTTATTGGTCACCTATGGTGCAGTTGGTTTGCCCCAGAATTGTTCCATTAATGCTTAGTTGATGAACCTCATTGTAAGTGAGTTTGGTAAAACAATGCTACTCAGTAGAAATTAGATCCCTCTCTTTAGTGAGGCATTTGGAAAGCCAAATGTTTGTCTTCTGTAAGTAAATTAACCCTTTAAGGACCAATGATTTTGAATGCAATGCACACCCATCTGGTCCTTTAAAGAACAGTAAACTTTAAATAAATAAATAAATAAAACATATAGTATACGGCTTTTCCTGTTGAGTAAAATAAGTGAACTCTCACTGCTGAGAGAAGCATATTCCCTGAGTTATTACAGTTTAACTCTGGCACTCAAAGGGTTAAACCTGTGTTTGTTTTTACATTAATGTGCCCTCTACTGGTAAAATTCAAATTAGTCATTCTGTTACATTCTGTTTGAGGGGAAAGTCCTTGACAAACCGTTTTCCTTAGAATGTGATAGAAACTGCTGAGTCACTTCCTGTCAGTTAGAACATACAGGAAGTGAACGCGTAATAGACTCAATTTAAACTGTTATAACTTTAGAATAAAACAACTGACAGTGGTGGAAGTCCCCTTGTTTTACTCAGCAGGAAAAGCTATCCTATATAATAATTCACTAATGTATGTTTGTCATGCGCAGTACAGACAGCTGCGCACGTTGCAGTCATGCTCAGTACAGACTGCACCGCGGCTGTTTCTGCCTGGCACTGTGGCCCGTGTACATGGGCTATTTAACTAGTATAACATATATTGTTTTACTCAGCAGGAAAAGCTCTATAACATACAGGTTTTCTTAAAAAAAAAAAGTGTATTGCTCCTTTAAAAGGTTATACAATAAAATGTTGAATAATTAATAAAAAGTAATGGAGAAATTAAACACTACAGCTTATTTCAAGGTAACGGAACATAACTTATTATCTGGAGTTATTTTTCTTTTGCATTTCCAGGAATAATCCCTGATGTGTTGCTATACCTAGCAATGATAATGTTATCTCCACTTACACCTGGGAGTAAAACAATTGGCAGATTACAAATTCCTGTAATATGAAATATATTGAGTCTGATGTACTGTACTTACAAGATGTACTATAAACCAACTGCATTATAAGGGATAAACATGTTTCCCAAATTCCCATGTATTTCAGTGGTCTTTTAACCAGCTGAATGCTAACGAGGTCTCCAAACCTCTCTAGGGTTATAAGGGTTAAAATGTCCATTAAAATCGGCGGGAGTTGTATTTGCCGCTATGGTGCAGTTGGATTACCCCAGAATTACTCTGCTTCTTGTTATGTTAACACTTCAATGACCAGCGGGTGCACACATCTGATACGTAACCCTTTCCGTGCCAGATGGGGTTTGCAATGTGTCGCACATCCCTCAGGAACACAAAGAGTTAAAAGTTTAAATCACGCTTGTAGCGGCCTGTATACTAAGAATAAATAAAGCTAATCCCTGCTGATTTGAATTTGTCTTTTAATTGCTTGTTTTCTGGAGCGGTCTCCAATACATTTTAGGAAGAGTGCTTTAGAGACCTCTGTAACCAATAACCAGTGGGGATTTGTATTTGTCCCCCCCCCATTATCCAGTTGGTTTCTTTGGAGTTGATTCAGTTATCCTTAGTACATATGACACATTGTGAATTATAGTATTTCCATATACATATGACCACATGTCTCCCTATTACACATTCAAATTTGCTTTGTCCTGATAAGCAAGTCAAGCTTATCTTATCTTTTCCAAAAATGTATATATCCTGAAGGAGGATATCTTCTTTTCGCCTTATAAATATAAATATGTTAATAGCATTTCCATTTCCATATATGATTGTCTGAAATTAAATCAGTTATTAAGATCTCTGACAGTAATGGATATAAGTAATTCAGTGTCATTACTGTTGCTGTTGTGTTTATCTCTTGAGACACCACTTATCCCTTGTGATACTGCTGGTCCCAGGAGATAATGTTCATATCATATAGAAGAATAAGCAAATGGGAGTCTTATTGTCTACCTCTTAAGACTATATAAGACTTATCCACAAAAGAAATGCACAGTTTTGCAATGTAGGGGACGAATAACCCCCTGTCTCCCCCCACTGATTTAAATTAGACTTTTAATTCCTTGAATGCTAGAGAAGTCTCCAGTGTGTTGCAAAGCAATGCTTTGGAGACCTTTCTAGCATTTAAGGGGTTAAATTCCCCACTTTACATCAATGTGAATTTCTGGAAATTTGACTTCTCTATGGTGCGGCTGGTCCACTGGAAAATTGCTTCTCTTTTCTTTTGTGAATAAGGCCTTAGGTACAGACAGTGGGGCTGGTGTACTAAGTGAAATCAGTGCAAGTCTGGAGCAAACCAACTACACCACATGGAACAAATGCAAATCAATATTGCTTTAATTGTAGCTTGAGTGCTATAGAGATCTTGAATGCACCTTTGCAAGGATTAAATCCTATGGCCTCACAATCAGTGCCCTTGGTCTTGTTTCCAAAGTTGGGGTTGTAATGGTGCTAATCTCCTCTATTAGTAATGATGCCATTGGTCGGGGTGCACTGTGCACTACCGTATTGACCAGACTTATTCAGTCATCACTTGCCAACATAAACTGCACCCTTGTCACCGTTTTGGTCATGTATTCCCCTCTGTATGAATATCTATGGGTCAGGCTTGAACAGTGTGTGTGATGTTTTAACCCTTTTGAGTGCCAGAGGGGTATGCAGTGCATTGCAGAGCAATGTGTTGTTTTCTTCTCTGACACTTGAAGGGTTAAGGAATAGTGCTGCAATTGTGAGGCAAACCAACTGCACCATAAGGAACCAATAGAAATATTCCACCCTGTTAAATAGGGATTTTAACCCCTCGAATGCTAGTGATTTCCAGATTTTGGTTAGGTTTGATTTATGTCAGTCTGCACGATGGTCTTCACCACACTCACAGAGACTGATTTACTAAAAAGAATATGAGCAATTCTAGTGGGGACAAATAGAAGTTGCACAGATATCCATTTCATTCAATGGGGTTTTTAACCCCTTGAATGCTAGAGATGTCTTCAACACACTGCAAAGCAATGCACTGGCGATATCTCTAGTGCAGGCATAGCCAACCTTGCTCCTCAAGAGCTATAGACTATGAATGGTGAACTATTTAGTGGCACAATCACTTTAATTGGTCCACCTGTACGTTCTGAAATATGTACTATTGTTAACTCTTGAAGTCCACGGTTGGCTCCCCCTGAAGTCAAGAACTCATTTAACTCACTGCAATTTTTTATTTATCGTCTGTGGTGCAGTTAGTTTTCAGATTTCTTCATAAAAGTATATTTTTGTTGTTTTCATCTATAGGATGCCAATAGAAAATAATAAGTGTGGAACAAAAGGCCTTACCTTTTTTTGCCTACTCTTTTCTTAATTATTGGCCTAAGCATCAACTAGGCATGAAACACGTAAGGCCTTTTATTCCTCTGTTATTGTTTTCTACTGCTGTCGTTTTAGTGAAAGGAAAAAATATGTCTTTATGAAGAAATCTGACTACATATTGTTATAACATTCAGAGTGCAGTGGATATCATCTGTGCAAGTTGGCTTCCTCCAGAATTACTTCACTTTTCTCTTTATACATATGTCCCTTTGTGATAGGAACTCTATGGCACAAAAGAGTGTAAAAGCCGTGGGTAATCTTCCGTGTCCATAGCTGAAACGTATTCACTTGCATCATCAGACTATTTATCTCTTAACAACAATGCTCAGCATTACTAGCAGAGGGGTTAAGAAAATCCACTCTTCAATTAACCTTTGTTTTTAAAGAACACCTCTCTCGAGAAAAATTCCTGTGAATTTAATTTGAAACCAATTACGAAAGTATTCTTTTTTTAATATTTATATAAAAATTATGCAGAACATCATCTACATGATGATTTGAGAGCCTCTTCAGACAAAAAGCTCAGTGAATAAAAGTAATTCATTATGCAACTGAGATGCTTATCATCTAAATCAGGGTTAGTCAACTGTTGGACACCCATCTGTTGGGGACTAGAGCTCTCATCATTGCCAACCAGCCAACGCCTGGAGGGTGGTAATGGGTGCTGCGGCCCCAAACAGTTGGAGGTCTAACAAGTGTCAGCTCCTGATCTAAGTATATGATTCCGAAAGCAGAAACTCCAGCATTTGTTATATTAATAAAAAGTATTATTTTTGAATGTGTGTCTGTGTGTATATATATATATATATATATATATATATATATATATATATATGTATACTAGTTGAAGATCCCATGACACAGGCCACAGTGCCACTGCCAGCCGGTTGCCGGGCAGTCAGGCGCAGTAAAGACTGCCCACGCTGCGGCTGATACAAAGCTCTGTATCAGCCGCGGCGTGGGCAGTCTCTACTGTGCATTACTGCAGCACGCGCAGCAGTCTCTACTGCACATGACTCTGTCGTTACACACATTTTAGCGAATTATTATATAGGAAATATATATATATATATATATATTTTTTTTTTTTTCCCTTACATTTTCTCCCCCGTTTTCTTCTTTTATTGTCTGTTTGGAATGTGAATTGCTGATAGCAGCAACTTTTATGCTAAAAGTATAAAACAATATTCAGGGTTGACAAGGAAAGGTCAAACTATTTGCATTCATTAGGAAGCTGTGGATCCGTGCAGTGTGGGTTTCATTGGAAGGCTTATGGTTATTGATTTTCATACAGCTGTAGGAAAAAAGATAATTAGAAATATACTTCATTTATAGGTGGTGCAATTAGGAATAATTTGCCTAGAACTACACAGGCAGGGTTGGGTGGCATTTGCTCTTATTTTCTGAGCAGCTGCTCTTGTAATAATTCTCACGTAGCACTGCCTGTGTGCTGTTCTTTTGCATTCAAATGTAGATTTATGGACAGGAGTGTGAGGAAAGCTTGCATTTGTATGAGAGATCATTCTATTTACACATAAAAATGCTTTTCCTCAAATATACGGAGGCTGATGTGCCTCTGATGTGAACTGGAAATATTCTGGAGCAAATGAGATTCACCAAATAAAAATTCCCAGCATTCCCGTTGATTTATGTAGGAATTTTAACCTCTTCACTTGTAGAGCGGTCCACAACGCATTGTAAACCCCATTTCATTGAATGGGAGTTATGGAATGTTCTTTTCAGTGCTAGAGAAGTAGCATACAAATTGCAATGCAGGGGTTAAAAGCCCCATTTTGGTCTGTGGAAATTTGTATTTGCCCTCAGTGGTATAATCAGTCTTCCATAAAACTGTTCCAATTCTTAGTACATCAACATTACAGTGTCTGATTAACCCCTTAATGACTGGTGACGTGTCAGGACCAGCACCGTTGTGTTTTTTTCCCTTGAAGGACCAGTGACAGTCTTGGCACATCACATATTTTGTGCTTACAGTGCTCCAGCAGGAGCTAACTGGGTCTGAAATTGAGCACTCCAACACTGGAGCGGTCTCTCTCAGACCCCGGTTCGGCGTGTCGGAACACATAATCAGTCACACAGACAACAATCAAAGCAGTCCTTAAGGGGAAGGTAAGTTCCCCAGACTGCTGGTTATGAAGGGGTTAATTCCTTGGTGACTAAAGGCTATGTGTAAAAGACAAATGTGGAATGATATGGGGCAAATCAACTACAGCATTGGGAGCAAATTAAAACTCCTATTGACTAAAGTGAGGCTTTTAAATTATCAGGAAAGCATCTGAAAACGTATAGCTCGGAGGAGAGACGAGCGAGAGCGTATGACAGAGACATTGAAATACATAAAGGGATTCAAAAAAGAACAGGAGGGAAGTACATTTCAAAGCAATAGAAATGTTAGGTTGAAAGGTCATAGCCTAAAACTAGAGGGACAGCGGCTTAGATGTAATATAATAAAGTTTTACTTCAATGAGAGGGTGGCACAGTAGAAAGGTGGAATAGCCTGCCAGCAGAAGTGGAAGAGGTTAATACAGTGAGAGAATTTAAGCATGCATGGGATAAGCATAAGGCTGTCCTGAACATAAGACTAAACCAACGTCCAAATCAGGTTTGAGGTTTTACAGTAGGAAAATGGGCAGACTAGATGGGCCGAATGGTTCTTATCTGCCGTCAAATTCAAATCCTATGTTTAAGCCCATGTATTCAAGAGAGGTCTCCAACACATCTCAAAATAACTGGTTAATCACATTAAATGTGATTGATACATAGAAACAGAATTTGATGGCAGATAACTATTTGGCCCATCTAGTCTGCCCATATTCCTACTGTAAAAACCTCAAACCTTATTTGGTCCTTGGTCTTTTCTTATGTTCAGGACAGCCTTATGCCTACACCATGCATGCTTAAATTCTGTTACTGTATTAACTTCTACCACTTCTGCTGGTTGACTATTCCACTTATCTACTACAATTCCAGTGAAGTAAAACGTTCTTACATTACACCTAAACCTGTGTCCCTCTACTTTTAGACTATGGCCTCTTGTCCTAACATTTTTACTCCTTTGAAATGTACTTCCGTCCTGTACTTTGTTGAATCCCTTCATGTATTTGAATGTTTCTATCATACCCAAGGGATAAGTGGCTCTTGATCTGGTTAATCTTTTAAGAACCAGAGGGATGAGCAATGCATTTCACATATCTTTGGTCCTTAAAGGGTTAACACATTGGCTTACCTAGGTAGGTATCCCTCATACAGCAGTCAGGTATATATATCTTCTTATTTCTATTATTTTATCTTTTGTGCTCTGTGTATAGTGATCTCCATTGATGTCTGTCAGTAGTAACTCCACCTCACAACCAGGAATGGACTTTAATAGACCTGAATAACATGTAAAGGGACACTGGTCTTTCTTTGGTGTTTTCAGGTATGTTTCTGTCTTTATATAAGTATTATATACTTATATCTATATATATATATATACTTATATCTATCTTATAGTGTAGTTGTTTGCCCCAAAATTGCTCCTCGGTTTCTTTTACACGTTGATAACAGATGAGAGTTGGTATCGTGCTAGCCGTAGAAATACAGGAGGCAAATATGATAACATGCCTGAGGAGGAGACCTGAGGTGTCTTTAAAGCTTGCATTCTAAATCTGCTTAGTTAGCCAATAAAGGTATCAACAACTACATTTGCCTCTTTTACACTTTGCACACTATATTACAATTTTCCCTATTATATTTATATTTGGTAAGAAATGATTTGTCAATATTCTGCTTTTTGTATGTTGCCTGAAAACTCACCTGTCTTAAGCAACCCATACACTGTGCTATGTGATTGGGCAATCTGTTCTTATTGCAATATGTTGGATACCTGTCTGGCACTCAGAGGGTTAATAAATACATTTAAAATCCATGGGCCCAGCACAGAACCCCAGAACCACTTACAACATTTATAAGAACATTTTACATTCTAACACAGTGATTCTCAACCAGGGTTCCGTGGCACTTTGGTGTGCCGCGGACATCAGATTAGGGTGCCCCATGTTTTCTATGAAGGCTGAAAAAAAATGTGAATATTTTCTTTTAAGTATAGAAATATGGAAATTGTTATGCACAATATATTTATTTTGATTTCTATAATTGTGAAACTTAATAATATCTATATATTTATGAATTGTACCCTGTATTTTGCCCTTGATAAATTACATTAAACATGTTATGGGTGCCCCGAAAGTTCCAGATTGCATGATAAGTGTGCCTTGAGCAAAAAAAGGTTGAGAACCACTGTTCTAACACTTAACTCTTTCTTTATCCATGAACAGGTATCACCTTCCAAGACAAATTCTTTTAAAGTACAGTATGCATTAACCTGTTGGGGAGTACAGTATGCAAGGCATTTACAAAATGCAAGTCTACTACATCAATAGCAATACCCTTGTATATTTACCACTTACCCTTTCATAGAATGCAAAACAATTAGTTTAACATCAGTAGTTCTTCATAAACCCATGCTGACTCTTACTGATTATGTTGCTGGCTGTCGCAGAGTCCTAGAAACTATTGGATATTAATGCTTCTAATATTTTACCCACTATGGAAGGCAGCTACTTAACTGTCCATACCTGCTGAAAAAATGTATGGTCAATTCTTCTACTGTTATGGCCTAGATTGTGGACATGCCTACCTTTTTCTTGCTATCCTGACTGTGTGCTTGCAGGTGGAAGTCCTGATCTCTGTGCAAACCACAGTTTGAACTTCTGTGTCACCAGACATTGGAATCCCACATTTGAGTCTACATGTAACAAAAAAGTATCAGACAGGCACTTCTCACTCTTACTGAGCAAATTATCTGATTTATTGAACAAAATGAATCTCCTGCAAGGAAGACATGTAGTATCATGTATAAGCATATACTAAACAGGGATAAAATAAGTGTAGGTGAAAGTTTTCACATGAAACATCCTGTTGTATGTGATTAATACAAATGTAGTCATAAACATTATATATATATGTCATATGTTTGTTTTTTCCAACATAGTTAACATCAGCCAGGGACAGGCATGTGACATTTCTGTACTTGTACTAGCACTGTCATAAATGAAGGATTACAAACAACTACACAGACAGTGACAAATATGTGAATGATAATCAAACACGGCACAGCAATGTTATTATAGTTCTGTCTCATGTGGTAAATGTGAGATGCTGGGCAGGGATTATTTTCTTACATGAATGACAATGTCCAACATGCTGCAACTTCCCTGAGCTCATAAAGAAATGTAGCATAGTTGCAGCAGGACAGATATACATTGTGGCTTATCCACATGTCGATCTTTCACATGATCTAGGTGAATGCTATGCCTATGACAACTTCCAATGAATGGACTACTAAATGGTTGTCAGTCAAAAATATCTGCCAAAGCCAATGTACGCAGGCTGTCAGCAGTGCAAGCTCCTTTTCTATGGAGGATTGACTGGAAGAAGACCTAGAATTTGAAGGGAGATAAGGGCCAAGAGACCCATCAAGACTAGTCACTAACTAGTTAGCACATACTTATTTTATTATTAGAATAGCCATAGGTCTAGCCCAAGCTTTCTAACATTCATTTACTATTTTAGCCTCACCCCTTCTTCTGGGGGGCTATTTTATCTATCTATAGATGCACAGGATGCTAATATATTCTATCTAATCTGAATATGTAGTAAAGTTTTGGGCAAAGGTTCTTTAAAAATACATTCTTGAACTGGAAAAAAAGCAGAGACGTGCAACAAAACTGGTAAAGGGATAGGAGGAACTGAGTTATAAAGACAGACTAGCCAAACTGGGTTTGTTTACATTAGACTGTAAGCTCTCACAGACACGGCCCTCTGATCCACATTTGATTGTACTATTTAATACCTCTGTATGTCTATTCCCAATTGTACAGCGCTGCAGAATTAGTTGGCACTATATAAATAAAGAATATTAATAATAATAATAATAATAATAATAATTAGAGATGAGATGTCTAAGGTGTGATATGATTACCATTTACAAATATATTCAAGGTCACTAGAAAGAACTAATCAATGAATTATGTATGCAAAGAGCTGAGCTAACAATGTGAAGTCATCCAATAAGACTAGAGGAAAGGAGCTTCTAAGACAAAAAGCAGGGTTTTTTTTGTTTTTTGTTTTTTTTTACAGTAAAGGTGATAAAGCTATGGAATTCTTTGCCTCACTATATTGTATGTGCAGATACTGCAACTGCTTTCAAAAAAGCAATGGATACCTATCTAGCACAGAACAATATTGAGAATTATGACAGGTGGCTTCAATGCTGAGAGGATGTTGATCCAGGGAACTATCTGACTGCCATTTAGAGTCAAGAAGGAATTTCTTTAACCACTTGGGGCTAAATTGGAAATGGCTTAATTGGGTTTTGTTGTGTTTTTTTTTTTTTTTTTTGCCTTCCTCTGGATCAACAGGGGTGTTTTAGCATGGGCTGGACTTGATGGGCACATTTCTTTTTGTCAGACTCCTTAACTACTGTCTAGCTATCTATAAATATATGTATATATATTTTTTGGTAATTCCCCCCTGTTCTACTTTTTCCTAGTAAAACTGATCCCTCCTGAAGTATATTAAATCTCTTAATATCTCTAAAGGTTTCAGTCAAGTCACCACCCTTCCTTCTGTCTTCCAAGCTATACATATTTATTTTTTAAAATATAGTTTATTAAAGAATAGAAAAATGTACAGTCTGAATGCAAAACTACATAACAAGCATAAAGTGAAATACAAAGAATAAGTCATCTCAGCAGGACTGGGTAACCGCTGGCTGGGTCACATTATGTGATAATTGTCCGTATTAAGATCATCAACCCACAGTAGACATATAGAACTGCGAAGTTCAAGAGTGAACATAATAAATAGGAGCGTATAGAGACAGGAGAGAAATAAAAGAAAGAGAAGGGACAGGAAAGGGAGATAAGGGAATGCAAGGGGGTAGATGGGAAGGACTGAGTGGCCCATGGGCCCCCAAGGGGAGGAAGTAGGGGCATCCACATATAGAGAAAAAGGCAAGGGGGGCAAAAAGCACCAGTAATAGTACCAAGGTCAGTGCCACACTCTGCAAGGGGCAAGCTGCTCCTTTAGCCACTCAAGTAGTCACATCTTAGTCTGTCCCCATAGGCAATGCTAAATCAAACCAAGGTCCCCAAATGTCATAGAACAGTGACATAGATCCAGAGTGCAGAAGGGAGGGTTTCTCATAAAGCATAATATCATGGACCTTAGACCACACCACATTTGCGGGGGTGGGGGCAGTGCTCTTCCAGCACAGTGGGATGCACATTCGTGCAGCATTCAAGAGGTACGTGAGGAGAGTCCTTGCAGCCTTAGTCTTAACCAAGGTGCCCAGTCCTATGGAAAAGGGTTGGGTCCGATGGCAGAGTCAGTGTCAGAACATCCAAAATCTCATCAGCAACAGCTCCCCAGTAGTGTGAGAGAGCAGCGCAGGTCCACCAGATATGGGTCATGTTTCCAGTGTCACCCCAGCATCTTCAACAGGCAGCCGAAGCACTTGGATAAAATCCACGGAGAACATCTGGAGTCCTATACCAACGTAGAAGAAGCTTGTAGTTGGTTTCTACGTCAGATTCCGAGAAGAAAAGAGAGTTCCCCTAACCACCCATTCCCAGTCCTCTTCAGGAAAGGCGGTACCCGGCTCCCCCACCCTTGCCCATATCTGGGTAGCAAAAGACTCCTCCTATTCACCAAGTAGTGTATTTAGTTTGGCAATGGAATGAGAAAGTGGCTTAGAAGAATGATCAGTGGGTCAGCAATGCCGTTCAAAATGTGTAAGTCCCTAGTGAGCAAGTGTAAGCTATACATATTAATCCTTTGAATGGCAGGAGGTACGCAACATATTGAAAAGCAATGCTTTTCACATTCTGTTGCGCGCATAGGGTTGTGGTTCTGGTGTCTTTCCAGGTATATTTAGTCTCTAACTTACTTAACACAGGAGAAAGTGAGTGTCAGAGTATGGGTGAGGGATGTCTAGCGGCAGGTGTTGGAATTGAGGGTGCTATGAATTTGTCTGAACCCTCATTATGTTCCAATGGAATATGAAAGGTACTGATTTGTGGCTAAAACCCACACAAAGCATATTAGTCCATTATGCTTTATGGCCCATATTCAATAAGGTAAAAAAAACACAATTCTGGAGCAAATCACTTATACCATAGGGGTCAAATAAATAGTGTCCTAATTTCATATTTTTAATGCTAGAGAGGTCCCCAATACATTGCATTGAATTCATTGTGAATTTTCATTTCTGCTCCAGAATTGCACCCCTTTTGGCTTCGTGAATACCCTGTATCATCTAAATCTGCCTGTCTTTGTAAAGCTGGAGGCACATGTACCGAATCAACCTACAACTTTATATATATATATATATATATATATATATATATATATATATATATATATATATATACACACACACACACACGTTGGCTTCATTCTTTTCTTTATTAGTTTGCTGTAACTTTGCTATATTGACAAATAACATTATCGGTTATTATTTCTTATTTGATTTAGTCAGACATCACTTTCTACTGAATGCCATCATTACAGTACAGACACCAGATTCCTTGCCTAATTATGTTTACTGCTAACATTTGTACGCATTTACTCTTAGCAATCCACTCTTAAGACATTGCAAACCTTCTGATTTGTTCATTCAATCATTTAACATTAAATTAACACAGTTCATACTTGTTGACTCTGGTAAAATAAACTTTGGTGTCCTGAGTCCTAATTACCTCATATTAGTTTCATAGTGATAGAACTGCCAGGTTCTGAAAGACTTTTCCTGAGAGGCTTTAGAGAGACTTCACGTTTGAAATTTGAAGGATTGTGTTGTCTTTTGTTTTTTTAACACCTTGAGTGCTATGATGTCTCCTGAGCATTGCATTGTGAGTAACACATTTTTTTCTCTCATCTTGCAAGTTAATTGTATTCCCATGTCCTCCTTAAGAACTGGGCTT
Organism: Rhinophrynus dorsalis; assembly: GCA_037306005.1. Lineage (NCBI taxonomy): Eukaryota > Metazoa > Chordata > Amphibia > Anura > Rhinophrynidae > Rhinophrynus > Rhinophrynus dorsalis. The sequence continues at coordinate 97,375,350 of CM074723.1, read as the reverse complement.
TTTTTTAACCCTTTGAGTATCAATGGGATATCCAGTTGTTCTGCAGTGTGTTGGGCTTTGCAATGCACTGGATACCACTCTGGCACTCAAAGGCTTAATGTTGGAGTAGATAATTCACCAACTGCACCCCACTCTCTGATCATAGCAATTTTAATTGCATACATAGGGACCTTTACATATCTAACAAAATACAAAGAAAAAGGGCCCCTCTCCGCCGCGTTATTATAACATCTCATCAGGGAGCATTTTTAAATTTTATTTTAATTTTTTTAGATAGGGATTTCAAGTGTTGAGAGTAGGTACTTGCCACAATTGAGGAACCTTGGCGTGGTTGGCGACAGGGGAGGGCTGGGCAGGGGGGCAATTGCCCCCTGGGTCAGTCATGTGTTTGGGCCAGTGGGCCACTACCTCACTCAATCTCCCACTTGCTGTTGTAAATGGAGCTATATTAGTAATATCACAGAGCTTACAACTGAAATGAGCTACACAAATGATACCACAAAGCCATAATCCAAACGGAGATACACTAGTAGCATAACCCATTTCCCTTGTAAGCTCTATGGTATCATTAGTTCAGCTATACTTAAAGGAATAGTAGAGTACCAAAAAAGTATCCTGTAAATGGTAGCTGCAATAAAAAAACACTCAATGTGCTTAATCCTTTCTCTCAAACCGTTATGGTTTGAGAGAAGTAAGAAAATAAAGTCCTTTGTTCCCTCCCCTTTCTGTCTGACGAGCTGTAAAGCTGTCAGAGGCAGAATCCTGTCGTCTGACTGTAGGCGGCTCTTCACGAGCGCTGTCATCAGGATATCTAAGTATAATTACTTCATCGGTATGGTCTACAACGTGTGCCTGGCTTGCAAGCACACATTGTAGACCATTCAGATGAAGTAATTATACTTAAATATCTAGATGACGGCGCTCCTGAAGAGCCGTCCAGAAGCAGGATCTCATGATGTCCGCTGTACAGCGGACGCGTGAGAAGGGGGAAGGAGCGAAGATCTTTATTTTCTTACATCTCAAACCATAACAGTTTGAGAGAAAGGATTAAGCGCATTAAATGTTTTTTTTTATTGCGGCTACCATTTAGAAGATACTGTTTTTGGGACATTACAGTCCCTTTAAATTGTAAGTTTTATAGTAGCACTAGTGTAGCTCCACTTCAATTATAAGCTAAGTGATATCACTTGCCTTACTTCACAACATTAATGACAATTTAAGGGGGTGGGCTGGGAGAGTGGGCTCAGACTATAGTAGAAATGGGCCACTTGATTTTATTTGCCCCCTGGGCTTTATGTTGCCAGCCCTCCCCTGGTTGGCGAGCTTACCCCCTCTTTTTTGGCTAGAAAGGTTGTCACTAATGCCTCATTTATTCACAGTGTTATTATATATGCCCAATACAGAGCGCACTAGACACTAGCACACTGAAGGAGCACAGGTTTACGGTTTGTTCTATATTTGCACTTGTTTGGGGGACTGGAGAACCCTTCTATTCCTTGGACATTTCAATATAAATAATAAAATCACAAGGTATTAGACACACACATCTATCTATCTATCTATCTATCTATCTATCTATATCTCTCTCTCTATATATATATTCATGCACTTAGGTGAGTTAGCTCTGAAAGCTGTTCTTTTTTGTCTGTTTATATATATATATATATATATATATATATATATATATATATATATATATATATTTGTGTCTCTATGTCTTTGTGTTTAGTGAAATTTTTATAATTTATTATATATATAGGGTAATTGCGCTTTCCTTTTAGTGTATATATTTCCATATATGTACCTTTGCTGGGTGTGTAATACATCTTCCATCACAAGTGATATGTACCTTTGCTGAAAGTGGGATCTTATTACCTCTTTCAGATTTCACATGCATTATGCATACATGCATGCCTCTCTGTGTTTTTGTGTGTGTGTATGTATATATATCCTGTGCACTCTCACTCTGTGGGCATGGCTTTTGAAGCAGACATCTTGAACAAGGGTTTTTCAGACACTGTCACCTGTTCCATGATTCAGGTTGGGAAATCCGTATCCACTAAGGTCACATTTTTATCAGTGGTGCTCTGATAGGGATGCATCCACACAGTCCTTCAGCCTTCCTGCATTTCTGGCTTTCCTTCAAGACAGTGTTAACAAAGAGCTCAGCCTGAGCTCTGTTAAGGTCCAGATTTCATCACTCTCGGTTCTTTTTCAGAAGTGTATTGCATTTCTTCCTGATGTTAAGACCTTTGTTCAAGGGGTGGCTCACTCCTCCTCCACCTTTAGAGATCCCACTTCTCCCACTTCTTCTTTCTCTGTTTGATTTAGTACCAGCGGTGAGCATGGGTGAATTATAGCTTAACTAATTGGAACTCAACCTACTTGTCTAACTATATATTAATGAATGTATTAAATGAATGAATTCAAACTTGGATATGGCTTGTTGCAACCCATGTAAGCCTCGGGCCATCCCAAAAAGTAATCCTGATTCTGCTACTGTTTCATTTTCAATGTTTATATAGTTCATGGTAAGCAGGTGTGTTTTAAGTGAGATTTGCAAGTATATTATGCAGATTATTTCACAAAAAGAAGTGGAGATAGAAACCTGGGCCTACAAGTGAAAAAAAATCTGTTCAGGTGTGCGAAAACATTATTATGATTTATTCGAAGGGTTCAGCTAATGTAAAAGGATAGCCTACGTTACTGTTATTAATTCAGTACAGCAGCCTGCATTTCCTCATTGCAGCTACTACTTAATTGATGTTATAAATTTGATTCACTTAGTCAGCAAAGAATCAGCTTGAATGAGTGTTACTAGGGGAAAAATGACAGCATTTCCAATGTTTTGCTGTGATGATTATTATTTTTTTTTACATTAAACATTCCTCTGAAAATAAAGGTAAGCAGTTTCCATAATGTATACACTACTCCTGCTCCCACCTTGTATTCCAAGATGCCATGCACCTGCTAACAGCAGAAGGCTAAAGTAGAAACATATTAAAGACCAGAAAATGGTAAGTGCAGAAAATGTTAAAAATGGCAGCTATATAATGCATTTAGCAAGATGATGCCATATGTTGTATCAAGTGTTGTTTGGAAACATTTAAAACTTGCCATTGTTTCTTACAAGCTAATGGAAGAAATGTGTTTTTGATTATTTTGTGATTTATACTTAATTTGTATTCATGTGCTAGACTCAAAAGAATGAAGAACTTGTGAGATACTTGCGTGAGGAGCTGAATCAGGAACAACTGCGTCATCACGATGAACAAAAGCACATTGATTACTTAAAGAAACATATTTCAGACATGGAGTCCAAAATGGAAAAACTGAACGTAAAAAAGAGGAGTGATGCCCAAATGGTAATTATTTTGAGGAACAAAAACATATGGTATTTATTTATTAATTACACTTATGAATGCCATAGGGGTTTACGATGCTTTAACCGTTTCAGTGCCCTTTCTGGCACTGAAAGGGTTAAGAACCAATGTGTTGCACCCCCCCCGGCACTCATAAGTTTCATACTTATTAATCCCTAGGTTGCATTGAGAAGCATTGGAGATGTTTCTAACTTCCATAGCATTAATTTCCAGGATAGGCAGATGTGAGGTACATTATTTAACCCTTTGAGTACCAGAGGTATATACAACATATAATGCATTGGATACCCCTCTACTATCTAGTGTTTGGTAACTGCAACATAGCAGTTTTAGTGACACTACTTTATCTGTAACTGTGCGAGGTAAAGTAAAGTTATGTCTGTTAATGTAAATAAATGGTATGCACACTGTATTATTCTAATATTATTTAAAGCGGAACTGCCACCTTTAACAAAGATGGCCCCAAATAATTACCCATCTGGTGACTAGCTGCTCAGTAGCTCTAGTCGCCAGAATTATTACCTCGTTAATGCAAATTATCCACTGCTCCAGGACTGACAGGCAGGACGGAGCACAGACATGTTTCCATAGTGATGTCTGCGCGCCTGCGCTGTCAGTCCCAGCCAGATCTAGGAGACGTTGCCATGAGCCGTTCGGCTCCAAAAGGGACTGACAGTGCAGACGTCACTATGGAAAGATGGCTGTGCTCTGTCCTGCCTGTCAGTTCCAGAGCAGTGGATAATTCGCAGTAACGAGGTAATAATTCTGGCGACTAGTACTACTGAGCAGCTAGTCGCCAGATGGGAAATTATTTGGGGCCATCTTTGTTAACGGTGGTAGTTCAGCTTTAAGAAAGCTCAAATCCAAAAGTGCCATTTTTGTTGAGAACATGCTTTACATGATTAACATAAAAATGACCTTATGTTGAGATTCATGTATGCTTTACAAACACATTTTGTTACAGTGCGTATACACAGATTATGTGTTTGTGATAAATCAGCGTATAATTCACTCTAAATGAGTCAGTGTTAGAAGACATAGCTGAAGATGAGGAACAAGAGACGCATTTCATATGTTTTGTTTTTTTCTAACCTTTTCAAAAGATTAGATTCACATAACACTCAGGGGAAACAATAATCTTTTAGTTTTGGCAGATTACACTTGTATTACAGTTTACTTGGCTGCGTAGTTTGGACACAAAGCACAACATTTTTTTTTTACTTATGCTCTTTACCATACACTATATGTTAACAGTATTTATATTATGTGTAAATGGCCCAGAAAAAAATGACTCAGCCCTTTGAGGGAGAGAAATAAATGCAGCTCATTATATCAGAAACTTTTAATTTTATAGATCTAATTTGAATTTACCAAAAATGCCTTGAATTACCCTGGATCTCTAGAATATTAGCACTGTACGGTTGCACTGTTATTTTCCTAAGTTGTACCATTGAAGAATGTTTTATAGTCTTTACATTTAAAATATTTTAATCTGATGACTATTTAATGTTTAAAACAATGTTACATCCTTAAACAAATAATTACTTAATTAAATTTTTAATTACCTTGTTAAAAAGAGTATTTGAATTTGTTTTTATACTGAACAATGAGAAACTCTTCTGCAGCAGATAATATAAATCACCTGGGTCTGAGCTGCATACCTGTTAATTTCCTACACAGAAGAAAAAAATCTTATTGTCTACTGTCAATCCATTTTGCATTTGTGATCCTTAGTTTGCTACAAAGTATTTAAACCAGTGATTCTCAACCAGGGTGCTGTTTCACTTTGGTGTACCACGGACATCATCTTAGGGTGCCCCACATTTTGTATGAAGACTAACAAAAATGGACTTTTAAAGGGATAGTAATACTTCATTATTACTATTCCCATGTTGTAGCCCTTAAAATTCTGAATTCAACGATACCAGCGGCATCTCTCAAACCTTTATGGTTTGAGAGATATCCGCTTTCAAAGTTCCCTCTCCCCTAACGTCGACATTCTATCTGACAGCAGGGAAATCCAGTCCCGGGACCGGCGTCAACTCTGCAGGAGTCCTGACATCGAGTTATAGAAACAAAAATCCTTCACTAAAATGGTCTTCTACGTGTGCTTGGTTTGCAAGCACACGTAGAAGACCATTTTAGTGAAGGACTTCTGTTTCTATAACGCGATCTCAGGACTCCTGCAGAGCCGCCGCTTGCTCACTGACCGGATTCCCCTGCTCTCAGCTAGAACGCTGACGTCAGGGGAAAAGCCAAAAAGAGGGAACTTTGAAAACAGATATCTCTCAAACCATAAAGGTTTGAGAGATTCAGGTGGTATCGTTGAATTCAGAATTTTAAGGGCTACAACATGGGGGATAGTAATAATTAAATATTACTATCCCTTTAAATAAAGATTAATAGAAATTGTTCAACACAATATGTTCAGTTTTGTTACTATGATTGTAAGACCTAATAATAACTGTATATTTATGTATTGTACCCTTCATTATGCCCTTGATAAAGTACATTACATATGATAGGGGTGCCCCGAATGTTCTAGATTATGTGTTAGGGGTGCCCCAAACAAAAAAAGACTGAGAACCACTGATTTAAACAGTTACGTTTCAGGATTGTTAATAAACTTTGAAAAATGTGATACAGCATGCATATATAATTATAAGTGGAATTTCTGAATCTCTCTGCTTCCTTTGCAATAAATCAAAATCAGCATTTATAGGACACTTTTAATCCAGCTTTAATACACAATCATTTTTTAATAATCCCAGTCTTAGAACTGCAGCTGTGAGCTCACTAGTTTAAACAGCTGATATAATATGACTGGAGTAAGCCTTTTTATGTAACTAATATTACTGGGCATGTCAGAAGCAGAGACATATTTTCCTCAGGTGTGCTTGAGTAAGTCTCCTAATTTCATTAATTTTAAAGGCAGTGTAGAAATAAAACATGTCATCTCCCACAATATTGCAAAGTTTGGTAAAATTGAAATGTTGTTTGATTACTTCCTACTTTCTCTCACCACTTTACAATGGCACGTAGTTGATCACACACCAATAAGTTTTTGTTTTATGTATTGAGTGCTCCACCAGGCATTGCTGATCCTAATTACAGCCAAGGTATTAGGAGGAACAACAATATGAACCTGCCTGAAAAATCAACAGCATGTGAATTGGCCTGAAAGATTTACATTGTGCAGCGATTCAACCAATGAAGTGGTCCTTTTACCTTTCTGACTGTCAGTGGGCATTATCCCTTTGAAGCCAAGCTACTTTTCTAAATGTTGCTTTTCATTTGTTTATCTACACTTTATGTGGATAACTGTGTAAGGATATTTGCAAATATAGGATTTTATGTTACTAGCAGGTGTGTGTTGTATGACTTTGCCTGTACGGTAAACCTTGGTTTTTGTCTTTTTTTTGTTTTTGTTTGTTTGTTTGTTTATTTAACCTTTTGAGTGCCCAAGAGGTATCCTATGTATTGTGTTGCAATGCGTTGGATAATAATAATAATAATAATAATAATAGCTACTAGTATTTATATAGTGCCTTTCTCCCAGACTGACTCAAAGCACTTTCAGCGCACGTCTAGGAATTAACTAAATCAGCAGCTGAATAACAGATGTTATTATTACCCAATCAATGGTGCACATTTTTCTCTGTCTTCCAATGCAGGTTACTGGTAACTTTGGGGAGGTGATCCGCCCCTTTAATTAGGCAGGAGCAATTCTAGAAATGAATGCAGGGAATGGAGCCTACCTTCCCTCCTTGACTGCAGCTAGCCAGTCAGCTCCAGTAAGATTTGTTCCTTGGTGAAGACGCAGACAAGAGAACAGTTTTAGCAATTTTTTTATTTTTCTGTTTGATATGGAATACCCCCATCAGGCGGATTACCATAATTGACAATGCCCTTAAATGTGGCTAGCTCAGTATCCAGGAGCTTTTTGTGGACCTTAAGCCCTGTGGGGAAAATCTTGGCTACAAGTTCTTTCCTCAGGAGTTGCCCACCAAGGCTTCTTCTTAATACATGGTAGTCTGAAGACAGAAGATCTGCAGGAAAGGTGAGCAACCCTTTGAGTGCTGCAGGTCCACATGTCCCACAGTGCCCCTCCGCACAGGGGTTTTCCTTTGGAGTTCCTATTGCACACTCCTGCACTCATTGGGTTTATCTGTATGTCTGTTGGTTGTTTTGGAGCAAGTTTATGTGGTAACTTAACCCTTTAGCTGCTGATTTTGCATCTTTTGGGGGTTTATTGGCACTTTCCCTACTGGGTTCAGTGTTTTTTGGGTCTGCTAACATGTTCTAGCGATGTTTCATGTAATTTTAATTCACAGTTTAAAGTTTGCAAAATGCTCGCTTTTACCGCCTAGACGCCATTGCTCCATTCACTTCTGTGGAACTGTACAGTTTGGGACATATCTCTGCAACCGCGCAACGTAGCAACTTCAGAGATGGCTCATTTTAATTGTCTGCCCTTGCTCATCCAGTTAATGTTTTATGTGTGTTGGGGGGCTCAGGGGGCTTCAGGCACTGTTGGGGTAGTTGTTCTGGGAAAACTACATTTCCCATGAGCGCTTGCTTCATGCACTTCTGATTTGCTCACGCTGTGGCAGCCATTTTGTGCCTTTTCCTGAACAAGTTGCCTATGCAGATTAACCCATCGCCTGCCAGATAAGTGCATTTTAGCAATTTCTGGTTTGAAATTTTAATCTTACACACTGTATTTGGGTGATTCCTTATACTTTAAACGTTATGACACTGTGAGAATGTGTACTCCGTTAGAGCTTGGGGCCATGCCTAACACGAAGGATGCTGGGGTCTCTGTGTCCCCTATTGCGCATTGCTCCTCATGTCATTTAGGGTTGCCTAGAGAATTCTCAGGTCATTTATGCCCAGCATGTTCTGATGTTCCTGTGTCTCTCCCAGGGACCTCCAGCCATGCATTAGAGACAGTTTGGGTGCAAGAGTTCAAGGCTGCTACTAGAGGCCTCCGGTCTACATCGCAACTCCTTTCATCCCAGTTACAGGGGGTCTTGAGCTCCTGGCAGACCCCTTCTTCCATCATATCTTCCCTGCCAAAACCGCAGGGAGTACCTGACGTATCGGTTTCCTCTGAGGAGGAACTGTTGGTGGATTCGGATGTTGAGGAATGTTCTGCTGTGGGCTCCTCTCAGTCTTTTGGGGACCCCTTTGAGGCTGTGGCTGATCCTGATCCCTAGGCTGAGGGCTTGATCAGAGCTGTCTTAACCACCCTAAACATTCCCTTAGTTCAGGAGGTTTCTTTGGATCCCTCTGGTGTGTTTCAGGAGCCTAAAACCCCTATACTTATTTTCCACCTAACCCCACTCTTGACCGCCTTGTGTCTGATAAGTGGAAGTCTTTGGACAGGAAACCTTTTGTTTCCATGAAATTTGCCAAACTTTACCCCTTCTCTGAGGCGGTGCTTACTCAGTGGTTTCATCCCCTCAAAGTGGATGCTCCTGTCTCCAGGCTATCTAAGTCCACTGCCTTGCCAGTTGCTAATGCTTCTGCTCTGAAAGACTGGACTGACAAGAAACTTGAGGTCTCCCTCAAGTCCATTTTTGGCACTGCTAGTACTGCCATGCATTCACTGCGGCTTGGGTGAACAGGGCCATTGCGGTCTGGACTGAATAGCTCAACCTGCCTGTCCTTCAGGGTGCTCCTACTTCAGATATGTTGCAGCTTCTTGCCAACATTTCTGAGGCCTAGCACTATGTTTCTGCTTCCTTATTTGATGCTATTCGCTTGGTGGCAAGGGTTTCCACCATGTCTGTGGTTGCCAGACAAGCTCTTTGGCTCAAGATCTGGTCTGCTGACACTGCTTCCAAGAAAACTTTGCTCTCATTGCCTTTTCAAGGCACCTCTGTAATGGTTTTATTTGACACTCAGACACAGTAGGTTAGGTAAAACACAGTTTTATTGAACAAACTCAGAATAATAATAACCCTCAAGGATCCAGTAATATATATACACAATATAGTACTGACACAGGACAGGTTACAGTAATAAATACCCAAACGGGTCCAGTATATGTACAACTCAGCAACAATAATATACTGACACAGGTCAGGTAAAGTTTGTGTGATACTCAAATGAGGCAGCAGTGAATGGGTTACTATTAGGCCAGGAAGACTGACAGGCACTAATAGCGTGAGGCCCTTAAGACTCTTACTCTGCAGAGAGTACAAAAATAGCGAGTAATGCCACAGAAGTAAACGGAGGCCCAGGACAAGCTTGTGGACTGCCGTAGCAGTAACGGAGGACTGCGACTGTATGCCCGGAAGGGCACCCAACGGAGACTGCAATGATAGAAATCCGGTGGAAGATGGCACCTTCTCCGAAGGGGTTAACGAACGCTCAGACCAATGTCAACTGCCTGATATAGAGAACAGCCTGAGGTGCCCAGAGTAAGACCAACCTCACCTTGTGGCAGGAAAAAGGGTCACGCGTACTGTGTTGCACAGATGGATGAATCACACCGGAGTGTCGCCCGCGCGACACAGACTGTTTACCGAGACTAGACTGCTGGAACGACAATGAGGCAACAGCGACTCTGTCCGGAGACAGAGAGGAACCCGGATGACAGCCCCAAACCGAGTATCGGATGGGGCCGCAGGCAGGTCCTGATACACGGACAATGGAGCCCCAAACCGGGCCGGTACACAGAGTAGGAACGTCAGTCAATCTGAGTCAGCACACGGAGCAGGAACGTCAGCCAGTCTGGGTCGGTACATAGAGCAGAAACGTCAGCCAAGCCGGGTTGGTAAACAGAGCAGGAACGTCAGCCAAGCCGGGTCGGTAAACAGAGCAGGAACGTCAGCCAAGCCGGGTCGGTACACAGAACAGGAACGTCAGCCAGGCCGGGTCGGTACACAGAGCAGGAACGAGATAGCAGAGTAGTCAGGCAGTCCGGGTTGGTACACAAAGCAGGAACGGATACAGCAGAGTAGTCAGGCAGTCTGGGTCATACACAGAGATCACAGACGCCTCTGAAGCATAATCGGCTTTTTCTTTCCTTCCAGACTGAGACACGTCCGGTGAACCAGGCTGTTCCCTCAGCTCAGCGTTTCTCCTCCAAGCCCAAACAGTAATGGAAGCCCAAGGCCTCCTCCAAGCCTTCTTTGGCATGACTCGCCAAACCCAGGTTCCCTTCAGCTGTGGGTGGCCGTCTGCGTTACTACCACATCATCTGGGAGGATTCAGTGGTGGACCCGTGGATTTTACAGGTGGTGGCGGAAGGGTACAGGATCCCTTTCGCCTCTCTTCCTCCCTTTCTGTTTTTCCCCTCTCATACGCCCCAGGCCGTAGAGAAACGCCGTCTCTTCATTGGCGATTTCCAGGCCCTTCTGGACAAGGATGTTTTTTAACGTGTTCCAATTATGAGGTTTTTACTCAAACCTCTTTGTGTTCTCCAAGAAGAACGGCAGCTGTCATCCCATTTTGGATTTGAAGGATCTCAATTCCTTTGTGATCAAGACTCATTATCACCAGGAGTCCCTAAGGACAGTGATTGCTGCTATGTCCCTGGGGAATTCCTTGCCTCTCTGGATCTTCAGGTTGCGTATCTACACATCACCATTCATCCAGAGAGTCTGCAGTATCTCAGATTTGCCTGCGACCAAGGGCACTTTCAGTTTTAAGCTCTTCCCTTTGGTCTGACTACAGCTCCTCAAGTCTTCATTCGTGTCCTGGGAGCTTTAGTATCCGTCCTCCATTGGGACGGAATCAGAGTTACTCCATACATGGATGACCTGCTTCTGAAAGACCCTTCTGCGGAACTTCTTCATTAGCAGGTTCAGGACTGCATTCATGCTCTCACCCATCACAGGTGGATCATCACTATGAACAAGTCAGATCTTATCCCATCCCAGCATCTGGTCTTCCTGGGCCTTCTCTTCGACTCTCAGCAGAGCATTGTGTTTCTCATGGACGAGGTGGCTCACCAGATCGCCCACAGGGTTTCTGCAGTTCTGGCTCACGATCCAGTTCCAGCCAAGAAGCTGTCCTCTCTAGTGGAGAAAGTCATCTCCACCATAGAAGTGGTCCCATTTGCCATGGCTCACACCAGTGAACTCCAGAGGTTTGTGATCCAGGTGTGCAGGGGTCAGCCGGACCGTCTGAAGATGTCAGTATCCCTCCCTCTTCATGTGGAACTGAGTTTGTCATGGTGGCCCGACCTCTACAATCTACTGAAGGGCAAGTCCTTCCTGGTATCCTTCTGGACCACGGTGACGACGGATACCAGTCTCTCCGGCTGGGGAGAGGTCCTGGGTCGCCTGATCGCTCAGGGTCGGTGGTCTCTGGAGGAATCTCTCCTTCCCATCAACGTGTTGGAGCTTCAGGTGATATTTCATGCCCTTTGCCATTGGACACCCCAGCTGGAAGAATGCCCAGTCCGGGTCCAGTCCGATAGCGCCACGGCCATGGCTTACATCAACAAGCAGGATGGAACAAGAAGTCTCGCCGCTTGGTTTGAGGTCAAGGCTATTTTGTCCTGGGCAGACGAACATGTTCCTGCCATATCTGCAGTGCACATTCCTGGCGTAGGCAACATCATAGCAGTCTTCCTCGGTCAACACACGGTGGACAGCTCCCTCCCTTTGAGTCCTTGGCTACTATTCCTTTATGCCTGCTGATGTGGAAAATGACCTTTCTCCTGGCGATCGTGTCTGTTCGTCATGTCACGGAGTTATTTGCTGTGTCTTGTATACTACCCTTTTTGGTGTTTCACAAAGACAAAGCAGTACTTCTCAGGAGTTTCTGCCAAAGGTGGTCTCTGAGTTCCACATTAATCAGGAGATTGTGGTGCCTTCTTTCTGCCCTGACCCTACCTCTGACAAAGAGAGGGATCTCCACTTGTTAGATGTGGTGCGTTGTCTCAAGTTTTATGTAATTCGCACTGAGTCTATTAGACAGTCTGATGCGCTGTTCGTCATTCCTGAGGGCCCCAGGGCAGGGAGACCTGCCTCCAAAGTGACTATTGCTTCTTGGATCAAGTCCACTATTCGTAAGGCTTATGAGCTAAGGAAGAAGCCTGTTCCCTATTGAGGCTTCTTGGGCTCTGCTGATCAGTTGTGCAAGGCTGCCACTTGGTCGTCTGTTCACACCTTTTCTAAACACTTCCGTGTTGATGTGCTGGCATCAGCTGATGCCAACTTTAGGAGGAAGATCCTGGAGGCAGTCTTTCCTGTCTAGGATCTTCTTCGGTTCTTTGGTGCCGCCTCCTTTTTTGAGCCCTGTTGGCTCTAGTTCCCAGGGTGTTGTTACCCCTATTCAGATGGAAGCACTCACTCTTTCACAATCCTGTGCCCAGGTGCAAAATCCTCATTAATAAATGTAGATATGCAAAAAGGAAGAGGCAGAACCAGAGGGACTTCTTAATAATGTATTTAATAGGCAAAGATACAATAGAAATGGTCGACGTTTCGGTCCAAACACAGGATAAAGGTCCTGTGTTTGGACCGAAACATCGACCATTTCTATTGCATCATTGCCTATTAAATACATTATTAAGAAGTCCCACTGGTGCTGCCTCTACCTTTTTGTGTATATATATATATATATATATATATATATATATATATATATATATATAATGTGTATAGTTGGGCCAGATATCCCTAAAAATCTAATTATAGCAATAAAACCAATACTGTATTGTGTTACTCTAGGCTTTCTGAGTGAATTGATACTTTGGGTGATCTACAGGTAGCTGCTACAGTTATTTAGGGTCAATAATTAACTTTCTTGTGTCTGGTGACATTCTCAATGCCCCTTAACCCACTCACTCATCTGGAAACATAAGCTATGCTGTGAAATGTTAGGAAAAAGCTTCACAACAGAAATTCTTTCTGCAGAGATATGTACAATGAAAGCACTGTGAGCATGCTTATATGCCTGCCCAATTGTCCCCCACTTTTAAAGTGGTAGACAAAACTGTTGCATACCAACACTATGTATAAATCATCCAGATTTATACCTAGAGCAGGCGTGTCAAACATGTGGGCCATGAATCATATGCGGCTCCCTGTCTACCAACTTGTTGACCTCCATAAATTGAAACTTTTTTTTTTTTTTTTTTTTTAATTTTCAGTTGTTTATTTTTATGTTTTACAAGCATTACAGAAAATTAACACTCCAGCTCAAGTCGAGCTGTATACATGAACCTCAAGATAGCATATAATACATTAAGAACACATGTAACAGTGGTAATGCCAATTGAATATATATTCTAAAAACCTTGATTGGCAGTCACAGAACATATAAGCACCTCCTATGGAGTGAGGAACATTGAGACAGGAAACGAAAGAAAGGAGAAAAGAGATATATTTAGAGATAATGCTGAGGAAGAGGACTGACACACCCTCAAAATTTAGAAAAATAGTAAACCCAAATCTCCAAGAATGAGTCATGGGTGTGACTCCTAAGGGAGGAGAATATCTTCAAAGTCATCTCTCTGGTCAGTGTGACTATCCATGCTGCCTCCAAGGGGGCCACAGAGGACCTCCACCAACCCAGAATACATTAAGCTGCATTAAGCATGTGGATAAACATATGTCTCTATCTAGGTACTTTTGATAGGGAGTCTGGGTGTATATTTAGGAATACATATATGGGTGACTGTGTAATTGAAGTCTGAAGGACCATGGACCACAGTGATTAGATAGGGGAGGTGTACAGTAAGGAAGAAACTGCAGGCTGGGCAGAGCAGGAAAGGAATGTAGCTGTAGGAGAGTGTTTGGGCTCCAGTGATCATCAATCTGTATGGTCTAATGTAAAGACTGAGGCAGATTTGTGCTACACAAAAACAAAGGTTCTAGACTTTAGAAAGGCTGATTTTTCTAAAATGGAAACATTTTTATGTCACTCTTTAATAACTTGGAGATCTTTAAACGAAGTTCAGGTGAAATGGGATTATCTGAAATGTGTTTTACTAAACACAACAGAGCATTGCATTAGGCATGTCTGCAAGAAGTTAAAGATAAAGAAAACCACTGTGGTACTCCTCAGAAGTGGAAATACAGTAAAGGAGAAAAAAGAAGCATTTAAGGAACAGTCAATAAAAAAGGGGGATAAAACAATTTTAGATCTATAAGTGAAAAGAGGAAAATTAAACAAGGAATTGTTATACTGAAAACAAAAAATGGAAATTATGTAGATGAGAATAAAGGTCTAGCTTACTGTCTCAATGAATATTTCTGTTCAGTTTTTTACAAATGAAGATGAAGGGAAGGGACCTCTATTAGAAAAAAGAAATGCCAAGACATGGGAAACATGTTTTTACAGAGGAAGAAGTTCTAAGTTAAAAACAGATAAATCAATGGGACCAGATGGGAAGCACCCAAAGTTGTTGAAAGAACTTAAATGTGTTCTGGCAAAACCTTTAACGGAATTATTCAATCAGTCACTATCGACAGGAATACTTCCAGAAGATTGGAAGATAGCAAATGTAGTATCGCTTCTCAAAAAAGGTAGCAGGGAAGAGTCTGGTAACTACAGACCAGTAAGTGCTACATCAGTAGTGGGAAAATTAATGGAGACTATGTTAAAGGAAAGAATTGTTGAATATCTAAATTTGAATGGCTTGCAAGATACCAAACAGCATAGGTTTACAGCAGGGAGATATTGTCAAACTAACCTCATAGATTATTTTGACTGGGTAACTAAAATAATAGACCAAGGGGAACATTAGATATAGCTTATCTAGATTTCAGTAAAGCATTTGACACTGTCCCTCATAGAAGACTCTTTAATAAATTGCAGTGTTTGTGTGCAAAAATAGTTTAATGGATAAGGCAATGGCTGAGTGACAGGAGACAGAGGGTGGTAGTCATGGAGAATACTCGGAAAAAGGAGTGTTACTAGTGATCTCAGGGATCTGTACTGGGGCCCATTCTTTTTAATATTTTTATTAGTGATATTGCAAAAGTTCTTCAAGGTAAGGTATGCCTTTTTGCAGATGATACAAAGATCTGCAATAAGGTAGACATTCCAGGAGGAGTAAGCCAAATGACAAATGTTTAGGTAAATTAGAAGAATGGACAAGAGTGCGGAATCTGCAGTTTAATGTTGATATATGTAAAATAATGCATTTGGGACATAAAAATCCAAATGAAAAATATACTGTTAAGGGTACTGTGCTGTCAGACAACAGAGAAAGAGATTTGGGAGTAATTATTTCTAATGACTTAAAGGTAGGCAGACAATGTAATAAAGCAGTGGGGAATGCAGGCAGGGTACTGGGTTGTATAGCTAGGGGCATTAGTAGCAGAAAAAGGGAAGTGGTAATGGCACTCTACAGATCTCTAGTTAGACCTCACCTGGAGTATTGTGTACAGTACTGGAGACCCCATCTCCAGAAGCGTATAGATACTCTAGAGAAAATATAGAGAAGGGCTACTAAAATGGTGACTGGTTTACAGGAAAATAAATATCAGGATAGACTAAAGGATTTGAACATGTATAGCTTGGAGGAGAGAAGATAGAGAAGGGATATGATAGAAACATTCAAATACATGAAGGGATTCAACAAAATGCAGGAGGACCAGAGGCCACAGTCTAAAACTAGAGGGACACAGGTTTAGCCGTAATGTAAGAAAGTTTTACTTCACTGAGAGGGTAGTAGAAAACTGGAAGAGCCTACCAGCAGAAGTTGTAGAAGTTAATACAGTGACAGTATCACGGTCCCCGTGATTCCCTGTCAGTCTGTGACTGTGTTACCTTTGCATTGGAGGAGGCTGATTGGCCCGCCCAGGATGTTCCTTTTTATACTGGCTCTTGGGCACTTGTCAGTTGCCCTTTCGTGGTGTTCCTGTTCCTGCGCCTCGTTGCTGAGTTCCAGTGTCTCCTGTGTACTGACCCAGCTTGTCTGACTCCTCTGCTGCTCCTGCTCCGTGATTGACCCGGTTCTGGCTGACAACCCTGCTCCGTGATTGACCCGGTTCTGGCTGACGACCTTGCTCCGTGATTGACCCGGTTCTGGGTGACGACCCTGCTCCGTGATTGACCCTGTTCTTCGGCTGTTGTTCCTGCTGCAGTATTGATCCGGTTCCGGTTGACGCTTCGGTCCTGTCTGCTGTTCTGGTGTTCCAGTATTGCTCCGGTTGCTCCGGCGACATTCTGAACTGTTTAAGTGACTCGCTGTTCCTCTCACTCTCGTCTAGCTGCAGCCTGAGGTTGCTTTGCCATCCGCTGTTTGCTAAGCTGTTCTCTCCTGTACAGAACCAATTAACCCGTGCAGTGCTTGTAGTCTCCGGTTTCGTGCCTCCTATATCGCTTGCCAAGCATATGATTACCCGTTTGAGCCGCTACCTTGAGTACCTCTAACCAAGCCATATTATCTCTCGCAGAGCACTGTCTGTCCTGTGTTCGGTGTGCACCGTGACCGCGCCAGCTGGCGCTGGTAGTCTGTTCGCTCTTGCTGTGAGAATTCTGTGCGACACCGGAAGGTTGTCCTGGCTCCGGCTCACATACGCTCAGGGTGTACGTTATCCTCTTCACTTCCCAGTGCTTCGGCTCTTTGTAGCTTGTGCAGCAACCGTTATTCTTGGCATCCAAAGGGTGTCAGGGCACAATCCATTTGGCACACGCAGGGTTACTACCAATTCAAGTTAAGGGCGATTCTGGTTCTGGTTACTTCAGCTCTGGCAGTAGCATTCCTCTTAAGCCCACGGAGGTGGTATTGGCTCAGCTCTGGGCACTAGGTGTGCTCCCGTTTTCTATCTTGAGAGTGATTCAGTGCAGACACTTTACTCCTTTTTCACTATTCAGAGACTGTTTTCCAGAGACTGTTATCATATCCTGGGCGTTGGCCAATCTAAGACTGAGTCTCTCCAATTGCACCTGTTAACCCTTTTGGGGTTATTCCCAGTCTATACATATCACATATTCCTATCTTTGTATTGCATTCACTTGGTCTGTTATTGTCTATACTGTTCATTCCTGTGCTGGCCCCTAGGGGCACTGTTCTATAATTCTGGTTCAATAAAACTGTGTTTTTTACGTCATACCCTGGTCTGAGTGTCAGAAAACCGTAACAGACAGAATTTAAGCATGCATGGGATAGGCATATGGCTGTCCTTAACATAAGAAAAGACCACGGACCAAAAAAGGTTTGAGGTTTTTACAGTAGGAACATGTGCAGACTAGATGGGCCGAATGGTTCTTATCTGAATTTCATGATTCTATGTACAGCGGTGCATATGGGTGCGGGTCAGAGCAGATAATTCCCTGAATAATGTGAGCATTGTGGAGCTGTATATGTTGTTAAGTTAAGGTATGCCAGTGTGGCTGTACATTAAGAAAGTGATGCAAACCAAGTGAACCTTAGGAAATAAATAAAATTTCCCTAGATTGGCAGCACTTTTTGTTAGTATTTCAGTTTTCATCCTCCCCAAAACTTATTGGGAATTATTCATCAAGGAATCCAACCATCCTTTGGACAGTGGAGCAATGCTAGGGTGTCAGGCAGTCCTACATCCCAAAATTCATAGATTTATATATTATGTGTAACCCTCCTTAGAGGGAAATGTTGAAAATGCGGCCTTCGGCTATATTTAAAGGGATAGTAAATCCCCCGAAAAACTTTAAGCCAAATTATAGGAATAATAAAAACGTACTTAACACTCTCATTCCCATGTCTCAAACAGTTATGGTTAGAGAGATATAAGAAAATACAGACCTCTGCTCCCTCCCCTTTCTGCCTGACGAGCTGTAAAGCAGTCAGAGGCAGAATCCGGTCGCCTGACTGTAGGCGGCTCTTCAGGAGTGCTGACATTGGGATATCTAACTATGATTACTTCATCGGTATGGTTTACAGTGTGTGCCTGGCTTGCAAGAACACGTTGTAGACCATTCCGATTAAGTAATTATACTTAGATATCTCAATGACAGCACTCCTGAAGAGCTGCCGTTTGGTCTCCGAAGCAGGATCTCATGATGTCCACTATACATCCTACATCTCTCAAACCATAAAGGTTTGAGAGATGGGAATGAGGGAGTTAAGTATGTTTTTATTATTCCTATAATTTGGCTTAAAGTTTTTCAGGGGGTTTACTATCCCTTTAAAGTGGATGTATCACCTATATATAAGTTAGGCTAAATAGGTAATATATCAAATATGGTTAACGGTGTCTTTAATTTTTTTAAAAGCATTATTTTGTCGAAATTCAAGTTATATACTCTGCCATGTACCTACTTCCACACAGACTACGGTTACCTGTTCTGTAACAGCAGTCCGTCACTCTGCCTCTGCTCCCCTCCATCTATCCAGCCTCCTCCGATGATGGAGGCTTCTGTCTGTAAGCTGGAGTGGTCTCATTGGCTAGATATCGATCTCTGTGAACGAGACTGCTCCAGTTTACAGGCAGAATGCCTACGTCATCGGAGGAGGCTGGATAGAGGGAGGGGAGCAGAGGCGTAGTGACGGACTGCGGTATAGAGCAGGTAACCACAGTCTATCAAGAAGTAGGTACATGATAGAGTTTATAACTTGAATTTTTACAAAATTACGCTTAAAAAAATAAATTAATAAAGATACTTTTAATCATATTCGCTATATAACCTAACTATTTAGCCTAACTTATGTATAGGTGATTCATCCACTTTAAATTTGACTTGTCCTAGCACATCTTCTTCTGGGAAGTCCCTACTAGTGCTGTTTGAAAGGTACTGCACTTAAAACAACAGTGATAATTGTATTTACCACCCTTTATATGCATATGGTTTAATAATTTGTGACCAGTATAGGCTCATAATTACAATGACTTTCAAATATATTTTAAAAGAACCACATAGAAAAAACAAAATTCTGCAAACACTAGCTCAAGGAACATGATTTCAGGTACATATTGTTATAATTTAAAAAAAAAAAAATCACCATCTTTACATTTAGGAACAGATTTTTTCCACCAATACCCTCTCAATATAAACATACAAATCTACACATATATATTTGCGAAAGTCATTGTTGAGAACAATTATTCTCAGCTATAAAAAAAAAAAAAAAGCAAATGTCATTCTGAAAAAAGTATATATTTTCTGAAATCACACACCAAATTGAATTAGATAGATATACATATATATATGTCTTGAGGAAGACCAGTAATTCTGGACGAAACATTGGCAATAAATATTTAACTTTGTTTCGTCAAGCTCTGTAAGTGCTGATGTGATTTATCTTTGTTATGCTGGCTACACTGACTGCATCCAGGCTTTTAACTCATTTGATGTGAGTGCTTCAGCATTATCTTTCTAGATACGATTTATATATATATATATATATATATATATATATATATATATATATATAATGTCACATACAGTTTATACATGGCATTAAAATTCTGACGAAAATTGTGTTGCTAAATTGTCTCAGTTAGCGACATCCTATATAATAATTAGCTAGGATGTTTGTCACAATGCAATCATGCGCAGTAGAGACTGCCCACATTTGGACAGTCTCTACTGCTCATGATTGCATCGCATGAGTGAGGCAAGGCATGACTGCATCGCTTGGAGCAGTGAGGTAATGGCCTGTTAACCGTTTGAGTGCCAGAGGCATATGCAACGCATTGCAAAGCAATATGTTGCGTACCCCTCTGGCACTCAGATGATTAACATTACCCGGACCTTGGCCCCTGCACATGGGCTTTTACACTAGTTTGTTTATAAATTTGCAGCAGCAGAATTTTCTTCAGCTGTACCATAACTTTTGCAAAAACAGCTGAACAGTTTTATTACAGGTTACAGCCATTTCTCTCTCTGCACAGCTTTTATAAATCTACCCCTATGTTCCTTTACACATTGCAGATCCTTATTCTGCACCAACGCATTATACCCTATTAACACTGTACCCAATCATTGTGTGATAACACTAATCCAAAGAAGTTCACCACTAAAATTCCATTTTCCTATAAAACACTAATAATGTACCAAAAGCAGAAACACTGGCATTTTAACACATCTGCTCTCCTTTCAGATGTGACACTGCAATAGACAAGTGCTTTGCCAGATTACTACATTAACTGCTTTACAGCACCAAAGCACTGTGCCTATAAACATTCAAAGCAATGCTCAACTAGTAACACAGAAAAACATTAGAAAACACTACACATTTCTCCTTTTAAAGTGGATGTGTCACCTATGGACAACATCCCTTAAATAGTTAGGTGACATAGCCAATATGATGAATATTATTTTTTATTTAAAGTTTTGATTTTGATTAAATTTAACTTACAAAGTTTGTGCTGCAGCCACTTCCGTGTTGACTGTGGTTCTCTGTGGTTACAGAGCTCTGCCTCTGCTCCCCTCCCTCCTCCGATGACGGAGGCTTCTGTCTGTAAGCTGGATCGATCTCATTGGCAGAGATCGATATCTAGCCAATGAGACCAGACAGAAGCCTCCTTCATCGGAGGAAGGAGGAGAGCATAGGCAGAGCTTCGGGCTGCAGTCTATACGGAAGTGGCTGCAGCCCAGACTTTTGTAAGTTAAATTTCATCGAAATAAAATCTTTAAATAATAAATAAATAAATAATGTTTTCACCTAACTATTTATGGGATGTTGTCCATAGGTGACACATCCACTTTAATACCTTCTCTGTCAAAAGTAGATACATACTTCAACAAAATGCTGACCTGGCAACACTGCAGCATGTTACCAAATAGCAAAACTACATTTAACTAACAGCATAAAATGTCTGCAAATCCTAATTCAGTAAGAACACTTCACAACAGCATGCAACACTGATTCTACAGTTTATATAAATGAATCTGTCATGTAGTGTAACTGTCAGTGTCACTGATTATATCATTTGTGATGTCACTGATTTGTGTAACATCACTAGTGATGCCATTTGCGAGGTCAGTTGTGATATAATCAATGATGTCCTTTGTGATATCATCTGTATGCCATTGATTATATCATTTGTGTGGCATCATGCCTGATTTCATCAGCAAAGCACAAGTTCAGTTGGAAAACGTAAAGTGATAGTAATACTTAAAATGTAAAAAAAATATATATTGTAGGGTTTATTCCCCTGAGTAAAACAAGGGCCTGACATTGTACAGTAGCGCTGTTGCTACACCATCCTATGGACAGCTCTGGTCCCAGGACCATAAATCTCCATAGGATGGTATAGCAACAGTTCCACTGTACAATTTCAGGTCACTGTGATATTGCACCTAAAAAAATCAACTTTGAGCTGTAATAACTTTTGAATAAAACACCTTTCGGCAGTGGGAGTACCCTTGATTTACTCAGGTGAATAAACCCTACAATATATATGTTTTTTTACATTTTAAGTATTACTATCCCTTTAATCTGTGTTATCTGTATATTTGTGAGAACTTTGATTGAATTAAAGTTTTTTTTTCCGTTGAATTTACATATTTTTTCCAAAAGCTTACTATTAAGAAAAAAAAATCATCAGGATAGACTGAGAGCTAACAATTTGGCAGCACCTTCTCAGGACATGGATAATAATCATGTACAAAGGCTTAATGATTAATGGGCAAAGACAGACATTGTAGCTGGTCTGGTATGTAGCTCTCAATGGGTCTGATCAAAATGAACAAAGGGCCAGTCAAATTCCTTATCCAAATTATATGTATTTATCTATAATATATATTTATGCTAGCCCCTCTGGTGTGAAGGCGTGTGATGGCATGCAAAATAACTGGCTGACTTTAGCATGCAAAGTAACTGGCTGACTTTGTTCTTAAATGCAAGAAAAGCAGGGCAGTCATCAGAAATGATGTGTACTGGGCAGGACCCCCATCTTTTTACTGCCAAACCCAGCTCCTGGGCCTGGGTTTCATGGGTATATGAGGGACTTTGAAAGGTCATCTATTGAGTTAAATTATGCTTTGTTTTTTTTTGTTGGTTTTTTTTTTTAACTTTTTTAAAATTTCACATATAAATAAAGCAATGCATTTGAGACATATCTAGTATTCAAGGGTTTAAGAGACTGTTTCCCATTACCTAACAGTAGTACAATGTCACAAGACTCTGACAAATTATTTGCACATACTACATGAGACCAACAGAGCAGTAACCCTTAAAAGAAACAAACACACAGCAATAACCCTGTGCATGACATCAGCAGGGCATTAACCCTTTGAGTGCAAAAGGTGATACAAAACAATGTGTTGAGCATCCCCTTGGCACCCAAATGGTTAACACATAGCCAGATGGAAGCAGTGGTAGAGGGAAGGATATGGAGTCAGATCGGTAAAACAGGCAGGGAACAGACTTCAGACCCTATTTAGCAGTTGCAGCTCCCAAGTGCTATATAGATATAGTTTCCTCTAGTCTTGATATACACGCTCAATGACCGACCGAATCTGAAATAAAAATATAATAAAAACATGCAAATGTGCCGTGGCACATTGGACATGGCTCCTACGGTTCCCTACCCCGTGTTGTTCTCTCTTGTTCTTTAGGCCGCCTCTTAGACAATACACATACCCTGCTTGGCTTACTCCAGCAGCTATCCCTGAACTGGGTCGCACTTTCTTATCATTCATTAATTGTCAGCATGTCCGTAATCTGGTTACTGATGAACCTAAGGCCTTATGCCTTTTCATCCTAGTCCTTTCAATTGCTTTCCGCAGATTTTCCCTTTTTTCTTTACTGTTCTTATATGCCTGAAATTGGACTGCCCCCTTCATTGGGTAGATGATGGCGTTTCATAGCCTTTTGTATTTGCCACTGTATGTGCCAGGGGTGGCTGTTGAAAATAGTTCTTATGTTATGCCATAGTTGGACTCATGACTCTCCATGCATTGTAGTCTTCAATTTTCATTAGTCGCAGTGCATTCTCCCCTGTACCTATGTCACTTGCACTCATTACCTCATACATCTACTCCTGTTGACTGTCCCATTCAATTACAAATACACCCGATGTCCTCGCTCTTATTTGATACATTTGGGTAATGTGCCTCTGATTGGTACTATTTTTTTTTTCCCCTCCACTCTGATTTCCTTTATTCCTCCATGCCTCTCCCACTCTTACATACATGGATACTTTTATGCTGCCTGACCCACTTGTTAGGTGGATTTTTGTTGTTTCACCTTCATTCCATACCACTCATGCTCAGAGTCCCTCCAACCTGCCCTTGCATTGTCCCTAGAATTCTACTTTATCATTATGTTTTATTGTTTAGCCACAACGGGTTTTCCACCTTTACCTTATTATTTACCTTTACTCGTGGGTCTGCCCAGCGGACCTCTTTGTACTTGATGACCTTAGATGTGCACTACACCCCCATGACATTTTGTCACCTAGGTCATGTTCTTACTATTGATACACTAGATCTTCACTTACCTTCTTATAGGACCTACACTCACATCTCAGTTGCCGATTCGACAAGTCCTTCTTCTTCCCTCTCTACCCTCTCTTACTGCTCCTTTCCACTTTCCACATTTACCTCTTCTTTCTTCTTCTCTCATCGGACGCCTGGGGGGTGGAAGGATCGACGCGGAGGCCTGGCTTATCGGAATGAAATGCTTATTGAAACTGACGTCACTCAATGTCAAGGGCTTAAATACGCCAGAAAAACGGTCTCATATATTGAACTATTGTACTAAAACACAATCTGACATTGTATATATACAGGAGACACATTTTGAATCCTCGCTCCATCCGTCTCTTTCCAACAGATATGTTACCAATACTTATCTCTCATCAGCCTCGGAAAAAAAGAGAGGGGTGGGCATTTTGATTCGCTCTTCTGTACCTTGGCAGTTGATTGACTCGGTCAGTGACAGTGACGGCAGATACATTTTTTTGAAGGGATTGCTTCACAATAAACTCTATACTTTGGCTAACATCTACTCTCCTAACCGCTCTCAAATTGCCTTCCTCACGCAAATTCTGGAAAACTTGACACATGGGTGGCTGGTATCGTCATACTGGGGGGGGAATTTCAATATGGCCATGGATCCCTCCATGGATTCCTCTTTGGGACACTCGCCCTTTAGGATCTCCCATATCTGTCGTCTTAATAGACACCTGGCCCAATTCCACCTTTTGGATGCTTGGAGGACTATTCACCCTTCAGCCAAAGATTACACTTTTTTCTCAGCGCCTCATTCATCTTACAGCCGTATAGATTATTGTTTTATTCCCCAGTTCTTACTTCAGTTCCTATCATCGGCCTCCATCGATCCTGTCTCCTGGACAGATCATTCAGCGATCTCGATAGGGTTATCTTTTCCAGATATCCCGCAATCGCCTAGGGTATGGTGTCTTAATGAAACTCTCCTCTTTGATCCAACTTCTAACACCATCATTTCAGAGGCCATTACTGACTACTTTGCCCAAAACTCGACTCCGGAAGTTTCCGCTTTCATGACTTGGGAGGCACACAAATGTGTTATTAGGGGTCTACTCATCCATTTGGGGGCTAGGAGAAAAAAGGACTGGGAGAGGTCGCTCAACAGATCGCTTGACTCCAGATGATTTGGAGGAACTCAAGAGAGTGAAAGCGTTGCTTAATGATAGGATCAGGGCATCTTTCCAAAGATCATATATGTGGCAGAAATATCATCGATACCTCAATGATAATAAGTGCTGTAAAAGCTTGGCCAGATTCATTAAAATCCGTAGACGGATGACCCACGTCTCTCATATTCGAAGTAAGACCGGTTCCTCGCTTTCTGCATACCCTCAAATAGCTGCCGAATTTCGAGATTTTTATCATTCACTTTACAATCTTCATTCTGAGGATGAGTCCGCCTCGCCCTCTTATGCTGATATTCTATAATTCCTATGCCGTGCCAATGTCAACTCTCTCTCCAGGACCATTAATGACTCCATTGATGAACCTATCACGGAAAAAGAGATATTGGAGGTCATATCTTCTCTACCTTTGGCTAAAAGCCCTGGTCCAGACAGGCTTTCAGCTCCCTATTACAAGTCTTTTTCCTCTAAACTCGCCTTTCACATGACTCTGGCGTTCAATGCGATCAGAGAAGGTATTCCTTTCCCTCCACAAGCTTTGGAGGCCCATATTGTAGTCCTTCCCAAGCCCAATAAGGACTTGACCCTTTGCAGCAGCTATCGCCCCATCTCGCTATTGAACCTTGATGTAAAAATTTTTGCTAAAGTCTTGGCCAATAGGATCCATCCACATGTCGTCCATCTTCTGCATCCCGATCAGAGTGGCTTCGATACCAGGCCGTCAAGCCTATCATAATACAGCCACTGTCCTATCTCTGATTCATCTGGCGCGTAAATGAGGCACTCCCGCCACTCTCCTCAGTACCAACGCTGAAAAAGCGTTCAACAGGGTGAACTGGCTATACCTCAGAGCGGTTCTGGAGAATGCAGGCTTCGGACACTCTATGACCCAGTGCATACTAAGCTTGTACACATCGCCATCTGTGAGGATTCAAGTTAATGGTATCTATTCAGACCCATTTAGAATTAATCATGGTACCAGGCAAGGGTGCCCACTTTCGCCTATTCTTTTCAACTTAACACTAGAACTTCTTTTGGCGTTAATTCGATCTGACCCTTCTATTCACGGTCTCAGGGTGGGTAATTATACACGTAAGGTGATGGCATTTGCGGATGACGTATTGCTATTCGTTACTAAACCAGAGATATCTCTGAGAGCTATTCTCCACATGCTCGCTTTGTACTCCACGGTTTCGGGGACCCGAATCAACTTATCCAAATCAGAAATTCTAAATATTACAATGGATAACAAACAGGCAAGTAAGCTCCACAGGAAATTTCCCTTCAAATGGGCTGCTTCCTCCATTACATACTTAGGAGTTCGTATCTCACCCGATCTCTCTGCTTTATCTGCTGAGAACTTAGACCCTATCTTTAGGTCCATTCGTGGCGACTTTGGACGATGGCACTCCCTGACACTTTCTTGGTTTGGGAGAATCAATGTTGTAAAGATGCTGATTCTCCCCAAAGTTTTATACTATAATCTTTACCGATCCATTTACATTCCTCCTTGTTACGTAAGTTTCAATCAGACGTCAACTCCTTCATATGGGCTGGCAAAAGATCTAGATTACGAATCTCTCTCCTGACGTGGCCCCCGCACTATGGAGGTCTTGGTGTGCCAAACTTCCAACGTTATTATCAGGCATCAGCCATCGCTACATTTTTGGACCTAGCCAAGAATGACAACTTCTATTGGACGTTACCTCTCTTTGATAGCGCATCTAGAATACATTTGCTTCAACTACTATGGATTGACTCTAAGTCCTTACAGAAGTATTATTTGGATCACCCTGTGCTTGGCCACCTACTCCACATTTGGCATGACTGTAACTCAGAAGTTCATCTATCCATGTTTCCCTCCCCACTAAAATCCTTAGTGGGTAGTCCCAACTCCCCGAGGGGTCTTCCGCTATCGAACTTCGAGGAATGGAAGCTCAAACACTTAGGCACGCTGGGAGCTCTACTGTCGATTTCATTCCCCCTCTCCAGAGAACGCCTTCAGGCAGAGCTGGAACCTTATACATTGTCCTATTGATCATATCTTCAGGCTAGACACTAGTTTTCCAAACTCTCTGGTTCAGGCACAATTGGGAGAAATCTCACAACCTTTGAAATGGCAATCTCGTCCCCATCAGACTCCCTGCTCCCCCTTTCATTTTCATACACTATCTTGAGACCTGTCTCACATTTTACTAAACCTTACTTTTTAGTTCTTTGGGAAAAGGACCTTCAGGTTCTTCTCGACTTCACTGTATGGACTCATGCCTTTGTTATCAACTACAAGTACGCTAGGTCAACTAGATTAAGAGAAATTAATTTCAGGATCATCTCCAGGTGGTACCTTACCCCTCTTAAGTTGGCTAGAATTTACCCTTCAGTGTCCCCTCTCTGCTGAAGATGTCATAAGATACAGGATCCTTGTTTCATTTATGGTGGACATGCCCTCTGATTTCCACCTTTTGGGAAAAGGTTCGTCTTCACCTGAATTCTGTATTTGATCTTACTCTGTCGCTTGATCCGTTATTCTTTCTGTTTTCTATCTCACACTATCCCCCGGATCCCGTAATACTTTGGAATAAAAAAACTCCTCTACTAAACGAGGCCAAATCGTCATACCAGTTCTATGGAAGCAAAATGTATCCCCAGATGTTTCTATGTGGTTTAACAGAGTTGACGCAATGTTGTCCATGGAAAGACGTCATGCACAGGCTACTAACTCTGCTCCTAGGTTTAACAAATTATGGAACACATGGTGCTCTGGGACCGCTACATCTGTTTCAGTTACACATTCTCAGGATCTTCAGAGGTCCTAGTCATATTATATTTTACTTCCTCATTCCTTGGCGTTGAGTGTTGTCAATAATATGTCAATTGTATGTGAACATTCTTATGTTGCACCCGGCTCTGCGCGGTCCCCTCCCTCACAATAGTCCGGTCTTTCATTTCTCTCTCTTTCCTCTATCTCCTTACTCCTTGTTCTCTCCTCTTCCGTTTCTTTTTTTCCCTTATGAAACTCACTCATCTTTCATAACCTCATCTTTCCTAGCGTTTACTTGTCGACGCATTGTCGTTCTTTTTCCCAGCACAACTTTACACCCGCATTCTACCGCGATTCACACACTTCCACATACATACTTGTGTAATTTTACATATTTGCTACATGGCATTCCTGAAGTCTATAATATTTTGGGCTCTACCTCGCCCTTGTTGTGATGGTGGCTACTTATGGAACTGTTATGTCCCTAGCTCTGAGCCCCAGGACTATCTTCTTATGTCACATCTCTGTTTTCTACACCATTATTACGCACTACCACTATAACGGTCCAAGGCTTATTTCTCTAATTTCATGTTTCATTCCTTACTCTGTTTCTTTTCACAGGATTATAACTGCCATGGACTTTTGGACTTTTTCCTGTTGTTGTGGATTCATTTATTTACATCTGTCTATATATACCTGAACTGTATTACTGTATTTCTCTACTTATGTTTTGTACACTTCATTCTTCAATAAACATTAAAAAAAAAAAAAACAAAAAAAAAAAAAACATGCAAATGTGAATTGTGTTCCACGCAGAGTAGCAAAGTACAATTCAAAGGCAATTAAAGTTGTAACAAAGCCTTTACCTGGCAGGAAGATCGACCAGGGGAAATGAAATCTATATACCACTTGGGAGTTGGACCTGCTGCTAAACAAGATGTTGAACACCCCTCTGGTCTTCGAGGGTTAATATCCCTCAAAACAAATCTAAGGAAAGGGACAGTCAGCAGTAGTATGCATCTTTACCTTAAATCTGGCAGTGGTGGATGTTATCACATACGGCCACTGCAATGAAGACTTAGTCTGACTTTCGGGTGCACAGCCGACAGCCTCCCCAGGAAACAGGGCCCTGCACATACTGCAACCCTTATAGACATGAGAGAAAGAGATCTGAAACCACAGGATGTGCTCTGCAAGAGGTCAGACACCTTCCGAGTATAGAATCTAAACAGTTTAAGTGTAAGAAGGCTAAGCAAGGCAGAGCAATGTGTCATCCCTCTGGCATGCAAAATGTTTCATATTTGTGGTGCCTGCAGGAGAGTTTTGTTGGATGATAATGGCTTTTTTTGGGTTGGGTATTTTCTTTTACCCCTTCAGTAACAGAGCATTGAGAAATATACTGTGTTCTGTCACTGGAGGGACTACATGTACTGTACAAGGCTCAAAGAGTCCCTGCCTGCTCCTATCAGTGTCAGTCACTGCGACTGATGGCTCTTGATGCTGTCTACTTTAGGTGTGCACCCATTATTTTATGTCCATAACATAACTTTAAAAGCAAATATGTTAAAAATTTGTTAGCTCTTTAGGGCTCTACTCTATGCCTGTTTTGGCGATAACATATCATAAGCTAGTCTAGCCTGTAAAGTTTCTCATAGTGCCAAATGGGGAAATTTATTTTTAAGTAGTTTGGTACTCAGAAACTACCCAACCATTTTTATGAAACTTGCTTTTGGTTTTTAAAGAACTGCCAATCTGACTTGAATGAGCCTCTTTAAAAATATAGAGATAATGGTATATTGTATACAAAATACATAATGTAAAGCGATAGGTGCACTTTAAGTATTAGAAGCATTGACATGAATTTACAATAAAGAGGATTCTTCTCTGTGTCTGAAACCACTGAAATAATAAAGAGGACTGAACAACTGCTGTCCATGACATTTAAAAATAAACATATACTTAACCTGAATAAAGTTAATATCCAAGTAGAATGTGTCCTTTTAAGTCATTTTCTGTAAGTTTTAGAACGTAAATTTTTCAAAGTACAGACTCACAACAAATGTAAACATTCTAATTCTGAACCTCTTTTATGTGCATGGACGTCTAATACGTATTGTCTTTTTTCCAGGTTAAAAAGGAAGAGAACCTTTTGAAAAAAATGGAGGAAGAGATCCTCAAGACACAAGAAAAATATTGTTGTGCTCGAAATGAGCTATTAGAAGCACAAGCCCAGTCAAAAATACTCCATTTGAATCTTTCTGTTGCAGAGAAACAGATAAAACATCACACTGAGCAGGTAATGAAAAATAATTTAGTTTGGCAATGGCTTCTCTCTCTCCATCTCTACACATGCTTTAAAAAATAAGTGTGTGTGCATATATATATATATATATATATATATATATATATATATATATATATATATATACTATATAATAATTTGCTAAAACGTGTGTAACGATGCAGTCATGCGCAGTAGAGACTGCTGCTCATGCTGTAGTCATGCACAGTAGAGACTGCCCGCGCCATGGCTGATACAGAGCTGGACGCTCCGAAGGAGCATCCAGCTCTGTATCAGCCGCGGCGCGGGCAGTCTCTACTGCCCATGACTGCCCCGGAACTGGCTGCCAGTGGCACTGTGGCCCGTGTAATGGGCTCTTCAACTACTTGTATATATATAAAACAAATGCAATCTTATTTTAAAGCTTGTATTTATATTTTACTAGATACATAGTGTACGATGTATGAAGTGCATGAATTGCATTAGGTTGTAAATTGATACCTACTTAATATGTGACATCTAGAATATACCAACATTACTTTCATCTTGGTGTACATCACAATCTTTGCTTATATTAGTAACCTTGAATAAATGTTTGTCACTTATTAAGCCTCACATGTTTTAGGCACAATGTTCAATATTTGAATCTTGCATGATAATTTGAACTGTTCAAATAAGCAATTTTATTCAGAATGTGAGCTTGTACATTAATAAGCCTGGCTGTAATCCTCTGGTTGTGGCTTCTGACATCAGGGAAGTTCACATTGCTTCTGTGTGCCCCTGTGGGGTGGTTAGATGACTGGAGGATTACAAAACCCATGACTTTATTATGTGTACAAGCTCTATTGCATGATAAAAGGAAAGAACAATAAGTGGAATCACACATTTGATGAGGAACGCCTTACAAATGTATCATCATATGTAGGTCAGACATTAGTTTCTACATTATGTTAGCCCCTCTCATCAGAATAAACAACTTAAGAAAATTACTTAAAGATCAGATCATAGCAAAAATGTACTCTAGGCTGTTATAACAGGTCTTAAAGAATAAAGTTTTGCTTTATTCTCCAATCATATTGTGTCTTTAAATCATACATGTACAGAAAAAAAATTCCTGAAAGGTGTGTAATATACTGCACATTTTTTTTTCAAGGCTGAATTCTATCAGGGAACATTAGCAAAACTGCAAGAAGATTTGGCAAATTCAAAGGACCAGTACAGAAAATGTGCAAAAGATCTTGAAACTGCAGAACAAAATATTTGTGATTTAAAACTGGAAATAAATGTATTACAAGGAAACCACAAACAGACTGTTGAAAAGGTAACATAGTCCCTTTCGTCTACCAACCATTTTTTTGTATTATGCTTTGTTGTGCTATTTTGCTGGTGATAGCCATAGGCACAGTTTACTTGAGCATGATACAATACTTCAGTTATATAGGTCTAAGCTTTAAGTGCCAAAGAAAATGTGAAATTACTTAGGGCAAATGATTCTTATGTATTGTTAAATTCTGTGTTCAAATATTTAAATGTAATACATTTTAGTTCATTCTTAATTTTTGTACTACCCATGGCCTATTCAACAAAAAGAACGAGTCAATGCTAACACACCTTGTAACAACACACGGTACCTTAGTGTAACCTCTTCTTAGTTGACAGAGGGGAAACTCGAGGCAAAACGGGTGCAAAAGCTGTCCCGGTTCTCAACTACCCCATGGCCTATTGAACAAAACCCTTTTCCCAGGAAAGATTCCAGTTGCCTTTCCTCAGTCAGCTATGGCCTATATAGTTGTTATATATGGATTCATGTTTCACCACTATATCCAGTTGCCCAAGAACAGCTTCTTGGAGGATGCAGAGTTGGTGGGGTACGCACAGGAGATGATGATTTCTTGTCTACCATGTGTGGCCTCCAGTTACTGGATGTTGCAAAGTGCATGGTGAGGACCCAGTCACTTTTTTGAACATCGGAATAGAGACCCCCTAGTCCTACAAGGACAGTCTCCATGCTGCAGTTTCTTAAAGCTGCAGCATGATAGTTCCACAGATGAAATGCACTGTGATAGTCACCCATATTAACAGATCTATATGACAACATGGTTACTACACCATGTCAGTTTTCACTGTGTTCACTGTGTTTCCATTCCTCGCTTAAACAATGCTTTAACCCATTCAACATTCAGCAATCACGCAGTAATCAATAGGATGCCATGGAGTATTCATCAACACTGCAAACAGAATATTTGTTAAAGTCCCTGGGTATGCAGGGTTTTGAAAGGGTAAGGGCCCTTAGCCCTAATCCATGTTTTACTTCCCCTTTGTTGTCCTAAATATAATCTTATATCAGGAGATCAAAGTTTTGACATTGTAAATCAACATCGTAGCTGTTTCTAAGTTCCCATTTCCTTCCTGTTATTGTGCACCCAGGCTATTTGACATTAAAGTGAGAGCGCTTCCCCTCTACTTAATTGATATTAACCTGAATGGGAAAAGATTGTTATTATCTATTATCTTGTTTCATTAAGTAATGAGCTCTGTTCTATTTGGAGATGCCGTACAACTGTGGTCAAGTGAAAAACTTTGAACAGAGATTTGACCCCTGCTTTAGAGGAAATGTGGTAAGGGTAACACGAGACCTTACTGTACATAAATGCCCTTATGTAATCTTATTTTTAGGCATTTAATAGTGCAGTTTGTAAAATCCAAGAGGTTGTAACATACTGACATCAACTCTTCTGAACCACAGATGAATAAATGAATCCAAGGATTTTGCATCACCCGTGCTATATGAAATAATATCGGTGGTGACAACACTAAGACCCCTTTGTTCAGAAGTAAGCTGGTTTAATTCTGGACAAAATCAACTAATTTAGAGGAAAATTAAAATTAACTTTGCTTTAAATGGGGCTTTTAACCCTTGAACTGTGTTGAAATGCTTTAGAGACCTGTTTAGCGTTCAAGGGGTTAAAGCCTCATTTACCTCTATAAAAAGGATGTACATTTTAATTTGTCGCCTACGGTGCAGTTAGTTTACCTCAGAATTAATCTGTTTTGTAAAAATAGAGGCATTTTGCTTACTAATTTATATCTTGAATTCTCCTGAAAAAATTTCTACTTAGTAGCAAGTTAGTCATGTATTAATTTATTCAGGCTAATAATATATTTTATAGAACATCTTAAGCAAACCTCTTTGGCATTCAAAGGGTTAATGTAATTGAAAACATTCACCTCATTCTTAGCCTTTGTCATGCAGTAGTGCTATATAGCTTGTTCACAGGCTTTGTAATATATTGGGGTATTTTGACCCAAGTGCTAGTGAATAATGCTCAATTGGAAACATGTTATATCTAAATATCTAACATGTTCTCAGGCTGAAATGAAGAATCCAGACTTATTTATTGAAACACTGGGCCCTCATATGTATAAAAGTAGCAAGGCAGAGTCATTCTAGAGCAAACCGTTTGCACTATAGGGGACAAATAGAACTTCCACAAATGTCCATTGATTTTAACAAAGATTTTTAACCTCTTAAATGCTGCAGAGGTTTCAAGTACTTTTAGAAACAATGTATTGAAAATCTCCCAGGCATTCAGGTGGTTAAAAGACCCTTTTAAATCAATGTGGAATATTTTTGTCCTCTGGGGTGCATTTGGTTTGCTCTTTTTTTTTAATCTATCTATAAGGCCAATTGTATCTTTTATAGGTGCTTAATGTGAAGCTGTTACGCTAAGACACATTTAGTCTGTTTTATGGAGAATAAAAATGTATTTATATGGCGTTATAACCATTGTTCTGTAAAATGAATCTCTCTTTTGAGAAATTGCCATTTCTGTATTGGTGGCACAGTGGGTCCTATGCACCGAAAGAAGGACGAGAAATCATTGGGCAAAGCAACTGCAGCTTAGGGAGCAATGAAAACATCCCACTGATTAGAGTAACCCCCTTTGAGTGCCAGAGAGGTATCCAACGTATTGCAATGCAATGTGTTGGATACCTCTCTGGCACTCAAAGTGTTAAGTTTCTGGGAATGTAAAAAATGTTTATTTGCTCCCTAAGGTGCGCTTGGCTTCCTCCAGAATTGCTCCTCTTTTGATTTGTACATGAGGTCCAAGCGATTCCTGGACTCATAGTTTGTCTCCTGTTCTGCCTGTACCATCTCTCTGAACACTCTTATCGCCTGCATTTTGATCTGTGCCTTTCTTTCTTTTTGTTTTACTCCTTCCATAGGAGATGTCTCTTCCAAGGGGTGAAATAATGTATCAATGGAAAAGCTGAGCTCATTTCAGCAAAAAATAATAGATGTTTTTCCATTTTTATATAAATCCGTCTGCAGAAATCATACTTAACCCTTGTAAATGCCAGAAAAGGTCCAGCCTTCCAAATGGAATTAGCAAATTCCCTAGCACTTAGAGAATTAACCTTTTGAATGCAAGAAGAGTACTCTCTGCATTGAAAAGCACTGTGCTCCCCTCTGCCACTCAAACGGTTAAAGGGCCCTATTTTAGCATTTTAAGTGGAGAAATGCTAAGGTGACCAGATATCTCTTTAAATGCAGGGTGGTTAACCCATTAAGGACCCATGATATGCCAAGACTGTCATGGGAAAACTTTTCTAAAGGACCCATGACGGTCC
Organism: Rhinophrynus dorsalis; assembly: GCA_037306005.1. Lineage (NCBI taxonomy): Eukaryota > Metazoa > Chordata > Amphibia > Anura > Rhinophrynidae > Rhinophrynus > Rhinophrynus dorsalis. The sequence goes on along the minus strand of CM074723.1, from coordinate 97,340,811 downwards.
TGGCACATCATGGATTTCAGGGCTCCCTGCGAGACTACACACCGTTCGGGAGCCCTAAATGTTCCGTGGTCCTTAAGTGCTGGCCACATGTGACCGGTCCTTAAGGGGTTAAAAAAACACAAACTGGGTTTCACTGATTCCTATGTGGTCCTGCGGAAAGAAATATAAAAAAAATGACCTGCAGTAAACTTTATAATTTGGTGATTTTTAAAGGGTTTTCAAAATCATCTATATTTATGTTATACATTCCTTATTAAAAACTATAGTTAATTAGTTTTTTAGCTTTATTTGTTTGTCAGTTTTTGAAAACTAGACAGTATTTCCTTTTAGGAAGTGACAGTTGGGAGGGAGAGTGGAATGTTAGTATTTGAAACCAGGGTGTGCCTGCCAGTACTGCCTATTTTGTATAAACATACAAGTAAATAAAGCTAATATCTCTCAACCCTATGAGTGACAGAGAGGAGACCAACACATTGCAATGAAATGTCATGAATCTGTCTGTCAATCAAAGAGTTAAACTATTGTTTGAATTAAAAATAACCCCAGTCGTTATAAAGAGTTAATTCAATTTTAAAGAGATATCTGGTCACCTTAAGTAATTTGTTGGCAACCTCTCGTATTCAAGGGTTTAAAAGCTCCACTTTTGTTCACCATGTGACTGTGTTTGTTCACTATGGTTCAGCTAGTTTGCCCCAGAAGTACTCAAACATTTTGGGGAACATAAACGTGTTACTGTCATCACTATTTTGATATATACTTTCTTATTCTGTCTAATATACCATTGCAGTGATCCCTGAAATGTTAAGGGTTTACATTGTTATGTATTGTTTATACACCAAAGTATGCAAACAATTATTCACAGTGTTGTTTATAGTAGCATTACAATTAAAATCCCATTTGTGGCCAATCAGAGTAAATTATGTAGTGGAACCGCTCTGTGCACCATTTGTAACCACTGCAAAATATGTTTTGTGGTATAGTGCACCAAAGAAACTTAAATAAACTTCTCCTTTGCAAATAATCTAGTAAATCGTGTTCCTTATTTTTAGTTAAATGAAAAAACAAAAGAAAATGCTATTATTAGCGCTGAGTTGGACAGCCTACGTCAAAATAACGAAAAATTAAAGGAAGACATTTCTGAGTTTACAGTGAAGATAAAACAAGTCAACAATGAAATGAAGAAGCTACAGCATATGAACAAAAGCACAGAAGAGGAGGTATCATTCAACTTCTTTACCATATGTTTACAATCAGTGTTTCTAAGTATTATAATGGAAAGCACTTGCTCTATTCGGTTCAAAAAGTAAAAATTTCTCATCACTTAACGTAAAATTCTTCCAGACTTATCTAGTTAGACTCGGGTAGCCAGCCTTGGTCCTCAAGAGCTACCAGCAGTGCACATTTTCAGGATTTCCATGACTAAGCAAAGCCAGACCAATTAAAGTGACAGATCCACTAATTATTGCACCTGTGCTGAAGTTGATATATCATTGGTTCTCTTGAGCATTTGGACCTGAGGGTTACCCCTGAGTTAGACTGTTATAACATAGTATATAATAAATTACTAGTTTGTGGATTTATTACATATCTGATAAAAATATAACAAATATAAACAATGTAGGGACACATTCAACACATATACAATAATTTAATGAGTTAAATGACACCCAAAACTGCAACTCAATGAATTACTCATAGTGAGTGCTACATTTAAAATACCTATTTATAAAACGAACTTAAGAAAAACCCACTGTCTCAAACTGTGGGACTTAGGGAAACTCTGTAAATCCCTGACATCGTCCTTGCCTGGTATTACTTCCATCCTGAGGAACCCTTAATTCCCTCCAGGGGTCACTCTCAATGATTTCCAACACTGGGCATCCATCCAACACTTTCATGTATGCTATTATCTTGAATGGAACCAGATCATTCCATTTCACACCATATCCGAACAACACAATCTCTTTATCTCAGAACACATTCACTACTTACATATGATCCACTACATTTGCTAAGTCCTGAAAAAAGCCCCCCTGCATGGTATGACCTGGTTTGAAAAAGTCTGCCTGAAAACTTCCCTTGCTGCTGATCTGCTGTCTGCCATCTATCGGCAGCTGACTGACAGTCCTGTAGAGTCCAAGACCAAACACATGCTAGCTTGGGAGAAATACATTGACTCAGAGCTTTCCTTATGCTCTTGGGCCAAGATCTGGACTGCAGTATCCCACTGCTCCATTTGCACCACCCACAAAGAGAGAGCATACAATCCAATCCAGAGGTGGTACTTAACCCTACACAGACTCCATAAGATTTATCCTTCCCAGTCTCGTCTCAGCTTTTGGGGATGCCAGGTCAAGGGCAACTTGTTCCAAATATAGTTGAGCTGCAAGATTTCTGCACAGTGGTCATGCATTTCATTCACTCTTTGACGAGTATCACTCATTCTTGACCTATGGGTCTTGGTGCTACCCTCTAGGCCTTTCTAAACCAATTAGAAAATTGACAGCTCGTATCCTCCTAGCAGCACAACGTTTGATGGCCTTTTATTGGAGGAAACCAGCTCTCTCTGACTTGACTTCCCTTGCATCTATTTTCTGGAATATATCCTATGGAAAAGCTGACAGCCCAGCCCAATGATCATTATAACCCTTTTCCTCATTGTCTGGGAGCCATGGCTAGAGTTCACCATTCCAAAAGAAGTCATTCATGGTCCATAGTGAGCTCTGGTGGAGGTCCTGAGACCGTCCTCTAGAATGGTGGAGGGTATCCCCTTTTTTCTTTCTCCTCAGCTATTTCCCCCTTTTTCCTTGTTGTCCTTCAGAGTCCTGGGTCACAATGTATTTTACCTGACTCCGTTCTCAGTTTGACTACAATTAGGCTTACCCTGATCATGTGTCAGTCTCTGTATTAATTATCATGGCTCTTTTATAGTAATTTATGCATCTCCCCCCCCTCTTCTTTTTTTGTACCCTGAAAACCTTCAATAAAACGTAAGTTAAAAGAAAAAGAGAACATAACACCAGCCTTTGGAATGCATTGCTACCCATCTGAATCAGTAGTAGGAACTGCATAACTAACCTGTAAAATGAATACAGTTTATGGACCTAGAGACCTTTACATGCTAATAATTTCCTTTACCACATATGAAGTTACGCAAAATTGTAAAAATGTCCCCAGTATGTTGAATAGTTAGAGAGGCATTGGTGGAAAAGTAAGCAGTGAACAGAGAAAATGTCTCAGACTCTAAAGACTCATCTGCTTGAATGAACAGCCACCCCCTTCAATTTTTTTTTTAGAGTTAACCAGGCCAGACCTTTTGGGACAGGGAAAGTGTGTAAATAAATGCTACTTAATCTTTATAGTTACATGGTCCATGTCTTCTTTAGCTTAAAGGAACACTTTCACCTCCTAATAATAAACACCTTACCATGGTCAGAAAGTCCTAATGGCCTCTATCATCTTCAGTCCTATTCTCCGAGGAGGACATGAAATTTGCTTGCATGACTGCTGGATTTCAAACTCTGCCCACAGGAGCTTTCTTTTTTACAACTGATACCATTGGGTGGCATTTTGGGGCAAGTAGTCCTGACATCATTTGTTATGTCCACTTCCACAGACATGACATCCAGAACTGATTGAAGATGTTCTCTCTTGAGCCAAGGCACAACTTCAAAGTTCAATTTTCTGGTAAATGAGGGTGCTGGTATTCCTTTAACTCATTTCATTTGATTAAATTTGACTTTTAAACCCTTGAATGCTAGTGAGGTCTTCAACAATTTGCAAAGGAATACATTGAAGACCTCTATATTCGTATATGAATTTGGGGAATTTGTATTTGTCACATATGATGTAGCTGGTTTGCTCCAGTAATTCCATGGCATATTGTGGCATCAAGACAAAACTGAAATAAAGAAAGTAAAACATAAAGTGACGAAGTGTAGCTTTTTGCCCCTCCTTCATGTACTATACTGGTGTCATATAGATCCTGTATGTATAATAAGGCCATTTAGAACAAGTGGGACAGTAATTTTTTGGGGATGAATACATTGGTATTAAAGTGATTGTAATGCCTAAAAACAACTATATTGCTGAGTCTTCTTTAGATTATAGGAAACACATTGCACTATTTAAAAACACTTACTTTTGTGTCTTTCTAAAGATATGAAGTGTATAAGGATGCCCTGCACGCCCATTCTGGCTGCCTCCCTCTGAATGGCTAGTCATGTCATGCGACCTGATGGATGCAACGAGGGACAAACTTCAGTGAGTAATTAGAAGGAAAATCCTGCTCCCCTTGACGAAGGAGGACAGGATTTCCCTTTGCTTACTGAAGTTTGTCCCTCGCTGCAGCCGTCCAGACCAGAGATAGCTGCTGAATGACATAGGGAGAAGGGGTGGGCGGGGATCCTTATACATTTCATAACTTTAGAACTACGCAAAAGTAATTGTTTTTAAATAGCGTAATGTGTTTCGTATAATCTAAAGAAGACTTGGCTATATAGTTGTTTTTACAGGAGGCAAATATAGTTTTTGATACCTTTTATTGGCTAACTAAGCAGATTTAAATGCCCCCTGTATTTCTATGGCTAACACGGTACCAACTCTCATTAGTTGTTTTTAGACACTGCAATCACTTTAAGCATATGGGACCAATGGACCTTGTAATTGATTTAATTTGGGTGTTTAATGTCCTGAATGCTAGAGAAACCTCCAACATATTTCTCTGCAATATATGGGAGACCACTCTAACATTCAAAGGTTTAAAAGTCTAATTTTTATCAATTACAGTTTAGGGAATGTTGATTTACCCCTTAAAGTGCAGTTGGTTTGCTGCAATATCACTGACATTGACTCAAATGGCCATATTCAACAAATAATTCTGCACCCCAGTTGGTCCAGGGGAGAGATCAGGCAATGGTGCAAACATTACATGGTAATTGCCCTTTAACACCTACAGTTCTCCAGAGGTTTCCAACAGGTTGCTTCACAGTGCTTTGTATACCTCTTGAGAATTCAAGGTTAAACCAATGGAGATTGCAATTAGTTTGCCCTAATAATCTGGAGCAAACACTGAACTTCACACCTTTGATAAATCATATATATGTGTGTCTGGGTATCAAGCATCAGACTCGCTCTCAATATTACCTTAATACCTAATCAGTGTTGAACCCATTCACATATAATGATGAATAGTGATGAGCGAGCACCCCAATGCTCGGGTGTTCGGGTGCGCTGACCGATCACCCCCTGAGGCTCGAGTGCTCGGCCGAGCACCCGAGCCCCATTGAAGTCAATGGGAGGACTCGAGCATTACACCAGGCACCCCCTGCTCTGATGAGGGGAGGGTGTCTGGTCCATAGGAAAAGGGCAGAAAAAGATGGAAACACTACAGAAATGGTTCAGGGACAGCATAGGGAGGATGTCTGGATGCATCTTGGACTCCAACATCGCTGCTGGGAACGATCTTTCGCCCGTAGTACGCCATTTTTACAGACTGACCATAAAACACACAAAAAGGAAAATAAAAACGACTTTAGGCGAAAAATTGTTACCAAACAATATTTGCTGTATATTTACTTGTATATCATCTGCAAATTATCCCAAAAATTTCCTTGATTTTCGGAAGTGAGGCCATGATTAAGAGGGAAACGTGCGCAGAGGCAAATTATCCCAAAAATGTCCTTGATTTTCAGAACTGAGGCCATGATTAAGAGGGAAACGTGCGCAGAGGCAAATTCTCCCAAAAATTTCCTTGATTTTCAGAACTGAGGCCATGATTAAGAGGGAAACGTGCACAGAGGCAAATTCTCCCAAAAATTTCCTTGATTTTCAGAACTGAGGCCATGATTAAGAGGGAAACGTGCGCTGAGCTGACCATCTAAAACATTATGGGTGAGGGTCTGCTGCAGAGCTGACCATCCTAAACATTATATGCGAAGGCCCGCTAGTGAGCTGACGCTATAAAACATTATATGAGAGGGCCCGCTAGAGAGCTGACCCAATAAAACATTATATGAGAAGGCCCGCTGGTGAGCTGACCTATATAAAAATTGTCAAACAGGGCCCGCTGGTGAGCTGACCCTATATAAAAATTATATCACAGGGCCCGCTGGTGAGCTGGCCCTATATAAAAATTATATCACAGGGCCCGCTGGTGAGCTGGCCCTATATAAAAATTATAGCACAGGGCATATGGAAGAGGAGGAGGAGGATGAGAAGATTAAGAGTCAACCATATACCCGTTTTTTGGGTGGAAGGGGTGAATGGGAATACAGAGTATTCCCATCATTGTAAATAACATATATAAAGTGAGTTTATGTTCCCCCGGGGCTTTCCTCCAGTGGAGTGGAGAAGTCAGGGGAAATCCAGGCCTTGTTCATTTTTATAAGTGTCAACCTATCAGCATTGTCGGTGGAAAGGCGGATACGCTTATCTGTTATGATGCCACCAGCAGCACTAAATACCCGCTCAGACAGAACGCTGGCGGCAGGGCAGGCCAGCACCTCCAAGGCGTAGAGTGCCAGTTCATACCACGTGTCCAGCTTGGACACCCAGTAGTTGTAAGGCACAGAGGGATCATTCAGGACGCTGACACGGTCTGCTACGTACTCCTTCACCATCTTCCAAAACTTTTCCCTCCTTGTGACACTAGGCTGCGCATCAGGGTGAGGGTGCTGGCGGGGTGTCATGAAGGTGTCCCACGCCTTGGAGAGTGTTGCCCTGCCTTTCTCGGAACTGCTGTGTGCTCCCCTTTTCTCCCCTTCTCGGTTGGCCAAGGTAGCACGTACTCTGCCGCCAGCGTTGTCAGATGGAAAATTTTGGAGCAATTTTTCGACAAGAACCTTCTGGTATTGCAACATTTTGCTTGTCCTCTCCACCGGAGGAATGAGAGATGAGAAATTCTCTTTGTAGCGGGGGTCCAGAAGGGTGAACACCCAGTAATCCGTGTTGTCTAAAATGCGTACAACGCGTGGGTCACGGGAAAGGCAGCCTAACATAAAGTCAGCCATGTGTGCCAGAGTACCAACAGTCAAGATTTCGCTGTCCTCACCAGGAGGATGACTCTCAATATCCTCATCCTCTTCCTCCTCTTCTGCCCACCCACGCTGAAGAGATGGAACTAAAGTTCCATGGCTACCCTCTGTAGCGGAGGCAACCGTGTCTTCCTCCTCCTCCTCCTCCGCCTCCTCCAATTGTCGCTGAGAAGACGAAGTGAGGGTGCTCTGGCTATCACCTTGTGTAAGCTCTTCCTCCCCCATTTCCACCTCTTCCACATGCAAAGCGTCGGTTTTAATTGTGAGCAGCGAGCGTTTCAGTAGACACAGAAGTGGGATGGTTACACTGATAATAGCGTTATCGCCGCTCACCATCTGTGTCGATTCCTCAAAATTGCGTAAAACCTCGCAGAGGTCTGACATCCATTCCCACTCCTCACTTCTGATTACAGGAAGTTGAACGGAGAGGCGACGACCGTGTAACAGCTGGTACTCCACTACTGCCCTCTGCTGCTCACAAAGCCGGGCCAACATGTGGAAGGTGGAGTTCCAGCGCGTGCTCACGTCACACAGCAGCCGGTGAGCTGGCAATTGTAAGCGCTGCTGCAGCTTCAACAGGCCGGCCGAAGCTGTTGATGACTTACGGAAATGTGCACACACGCGGCGCACCTTGGTCAAGAGATCATGCACATTGGGGTAGGTTTTTAGAAATCGCTGCACCACTAAATTAAATACATGCGCTAGGCATGGTACGTGTGTGAGCTTGCCGAGCTCCAAAGCCGCCACCAAGTTACGACCATTATCACACACAACCATGCCTGGTTGCAGGTTGAGTGGCGAGAGCCACTGCTCGGTCTGGTGACCAATCCCCTGCAACAGCTCTGAGGCCGTGTGCTGTTTGTCCCCAAGGCAGATCAGCTTCAGCACGGCCTGTTGACGCTTCCCCACTGCAGTGCTACACTGCTTCCAGCTACTGGCTGATGGGGGAGTGGCGCTGCGTGTAGAGAATTCGGAGGTGGAAACGGAGGAGGAGGAGCCAATAACGTAGGTGCTGGTGGAAACCCTGATGGAGGTAGGGCCCGCAATCCTCGGCGTGGGTAGCACCCGTGCCATCCCAGGGTCCGAGTCGCTCCCAGCCTCCACGACATTCACCCAGTGTGCCGTCAGGGAAATGTAGCGTCCCTGGCCACAAGCACTTGTCCATGTGTCAGTCGTTAAGTGGACCTTCCCAGTAACTGCGTTGGTCAGGGCACGGGTGATGTTACGGGACACATGGTGGTGTAATGCGGGGATGGCACACCGGGAAAAGTAGTGGCGGCTGGGGACCGCGTACCGAGGGACAGCTGCTGCCATCAGGCTGCGGAAGGACTCAGTGTCCACAAGCCTAAATGGCAGCATTTCGATGGCCAGTAATTTTGAAAGGTGTGAGGTTAGTGCTATGGCCTGTGGGTGGGTGGCTGGGTACTTTCTCTTGCGCTCAAATGCCTGGGGTAACGACATTTGGACGCTGTGCTGGGACAGGGAAGTGGATGTGGTCGCTGATGGTGCTTCAGATGGTACAGGTGCAGGGCGGGAGGTATGCGGGCCTGCGTCTTCGACAGGCGATTGGCCGGCACTGAAAACAGGGGAAGAGGAGGCAGTGGTGTGGCCTGCAGACACAGATGGGCGATCCAGGCGTTCCTCCCACTTACTACGGTGCTTGGATGCCATGTGTCGGATCATGCTGGTGGTGGTGAGGTTTCTAGTGTTCATGCCTCGGCTCATTCTGGTGTGGCACAGGTTGCAAACTACAATTCTTTTGTCGTCCGCACTTTCCTTAAAAAAACGCCATACCGCGGAACACCTACCCCTTGGCAAGGTAGATTTACGCAAGGGGGTGCTCCGTGGAACATTTGCGGGCCGGTTTGGTGCGGTCCGCCTTCTTTCTGTAGCCACACCACTGCCTCTTCCAGCCTGTTGCGGTGCTGCAGATGGCTCACCCTCAGGACTGCTGACATCGCTCGGCTCTACACCTTCCCAGGTGGGGTCAGTCACCTCATCGTCCACCAAGTCCTCCTCCACTTCCTCACTCTGATCATCCTCCTCAAGTCTTGATCCCACCACATACTCAGTCATTGACAACTGTATAACATTCTCCTCAACAAGGTCTTGAGAAGGAAATAGTGGTTGATTTAATGGCAACTGTGTCTCATCATCATCATCATCATCCACTACTTCCTTTGACCTTAAATGCCGTTCACATCTGTCATCTTCTTGTGATTGGGTAGCCTCTAGAGGTTGTGAATCAGGGCACAAGATGTCATGTTCCTCTGCAAGCGTGCTTGGAGAGAGGGTCAAATGAAGGATTGGTGATGAGACGAGCTCCTCACTATATCCCAGTGTGGGATCACTTCTTTGACCAGACCGTGTATGGTGGGAGGAAGGATGATCAGAGTGAGGATTATTTTGACCAGACTCTTGGCTACTGAGAGTGGACTTGGTGGAAGACAGGGTGGTGCTTAACCGACTGGAAGCAGTATCAGCTGTCATCCAACCGACCACCTGTTCGCAGTGGTCGGACCTCGAGAGTGATGTCCTGCGACGCCCTGTAAAATTACACATGAATCTAGGTATGGTGGATGTCTTTCTTTCTTGTGCTCTGGCACCAGGCACAGTTTCTCCGCGTCCTGACCCGCGCCCTGAACTTTCAGGATCACGTCCACTTCCCCGTCCCTTTTTACCCGCCTTCTTCATCTTACACAGAATATGTGACTTTAATATTTGAGTTTGAAAACTTAACAGTATTTCTTACTATTCTGCAACTGTGCAGAGTACACAGAATAGGCTGCTAAACGGCGGTGAAACACACTGAATGGAATATGTGACTTTGATATTTGAGTTTGAAAACTTAACACTATTTCTTACTATTCTGCAACTCTGCAGAGTACACAGAATAGGCTGCTAAACGGCGGTGATACACACTGAATGGAATATGTGACTTTAATATTTGAGTTTGAAAACTTAACAGTATTTCTTACTATTCTGCAACTGTTCAGAGTACACAGAATAGGCTGCTAAACGGCGGTGAAACACACTGAATGGAATATGTGACTTTAATATTTGAGTTTGAAAACTTAACAGTATTTCTTACTATTCTGCAACTCTGCAGAGTACACAGAATAGGCTGCTAAACGGCGGTGATACACACTGAATGGAATATGTGACTTTAATATTTGAGTTTGAAAACTTAACAGTATTTCTTACTATTCTGCAACTCTGCAGAGTACACAGAATAGGCTGCTAAACGGCAGTGATACACACTGAATGGAATATGTGACTTTAATATTTGAGTTTGAAAACTTAACAGTATTTCTTACTATTCTGCAACTCTGCAGAGTACACAGAATAGGCTGCTAAACGGCGGTGATACACACTGAATGGAATATGTGACTTTAATATTTGAGTTTGAAAACTTAACAGTATTTCTTACTATTCTGCAACTCTGCAGAGTACACAGAATAGGCTGCTAAACGGCGGTGATACACACTGAATGGAATATGTGACTTTAATATTTGAGTTTGAAAACTTAACAGTATTTCTTACTATTCTGCAACTCTGCAGAGTACACAGAATAGGCTGCTAAACGGCGGTGATACACACTGAATGGAATATGTGACTTTAATATTTGAGTTTGAAAACTTAACAGTATTTCTTACTATTCTGCAACTGTGCAGAGTACACAGAATAGGCTGCTAAACGGCGGTGAAACACACTGAATGGAATATGTGACTTTAATATTTGAGTTTGAAAACTTAACAGTATTTCTTACTATTCTGCAACTCTGCAGAGTACACAGAATAGGCTGCTAAACGGCGGTGATACACACTGAATGGAATATGTGACTTTAATATTTGAGTTTGAAAACTTAACAGTATTTCTTACTATTCTGCAACTCTGCAGAGTACACAGAATAGGCTGCTAAACGGCGGTGATACACACTGAATGGAATATGTGACTTTAATATTTGAGTTTGAAAACTTAACAGTATTTCTTACTATTCTGCAACTCTGCAGAGTACACAGAATAGGCTGCTAAACGGCGGTGATACACACTGAATGGAATATGTGACTTTAATATTTGAGTTTGAAAACTTAACAGTATTTCTTACTATTCTGCAACTCTGCAGAGTACACAGAATAGGCTGCTAAACGGCGGTGATACACACTGAATGGAATATGTGACTTTAATATTTGAGTTTGAAAACTTAACAGTATTTCTTACTATTCTGCAACTCTGCAGAGTACACAGAATAGGCTGCTAAACGGCGGTGATACACACTGAATGGAATATGTGACTTTAATATTTGAGTTTGAAAACTTAACAGTATTTCTTACTATTCTGCAACTGTGCAGAGTACACAGAATAGGCTGCTAAACGGCGGTGATACACACTGAATGGAATATGTGACTTTGATATTTGAGTTTGAAAACTTAACACTATTTCTTACTATTCTGCAACTCTGCAGAGTACACAGAATGTGCTGCTAAACTGCGGCGAAGCATACTGAATGGAATATGTGACTTTAATATTTGAGTTTGAAAACTTAACAGTGTTTCTTCCTATTCTGCAACTCTGCACAGTACACAGAATGTGCTGCTAAACTGCGGCGAAGCACACTGAATGGAATATGTGACTTTAATATTTGAGTTTGAAAACTTAACAGTATTTCTTCCTATTCTGCAACTCTGCACAGTACACAGAATGTGCTGCTAAACTGCGGCGAAGCACACTGAATGGAATATGTGACTTTAATATTTGAGTTTGAAAACTTAACAGTGTTTCTTCCTATTCTGCAACTCTGCACAGTACACAGAATGTGCTGCTAAACTGCGGCGAAGCACACTGAATGGAATATGTGACTTTAATATTTGAGTTTGAAAACTTAACAGTATTTCTTCCTATTCTGCAACTCTGCACAGTACACAGAATGTGCTGCTAAACTGCGGCGAAGCACACTGAATGGAATATGTGACTTTGATATTTTAGTTTGAAGACTTAACAGTATTTCTTCCTATTCTGCAACTCTGCACAGTACACAGAATGTGCTGCTAAACTGCGGCGACGCACACTGAATGGAATATGTGACTTTGATATTTTAGTTTGAAGACTTAACAGAATGTGCTCTAATCTGCAACTTTGCACACTAAACAGAATGTGCTCTAATCTGCAACTTTGCACACTAAACAGAATGTGCTCTAATCTGCAACTTTGCACACTAAACAGAATGTGCTCTAATCTGCAACTGTGCACACTAAACAGAATGTGCTCTAATCTGCAACTTTTCACACTAAACAGAATATTTTTTTTTTTTTTTTTTTTTGTTTTCCCCCCACACAAAATAACCTGCTGCCCCCACACACAGTAGTCCTAAAAAGGACTTTTGGTTCTTTTTTTTCACAATTTTTGTTTTTTTCCTCCCTACACTGCCTTTCCCTTCCTATCCTCAGCTCTCCCTGGCTCAGACTGAGCCGAACTCGATGGTCAGGTGCTATACAGCACCCGACTACGGGTTCTGGCCAGCCAATCAGTGTAATGCCAGCAGCCAACATGGCTGCTGGCATTACACCGATGTCAGAGCCTCCCTGCACGTTTATTGGCTGCGCAGCAGCCGCAAAACGTGCGGGGAGGAGACCCGAACATGGCGGGCGAGCACATGCGGTACTCGTACGAGTACCGCCATGTGCCGAGCAGAGCGATGCTCGAGCCGATCCGAGCATCGGCCGAGCATGCTCGCTCAACACTAATAATGAATAAACGATTAATCATAAAATCTCATAACGAGGTCCCATAAAATCATCTTATTCCCATAAAAATGTAACAACATCTTCTAAAATGATAAGCCTTATTAAATGATGATAATGAAAAAAATTTTGATGAATTGTGAAGGATGAAGTGTATGAAAAACTATTAAATAATTTATGAAAGTCCTTGTAGATGAATAATAAACATATATTATGGAAAATGTGAACTTTAAATCCCTTTGGACTTGGGTGCACTAATTGCCCAATATGAGTTAATATGTTAAACAGTCGTTGTTAGACATTTTATTACTCCATTAGTTGTTATTTAGCTAGCTAAGCTGATATAAGTTTATTCAGGTTTCCCCACAACTCCGGTATTAATGACATCAAGTGGTTCATATCTCTCTCTCTCTCTCTCTCTCATATATATGTTAATCTCCAAAATAGGTCTTACCTTGGATTTTTAGTGTTCTGTTATGGCATCTCTCACTCACCTTACCTTTTCATACCGATAGACCTTATAGTTAGTGTATCTTGGGTAGCGTCTCTCACCTGCTGTTCCAGTTCCCATATACAGCCACTTTGTGTATTCAAGATAACGTCTGTCACCCTCCTCTACAATCTCTTATACACAATCAGGTGGTTTACCTTCTCCAACATCTATTATGGGCTGAAGTTCAGGAACTCTTCTCCACCCTTGCCTCTCACACACTGCCTCCTGTTTGTGTCACCTTTTGAGGTCCCAAAATGCTTATAGATGTTCAAGTAATAGATATATACATACATATATTTATTTATATATGTGCTAAAGGTTTTCTTTTTGGTTTACAAAAAACTTTTCACCAGTGATGGATTGTCCACAACAAATGTGCATTTTCACATCTATACATCATTGAGTGCTGTCTCCATCTGAGACCAGGCTATGTATGTTTATATATACATGATTTTGAATTCTCAAAAGTTTGATATTGAGTGTTAGTGCCAGATTATTATGAAAATAGTTTTGATATGCATTTTGAGCAGACTGCATTTATCTGTTTTAGCTTTACTCAGTTTATCACTTAGGTATATCCCTGAGACATAAGTGCGACCCAATATACATGTAGACAATAGACATAGATGTTGCTCCGGAATGGCTTCTGTTTATCTTAATGAATATGGCCCTATGTTTGTATTGTTGGGGTTAAGCAGAGCAAAATGTTATATGGGTAAGTGCATAGCACCTACAAAAATATTTTTCAGGGCTACTTGGACTTTAATGAGGTACAGTTATACATGTTTTGAAAAGTGAAGGCTTTTTTTAACTCCTGGACCCTTGTGAATATAGGCAGTGTGGTGTTTTCTGTAGAATCACGACTTAATAAGCGGTATTTTCAGTACACGGAATCATAATATTATAATGTAAGACAGAGAAGCATATTTAATCACATGAAAAATGAGAACTGACTTGCTGTAATTTCTTGAAATGTACCTTCTGCACGTATTTCTCATATATAACCAACAAGCATGGTAGTAATTAGTAAGCAGAGAGCTAGGATTCACTCCTGGGTTAATTTTTGTATAGAATCAGATTGAATGAAAAAACTCTCAACCATATGGAGCCTAACAGCGCCTGATTCTGTCCTTTGTTTTGTGCATTTCTGTAACTCATGCCAAAGCTGATTAACCTTTTCAGTAATTCACAAGCTGCACACTGTTTTGACATGGTAATGATTACCACATAAATGTTAACCCCCTGGGTGCTTTCTAATGTCCAGTCGGTTAAGGAGCCTGCTCGATTTTACCTTCATAATTATTGTTTGTTAAAACATACTTTTCCATGTTTCTTTTACTCAGAAATAGCACAGAAGCAAACATACCATACCATAACACAAAAAATCATAAAATCTGAAAGTATTAATTCTTTATGGACCATATATACTTCTTATATGTATATGACTTATATAATAATCAAAGTATGATTTACATTGGACTTGCAGCCTGTCAAGCCTTCTTCATAGAACATGGAGAATGTTTTTTATACGTTTAGTCGGAGGACAGGAGGAGCAAGTATGTTCAAATACTGAATGCTTAAAGCGGAAACTCATGACATTTAACTATTGAATATAGCTTTTAACAATGTCTATAGGATGTGCAATAATCCTATATAATAGTTAGCTAAAACGTGTGTAACGCCGCAGTCATGCGCAGTAGAGACTGCTGAGCGTGCTGCAGTCATGCGCAGTAGCGACTGCCCAGGCCCCGGCTGATGCAGAGCGTCCGGCGCGGGCAGTCACTACTGCACATGACTGCCCCGCGACCGGCTGGCAGTGGCACTGTGGCCCGTGTAACAGGCTCTTCAACCAGTTTTTTTTATATTGCAATATTTAAGACATATAGCTTTTTAAAAAGTAGCAGGTGATGTCACAAGTTACTCTTGCTGTGGTACAAGCTGTAGCACACAGCTTTTCAGGCCATCCCCTATTTTGAATTTCTCCTCCCACCCCCCTCCCAAGCACTCCTTAGGAGCGAGCATGCTCCCTTCAATGCGTTTGTGTCTCCCTTTCGTCTCTTTCCTGCACACAATCCTGTTCTGAGTCATTAAGGGATGAAGGCAGTTTCTGTTCACTTTGTTTTCTGATTGATGTCTGGGTTACAGGCGATGAGTAGAGACAAAGTATGTATCATGCTTGGCATGTGCAGGACTGGGTGAGCAATATGGTGTGTGAACAAAAGTTTTGTGTTGCTGTGATTAAGCTCTTAAACCCAGTAGACTACGTTTTTTTTTGTTTTGTTTAATTGTTATTAAGTTGCCTTCTCCTTTAAATGTGTTTAAATTCAATCTATACCTCACTACCAGACTGGAAGTGACACTAGAGTTAGCTCTCCTCTGCTCTTTCTCTTTTCTCTAGTCTAATTTACTCTCTCCGTTCTCCCCCACAATTGATCACAATTTATTCTTTTCATCTTAGAATTGTACTGTGTCGGAGACATAAGCTGCAATTGCATTTATGGCACTGTAATTTTCTTTTTTCTTGTAACACTTAAACAGGCGCTTCATGTCACTCAGCCCCAATCCTCTTCACACTTGCCTACTGTCCCCTTAAGGTATGGCGCTATAGCAATTTTCTTCATTCAATTCATTCTGTGTTCTCTATTATAGGTACAGTTAGATGTGATAGGGAGGGACGGGTTGACTGACATTGTAGCAGAATTAAAGCACAGTTCCTGAAATTGCAACCTGTATAGGGTTGCATCTAGTTTGATGAAAATACAATGGAAGAGGCCATCTACAGCCCGCTAATTAAAACCAGCTTTACATTGCAAACTGCACCAAGTTACTCTATCAAGTTCAAAGTGCAGTTTTACGAGGTGTTCACAGAAGGCAATAATAAACATTTTCCTTAAAAAGAAATTACCAATGGAGCTATATTGGTGTTAACTTTAATCTTTAGTTGCCTCATTCACACTGTGCCTTGATTTATTTCTTTTGTCCAAATATCTTAAAAACAGGTTTACTCTGGTGGAGGAATTTCTAAAGATCCTGCATCTGGTTGCAAACACCAAAAACTACTGTTGTTGGCAGAAATTTTGTGTTGGCATTTTTAACCCCTTGGTGCTAGAGATGTAGCTAATGTATTTTATATCTTTCTCAAGGGTTTCACTATATCTCTGAGGCTGATGTACTAAGAAAAATGCAGTGATTCTGGCATAATGCAACTTCACTATAGGGAACAGTTACATATCCCCAATGACTGAGTGAAATAGATCTTCAGTGCACAGAGCAGCAGTCTCTAGGATTCTCAATCTCAGCTCTGCTGCAGAGCCTCCGCCGGTCCCGGAACCGGATTCCCCTGCAGTCAGCTAGAGCTCTGACGTCAGGGAATGGGGAGGGGGGAGCTTTAACAGTGAATATCTCTCAAACCATAAAGATTTGAGAGATGGGACTGCGGGCATTTAGTATAATTTTTCAATAGCTGCAATACTGATTTTTTTTTTTAAATATTTTGACAATACTATCCCTTTAAAGTCCAATATTGACTGAGTTTTATAAAACTGGAGTAATAAAGAAAGTGTCTGTAAGCAACTTAACCCCTTGGAGACCAGGGGGTTTAGGCGCTACAATGTGATAAAGTGGAGATTTTATTCTATAGATCCTGTGCACTATAGTTGATATCTTAGTGCATTGGTACCATAGAATAACATAGGAACTGGAGAAGTGATATCACAGTCATCTCCACTTTATCACCTCTGTATCCCCCCAGATCTTTTTGTACAGTAATGGACAAGAGGAAATTCGGCCTTTTGGTATGTCTTTGTTCGACCATGTTTTTCCTTTAGGACACACACATTTTATATACCATTTTTAAGGCTATCTAGGGCTTTCTTTTCATGCAATATTTATATGATTAACCCTTAGGCATGCCGCGATTATTAACCCATAACATTCCAGGACCATCATTGGTTCTTAAAGGGACGGAATTGTGTGACGGTCCTGGCACGTCATTGCTCTTGAAGGGGTTAAGGATATGTATAAATGTTTAGTGATATTTTCTCTGAGAAATGGTCTTGTCCAAATAAGAATTATGTTGCAACATATGTATAAAGAAATGTTCTAATTGCTCGAAAAATAAAGGCAGTTTTAATGATTAAATCTTAAAGCCAAGTGTAACTGGTTCTTAATGGAAGTATGTAGTGACAGCTAAGTATGCAAAAAAAATTGCACATTTTCTCAGATAGACATATTTATAAACTTGGATTTACTTCTTTATTAATATGACCAGGTGGTGCAAAATTTAGCTGTAATTCTTAAACATACACTAAGTAGGCTTTTTATACATCTCTCCCAGTGTTATCACTAAGCGTAGACTAGAAGCACAATTTAACTTTGTCATTGTCTAGAGTAATTCCCAACCTGCCGATACTTGACATCATTATAGTGATTCAAAACACTAGGAATTAATGTTTTGTGACCACATTGTATTGCATGAAACATTTCCCATCTGCTTTATGACTTTACCTTTCACACTGCAAACCCAAACTAGGGCTAAAGTAAACATTTAACATACAAGTAAGAACTATGGAGTGAAAGTGGATTCAAGATTAAAGTGGAACTGTCACTTTGATATATATTTCAAAATAACCTACATTACTCTTAGCCATTTTTATTTAAAACAATAATTTATGAGACATAATGCAAAGCATAAGTAATAGCAGGTATGCTAGCCAGATACTAACATTCCACACAGCTCCTCATCCCAACTGCCACTCCCTGATAGCCAGTACTTTCCCATTTGTGTAAGCTAAGAAAACTATAAATAAAGGTAAATATCTAATAAATTAGTGGTTTTTATAGCTAATCGTTACATGGTTCATTCTAAACTCTCACAAATCCACCTGTTTTTTATCAAGTGACACTTCCACTTTAACCCTTTGAGTGCCAGAGGGGTGCACCATGCAATTCTTTGTGTACTCCTCTGGCACTCAAAAGGTTAAACCAATTTCCGGCTGTGCTGTGACTAGTGCATTTATCAGGTACCGATTTGCAATGGAACATTTACAGTGGGAGTGCTAATTGCCCTGTTAATTGCCTGTGAATATCACAGGATATATTAGGGGCTTATGTCCAAACAAAATTGGAGCATTTCTAGGACAAAAATCCCCATTGATTTAACCCTTTGAGTATCAGAGGTGTACAACACGTGATGTGCACGACTCTGGTATTCAAAGGTCAAATTGTGTTTAACCCTTTGAGTACCAGAGGGGTACACAATGCATTGCTCTGTGATGCGTTGCACACCCCTCTGGCACTCAAAGGGTTAAATGTCTCCAGTGCATTGCAGAACTGTTTAGGAGACCTCTCTCTAGCATTTATGGGATTAAAATCCCTCTTTAAATCAGTGGGACTTTGGGAAAGGTTTATATGTCCCCTGTGGTGCAATTGGTTTGCCCCAGAATTGCTCCATTTTGCTTTTATACTTAAAGCTCATTGGGGCTATTCTGGGGAAAGCCAACTACACCATGGGGACAAATAAAAATGTGAGTAAAATAGGGCTTTTAACCTATTAAATTCTTGTTGTCTCCACATCAGTGTTTCACAGTGTCAGGGACATCTCTTGCATTCAAGGAGTTACATACCCCATTTAAATCAAGGAAAATCATTATTTATAAGCTACAGCACAGTTGGTTTCCCTTTATACATAAGGCCCATTACTAGAAATATCTCAAAAGCATTGATAAGCTACATTTAAATCAGTGGCATTTTGTATTTGTCTTCTGTGGCCAGTTGGTTTGTCCTGAATGTCTCCACTTGTTTTTTTTAACCTTTTGAGTGCCAGTGGGGTATGCAGTGCATTACAAACTAATGCATTGCATTCTCTCTGGTACTCAAATGGTTAACCCTTTGAATGCCAGAGGGTTGTGTGTGTAATGCACTGCTAACCCTTTGGCATTCAAGTCATTGCTCATACCTACCTGCTTTCAATATTTTTTATAAGCATAGGCAGTTTAAAATATATATATCCAGCATTGTAGGCTAGACTATTGTGTTCATTAAAGGGATAGTAATACTTAAAATGTAAAAAAAAAAAAAATATTTGTTGTAGTGCTTATCCCCCTGACTAAAACAAGAGTACTTTCACTGCTGAAAGATGTTTTATTCAAAAGTTATTACAGCTCAAAGTTGAATTTTTTTAGGTGCAATATAACAGTGGCGCTGTTGCTACACCATCTTATGGAGATTCATGGTCAACAGACCAGAGCTGTCCATAGGATGGTGCAGCAACAGCGCCACTGTACAATTTTAGGCCACTGTGATATTGCACTAAAAAATTCAACTTTGAGCTGTAATAAAATAACTTTTAGCAGTGGGAGTACCCTTTTTTTTTTACTCATGGGGATAAATACTAAAATATATATTTTTTTTACTTATTAAGTGTAACTATCCCTTTAAAGACAGCTCTGGGTTATGGATATCCCTTAAGGACCGATTTGATATAATTTGGTGAGCCAGCACACGTGACTGATCATGTGTGCCAGCTCGCTTAATGAGGGTCTGATAGTGACCGCTCCGGTCTTCAAGTGGTCAGTTTCAGACTCTGGTGAATCCAAATTCACAGATGACGGTCCTAGTATGTCATCGGTTCATAATGGGTTAATTTGACTTTATGTTCTAAAAATGAATAGTGGTCACATGCTTTTAAATATTATGTAAATAAATAAGGGCAACACCTTTTTAGATATCATGTAAATAAAAAGGGGTCATACCCTTTTAACACTTTGATTGCCAGAGTGATACGCCACGCATTGCTCTACAATGCATTGTGTACGCCTCTGACACTTTGTAAACACCAAAAAAAAAAAAAATTCATATGGAAGGGGTGTGGATGCCCATTTGACACCTGATTGTTTATACAAGTGATAAGGGCAATGTACTGGAATATTTGACAATATCCATGCCAAAGGGGAAAATGCTGTCTATATAGGGTTGTAGGTACAAAAGAAGAAGGAATGATTTCTGGAAAAACCAACTACACTATAGGGGAGAACTAAACATCCACATTCATTGAAATAGTGATTTAACCCCTTGAGGGGCCCCAGAATTCTACCACTTTACTTTTGAACATGCAGGCCTAGGAGTGTACACTGAATGGATATGAACTCTCTGTGATAATGTCTGTTCTATGTAGTGTGACTAACAGCAGTTTATCAATAGAGTGCATGAAAAGTCATTTAACCCATTGAGTGCCGGGGGGTACGCAACACATTGCAAAGCAATGTATTGCGTACCCCTCTTGTTATAGGCAACAAAGTGCATATTATGCATTACATATTAACTTCATAAATATACATTACAAACTAAACTTTAATCCACTGAGTACCAGAGGGGTGTGCAACACATTGAAAGCAATGCGTTGCCCACCTCTCTGGCACTCAAAGGTTGACATTTTTGTCTCCTTAAGAAGTGGGGCACCCTGAGCTGGTGTTTTAAGGTACACCAAAGTGTATGGCACCCTGCTTGAGAACCACTGTTGTTTCGTTTGTTTTTTTAACTATTCGGGTCGCAATGAAAGCAATCGTGATGTCCACAAAAAATAGCAGGTTCACATACCTTTATTGTCATTCACAATAGGTTACTGTATAGGGCGCTACTCATCAGAACAGTGTAAGAGAACAGCACCAGTGTGTTACTTGTACTTATCAAGTCACTCTATCTCCGACTCACTCTCTGTCTCTCTCACTCTCTTTTTCTCCCTTTCTCTCTATGAGTCCAAAGTCAGAATTGTCTGTTTGTAATGAATCAATCCACAAAATGAATTGCTGAAGTTCTTCTCATCTCTGACATAGTTTATGAAAGTGTATGTGTGTGTGTGTGCACTACAGTAGAAAAGAGACAGAGCACACACACACCTCTCAATATGAGAGGTGAATAGCTACAGAGAGCAGCATTGCTGATGCAATTCTTCATCCACTGTTTACAAAGTGAACTGTACAACTACCTCTATCTTAAGAATAAAGATTAGTTTAATCCTTTGAGTGCCAGAGTCTTATCCAATACATTGCTTTGCAATGTATTCGATACTCCTCTGGCATTCAAAGCTTTAAATAGGTTTCTCAATTTACAACGTACATTGTATTCAAAATACTGTTGTAAATTCTAATAAATAATTTTGTGATATAAATATAATTGCAGAAATATAAATATACATTTTCTAATTTTAATATCTTGGATGCTGGAGACATATTCATTCCATTGAGGTAGTCACTAGAATCCAACAGGTTATTGTACCTGAATTCAGAAAATCAGCTGTATTCATCAACATTCATCCAAAAATAAAAACCATTTGTCATGGAGGTTGATAAATATACTATTATACAGAAAAATGATATGTGAAAGTTACAGTTCATTTGCCAATATTGTGTTTAACATCAAATCATCACAATATAAAGCTACATGATATTCTTAAATGAACTAGATTTAAAAGTCATAGTTTATTAAAGTTTTATTATCTTATACCAAAAATGAAATTAAACTAATATGTTCATTATCTGATAAACGATATCTATGATCTGAGTTTCTCTCATTTGACTGATTAGATTAGATAGCACATTCACTCTTGAGGTATCTGAGAGGATATTGTAATTCTAGTTGAAGAGCCTGTTACACGAGCCACAGTGCCACTGCCAGCTGGTGGCGGGGCAGCCATGCACAGTAGAGACTGCCCACGCCATGGCTGATACAGAGCTGGACGCTCCGACTTCAGAGCGGCCAGCTCTGTATCAGCCTCATCACGGGCAGTCTCTACTGCGCATGACTGCGTCGTTACACGCGTTTTAGAGAATTATTATAGAGGAGGAGAGGATAATCTCTTCTGCTTTTATGGAAAAACCCATCTTTTATGTTTGGGTTCTTAAAGGGATAGTAATACTTCGTTTTATCTTTATTTTATTTTGTAGGCATTAAAAAAACATGAAGAACGATATAAGTCTTATCTCTTAAACCTTTATGGTTTAAGAGATATTCACAAGCAAAGTATCCCCCCCCTGTTTAGCCAAAGCAGAAGGGAGGTGCCCAGGTAGACTGCAGAGAGGGACAATCTTCAATTAAGATAAGGAAAAAGCTGAAAAACTTGTCAAGGGGGGAAGGGCTTTCATTCTTTTCATACAAAGAAGATTGTCCCCTGCTGTTATCTGTCTGGTCTTACAACCAGATTCACATCTGAGAAGAGATGGCTTACACTAGGAAAAAGGGGCGGGAGGGGAAACTTTGCTTGTGAATATCTCTTAAACCATAAAGGTTTGAGAGATAAGACTTATATCATTCTTCATGTTTTTTTAATGCCTACAAAATAAAATAAAGTTAAAACGAAGTATTACGATCCCTTTAAATGCATTATATAGAACCTAATCTGGGTCTCCAAATAAAATAATAATATCTTTATACACACACACATACACACAAACACTTATGAAAAGTCCTTAGTGGCTCTTGTCTTGCCTAGATATGTGCTCTTCTTCCCTCGTGTACTGTATATCTTTCTATTTATTTTTTACATTGTCCGCAGCTTCCTATAGTGATCTCTACTGAGTTCTGCCTTTAGTTCACTGTTCCACACACCTAACAATGGGCTTCAGTAGACTAGACTGACTTGTAAGGGTCTCTAATCTTTATCAGACTGTAAACTAAAAAATTAGCAGTGAACCTCAAGAAAAAGTGAAGAGCAACAAAATCTTAGCATAAAGGTAAAACTGGCTTCAGTTCATTCTTAGGCAAGTAAATCTGTTAAACACACTAATACCCACTTATTCCCAGGGTATAATTCCCCCATTAAAAGCAAGCTAACACTTACAGAGTTCAGATGTGTTTTCTGCTCACTGCAGCTAATAAATCACTTGTTTTTCAGATGTGAGTGTCCCATCTCATTCCTTCACATATACATAAAACCATGGTATTTTGCAGCAATTTGGATTTACGCAGCAAGCATTGGTTATATAAAGTGGTTTGGATGCACCTCATCATTGGCTATTTGGTACAAAAACTGTGACTGGCTGTACTTTTATGATTGTAACAATGGAGAGGATTTTGTTACAGGTTAAACATTTTAGTTAGTTATCATGCTACTTTTTATTTCACTTATTCCTCTTAATTTGGAGCTAATACTAATGATAAAGTTATCAGTTGCAATGAAATTCAGCCCAATAAGAATCTTCCAGAGTTTTCATTATCGAAGCCTTCACAATTAATTATTTTGTTGGTGCTTTCTATGCGAAAATAAATAGGCACACAAAGTGGGTATGAAGCTTCCGCAGGGAATTTAATGGTGTTAACCCTTTGCATGCCAGAGGGGTATGCAACGCATTGCAAAGTAATGTTTTGCGTACCCCTCTGGCATTCAAGGGTTAACAATTTAGTGTTTGATTCAATGTTTTAAATTCCTCAATCTTGTTATAACACCACAGGAGAAATTTTGGTTGAATCATCGTAACATTATTTTTTTTTTATCCATTTGTAACAATTCATATATACAGAACTGTGCAAAAGTCTTAGGCAGGTGTGAAAAAATGCTGTAAAGTAAGAATGCTTTCAAAAATAGACATGTTCATGGTTTATTTTTATTAATTAACAAAACGCATAGTGAGTGAACAGAAGAAAAATCTAAATCAAATTGCCTCCAAAGCATCCTCAATTCTTCTAGGTACACTTGCACAAAGTCAGGGATTTTGTAGGCATATAGTCAGGTGTATGATTAAATAATCATACCAAGCAGGTGCTAAAGATTATTAATTTAATATGTGGGTTGAAACACAATCATTAACTGAAGCAGAAAAAACTGTGTAGGAGGAATAAAACTGGGTGAGGAGCAGCCAAACTCAGCTAACAAGATGAGGTTGCTGAAGACAGTTTAATGTCAAAAGCCATACACCATGGCAAGACTGAGCACAGCAACAAGACACAAGGTGAATATACTGCATCAGCAAAGTCTCTCCCAGGCAGAAATGTCAAGGCAGACTGGGGATTCCAGATGTGCTCTCCATGCTCTTTTGAAGAAGCACAGAAGAAACAGGCAACTTTGAGGACCGTAGACAGTGGTCGGCCAAGGAAACTTAGTGCAGCAGATGAAAGACACATCATGCTTGCTTCCCTTTGCAATCAGAAGATGTCCAGCAGTGCCATCAATTCAGGATTGGCAGAAAATAGTGGGATCCTGGTAAACCCATCTACTGTCTGGAGAAGTCTGTTCAGAAGTGGTCTTCCTGGAAGACTTGCAACCAAAAAGCCATACCTCTGACGTGGAAACAAGGACAAGTGACTCAACTATATATGAAAACACTGGAACTGGGAGGCAGAAAAATGGAAGCAGGTACACTGGACTGATGCAGAAGGCAGTTGTTCGCTGAATGGCTGGAGAGCGGTCCAACAATGAGTGTCAATAGGCAACAGTGAAGCATGGCGGATGTTCCTTGCATGTTTGAGGATGCATTTCTGCAAATGGAGTTGGGGATTTGGTCAGAATTAATGGTATCCTCAATAAGTCAAATACTTCTTCATCATGCAGTACCATCAGGGAGGCATCTGATTGGCTCTAAATTCATTCTGCAGCATGACATGACCCCAAACATATAGCCAAAGTCATTAAGAACTATCTTCAGCATAAGGAAGAACACGGAGCCCTGGAAGTGATGGCATGGCTCCCACAAAGCCCTGATCACAACTTCATTGAGTCTGTTTGGGATTACATGGAGAGAGAGTGAAGCAACTGAGGCTGCCTAAATCCAGAGAACATCTGTGGTTCTCTAAGATGTTTGGAACAATCTACCTGCTAAGATCCTTAACAAACTGTGAGCAAGTGTACCTATAAGAATTGATGCTGTTTTGAAGGCAACAGGTGGTAACACCAAATATTGATTTGATTTAGTTTTTTCTTCTTTTCACTCAGTATGCATTTTGTTAATTGATAAAAAATAAACTATAAACGTGTCTATTTTTGAAAACCTTCTCACTTTACAGTATTTTTTTCATACCTGCCTAAGACTTTTGCACAGAACTGTATATACTCAATAAACATAGTAAAATTTGAAGCATCAAGATGCTTTTTTCCTTCTTTCTTTTATTGGGACTTTGTTTATATGAGTAAATATGAATTGCTACAAGTAGATACTTGAAAATGATCGGATGCCATTGATTTGACCTTCATGTCTCCAGTAATTTTACACCAAAGAGTCAGTTATTTTAAGAAAATCAGTGTGTGATCTGGAGTCAACTACTAATATACAGCTCCACTAAGATACCATAATATAATTCAATGTTTTTGTCAGAATTTAGACCTGTGAGAGCTGCTTTTACATTTTGATACTCTTTGGCTGAGTGTTTTCAGAATAAAATGAGCTTTCTTCATTATTCTCATGTGTACAAGAGAAACTGAAGTTGACCAATGAGAAGAAAAATCATATATCCTTTTATATTTCAAAGTCTGATAGTATCCTTTGCACTTAGGCACTGGTTTAGTAAGCATGTGATATACTGTCAATAAACCTTGCTAGCTCTGCCCACAGAGCTTACAACATTGAAGTCTGAATACTGAACTTTGACATATACATTTATCAGTTTGTTGACGTTAGCTTTGAACCAGATCTACACAGAGAGGACAACATAAAATCAGGAGGAAGAACCCTGCCCGCTATCCCAATAAGTGATCTTGTACAAGATCATTTTTTTCCTGGCCTTGTCAAGCGCCAGTGCCTCAGTGCTGGCATGCGATCAAAGTGTTCCAGTTCGTGACACTTAATTTCTGTTTAGTTCCTCAGTGTGTATTTGTGCCTTGACCCAGCTTGCCTTTCGACTTCTCTCCTGCTCTATGACTTGGTATCATGCCTGATTGTTTGTATTCCCCGTTACTGATTTTGGCTCCGTTGTTCAACCCTTCTGTCTTCTGCCTTGTACTGCTTTGCCTGTCTGATACCAACCTGGCTTGTCTAACTATTCAACACTCCATGATTCTCGACTTTCTGTTCTTTCAGTTCAGTTGTGCTTCAACCACCAGCCTCTTAGTCTGACTTTGATAACCAGTCCTCTCTTTAAGCTGGTGTTCTAGCATTCATTCTCTAATTGACAGTTGACTATCCTGCCTGCCATTCTAGCCTCTTTGGTCGAACCTCAGTTGATCCTGTCCATCTGTTCATGTTTACTCTCTCCAGTCCAACTTCTGGTTCCTGTGTTCCTGTTCTGCAACTATTAATGGATACTTCAGGTAGTCTGTGGGTTCTGTTATCCTTATTTGACCTCAGTCGTTAGGAACTATTCTCTAGGCTGACATCCAGTGTGCGGGCTGGCCATTAATCTGGCCTTGTGACCAGCACCTTTAACTCTGATTAGGCCTCCGCAAGGCAGCCTATGGAGTAGCCATCACCATCCAGCCTCGAACACCACTCCATGCCCTCTAGCATCTGGCCCACTGGGCTCTTCCTTGCAGTTTACCTTAGTTTTGTTTTAGTTGCTGTATTTATTGTTTATTATATCAACTTAGCAGTCTGTCACCTCTTAGTGAGGCTTCTCCTTCACAGAGTTTTTATCAGGGAGCTTATATTGAGCTCTCCTGGTTACACAGGGGGCCAGTGTAGATTATGAGAGGTGTTATGTGACAAGTGAACTTTTGATGCAAAGAGGTCATTGTATTTCTTGTATGTGGGATGTATTCAAAAGCGATGAATGACTTTTTCATAGGGTACAACTTTTCATTTGATTCTTGTCTGATTTCAACTGACAGCAATTTTCACCTGATAAAAATTCTCTACTTAACAGGGGGAATGTTTTAATTAAATTCCCAATTGAAAAAGGAGCTAGAACTTTTTTGTGTTTACTCCGTAACTCCTATATACTAAGCTTTCTTTGGTGGAACGTCTCCTTTTTGCTCCTCTTGCACCACGAAGACAACAGTATGTAAGTGTATGGATGTTCTGGGACGCTCCATTAATCTTTGACTTGTTTTGTTCTTTGTATTTAAAAGACACAGAAGAAATCATTGGAAAGTATGTCTATGTTCTTCTGCATGCCATAGGGGTAGCATTTGTGACATATTTGCATTAAAGTCTTAACAATGACAGTCTGTGTTGCCAGAATGCACTAAATTGGTCATACCTACTCATACATTCAATGGAGTTCAGGAGCATGAATTTTATGTTGGCACAGAAAATGAGCCGTCCTGATAGATTCATACATTCCCCCAAGAATGAACCAACAGTCGCAATAAGGTTGTTTACATGTATGAATGCAGGAATCCAAATTTGTATCTGTTCTGCTTTGGACTATCATCATTATGTTTTCTTACTCCTCCTCTCAGTCACGTTTCTTTGCAGATTTAGATTAAATCCAGTGTTTACATATAAAATTATCTGATCAGTCTTCTGCATATACTGTATGTATGGATGTATGAACATTGCAGTTTGTCAAAAGATATCTTACAGACTAGCTCTAGGGAGAATATAGTAGTCAAGAAAAGGAAATCTGAAATATTGCTTTGTTTAAATTAAAATCTCTTATTCACACAATAGAATTTTTTTTTATTTCTTAGAACTGCAGTGTGGGCTTGCAGTGTTCTCTGCATGATGTTGTAATTGAACCATTGTTGTCAGTTTCCAAATTCAGCGTTTGATCTCCTCTTCATAATAGTCAGTCTTTAATCATTTTCTCTCTGTTGCCTCATTTTGCCTTCTCAGTATATTACGCATGCTGAATACCATTATTGCCTTCAGTTATTAACTAGGGATGGATTTGGAAAAAGCAATTTTGTGCTGGCTTGATATTGCAAAATAAGCTGTCAAACATCATACCAGGTGACAGTGTGATGTCCTTCTATAGAGCTATAGCACAGTGTGTATTACAGCTGGAAGCTTATAGGTAATCAGAGAGGATTACCAATGGCAGCTTTATTAAATATCTGTGCAGGTCTACTGTGACTGTGACCAGATAATGTGAGCTTCCAATATAGAAACAGGAAATTATTAATAAAACCGGATTGGCTGTTCAGAATGCCCTTGCAAAAGTTTATCTAATATTATTTTCCAGGGAGATGAATGTCAAGTATTAGATTCATTATTACTTAAGGTGCAAGCCTTTTTATTCCTCAAAGTGATGCGCTTTTAATTTCTTCTAATTCCCTAGATGACTGATGATATTAACATTGTTTTACAATAATGTTAGTAGTCTCATATTCTAGTAAAGTAATTTGCTTTACAATGTTGAACACTGTTCAAATATGATGGTCACTCATGTGGGTTGACATAGTGATTAAAAGCATATTTATTTAATGTGTATCAAAGTGCAAGCTCTTGAAGGCAACATCATGTATGCAGTATTATGATCCCCACTTACCTTGTTATGGACAGAAGTGTACTGGCCACAATAAAATTTTCCCTTACACTTTGGTTCAAGAGATAACCTCTCAATCCGTCCTCATGTCATGTTCACAAAGGTAGACATGACTTGCTGGCAGGACCTCAAATTCAACCTACTGCGCAGTATATCTCCTGCAGTTTATGCTCTCTGCTTCAGTTTTAAAAAAGGAAGTTCCAGTGAGTGGAGTTTTAGATCCAGTAATCCTGTTAGCAACAAAAATGTCCACTTCCATGGGCATGTGGACTGACTGAGGACATTATGTCTTCAAGCAAGGACACAATTCACGGCGGTAGTTAGGACTTACTGTCCATAGTATGTAGTTATTATTGGTTGGTGTTAGTGTTCCTTTGAATGCTAAAGAGTTCTCATAAGCATTAATGCATAGTGTGCCATAGTTGCCACCAATGAAACTTTAAGATGCATTGTGACTCTTAAGCAGCATACTAGTCCCTACTTAATAAGGGCTGAAAAGCCACATGACATGCAATATGCCATATGTATTATTTTATTTATGTTCACTCATTATAAAATGTACACAATTTACTAAAGGGATGAGAAGAAATTCTAGGGCAAACCAATTTCACTATTAAGGAGAAAAATTATGAAGCAATGCATTGGATATGTTTCTAGCATTGAAGAAGTGAAGAGCTCCATGTAAAGCAATAATCGATTTTATGGTGAGGTTGGTCTTCTCAAAAACCAGCTCTCACCTATTTTGATCATAAGGCCCGTTGGACCTTACTAAAATAGCAAAGTATGATCAATTATGTGAGGCAGGTAAAAATACTTATTGATTTAAATGGTGTTTTTAACCCCTTGATTGATAGAGTGGTTTACAATGCATTGCTTAGCAATTATACAGCTATCTATCTATCTCCCTATCTATCTCTGGATGTCTTCTATCTATCTATCGCTATCTGTTTGTCTGCCTGTCTATTGGTTTGTCCATCCATCAATCCGGGCATCCCCTTTTTTGCATTGTATCAGCATTTTCCTGAATATAATGATATCTGTTAAAGCTTGCCTGTAGATCACACCTCATAGCAAACAATGGGCTGCAATATGTATTTAGAAAATGTTTTTCCAAGATGAATACACTGAGATTTCTTTCTGTGTCGTCCAATATATGTTACTAGTAACTTTGGGTAGGCAACCTGCCCCTTTAAGGAAGACAGGAAACCTTCTTAAATAAGAAGTGCTGGGTGGAGCCTACCTTCAGCAGTA
Organism: Rhinophrynus dorsalis; assembly: GCA_037306005.1. NCBI lineage: Eukaryota > Metazoa > Chordata > Amphibia > Anura > Rhinophrynidae > Rhinophrynus > Rhinophrynus dorsalis. The sequence continues at coordinate 97,310,941 of CM074723.1, read as the reverse complement.
GCTAATACACTCCAGTTAGATTGTTTCCTTTGAAGAGGAAAGACAGAGAAGCTGTTCTGCTTTAGTTTTAGTGTTTTATTGTTTTCTGTTAGATATGGAATACCACCATTAGGCGGATTACCATTTACTGACAATTCCCAGTGAATAGCTCAGCTTCCAGGTGCTATGGTGGACCTTTTAGCCCGAGGGGAAAATCTTGCTGGACAAGTTCTTTCCCAAGAGTGGCCCACGGAGGCTTCTTCTTAAATACATGGTAATATGAAGACAGAAGACTGTTAAAAACGTGAGTAACCTCTTGAGTGCTGAGGTCCACTTGTACCACTCTTACTCTCCGCAGAGAGTTCTCCATTGGAATTCCTATTACATACTCCTGCACTCATTGGGTTTGTCTGTATGTCTGTTGCGGGGCTTGGAGCAGTGTTTCTGTGGTAATTTAACCCTTTGTATGCTATTTTGACATGTTTTGGGTACTTTTCAATACTTTCCCGGTTGGGGGCAGTGGTTATTTCACTTTTACTATGTTTTCTGGTGTATTTGCTAATTTTTTTACCTAAATTTTGTAAAGTTTGTTTTTACTGCATAGACGCCATGCTCCATTCACCTCTATGAGACTTTACTGTTTGGGACATATCTCTGCAACCTCTCATCGTAGCGACTTCAGAGATGGCTCATTTTGTCTGTCTACCCTTGTTCTGTGATCCAGTTCATGCTCTTAGTGTTTTGGGGGGCTTTGGGCACTTTTTGGGGTACTTGTACTTGAAACTACATATCCCATGAGTGCTTGCTTCGCTTTTGTTACTGATTGGCTTCTGTTGCGGTCGCCATTTTCTTTCATCCCTTCACGAGTATCCTATGCAGGGCTGGACCTTTCTTCTCTCCTCAGCTGATTGACCCTTTGCCTGCCAGATAAGTGCATTTTAACAATTATTGGGGGTGAAATTTTAATCTTAAACAGTGTTTGTGACACTGTGAGAATGTCTAATCCATCTGAACTTGGGGCTAGGCCTAAGACTAAGGACCCTAGGACGTCTGTGGCCCCCATTGTGCATTGTTCCTTATGTCAATCAGGGTTACCTAGAGAATACTCAGGTCATTTATGGCCTACATGCACTGCTGCCCCTGAGTCACCTCCAGAGACCTCCAGCCATGTATTAGAGCCAACTTGGTTACAGGAGTTTAAGGCTACTACTAAAGATTTAAAGTCTACCTTACAACTGTTACCATCTCAATTGAGTGGGGTCTTCCAGGCTTGGCAACCCACTGTATCCATCAGATCATCAGTGCCTAAACCACAGGGGGATACCGGATGTGTCTGATTCATCTGACGAGGAACTCTTAATGGATTCAGATGACGAGGGTAATTCTGTGGAGGTGTCTTCCCAGTTTTTTTGGGGACCCATTTGTGGCTGACCCTGACCCCTCTGCTGAGGGCCTGATCAAGGCTGTCCTCACTACTTTGAATATTTCCTTGCCATCTGAAGATCCCAAGTACCCTTCTAATGTGTTTCAGGAGCCTAAGACGCAGTCTACCTGCTTTCCTCCCAATCCCACTCTTGACCGTCTGGTCTTGGATGAGTGGAAGCTTCCTGACAAGAAGCTTGCTCTGTCTATAAAATTTGCTAAATTGTATCTCTTCTATGAAGCAGCTTTGGTACATTGGGCTCAATCTCCTAAGGTGGATGCTCTGGTTTCTAGACTCTCCAAGTCCACTGCTCTGCCAGTGGTGGATGCATCTGTTCTCAAGGATTGGACAGATAAGAAGATTGAGGCCTTGTTGAAGTCAGTACTTCCTTGTGTCCTGCTTTTGATGCTGCTTGGGTGAATAGAGCCATTGCAGTTTGGACTGAGCAGCTAGCAGTGCCTGTCCGTCAAGGCGCTCCAACTTCTGACTTCTTGCGGCTCTTAGCTAATATTTCTGAAGCCCAGCATTATGTATCTGCAGGGATTTTTGATTACATACTTTTGGTAGGAAGAGTTTCCACCATGTCTGTGCTGGCCAGACGTGCTCTTTGGCTTCACATCTGGTCTGCTGACACTACCTCCAAGAAGATGCTTCTTTCCTTGCCTTTCTTGGGAACCTCTCTGTTTGGGGCTGAGCTGAAATACATCATCAGTGAGGCTACTGAAGGGAAAAGCACCCTGTTGCCTTTCCTTCCCAAGAAGAAGCCACAGCCCTGATGCAATCGGCTTTTTCGTCCCTTTCAGACTGAGGCACGTGCAGCGACCCAGGCGGTTCCCCAGGCACCTTGTGCCTTCTCCAAGCCTAAACAGCAGTGGAGACCCATGCAGTCCTCAGCTAAGCCCAAGACTGCCAAACCTTCTTCGGCCTGACTCGTTGAACCTCGGTTCCCACAAATCAGTGGGTGGCCGCCTGCGTTTTTTCAACTCTGTCTGGACAGACTCTGTGGCAGATCCATGGGTTCTTCAAGTCTTGACAGAGGGGTACAGGATCCCCTTTACCTCTCTTCCTCTGCCCAGGTTTCGTCTTTCACACACTCCTCAAATGGCAGACAAGTTTTCTGCTTTTCACCGGGGAGGTTCAGACCCTTTTGGACAAAGAGGTTTTGGTGCCGTTCCCGAACCAGAACAGGATTTCGGTTTCTATTCCAACCTGTTTGTGGTCAACAAGAAGAACGGCGGATGTCGTCCTATCCTGGACCTCAAGAATCTCAATTCCGTTGTGGTCCAGTCTCATTATCATCAGGAGTCTCTGCAGACGATGATCATAACCATGTCTCCTGGAGAGTTTCTCAGCTCCCTGGATCTTCAGGATGCATACCTGCACATTACCATTCATCCAGAGAGCCGGCAATACCTCCGGTTTGCCTGCGACTAAGGGCACTTTATTTTCTGCTCTTTTCTGTCTACTGCTCTACAGGTCTTCAATCGGGTCCTAGGTGACTTGATATTGCTCTTGCACAGGACCAGGGTCCGAGTTACTCCTTACATGGACGATCTCCTGCTGAAGGCCTCATCTCTGGAGCTTCTGCATCACCAGGTCCAGGAATGTATTCACGTTCTCTCCCATCATGAGTGGATCTTGAATATGGACAAGTCGGATCTGGTTCCATCTCAGTATCTCATTTACCTGGGACCTCTCTTCAACACAGTGTTCCTCAAGGAAGAGGTAGCTCATGAGGTCACACGCAAAATATCCACTGTTCTAGAGTTGTATCTGGTGCCAGCCAAGAAGTTGATGTCTCTGGTGGGGAAGTTAATTTCCATCATGGAAGCAGTCCCATTCGCCATGGCTCATGCGAGGGAACTTCAATGGTTTGTGATCCAGGCCTGCAAGGGTCAGACAGATCTCTTGAAGATATCAGTCTCTCTCTCCCCCTACATGTGGAACTGAGCCTGTCATGGTGTCTCGACCTCTCGCATCTCCTGAAAGGCAAGGCCTTCCTGATTCCCTTCTGGATGACTGTAACCATAAATGCTAGTCTGTTGGGATGGGGTGCGGTCTTGGGTCACCTGAATGTCCAGGGCCGGTGGTCTCCTGAGGAGAATGTCCTTCCAATCAACGTATTGGAGCTTCAAGCAGTCTTCCATGCTCTCCGGTATTGGATGGTCCAGTTGGAGAGTTGTCCTGTTTGAGTACAATCAGACAACACCACGACCGTGGCTTACATCAACAAGCAAGGCGGCACAAGAAGTTTCGCAGCTTGGTTGGAGGTCTAGGCTATTTTGGCCTGGGCAGAAGCTCGTGTTCCTGCTATTTCTGCAGTTCACATTCCAGGCGTGGACAACGTCCTGGCAGACTTCTTAAGTCGGCACACCATCGACAGCGGAGAATGGGAACTGAATCAGGAGGGGGGTCTTCCTCAGATCGACCTGATGGAGACGAGACACAACAGGAAGGTTCCAGCTGTTCTTCTCCCGTTGAAACAACCCTCAGGCTCTAGCAGTGGATGCCATGTCCAGTCCATGGAGTTTTCTTCTGGCATACATATTTCCCCCTCTTCCCATGTTGCCCATGGTATTAAGGAAGCTTCATCTGCGATCTCCAGTCATTGTGAATGCTCCATATTGGCCTCGCCAGTCTTGGCTTCCAGAGCTTCTGGATCTGTTGGTGGCGGAACCGTTACAACTTCCCCACCGTCCGGATCTTCTTCTACAAGGATACCTGTGGAAGGAAGACATCAAACGTTTGAGTTTGACAGCTTGGAGGCTGAATCCTCAATTTTGAAGAAGGGCTTTTCTTCTGAGGTCATTGCTACTATGCTTCATGCTCGGAAGCCTGTTTCTTCTAAGGCATACCATCGGGTTTGGTCTACCTTTCTCTCTTGGTGTGCTGATAGGGATCTTTCCCATGACTTTGATCTCCCTATGTTCCTGTCTTTTTTACAGGATGGGGTTGATAAGGGTCTCAGTTTGAGTTCCTTGAAGGTTCAGACTTCTGTGCTCTCTGTTTTCTTTCAGAGACATCTCGACATTATCGCTGATGTCAAGGTTTTCTTCCAGGGTGTTGCTCATGCTTGCCCTGCTTTTAAGAGTTCCACTTCTCAGTGGGATCTTAATTTGGTCTTACGTGTTCTCCAGCGTCCACCTTTTGAGTCCTTGGCTACCATTCCTTTACGTCTCCTGACTTGTAAGATGGCTTTTCTCCTGGTGGTTGTGTCTGTTTGCCATGTCGCAGAGTTACATACTTTGTCCTGTAAACCCCCCTTTTTGGTTTTTCATAAGGACAAGGCGGTTCTTTGCGCTTCTCAGAAATTTCTCCCGAAGGTGGTTTCTGAGTTCCACATTAACCATGAAATTTTGTCCTGACCCTACATCTGACAAGGAAAGGGATCTCCACTTGTTGGATGTTGTGCGCTGACTTAAGTTTTATGTGCATCGTACTGAGTCCATCTGCCAGTCTGACACGTTGTTCGTCATTCCTGAGGGTCCTAGGGTTGGTAAGTCGGCTTCTAAGCTTACCATTGCTTCCTGAATTAAGTCCACCATTCGTAAGGCTTATGAATTGAGGAAGAAGCCTGTGCCCTTTCGGGTTACGGCTCATTCTACCAGGTCTATTGGAGCCTCTTGGGCTTACAAGAATCAGGCCTCTGCTGTTCAGTTGTGCAAGGTGGCTGCTTGGTCGTCAGTGCACACCTTTTTCAAACACTACCGTGTTGATGTGCTGGTATCAGCTGATTCCAGTTTTGGCTGGAAGATCCTAGAGGCTGTATTGCCTGCCTAGGGTCTTTCTAGGTACCTTTAGTTCTCCTTAACTGTTGAGTCCTGTTGGCTCTAGTTCAGTGTGCTGTGTTACAGTTTCTGGTGTGTTTACACCGGTTTTCGTGTCCGTTGAGACTTTATTTTTAGAGGGCTGTGTATGATCTGTTTAGCTCATGTATGCTCTGGTGACTTTGGGGGCACTGCGTCTGGTCCTTGCCTTACTTCCCACCTCAGGGAACTCAATGGTTGGACATCCCAAAGTTACCAGTAACCTATATTGGACGAAAGAGAAAATAGGATTTTAGTCTTACCTGTTAAAGCCTTTTCTCTTAGTTCATATAGGTTACTGGTCTCCCACCCTGTCAAGGAACCATGCTTGGCTCTCCTGTGGCAGAACGTGGGAGTCCTTTTGGGTTCACATTCACAGGGGTCTTCTTTTCCCTTTGGCTATCTGGTCAATAGTTAGCGTCATTGATCTAACTGGAGAGTATTGGAAACTGCAGGCTGAGAGGGAAGGTAGGCTCCACCCAGCACTTCTTATTCAAGAAAGTTTCCTGTCTTACATAAAGGGGCAAGTTGCCTACCCAAAGTTACCAGTAACCTATATGGACTAAGAGAAAAGGATTTAACAGGTAAGACTAAAATTCTATTTTTGTGTTGAAGTATGTCCTGAAAAGTATTTATAATACAGAATTACGCATTTATACAAAAGGAGAAACAAGAAAATAAAAGTATGCATTAGCATTTATATACATATTTTTAATAAAAAGAAACCATAATTTTTAGGGATTCTTCATCAGACAAGTTAATCTAGAGTTATGGAGCTCTGTAGGAAGAAGCAGACTGAACCTCTTCTTTCTTGTAGTTTAGAATTGTGAGTTTCTGGTAATGGAGTGAATGTTGTAGGTAGTGGGGAGAGTGCGCATACTGCTGACATAGTGTGTTAGCTTTCCAGAAAATGGATATTAGCTAGGTAAAGCAGGTAAAAGGCACTTCTGGTGTCAAGTATTAGCTAATTTAGTTTTCTCTGTCGTCCAATATGACATACAGTTACCATGGGGGTGGCGACAGCTCCTCCCTATAGTCTGGAACAACTCTAGAAGAAGTTGTGGGTGGAGCCTCCCCTTCCGCCTTATCAGCCCTGCTCCAGATAGAATTGTTCCAGTAACCTGGATAGAGGCTTAGAACTTTTCTGCTTAGTTTTAGAAATATCTGTTGTACAATACATTTTCTCACCAGGGTACTAAAACATGACTTGTTTCTAAAAAGAGTACTTATTTTGGGATAAAGTTTGGAGGTAAATTTGTCAATATGAAGACCAAAAGTGAGGCTAGGGTCAAGCCACATACCAAGATATTTGTAGGATTCTGCTGGGGCCAATTTATGATCAGTCTCTGTTACAATGGATAGGTAGATATTGTCGAGATTGCGCAGTGCCAAATATCATTGTGACCGTTCTGTGTGTGTGCTTAAGAAAAGTTTGTTCTTTGTTATCCTTCTTTCAACTTCGCAGAGATCATGTTGTAATATGGTTTCAAGTTGTGATATGCTTGAGTTTTTAGCACAGATTATGGTGTCCTCTGCATACATGTGTACTGAAGATGATTTGCAAACCGTGGTCAAATCATTTATAAAAAGAGAAAATAGAAGAGGGCCAAGAATGGAGCCTTGGGGAACTCCACTTGTTACTTTGAGTGGAAGGGAGTCATTGTCAGCAACTGACACAGACTGCTTATAAGAATGTTATGGTTGGGATGTGTGGCCTGACTGCTGATGGCGACTTGGGGAGACTGCTCCTTTACACTGGTGGAATACACTTTTTACCCCTTCAAACCTTCCCTGTTTCCCCTGTCAGCTACTGGAGATCGACAGATGCGAGGAAGAAGGAAGAAAACCGGCTGTATCTCGGAGAATATAGCTCGCTACCTCAGTGTGAGGCCTCCTATCACGCCGGAGCCTTTGGCGCGCTGTCCATCGCCTCTTCATCCATCCACAGAGGAGACTGTACAGATTGCAGCTGGAGCCCAATATTTCCCACTGGAGAACCCCCACATTCTAGTGGTGAACCAGCAATCGGCCATGGAACCTGCTACTCCTCTTGACAACATGGTGGTCGGCCTGAAAGAGGGGTTTAGAGGCCTCATGTCCGAATTTAGCCAAAGTCTCAAAATGTAACTGACAAACATTCGGATGGATCTTACCCAATTCGGCCAACGTGTAGCCTACATAGAAGAAGAAAGGGATACTATGTCAGACTACACAGATAATCTGGAATGCATGGTTCTCGAGCAGAAAGATAAAGTACACTTTCTCAGTCTAAAGCTCAACGACATCGATAACCAGGGCAGGAGATGCAATGTATGAATTAAAAGCCTTCCGGAATTGGTTCCCCTGGCTGAATTGCACCATGTACTCAGAGTTTTTTTTCTTCACTGATTGACGACCAGATGTTAGGCCCGATCCATCTAGAACGCTAAACCCAGGGATGTGGTGGTCTGCGTCTAAATCTTTGCTTTGAAAGATCATATTATGAGAAATAGTAGATCCCACACTGTGCTGAAATGTGCTGGAGCGGAGGTTCAACTTTATAATGATGTATTGCCCTTCACCTTACAACTCCGGAGGGAGCTCAAACCGCTTACTGATCAACTACGCAACTCCCAGATCAAGTATCAATGGGCCTTTCCATTCGCACTAACTGCCATGCACAATAATAGATCTGCTACATCAGACGATACTGAAGCGTTTTGTCTGACACTTGGGATACCTCAGCCTCAAGTTCCAGCAAACAACCCAACTCCCCAAGCCCACAAATCGCAAAAACGTGGTCGCCAGAGTTTCCTGTGAGGAAGGAAAAGCAGAGACGCATGGAACATCAACCGGACGACCTGAACCCACAAGCCGCTGCCTGGACCTGAAAATGAGGGAACACATCGAGACCTTGGGTTCATTTTTGTTCTTCGGACTATGTGTGGCCCAGTCCCCCTGATCACAGGTTTGATGACTTTAGTTACCTGGTTAGTTCAGTTGATCTTTGGTATTATTCTACCATTTTGAATTGTGTGACTTTATGTACTATGGCCGCATATGGTTACCTGACCGCTTCTCCGGAACGGTCACTTATACTCAATTCTGCAAACTTTATGTTAAACTTGTGGGATTTCTCTCTTTATACCCCACTTACTACGTAATTTGCACTAAATACCCTAATGTAGCATTCTCTGCAATTTTTAGAAATGTTGTATTTGGTGTTTTGACTGACCATCACGCTTACCTACTATGTACTTGACTCCTGATGGGAATTACATAGACGTGACCTGACATGGCCCATTACACAAAATCCCGACTGTTTGGACTCTCTCCATCTTCAGCTCACACTACATAGTTTCCCTGGACTGGTTAAATTTTTATAGTTGTACCCACTAAACCTACTACTCCCTCGAGGACCTTTCCTCCCTCTGTTTGCTAATTACCATTCCGGTACTGTATTGACTAAAAATTAGAACCTATGGGCTCCTCTTATCCCTATACCCAAACCCCCTCCTACACCCTGACTACTCAGTTATCCTAACAGCCCACCATTAGGGTGGAATATTATTCTGGAGCTCCTCTCTGACTTTGACCAGATATCCCTATCCCTGCATATTCAGAACAGGACTTCTATCCTATGAGGCCCTGCTCTCCTCACATCACCCCAGGACAGTACAGAAGCCTTTCTGGGTATATTAATGCTTTAATCCTCTTCATAGGTGTAGGCCCTAGCTCCCTCAAGAATCTACTAGGCAGCCTCAATGTGTACTATGCTGTTACATACTTAATGTTCTTCAAATGTTCAACCATATTTGTTTTAACACGAATTTCGGTGGGAGAGATTGGGGGAGTCTCACTGAGATCTCACTGATGTGCCAAAATTTTATGAACCCCGCCTTCCTGGGCTTAACAGTTCGAACGGAGTTACTTAAGGGCTTATAATCCCTTGAGGGCCTCCTGCTCTCCCCATCCCTCTCTCCTCAAGTCACCACATCGGGAATGTTGGTATGTAGCTCTACCATTTACTGTTTGATTGCAAGGCAATATATTTGCTCATTATGATTGCTAGTTTGTTACTCAAATGCTTACCCACTTCTTTCTCATTTTCACATCTGTACTGTTACTCTACTATATAGATACTTTGCTTTAGGGTTCCCCCTGCCTGGGTCCCACTACACTTTCTCCTTAAGTATTATTTATACATTAGATCATATGGTTATGTCTGCAACTTCGTGCCTTGGAGGAGGAAGATGATTACCTCTTCAATATACTTTCGAAACACTTCCTTGACTGATGTTTTACTCCCTCATTTGTGGCTCGCCACCGCAACTCCCCATCCCCATTGGATTTCTTCTCCTCTCACTTTTGATCCAGCTAAGCTTCTATACTCATACCTCATGAGACATAGATTCCTTTCTGATCCTACTTTGCATGCTCATTGTGGAGTTCTCCCCCGAAATCCACTGTGTACTCCATTACTCTACTCTTCTCTCTCTTGTCCTCTCTTTCAGTAGACACATTTTTTATATTGCCATCTATGTGACACCTCCTGGTGTAGGTCACTCCCATTAACTAACAGCTCTACCCCTTCCACCTCCCATTTTTGTTTTTTTTCTCCTTACCTGGTTCAGGGTTCCAGTGGTATCCTTTCTCGCTCCAACTCCTCCTTCTATATTTATATGAATGGCTCTTGAAATAACATTGGCAACGCTAAACATCAGGAGGCACAATTCCCCAGAGAAACGAACTATGGCCCTCAGGGAATTTGAAATGCTAAAGGCTGATGTCATCTTTGTCCAAGAGACCCATTTTCATGCATCGTCTTCTCTTAAGTTCTTCAATAGAATGTTTCCCCACTCCTACTTCTCTTCGTATTCCAAGAAGTGGGGAGTATGTACTCTCATACGCTCCTCCCTCCTGTGGACACTCACGGAACAGATCTCAGATATTAAAGGCAGATTCCTCCTTCTTTGTGGTCTACTAGGAGATAAACCCCACACCTTTTTTGAAAGTTTATGCCCCTAACACAAATCAGGTGTCATTATTGAACAAAATCCTCAACCTTCTAGATAACAGATGAGAGCCGCACCATCCTGGGTGGGGATTTCAATCTCTCTCTTGACCCTTTTCTGGACTCCTCCACAGTACGATCCCATCTCAAACAATCGAAATTGCGTAATATTAGACGGAAACTGTTAGATTTGAATCTTATTGATTCTTGGAGGACATTACATCCCACTGACAGGAATTATACTTTTTTTTCTCCCCCTCATAAATCTTTTAGCAGAATTGACTATCTATTCTTCTCCCAATTCTTGTTGCAGAATCTGAAAGATTCAGATATTGGTGCAATTTCCTGGTCTGATTCCCCTGTTTTGACATCCTACTCCTTGCCGATTGGTCTGAATACTGGTCTGAATACTGCACTAGTCACTGTTTGTCACATCCGGTCAAGATCATGTGTACCTCTCCCTCCGTGCCAACTGAATATAGCAAGTTCAGTGACATATTCAGTAAGGGAGAGGCTAGCGCATTGCAGCAACATAGGCCTTATGATTGCGCTATTGATTTGCCTCCGGGGGTGGTGCCACCGAGGGGCAGGACATACCCTTTGTCCTGTGAGGAAAACAAGGCTATGGAGGAATACATTGAGGATGCCCTCAAAAGGGGAATCACTCGCAAATCATCCTCTCCGGCAGGTGCAGGGTTCTTTTTTGTGAAAAAGAAATATGGCGAATTGCGACCTTGTATTGATTACCGGGAACGAAATAAGCTCATGTCCAAGAATGCGTACCCCATACCACTCATTACTGAGTTGTTTGACAGGTTGAAAGGCTCTTCCATATTTACTAAACTCGATTTACGGGCTGCCTACAACCTGATAAGGATCAGGGCCAGAGATGAGTGGAAAACGGCATTCAATACTAGGTCAGGACACTATGAATATTTAGTGATGCCTTTTGGATTATGTAATGCACCTGCCGTATTTCAAGAGTTCATCAATGATATCCTCCGCAACATGCTACAGTCCTGTGTAGTTGTATACCTTGACGATATATTGATTCACTCTGCTAACCTAACCCAGCACATCCAGGATGTGTCAGAGGTCCTACTCCGCTTACGCAATAACAAATTGTTCTGTAAATTAGAAAAATGTGAATTTCACAGTTCCAAAGTACCCTTCCTGGGTTTTGTGATTTCCAAGGATGGCATTGCCATGGACCAAGAAAAATTGGCGGCAGTCCTACAATGGCCACAGCCCAAAGGGTTAAAAGCTATCCAACGATTCTTGGGCTTTGCCAATTATTACAGAAAATTTATTCAGAATTTTTCTGCCATTGTAAAACCTCTGTCTGACCTCACGCACAAGGGCGCTAATCCCTCTCAATGGACTGAGGCAGCTGAGATGGCCTTTGAGACTCTTAAATCTGCTTTTGCCTCCGCTCCTATACTGTCCCACCCCAATCCCACCCTGCCGTTTACGCTAGAGGTTGATGCCTCTGAAGTTGGGGTAGGGGCAGTTCTTTCTCAACGTCCCAAAGAGGGTGGTAAACTGAGACCTTGTGGGTTCTTTTCCAAGAAGCTATCTAATGCCCAAAGGCATTACGAGATTGGTGATAGGGAATTATTGGCTATAATCCTGGCATTAAAGGAATGGCGACATTTGTTGGAAGGCACAAGAACCACAGTGTTAATTCTTACAGACCATAAAAATCTGATTTATCTCTGAGGCTAAAAGGCTGTCCTCCCGTCAGGCTAGATGGGCCCTATTCCTGTCAAGGTTTAACTTCATAGTATCCTACTTGCCTGGTTCTAAGAACGTTAGGGCTGACGCCCTATCCAGACAGTTTAGCTCTGACATTGAGAGGGATGAAGCCCCGGTACCTATTATTCAGCCAGATAGGATTCTGGCAACAGTTCGCACTAGTATCACTTCGCCACTGGGGGAGCAAATTTTGGCATCCCAAGCTCAGGCACCTCCAGAAACCCCAGTTGGCAAGTGTTTTGTGGATGAGCCTTTCCGTACCCGTTTGCGCGAGACCTACCACTCATCTAAGGCAGCTGGGCATATTGGGAGGGATCAGTTGATAATGTCTCTTTCACAAGTGTTTTGGTGGCCCTCCCTTAAAGCCGATTGTTCCGCATTTACTGCTGCCTGTGCCACCTGTGCCCTCGCTAAGACCCCCAGACATCTCCCTGTGGGCCTTCTCCAACCAGTGCCTAATGGTGAACGCCCATGGTCCCACATATCTATTGATTTTTTGGGAAAATTGCTGGTATCTAAGGGCTATACATTTATACTGATGGTGGTAGACAGGTTCTCAAAGATGGCTCACTTTGTGCCCCTCTCTGGTCTTCCTTCGGCTCAGGAGCTGGCAGTAGTTTTTGCCAGAGAAGTGTTTCGCTTGCACGGGGTTCCCAGAGTGATAGTGTCGGACCGAGGGAGTCAGTTCGTGTCGAGATTCTGGAGGGCATTCTGTAGCCAAATGGGCATACAACTATCCTTCTCCTCCGCCTACCATCCCCAGACCAACAGGGCCGCTAAGCGTGCCAATCAGGGACTGGAGCAGTTTCTGCTCTGTTTTGTGACCGATCATCATGATAATTGGGCCAACCTGTTGCCGTGGGCAGAGTTTGCCAGGAACTGTGCAGTTAACTCATCATCTGGGAGCTCCCCATTTCTCATTAATTATGGGTTCCAGCAATGTCTGCTCCCGGACTCGTTTCAGTCTCAACAGATTCCGGCTCTGGACGAGCATATTGAGCAGCTCCACTCCACTTGGGCACAGGTGCAGAGGTCCCTCAGCCAGTACTTCCAGCGACCTCAGTGGCATGCCAATCGCAGACGGCTGCCAGTGGTATCCTTCCAGGTTGGGGACAGGGTATGGCTCTCCTCCATAAATCTCAATCTTCAAGTGCCATCCAACAAATTGGCTCCCCAGTTCATTGGTCCGTTCAAAATTATCCGTAAGGTTAACCCCGTGCCCTACGCACTGGACCTCCCGGCATCTATGCACATTCACAATGTGTTCCATGTGTCACTATTGAAGCCCTTGGTGTGCAACCGTTATACTACCACTCCGGTGGTTCCTGGGCCGGTGAATGTTCAAGGCCAGGAGGAGTACGAAGTACAGAGTATTATTGACTCTAGGAGGTTTAGAGGCAAATTGCAATATTTGGTCCACTGGAAGGGTTATAGGCCTGAAGAGCGTTCTTGGGTCGACCAGAGGGACCTTCATGCTCCAAGATTAATGCACAATTTTCACTCTAAATATCCCCTGAAACCCAGACCCTCTGCCGGGGGGGGGTCTTTGAGAGGGGGGTACTGTCACTGTGCCCGTGTTTCCCTGTCACTCTCTGTGCTGGTGCTCATCCAATGGAGGAAGCTGATTGGCCCGCCCAGGGTGTCCCTTTATATTTGGGCCTATGGCACCTGTCAGGTGCCCTTTCGTGGTGTTCCTGTTCCTGCTCTATTGTTGCTGTGATCCTGTATTCCTGTGTACCGACTCGGCTTGTCGGACTACTCTGCTGTTCCTGCTCCGTGATTGACCCGGTTCTGGCTGACTTCCTGCTCCGTGATTGACCCGGTTCTGGCTGACGTTCCTGCTCCGTGATTGACCCGGTTCTGGCTGACATTCCTGCTCCGTGATTGACCCGGTTCCGGCTGACATTCCTGCTCCGTGATTGACCCAGTTCCGGCTGACGTTCCTGCTCCGTGATCGACCTTCTCTGGCTGACGTTCCTGCTCTGTGATTCTTCTGGTTCTGCTACTCGTTTCTGCTTGGCGACATTCTGAGCCTGCTCGCAGCTGCACTGACTGATCACACATCCGTTATTCTGTAGCTTCTGTTACTGAGCCTGTTGGTTGCCTCCGTTCTGAGCCTGTGAGAGATTACTGCCGAGCTGTGGCTGTTGTTTCAGAGCCTGTCTAGAACACTTGCTGTGCCGGTTGCCTCCGTTACCGAGCCCGTTTGCATACGCCTGTCAAGCTTGTTGCCTCCCATACTGAGCCACATTAACACTTGTTGAGCTGTTGCCTAATATACCGAGCCTAGCCATTATCACTGCAGAGCTGTACACCTCGTTTGGTGCTCGTTTCCAGGAGTTGTCGCACCGCGCGGTGCTAAGGGCATTCCGATACTCTGGCAGTGTGTGCTCCGTGTCGGCACCAGAAGGGTGCTTTGGCTCTGGTCCATACTCTCTCACTGTGTTGTTCCATCCACCCACACTAGGTAGTGCGTTGGCTCTAGTATTCTGCCTGGGCAGTGTCTCCTCCGATACAGCACCTAAGGGGTGCTAGGCTCAGGTCCCATTGGCACACGCAGTGTTCCTCCTCTTCCGCACCAGGGGTGCTTCCTTAATTGGCTCCATTGGCTCTGGTAGTATCTCTCCTTTGTTGCTACACCCCTGTGGGGTATTGGCTTCTGCTACAGCTGGTCATTCTATACTCTTGGGCATTTCCAGACCATGATCTGGTTGTGATTCAGTTCAGTCGCACTGCTTGAGCTTGCTAGCTGCACTACTACTACTGGGACTGTTTATGCACCGGGTGTTGGCTAATTACCACCACAGAGACTGACCAGCTTGAGTGTTAACCCTTACCTGTGTTTATGCTATATGCTACCTGCTCCTGCTCTATTGAGCCTGTATATTACTCATTACTGTAATACCGATTCTGGCTCTCAGGGGTGCTATTCCTTATTTCATTTTAATAAAACTGTGTTTTATTTCTAACCCTGGTCTGAGTGTCTGAAAACCGTAACAGTCAGCCCTAACATTCTTAGATCCCGGCAAGTAAGATACAATAAAATTGAATCGAGAAAGGAACAGTGCCCACCTGGCCTGGCGTGAGGACAATCTCTTATCCTCAGAGAGATAAGTCAAGTTTTTGTGATTGGTCAGAATTAAGACTGGGTTTTTTGTGCCTTCAGGTAGGTGGCACCATTCCTTCAGGGCAAGGATAATGGCCAGTAATTCTCTGTCACCTATCTTGTAATTGTTTTGAGCTCCAGTCAATTTTTTAGAGAAAAACCCACAAGGTCTGAGAATTCCTCCTTTAATAGGTCGTTGAGAAAGTACTGCCCCAACCCCAATATCTGAGGCATCGACCTCCAAAGTGAACGGGAGAGATGGGTTGGGGTGGGATAACACAGAAGCATTAACAAAAGCAGATTTCAATCTCACAAAGGCATCTTCCGCAGCCACCGACCATTGATATGGGTTAGCACCCTTGTGCGTAAGGTCAGACAATGGTTTGACAATAGTAGAGAAGTTCTTAATAAACTTCCTATAATAATGAGCAAAGCCCAAAAAATGCTGGGTGGCTTTTAGACCCTTGGGCCGTGGCCATTGCTGAACTGCCGCTAGTTTCTCTTTATCCATGGCAATGCCTTCTTTGCCAATTACGAACCCCAAGAATGGCACACTAGTTTTGTGAAACTCGCATTTTTCCAATTTGCAAAATAATTTGTTCTTACGTAGGCGAAGCAACACCTCAGACATGTCTTTAATGTGTTGTGACATATTTTCGGAATGAATGAGTATGTCATCCAGGTAGACAACCACACAAGACTGCAACATATCCCTGAGGATATCATTGATTAATTCTTGGAATACTGCGGGTGCATTACAGAGACCAAATGGCATGACTAGATATTCATAGTGCCCAGATCTAGTGTTAAAGGCAGTTTTCCACTCATCCCCAGCTCTGATTCGAATCAGATTATAAGCAGCTCGCAAGTCCAATTTGGTAAAGATTGAAGAACCTTTAAACCTGTCAAAAAGCTTGGTGATGAGTGGTATAGGATAAGCATTTTTAGACATTAGCTTGTTTAGGCCACGGTAATCAATGCATGGTCTCAGCTCGCCATTTTTCTTCTTTACAAAAAAGAATCCAGCCCCGGCCGGAGAGGTAGATTTCCTTATGATCCCTCTCTTAAGAGCATCAGAAATATATTCCTCCATAGCCTGGTTCTCATCACAAGACAATGGATACGTGCATCCCCTAGGGGGACCACCCCCGGAGGCAAATCAATACTACAGTCATAAGATCTGTGCTGGGGTAGGGTGCCAGCGTCTCCCTTACTGAATACATCGCTAAACTGTTGGTACTTGTCTGGCAGTGAAGGGGAGGTACACAAGATCTTAACCGGGTGGGATACGCAATGCTCCATACAAAACTGAGACCAAGCAGAGATTTCACACTTTTGCCAATCAAACTGTGGATTATGCAACTGTAACCAAGGAAATCCCAATATTACTGCATGGTGTGGAGAATTGATAAGTTGGAACTGCTGTTCCTCTTTGTGAAGTGCCTCAATAGTCATAGATAATGGCATTGTTTCAAAGGTAACCTGTGCAGGTTCTAAAGGTCTGCCGTCAATTGCTTCAATAGCGAGAGGGGATTCTCTCTCAATCCGTGGAACCCCATGCAATTCAGCAAAGGTATTATCCATAAAATACCCCACTGCGCCGGAATCAACCAGGGCCAAAACCTCCACTGAGCATTTTGCCCATGAAGTACTGTATGGTGGGTTTCAGTGTGCCCAAACCTGGGGACGATTGAACACCACCTAGAGCCTGTCCCCCAAGGTACCCTAGGTGTGTTCGTTTCCCGGACGTACAGGACAGGATCTTAGCAGGTGCCCACTCTTGCCACAGTATAAACACAATCACTACCTTCTGCAATGCATTCTCTCCTCTCTGGTTAATCTTGTGAAACCTACTTGCATAGGTTCACCTGATTCCCGTAACTGTTCATTGGTTTTAGATGCCAGGGGAGGGATGGGTGGGCAAACTATACTGCTAGAACCGTTATTTTTAGACCTTAGTCTTCGATCTTTAGCCAACACTCTTTCACGGATCAGAGTATCAATTAGGATAACATACTCCATATAATCATCTAGGTCCGTAGGCAATTCTGTAGCTGCAATTTCATCTTTAATCTGGTTGCCCAAACCTTGAGCGAAGGCTGCCAACAATGCCTCATTGTTCCACTCTACCTCTGCTGCCAAGGTGCGGAATTCAATGGCATAATTGCCCACCGTACGCCTGCCCTGCTGTATTTCCATAAGGTGTTTAGCAGCAAAGGTGGCTCTACCAGGAGGCTCAAACACTCTCCGAAATGACTGCACAAATTCTCTGAAATTCCTTGTGCAGGGTCTCGCACCTTCCCATAACGGATTGGCCTATGCCAATGCACTACCAGTCAGCAGGGATATCATAAAACCAACTTTACTGCGGTCACTGGGAAAGGCATGTGCAGTCAATTCCATAAATATTTCAAGTTGGTTGATAAACCCTCTGCACAGGTTAGGATCACCATCGTATCTGAGTGGCAAAGGGGCGGAGGCGGTTAGCCCCTTAGCTGCAGCCCCTGAGGGCATAGTATCATCCGGTGGCCTCCCCAGGTCAGACACCGGACTAGAAACAGACTTGTCTGAGACTACTGTGCGTTCAAGAATAGTTTGGATCGCTACCGCTAGCTGATCCAGGCGTTGCTCATGTACATCCATCCTCCAATGGATATTCTGTGTATTACCATCACTCTTATTGTCTGAGGTCATGGCCCTTTCGTACTGTCACGGTTTGTTAAGACTCTCAGACACGAAGTTAGGTAAAAACACAACTTTATTGAAAGTTAAAGACAACCCCACAGGGTAACATACACGTTCATATATATATTCCACATACCGGCTGCTGTACCAGTCTCCAGGCTGCCTTGCCCGGTATATTGGCAGGGCCGGTAGAGCCTATCACCTTCCTTGTACCAGTCTCCAGGCTGCCTTGCTCGGTATATTGGCAGGGCCGGTAGAGCCTATCACATTCCTTGTACCAGTCTCCTGGCTGCCTTGCCCGGTATATTGGCAGGGCTGGTAGAGCCTGTATCGCTATTATCACTGCTTATGTTCTATGTCATTGCAATATATATATGAACGTGTATGTTACCCTATGGGGTTTTCTTTAACGTTCAATAAAGTGGTGTTTTTATCTAACTTCGTGTTTGAGAGTCTTAACAAACCGTGACACCCTCTTCCTGAAATACAGACTGAAGTTATGATATTTGGATGTTCGTGTACATTATGGTGTCCTTTGCATACATTTACTCCGTAGGGGCTTTGCAAACCATAGACAGATTATTTATAAATAATTAAAATAGAAGGAACCCCAAGAATGGAACATTTGAGAACACCACATGTAAAATAGTTTAATCAATAGCGATACATATTGCACTCTCTCTTATAAGTAGGAAGGAAACCAATTTAGTTTAATGAATGCCTGAGTTTTTGGGCTTTTTTTATTAGAATATTATGGTCTGCATCAAAGACCTTTGAAAAATCTATGAAAATAACATCAGTAAGTTTCCCATGCTTGATGCCACTCTGGATTTCATTGCATATTTCCAAGCGGGCAATAACTGAGTTATCTGAAAAAAATCCAGATTGAATTTGGATGAGAAGGTTGGACAGCTGGCAATACTTGCATAGTTTTATGTAAAATTCTTTTTCCATAAAGATAATATATGGAGTAAGGATAATGGTCTATAGATTGACGGAAAGTTTTGATTGCCACTTTTGTTGATACGTACAACACTAGCAACTTTCCAAGCTTGGGGAATATAATAGATCTGAATGACTTACGAGAGCACTAGTAGTTATCAGACTGAACCAGACTGAAACGGATAAACTAACACTAGACTACAACAGCTATGAATTATTAATTGCAAGTAAAAACAGTAAATAGGAGCAACTGGCTGACCTACAATCCAAAATGAGTTCTTTATAAGTGGGAATAGATGATATGCTGTGGAAATGTAACATATGGGAAGAAATCAGGACAATCCAAGCACTACAAAAGCATCAGACTGAAGTTTGAAAAATCTTTATCATCTATTTGGATACACCTCTACTTTCTTTTTCTGTCAGCAGAAAAAAAACACCCAGAGGTTTAGCACTGTGAAATGTGACAAGCATTGAAACAAAAAAAGGAAGTGTAAATTTTACTAATCAAAACATCTGTACCGTATGGCCATTTACATTTTCCTATCAAGACATGAGAGAAATGTTAATTTCAGACGACTCTTTTTATGACCTATAATTACTGTCATTAAGAAAGCTCTAGAGACTTACAGAGAGCTTTGACTGAAATACAGTTTGACATGTTCTATAATTAATGTTGAATTAACATGCTACAATATGTTCCAGAGGAAAAAAGTTTTATTTTTTTTTAAGTAAAAAAAAAAGTAAAAAAAAAAAAAAAACAAGTTTCTTTCAGAAGGATGAATAACAATTAACATAAAATACCATAGCTGTAAGATAAGCATGTTAGATATATAAGAATGATTATTTCTTTTAACCCCTTGGGTAAGAGATGTACCCAGCGCATTGCTTTTCAATGCATTTGAGACCTCTCGATCATATATGTTGTTATAGAGGAATGATACACTAGAAATGCTCTTATTTGTTTAATCCCTTTAAGGACCTGAGGGGTGTTCAATACATTTTACAGAATGAGTTTGGTCTCTTTTCTAGTACATTGCTAGTTGTTTTTCTTTACAACCTGATAACTTTTGATCTGTTGAAGCCCACTCTTTGCTGTTAGGAGGATTGACCTAGGGGACCAAAAGAAAAAACAGCAACTCGGACCGTCTGGTTCGAAAAGAGTCAGGTGTTTTGCTTATGTGCTGTTTGTGACTTGTGTACTCTTAATAAACTTGAAGATTTTATTTACTTCCTTCTTTGATAAGCAGAGTTGCTGTTTTATCTATTGGTACACTGTGACTGCTGGAGGTGGACTTTCAGATTTATGTACACGGCTATCTGCTCTCACAACAGGTTCATTATCCTTTCTGAAGCAGTGTTTTCTTTCTGGTTTGGGTGAATAATGCTTCATTCCAGGAGATGGGTTCTCTGACACACACCAAGGCCATTTTTTCTAGCTTACCTGTAACAGTCTCACCAATATATTGGAGTGACCTAGGGAACAGCTTCAATAGAGATTACTATATATATGAAATTGCACATATAATCGCATATAATGCAAAAAATAAATAGACTGACCTGCTATATGAAGGACACCTATCTATGTAAGCAAAATAAGAGCCTCACTGGGCTTTTTAGGGTATAGTCCATCTTTAATAGCATTTTTTCCAGACATAAACTGTAAACTATGGGTTTATAATTGTAAAAAGCACAGATAAATAGAGGCATGCAGAAAATTGGAAAAGTCCAGCTGAATTACATAGATGAGGTTAATGCATTGTCTTTCACTCAGTGGTCTTTAGCCTCCATGTATTAAAGTTCTGAAATTTACGGAAATGTAATCTTAATGTCTTGGCCTAAAATCCATTGTACTGTCAGCTGTCAAGTCAGAGAAAAGTGTGAGGCTGCTTTTTGTCCACAGTCTTTGTTCTGCCAAATTTTGTAACTCCGCACTTATAGTAGATATTGAAAGAGAAATGTAATTTCTGCATTATTTTTGGATGCACAAGAATTACTCATTAAAAGAGCAACTATAATAATGACAGAGATTCTTCAGTAGGTCTGCTCCTCTGGGACCAATCTTACCGAGGAAGCTGGGCTGCATTTTGAGCCCCAATGGGGGGAATCTGAAAAGAGTCTCAAGTGCTCCTCAGCTGATCTCGCTATAGACTTCCAGTGTCACAGTTCAGAGTATCACAGAATCTAACCCGGCAGCTCCATAGAATGCTGGCAATGGAATTTCTCTGTTGGGCTATATAGGCAACTTAGAAAATGCATTGGATACCTCTCTGGCACTCAGAGGGTTAAGTCTGCTCCCATAAGATCAGACTTAGAAATCATGATTAGTGCCCTTTGGAATTCTGTAGCCTCATTACACGACTATTGTAATCTTTTGATTGCTAGAAAGGTATCCGATTCATTCCTTTTCAATCTGTCAACGACCTCTATAGCAGCCAAGGCGATAACATGTTATACAAATTAGAAGACCTAAAATAAACTAATTTGTGTTATTGAAACAATCATGTACAGATGTAGCAAAATTCATTGTAATTTTTTTCTTTTCTCTTTTTCCTCAAATTGTACCATATGGAATCCAATGACATCAGAAAAACAGAGGCACTTTTTCTCGTGTAGCAGATTATTAACTAAGAAAACTGGTGCACTTCCATTGATCTAAATGGTACTTTTTTATTATTTGAATGATGGAGAGGTCTACAGGTCATTGCTTTAAAATACATTGAAGATCTCTCTAGCATCCAAGAGGTTAAACCCTGAATTTAAATTAACTGGGATGTTTGTATGTCCCATACAATTGGTTTTTCCCTGGAATTGGTTCCATTCTCCATAGTAAATTAGCCTGCTAGTAATGTTTATTGGGGTCTGTATTCAATAAATTAACACTTGGTGCACCAGAGTTGTGCTTGATGCATTGTTTCTCAGTGATGAGGAAACAAACCCTCTGACAAATAAAGGGTTAAAGGTGAGCTAATCAGGATCAAGCCGTCTGCCCTATGGGGACAAATACACATTTCCAAAATTCATATTGATTCATGTGGAGATGTTATCCCCCTGAGTGCTAGAGAGGTTCTTCTAGTTTTCAAGGAGCTGAAATTCCCATTTAAATGTCCAATACCAAACTTCTCATTTTCCCTCCAAAATCTTGCCCAACACCTAGTGTCACCATTATAGCTGATGAAATTGACATTGATCCGGTCAGCTCATTACAATGCCTTGTGGACATATTTGATTCCTCCCTTTCCTTCTCCCCTCACCTTATCTCTGTCGCCAGAACATGTTGCTTCTTACTCTGCAACATTGCTAAAATCCGCCCGTTCCTCTTCCAAAAAACTACTAAAACTCTTGTGCATACCCTCATTCTTCCCTGCTTAGACTATTGCACTCTCCTACTGAATGACCTTCCTATCTTTCCCCTATTCAATCTGTCTTAAAGGGTTAATAATACTTCGTTTGAACTTTATTTTATTTTGTAGCCATTAAAAAAACATGAAGAATGATATGTCTTATGTCTCAAACCTTTATAGTTTAAGAGATATTCACAAGCAAAGTTTCCCCTCCCACCCCTTTTACCTAGTGTAAGCCATCTCTTCTCAGATGTGAATCTGGTTGTAAGACCAGACAGATAACAGCAGGGGACAATCTTCTTTGTATGAAAAGAATGAATGCCCTTCCCCCCTTGACAAGTTTTTCAGCTTTTTCCCTTATCTTAATTGAAGATTGTCCCTCTCTGCAGTCTACCTGGGCACCTCCCTTCTGATGTGGCTGAACGGGGGGGGGATACTTTGCTTGTGAATATCTCTTAAACCATAAAGGTTTGAGAAATAAGACTTATATTGTTCTTCATGTTTTTTTAATGCCTACAAAATAAAATAAAGATAAAACGAAGTATTACTATCCCTTTAAGCTTAGCTGCATGAATCGCCATACTTTCCCCAAAAACTGAGCCTGTTAACATCATAATTGGACATCTGACATCTGACATAGCTCCCTATTCAGCAACCTATCACCTACAAAGTCCTTCACCTTACCTTTAATGCTCTCCACACTCCTTTCCCCCCCTTACATCTCTTCCCTCATCTCCTCTTATTTTCCCAGCCACCTCATTCGCTTAGTACACAATGCCCTTCTTTTTACACCATCCACACCCTCTGCCCTCTCCCATCTCAAACATTTTTCACTTTCTGGTCTCTTCCTATGGAACTCCATACCTCTCTCCCTAGGTCTAGAACAATATTTCCCCTGCCTTTAAGTCTACCCTGAAATCTTATCTTCCAGAGCACTAGGACCATGCACTACCTTTTGGCAAACTCAGCACTTGACACCCTCATACCCTGTTGTCTGTCTCCTATTACCCATTTAGACTGTACTGCCATATAAATAAAGATATACATACATTTATTAAATCAATGGAAATGTTTATAGATTCAATTGGTTTACTCCAGGTTATCTTCTTAGATTATGTTCTCATGATTACAGAATGATATAAAGCAGTTCTCATGTAGGCAGTTACTTTGTCTTCCACAGACCAGCTTCCTCTGAATTTAGAATTGGTACATATTGAATAAAGTAAAGCACTTCTAGAAGATACCACCTGCACTATAAAGAAAAAAATAACATTTCCCATGTTCTTTAAATGTGCTTGAATTCTAGAAAGGTCTACAAAGCATTGCTTAATAATGCATTGGGGTGTTCTCTAACATTAACATTCGGTTAAAAGACCAATTTAAATCAATGTGAATTTTTTTGCAGTTGGTTTTCTCCAGATTAACTACACTTTAGCTTATTGGATTTAGCCCTAGGTGCCTGTTTTACTTTGTCTGGCAAATTAGGCACTTCCCTGTAGAAGCCGACTGCAAAACGCTGCATTGGGCACTTGTTCTCTTCACCCTGACTAAAACTGTCTTACATTAATCATGTCTTGATTGTGATATGAAATTATCTCTTGTTTCTGGTTATTTCCTATATAGACTGTTGATCAGTGGCATTGCTTTACTCACTTAACATTCAGGTAGTAATGATGTTGGTCAATTATGCTTACTTCTCTGCATTGTTTACACTTTACAAGACCTGTGTCTCAGCACACTTTGACTGCCACAGCGGTGTACAATGCATTGCTTCGCAATGTGTTGCATACCCATCTGGCATTTATGGGTTAAGAGACTGAATTGCCTCCCTGGAGGACTGCTATGGTTCTCTGTGAATTTCGCAAGCATGCAGAATATTACGGTATAAATCACTAATTTTTATATGGGATAAATGGCGTCACTGATCATTATATGAAGGGTGAAGAAGAATATGTCATGTATGTTTTTATGGTGTCTTTTTTATGTCTTTGCTGTTTTGATATATTATTATCATTTACCTTTTAAGGATGGGATGCACAGTGCATTGTGAAGCAATGCTTTGCTTGCCCCTGTGATCCGTAAGGGGCTAAACTTTATCATTTAACTTTATGGTTTGGCGTGTGCCTATTTTTTATAGTATTTATATACTTTGCTTTCAAGGTTCTTTTGTTCTCTTTGATAATTAAAAGTACCTTTTGGAACATCCCCCTTACCCACACTTACTGGAGAGCATGGGTTCTCAATGTATGCTTATATTTAGGTTTCTAAATACGTAGATTCTCTTGTACCTAGCACTGGGGATGGACAAAAAGTCAAAAAAATAACAGTTTCACGCATTTCCAGTGAATATTCCTGCCCATAAAAATACATAAAATTTCCACCTTTTTGCCAATGGCAGTAAGTTTCCCATAAGAATTTTGCCTTTTTTTTTGCCTATACTTGTCTACGGCTGCAATATTCCCTGCCTCAATACTACTGCTGCTTATAGCTGAAGTGAAGAAATCAACAGCGGAATATAAATGGTTTGCGTATGAAGGGTCCTACAGCAACTTATACCTTGAAAAATTGAGTCATTTTGTCCATTGCCCACAGCACTAACCACCTGCTTTTACAACTCTAGCACAGGCATCCTTGAAAAGTAACTGGCATGGGATATATCAACAGAGTTCAACACATGACATCAGTTCCTTAAACCTCTGTTTTCAACAAAAGAAAAGGGCAACTTGTCAACATGCAACATCTTGTTTACTCAAGTTTACTATTCCACAGGCATTCTTTTGGATTATTTTTGTGCAGGTTTTGTCTCTTTTATTAGAACTCAGGAAGTGTGGAATGGCAGTCCATAGTGGAATAACTGCGTAAGTGTATTGCTTTAAAAGATGCAGCGGAGGTGGTGGAGGTGGCAGCAGCAGGTGTGGGCACTCTATAACTCTGGTCATTTCAATTAGCAGGAGTTAGTATAAATGAATTAAATCTTGTCACACTCTCTGACACATCTTGATCACTACTTCTACTTGCTTCTACTGCTGTTAGTTGTGGCATATCTGACATGTTGATGATGTGTCCCCCAATTCAGACCTTTGGTTGTGCTTCAGATGGGATTTAATGAGGATGTTCCTAGGTGTGATTCTGCTTTTTCCCCTGCTCACATGCTTCTTACACAGACAGTAAATAACAACATGTTTAACTTTTGGATTGTGAGTGAAGTATCTCCATACTGTAGACTTAATAGACTGAGGGCTTACTGAAGGACTACTACTACTACTACTGAGGCTAAATGTTGCAATTGTACTAGTAGGTGTCCCTTTTCTTCTGGCTGTTAAAGCAGTCAGTGGTGCTTGTTTGTCTCTTGGGTATCAGTCAGTATAATATGTCAGTCAAAGAGACTCAGCCAGTTCATGAAGGAACGTGGATCAACTGTGTCTCTTTACAAACAATTTTTGTTGGGTATTTTGGTTAAACTTCCTTTCATACTTTATACTCCTGAGGATACTAAACGGTTAACCCATAAAAATTGGTAAAAAGAGAAGAAAGCTATAATTCTATGTAATTCACATATTTATTACAACACATATTCAATGATAAAAGGGTACCCTTTTACAAATGACATATAACAATGCAAAAATGTTTAGAATTTTTAAAAACAAATACTGTATTAATACTGAATAGCCATTCTTAATATCTATCAATAGATGTTTCCTTCTAATATCGTTCTTGCAACCAAAGTCAATGTAGCAATAATATATTAGCTTGTTGCTGGATGGACAGATAGATAGGAAAGAATGAGGAAAGCTGATAAACTCTGGTATATAGAGTTAGCCATTTTTACCGGCCTTACCATGTCTCTTTATCCACTCCTGACTGTATCAGTTGTGTAGTCTCTTATGGGAATATACTCATGTGTCCTTGGAAATGGTATCTGCTGAGTGGGCAGATAATGGATTTTTCACCTTCCGTGGGTGATGTGAGAAATCCTCCATCTCTTAGGACAACTTGCGCTGACAGTATAGGGGGCAGTAACAGCTTGACCTCCCGTCTTTATCCAGGTCCTGTGTTAGCAGCTAATATGGAGAGACTGTAGTATACTCCATTATCAGCGATACTAGAATGTACTAATAGGAATGAGTACAGTAAAGATGTAATCTCCCAACTAATATTAATTTTTGTATGGCTATGTGTAACGGTTTGTTTGACTCACAGACACAGAGTTAGGATAAAAAAACAGTTTTATTGATTACAATAATACAATAAGAACCCTCACAGGTCCTGTAATATACAACGTATAGTACAGACACACGACAGGTAATATTTAGGCCCACACAGGTCCAGCACAAATATAGGAGACAAACAGCTTATGCTGACATGGGTCAGGCAGAGGATTAGGTTTCCAGGTTTCAGCAATGTAGGAGTTAAAGTTCATCAAGGCAGGAAAACAGTCCTATATGTGAAGGTATTGAACTGATTCTTAAACACGCCAAAGTCAGCATCCACTGAGAGTTACCAGTCCACTGAAGTAAAGGGAGCGCACCGGTGCAGACACGGGGGGCAACACTTGCAACCGGTTGACAGAGTGGAGCGTAAACCAAAGGCAATGTACCGGAGCAATCACAGAGGCAACACTTGCAGTCAGTTACACAGAGTGGAGCGTAAGCCAGTGGCAATGTACCAGAGCAATCTCGGAGGCAACACGGCAACTGGTTGACAGAGTGGAGCATAGCCTGTGGCAGAGTACCGGTGCAATCACGAAGGCAACACTTGCAGCCGGTTTGACAGAGTGGAGCGTGAACCAATGGCAATGTACCGGTGCAATCACAGAGGCAAGACTTGCAATGAAGGCTATGCATAATGGAAGGTTGCATTCACTATGCGCTCTATAACTTGTTGCGCTGTCTGGATATGTTCCATTGTACTGAAACTGCTTCTGAAGCCTGCTTGTTCTTTAGGTTGTACATCATTAAGTGTTGTGTCCATTCTTCTTGATAGTACCTTTGTGAAAACCTTACAGACAACTGGCAATAGGCTTAGACTTGAGGAGGAGCGGGGCAGCATTCTGTATGGATTGAAGTGGATGGAGATGGGAGGCAGGAATGCCAGACAAAAGAAGGTTGAAGTACTCCATGCGGAGAGAATGAGGGCTTGTATAAGAATATTAGCTGTGGAGGACCTGAGGAAGGGACAGATTTTAGTAATGTTATGCAAGAGAATGCGACAGGATTTAGCTATGGCGTTAATATGAGGAGAGAATGAGAGAGGTGTCAATTATCACCTCTAGACACAGTGCTTCTGGATTTTTTGTAGTGCCATTTACAGACACCTGGAAGGGTGCTACTGGGCCAGGCCTAGGTGGGATGAGGAGTAGCTCCATTTTAGACAAATTAAGTTTGAGATAGTCTGAGATAGACGAGAGGCAATATGTGACTTAAGCTTGAATATCAGACGTCAGTCGAGGTGTAGATAAATTAATCTGGGTGTCAACTGCATAGAGGTGATATTTGAGACCAAATAAGTTAATAAGAGCACCAAGTGTTATTGTGTAAAGAGAGAACAGAAGCAGTCCTAGAACAGAACCTGGAGAAACATCAACAGAGAGGTGGACGGGAGAGGATGAAGAAGTGGCAGAGGAGACACTGAAGTATCGTATTTTTAGATAAGAGGATAGCCAGTCCAGTGCTAAATTACAGATTCCTAAGGAGTAAAGAATGTGATGGAGAAGAGCATGATCAACTGTGTCAAAAGCCACTGAGAGAAGAAGCAGGATAAGTATTGAATAGTGACCTTGTGATTTGGCAATGTGATGATCATTGACCACTCATGTGAGAGCAGTTTCAGTGGAGTGAGCAGTGCGAAATCCAGATTGTAAAGAGTTGAGCAGGTTGTGTGTGTTAAGGAAGTCGAGCAGGCGGGAGTAGGCTAGGCGTTCCTAGTGTTGATCTTCACTTTTGCTAACTTGATAATTTTCTTTGTTTCTTTCTTGTAGTCAATTTTGACTTTTGCTTTCACTAGACATTTGTGAGTTTCAATGTTAAAACGATTTAAGACTTAGAAGTCAATTAATATTTTTCTATTATTTGCAAGTATGAAGTTGATTTCACTTGTTTTACCATTAGGGCTTTTCCATGTCCATTTTCTCTGGGTCTTTTTCTTGGAGAATGAATTTGTGATGTACAAATTCTGTTCTTCTGCAAATTCGACCAGTAAGATATATATACATATACATATAAATAAGGGATAATTATATTCCTAACTGATTTGCTTGAAATATATCAGTCAAGGAGATGGGAACTGTATTATGAAGCACTAAGATATAATTGTTTCATTCATTTTTGGCTCATTACTAAACCCCTTCTGTGTATTCTCTTGAAGGAGTAGATTAATACACTGTAAATCAGGAGATCCAGTCTGAATACATTCTTATTTTCATGCGACCTTCATTCCTTGTGCATCAGGTACAAGTGTATTAGGTTAAAATGTAACTAAAGTAACTGATTGCATCTGTAATGTATCACATATAATTCATATCTCTGATTACAGGGCTTCCTTATGTTTAATTTTGGCCACTTCTCATTTCTAATCTCTCGTAATAGAAATATGTAAATTGAACTTCAAATCCCTCATTGTATTTAAACCACAGTCTACATTATTAGCAGATATTAAAATGACAATTATAGATATGTTATTGTTTCAATGTTTCATCTACATAATAAGCACTGTAACCAAAATTCCTAATGTTTATTTCTTTATACACATTCTCAAGATTACAGAATGCTATAACACAGTGTGTCCAAGCAGTCAATTTCTATGAGGCAGATTTATTAAGAAGAAATGGATCAGTTATGGAACAAATTAACTGTACCATAGGGGATTAATTCAAATTCTGATAGATTTAAAGTGGACTTTTAAACCCTTGAAGGCTAGACAGATATAATATACTGCAAAGCAACATGGTGGAGAAAACCTTAGCAATCAAGTTATTAAAAGCACCATATAAATCAGTATGAATTTGTGGACATTTTAATTGTCCCCATGATGCAGTTTAATTGCCCCAGAATTTGCATCTTTCTAACTTTTGAATATAGAAACATAGAATTTGACTGCAGAACCATTCGGCCCATCTAGTCTGCCATTTTTTTCTACTGTAAAACCTCAATTCTCATTTGGTCCTTGGTATAGTCTTATGTTCAGGATAGTCTTTTGCCTGTCCCATGCATACTTAAATTCCCTCACTGTATTAACCTCTGCCACTTCTTTTGGTAAGTTATTCCACTTATCTACTACCCTCTCGGTGAAGTAAAACTTTCTAATGTTTCAACTCAAACCTTTTAGTTTTAGATTCTGACCTCTTTTCTAGCATTTCTGCTTCTTTAAAATGTACTTACTTGCTGTACTTTGTTGGATTTCTTTATGCATTTGAATGTTTCTATCATATCCACTCTCTCTGTTTTCTCTCCTCCAAGCTGTACATGTTCAGATGCTGTAGCCCTTCTCTGAGCTCTGTACAGAATGTATCTATTCTTTTGCAGAGAGGGTCTCCTCTCCAGTACTGTACACAATACTGTAGGTGAGGTCTAACCAGAGAGTTATTACTGATGCCTCTAACTATACAACCTAGCACCCTGCATGCATTCCCTTTTGTTTGTTACATAGCCTGCCTACCTTTAAGTCATCAGAATAATTACTCCAAAGTACCTTTCCTCTCTTGTCTACAGCACAGTGCCCTTAATAATATACTCTGCCTTTAATTTTGACATTCCAAGTGCATTATTTTAAACTAGTTGAACAGCCCGTTACACGGGCCACAGTGCCATTGGCACCCGGTAGCGGGGCAGTCACATGCAGTAGAGACTGCCTGCGCCACGGCTGATACAGAGCTGGACACTCCTTCAGAGCTCCCAGCTCTGTATCAGCCGTGGCGTGGGCAGCCTCTACTGCGCATGACTGCGGCACGCGTAGCAGTGTGTACTGTGCATGTCGCAGCGTTACACACGATTTAGCAAATTATTATATAGGATTTGCAGCTGCCACACTCTTGTCCATTTTTATAATTTACCTAAATCATTTGACTTATTGCCCCAGATCTGTTTACCATATGCAGGTCTTATTATCATCTGCAAACTGCATAGTTTTCCTTGAAGACCTTTTATAATATCTGTAATAAAAATTTTAAATGTAATGGTCCCCAGTACAGATCCCTGAGGTACCCCACTAGTAACATAAACTTTCTGTTAATGCTTTCAGTGAACTGCAACCCTCTTTCCCTTGTCACTCAGCCTTTGCCTGATCAATTCTATTTTATATCCAGACCCAAACACTGCAATTTGTTCATGAGTCTTTTTTACGAGGGACAGTGTCAAATGCATTACTGAAATCTAAGTATGAGATATTTACTGACCCTCCTGGTCTATTATTTTAGTCACACAGTCAAAAAATATATGACATTAGTTAGACAAGGCGTCCCTACAATAAATGTGCTGCTTAGGATTATTCAAGCCATTTAAATTCAGAAATGTAACATGCTTTCCATTAATTTTCCAAATACTGACATACTTACTGGTCTGTAGTTACCAGACTCTTTCCTGATGCCTTTCTTGTGACACAGTACTACATTTGCTACCTTTCATTCTTCTGGAACTATTTCTGTCAATAGTGACTGATTGAATAATTCAGTTAGAGGTTTTGCCAGAATACTTATAAGCTTGTTTAATAATTTTAGGTGTATCCCATCTGGTCCAATTAATGTATCTTTTTTATCATAGAGATTTAGAGAAGAGCTTCTTCTTCTGTAAACATGCATTCTTCACATGTCTCAATATTTATTTTTCTAACAGAGGTCCCTTCCCTTTTGAAAACTGAACATTGATATTAATTGAGTCAGGTATTTATCCTCATTGACATATATTTCATGTAATGTGTTTAGTCTAACTATTCCTTTTTTTAGTTTTTTCTTTTCACTTATATATCTAAAAAATGTCTGGCCAATTTTCTCCACTGCATGTGATTTTGCATATCTAATAATGCATTTAGATTCCTTCAGCCTAACCTTGTACAGATACCTATCTTCCTTCTTGTGAGGCTGTTTATATTTCCTAAATGCTAATTTTTTCTCCTTTTCTATATTTGCCACTTCTACAGAGTACCACAATGGTTTCCTTTTTCTTTTA
Organism: Rhinophrynus dorsalis; assembly: GCA_037306005.1. Classification (NCBI taxonomy): domain Eukaryota; kingdom Metazoa; phylum Chordata; class Amphibia; order Anura; family Rhinophrynidae; genus Rhinophrynus; species Rhinophrynus dorsalis. Next base: position 97,279,750 of record CM074723.1, on the reverse strand, counting down.
CTCTCTAAGTCAAATTCTGTGTTCTGTTGCTTTTAATGAAACACCTTTCATCATAATCTAATTTCTCTCGGACTCCATCTAAAGATCTCCATGCTGTTAAAGAATGACCTAAGTATATGTCCATGTTAGAAAAACCAGCCTTTCTAAAAGTAGAACCTTAGATTTAGTTGGCTCTTCCACTAACTGTCTAAGTGATAATCCCTTTAAAGATACTATCTCTTCTCCTGGCTAAACCTGCTGTTTGATTTTTCCAGTGCACATCTGGCAGATTAAAGTCCCCCATAATGATAAACTCACCTTTCATTGTCATCTTCATTATTTCCTCAACCAGCACTTGGTCTAACTCCTCTAATTCCAGGGGATCTTTAGGTCACACAAATATGAGCAACCATATTATTTCCAAATTCTACAGTCCTACATACCTTGTAATATATTAACCAGTAGGGTATTTTTCATTTAAATGGCAACTCCTCTTAAATGGCCATTGCTTATTTATAGTGTAAACATAATTATAGCCAAACTAGTGAAAAATGTTGATGTGATTGGGGAAAAGCTATGGCCATGCATATGCACAAATACAGTTACATAGACACATACACATAGATGTGCAAACACACACAGAACAATGAGAAAAGTCAACCCACAGTAGTTTTTGAATGTTGACATGCTCAGATGTGTCCTTAATATCAGTGCATTAGTGTTACAAAACTGACCTGTATTTGGATGTGATATATAGGACCCATTAAAATACATTCACATTAAGGGTGTATTTGAAATGTGACTGAAGATTTTTCATCTAGTGGTAGTAAACATATGCTATCCCCAGTAGAAATGAGTGAATAAGAGCACAAGCCTTTCACATATACCAAAAGGTCTATTCTAGACAGCACAGAAAACTCTATGTGTGCACATTATGGTTTTTATGCTGTAGCATATGGTTCCATACACTAGTCATGAAGACACTGGCTCAATGCTAAGTATCTGAAGATTTTGCTCTATGGGTGAGTCAGTGTCACAGCTTACCTTGGTTCCAGCACTGCTGCTTCAGGCGACACTTGAAATGATGCATTCGGCGTCAGCGGCCATCCATGCCGCACGGATGGTCGCAGGAATAGGGTAGCGGGTGGACCCATCAGAGCGTCATCTGCAGACGCGAGGCTTCAGTATGTAGGAGGCCTCTGTTTTATTTGTTGCTTCCTGTAGTCTCCTCCTACCTACTTCCTCCCTCTGAGCTGCTCCTCATACCTACTTCCTGAGGAGGGGTTTAAAGGGAAGACTGAATCCTGACTCAGTTTCCCTTACGTTGTTGTACAATACAGTTCTGGTTTCCTTGGTCTCTGTGTATGACCTGGTTTGTCTGACCATCCAATCTGGTGCTGACCTGTGGCTCTGTGTGACTATTCTCCTGCCTTATCCTGTATATAGTGGACACCCAATCTTGTGCAGACCTGTGGCTCTGGCTGACTGCCTGAACTGTGTATGACCTGGCTTGTCTGACTACCCTCTCTGGTGCTGACCTGTGGCTCTGTCTTACTATTCTCTTGTTTGTCCCCTGTACCTAGCAAACACCCAATCTGGTGCCGACCTGGGGCTCTGTTAGATTAGCTTATACTGACTGCAGGCATGAGTCAGATATCCGCTTCCTATTACTGACTGCAGGCGTGAGTCAGAGATCTGCTTCGTATTACTGACTGCAGGCGTGACTCAGTGATCCTCTTCCTATTACTGACTGCAGGCATGAGTCTGGTATCCTTCCCATGATTCTGAACCTAGACATCGTCTTCCTGCTCCTGTTCTGTTCCTGTTCCTGGTTCCTGCAGAGACTACCAGTGGCTTCGGTCTAGTCTTTAGCAGTGTGGTCAATCTTGGCAGCTTGCGATTTCTGATAGTATCAGTTGCTGGCTTGTGACCCTCTGCTTATTCCTGCTACCTTACTCTGTGTGCTACTTTGTTGTTATTCAATAAATTGCATTTTACCATACCGTACTGACTCCTGAATATTTCTGGGGAACCGTGACAGTCAGTAAGCATCATTGAGCACTTTATCTGATTTACTGATTTCACTGATGGCATCTGTTTTGATATTGCTGGTCTGGAATGACACAGATATCCTGGATATTTAAGATGTCAGCAGATTTCTTTTGATGCTCTGTAAATGCTATTAAGATAGTAAATAAAAGAAGAACCCCAGTTTGATAATGAAGCCTTTGAGCTGGAAATTTGGGAACAATATTGGCCAGTGATGTTGAATGTTCATGGGTGCAAATACCCATTTTTCTGTAGTAGTTTGGAGATATCAAAGTGCCACTACCTAAAATGTTTTCCTATGAAAAGGAGGTTTCTTTCGTAAATACATATTTGAAAAGACAGCTATATACCATTTTGTGCCCCTTTTATGTTATCAGACAGATATAAACCTTTTTCCCAAAAATAAAAATAATGAAACAAAGTTCTTGTCTGAAATAAGTTTTATTGTACCAGTATGGGTACAAACAAAGTACAACCAGATTTATAAAGGTTAACTGGAACAATTTTGGACAAAGTGATAATTTGGGAGCAATATAAAACACTACTTTGATTTCTATGGTGATTGCTCCTCATTTAGCAATTTCGCCCAGAACTGCTCCAGTTTTGTCTTGATAAATATGGCCATTATGTAGATTTGAGAAAAAACATGGTTGTGGCCAAAGGAGTATTTAAGTTCAAACTACCTTTTCTGCAACATGACCAACTCCTCTACAATGTTTGAGACAAAGTGATAAATTGGTAGTAATCACAGTAGAAACCAATGGAATGTTTAGAACTATTGCTCCTATTTTGATCTATATTAGAGTAAGCAATGTAGCTATCACGGTGCCCGTGCTCCCTTGTTTTTGTTTTCCTGTCAGTTGTCCTGTGTAGGTCTCCCATAGGCGGTCGTGTGTTCATCCTGCCCAGTATGGCCTTTATATACTGGGTTCCTGCACCCACTCGGTGCCCTTTCGTGGTGTTCTTGAACCAGTGCCAGCTTACTGCTCAGTGTTTCCCAGTGTACCGACTTGACCTGCCTGACTACTCTTCAGTTTCCAGCTCCTGTGTACCGACCCGGATTGCCTGACTTCTCCTCAAGTGCTTGCTCCTGTGTATCGACCCGGCCTGGCTGACATTCCTGCTCCCGTGTACCGACCCGGCCTGGCTGACGTTCCTGCTTCTGTGTACCGACCCGGCCTGGCTGACGTTCCTGATCCTGTGTACCGACTCTGCTTGATTGACGTTCCTGCTTCTTCAGCTGGTTATCGCCTCGGCGACATTCTTACTCTGCAGGCGATCCGGTTGCACTTGCTTACTAACACTTGAGTCAGTTCTGTTACTGCTCCTGCAGGTTGCCAGTGTTTGCCTCCATTACTGCTCTGGCAGTGCGCCTTTGGCCTAGTCCTCCGTTACCGTTCATACCGTTTGCAAGTGTCTGCCTTCGTGATTGCTCCGGTACTCTCCATTGGCTTGTCCTGCAGGTTGCTAGTGTGTGTCTCCGTTACTGCTCTGGCAGTGTGCCTTTGGCCTAGTCCTCCGTTACTGCTCATACCAGTTGCAAGTGTCTGCCTCCGTTATTGCTCCAGTAGTCGCCATTGGCCTGTCCTCCGTTACTGCTCCTGCAGGATGCCAGTGTCTGCCTCCGTTACCGCTCTGGCAGTGTGCTTTGGGCTTAGTCCTCCGTTGCTGCTCATACCAGTTGCAAAAGTCTGCCTCCGTTATTTCTCCGGTAGTGTGCCATTGGCTTGTCCTCCATTTACGGCTCCTGCCGGTTGCAAGTGTCTGCCTCTGTTACTGCTCCGGCAGTGCTCATTACTCTATATCTGTTGTACTCTGGCAGTTCACGTTGTTCTGCTAGCCTTGGGCGACCTAAAGCTCTCTATAGAGTGCTATATCAGTACCTTCACAAATGGCACTTTTTACACTCATTGATGAACTTTAACTCCAGCAGTACCAGAGTCCTGGGAAACATACTCCTCTTGCCTAACCTGTGTCAGTATATACTACTTGTACCTATATTTGTACTGGATCTGTGTGGGCAATTGTATGAATAACCTGTCGTGTGTCTGTATTATACTGCCTGTATACTACAGGACCTGTGAGGGTTCTTATTGTATTGTGAATTCAATAGAACTGTGTTTTTATCCTAAACCATTGTGTCTGTGAGTCGAACAAACCGTTACAGTACGAAAGGGCCATGACCTCAGACAATAAAGGTGAAGGTAATACACAGAACATCCACTGGAGGATGGATGTACATGAGCAGCGTTTGGACCAGGTGGCACTGGCCATGCAAACTATTATTGAGAGCACTGTGCACCTTGATAAGCCTGTTCTGAAGCCGGTGGTCCCCCCAGTTTCGACACCGGAGAATCAGCCCGTGACTACTGTTGCCTCAGTCAAAGGGTTAACCTCTTCTGTGTCACGGTTTGTTTTGACTCTCAGGCACAGAGTTAAGATAAAAACACAACTTTATTGAAAAGTTAATGAGAACCCTCAGAGGTCCTGAACATACATATATGAAACAGACACATGACAGGTTCAAATAGTATAGCAAACAATGATACAATATAGTAGGCTCTACCGGCCTTGCCAAATACCGGGTAAGGCAGCCTGGAGACTGGCACAATGATATGAAGTAGGCTCTACTGGCTTTACCAATATACCAGGCAAGGCAGCCTGGAAACTGTCAACACAAGATAGGGAGGCTCTACTGGCCTTGCCAATATACCGGGCAAGGCAGCCTGGAGATTGGCACAACAATATGAAGGAGGTTCTACCGGCCTTGCCAATATACCGGGCAAGGCAGCCTAGCACGATGACCCAGAGTATAGGAGCCCCACTGGTGCTGTAACGGAGATAGCATCAGCAACCGATGATAATGTGGAGCAAACCGGTGCAATACGTACTGGACAAACAGGGAGGCCCTACCGGTGCTGTAAAGTTGGTAATGCAAGCAGCCGGTGTAATATTGGAGCAAACCAGTACTGTGTACCTGGAAAACACGGAGGCACTACTGGTGTAGTAATGGAGGCAGCAAGCAACCGGCGTAATATTGGAGCAAACCAGTACTGCGTACTGGACAACACGGAAGCCCTACCGGTGCTGTAATGGAGGCAGCAAGCAACCGGTGTGATATTGGAGCAAACCAGCACCGCGTACTGGACAACACGGAGGCTCTACCAGTGCTGTAAAGGAGGCAGCAAGCAGCCGGTGTGATATTGGAGCAAACCAGTACCGCGTACTGGACAACACGGAGGCCCTACCGGTGCTGTAACGGAGGCAGGAAGCAACCGGTGTGATATTGGAGCAAACCAGTACCGCGTACTGGACAACACGGAGGCTCTACCAGTGCTGTAAAGGAGGCAGCAAGCAGCCGGTGTGATATTGGAGCAAACCAGTACCGTGTACTGGACAACACAGAGGCCCTACCGGTGCTGTAAAGGAGGCAGCAAGCAACCGGTGTGATATTGGAGCAAACCAGTACCGTGTACTGGACAACACGGAGGCCCTACCGGTGCTGTAATGGAGACAGCAAGCAACCGGTGTGATATTGGAGCAAACCAGTACCGCGTACTGGACAACACGGAGGCCCTACTGGTGCTGTAAAGGAGGCAGCAAGCAGCCGGTGTGATATTGGAGCAAACCAGTACTGCGTACTGGACAACACGGAGGCCCTACCGGTGCTGTAACGGAGGCAGCAAGCAAACGGTGTGATATTGGAGCAAACCAGTAACGCGTACTGGACAACACGGATGTCCTACCGGTGCGTAATGGAGGCAGCAAGCAACCGGTGTGATACTGTAGCAAACCAGTACCGCTTACTGGACAACACGGAGGCCCTACCGGTGCTGTAAAGGAGGCAGCTAGCAACCGGTGTGATATTGGAGCAAACCAGTACCGCGTACTGGACAACACAGAGGCCCTACGCCTAGTACCAGAGGTACAACCTAAGGAGGGATCCTGTAGTCAGAATGTCACCCAGGCGACCATAGTCCATAGGGAAGAATGTCAATCCGAGTCCAGGAGCAGGAGCGACAGCCAGGCCGGAACAGGATACCGGAGCAGCAGCGTCAGCCAAACCGGGTCAGGAATGGAAGCAGGGATGTCAGCCAAACCAGATCAGGAATGGAAGCAGGAACGTCAGCCAAACCGGATCAGGAACGGAAACAGGTACCACTCTGGAGTGTCACTGGCTGTCTGGGTTGATACACTGACACTGGGGCAGTAGAGATACATGCAGGCCCAGTAGACACAGGAATCCATAGGCAGGTGATCATTGACATAGAGACACCACGAAATGGCACTCAAAGGGTGTAGGAGCCCAGTCTATATAGGCAATACTGGGCGGACTAATCACAGGCAACCAATGGAGAGCCCTTAGAACTGACTGACAGAAAAAGCCAGCAATCACGGGCACCGTGATATTCTGCTCCATTACCACTCAGATATGATGGTGAACCGACCCTGTGCAGAGGGTTTATTAACCAACTAGAGATTTTTTTTGGAGTTAACCCCTCATGCCTTTACGAATGACCGTAGTAAGGTTGGATTTATGATATCATTATTTACGGGCAGAGCCCTGGCATGGGCCAATCCCTTATGGGAGAATGCTAAACCTTGCACCAGGAACTTCAGGGAGTTTGTGCAGACATTTCGGAGAGTATTTGAAGTTCCTGGTAGAGCTGCCTCTGCTGCTAAACAATTGGTGGAGATACAACATACAATCATACGATGGGCGACTACGCCATAGAATTCCGTACATTAGCAGCAGAGGTAGGTTGGAATAACGAAGCATTGGTAGTAGCATTTGCCCAAGGTCTGGCTGACCAAATTAAAGATGAGACTGCAGCTAGAGAATTGCCTAGTGATTTGGATGAATATATTGATTACGCTATTCTGATCGATTCTCGGATCCGCAAGAGAATTGTGGCTAAAGACCATAGGCTATGGCCTAGAAGCAGCGGGCATAGCAGTCTTTTGATCCCACTCACCCCTCCATCTCTGCCCAAGCCTCTTGATCTTAAACAGGAATCCTGAGAACCTATGCAACTAGGATTTACCAGACTAACCAAGGAGGATCGGGCACACTGCAAGAGGCAGGGGTTATGTTTGTACTGTGGTAAAGCTGGGCATATGTTACATACCTGCCCCGTATGTCCGGGAAACGAATGCACCTAGGCTACCTTGGGGGACAGGTCCTAGGTGGTGTTCAGCAGTCTCTAGACCCAATTATGCATAAACCCACGATCCAGGTGGTATTTTCTTGGGCAGAACACTCTGTGGAGGTTCTGGCCCCGATTGATTCCGGTGCGGCCGGTTACTTCATGGATAGTTCCTTTGCTGCGCTACATAAAATTCCGCTGGTTAGAAGGGAATCCCCCTTAGCCATTGAGGCCATTGATGGCAGACCATTAGAACCAGCTCAGATTACTATGGAAACTATTCCACTGTCTATGACGACTGGGGCCCTCCACATGGAGGAACAGCAATTCCAGATAATTTATTCCCCTCATCGTGCGGTCATTCTGGGGTTCCCTTGGTTACATCTACATAATCCCCAGTTTGACTGGCAGAGTTGTGAGATTACTTCCTGGTCTCAGTATTGCATGAAACATTGTGTGACACATCCAGTTAAGATCCTGTGTACGTCTCCCTCTGTGCCAGCCGAATACCACCAATTCAGTGACATTTTTAGTAAGGGAGAGGCTAGCACTTTGCCCCAGCACAGGGCATACGATTGTGCCATTGATTTGCCTCCGGGGATGGTGTCCCTTAGGGGATGCACGTACCCACTTTCGTGCGAGGAAAATCGTGCTATGGAGGAATACATTGAGGATGCCCTAAAAAGAGGGATAATTAGAAAGTCAACCTCGCCTGCTGGTGCTGCATTCTTCTTTGTTAAAAAGAAGAGTGGCGAGTTAAGGCTGTGTATTGATTATCGTGGACTAAATAAAATGATGTCCAAGAATGCCTACCCCATACCACTCATCACCGAACTATTTGACTGGTTAAATGGTTCTTCCATCTTTACGAAATTAGACCTACGTGCTGCCTATAACCTGATCAGGATAAAAGCTGGGGATAAGTGGAAAACGGCATTTAATATCAAATCCGGGCATTATGAATATCTAATTATGCCATTTGGTCTCTGTAACACACCTGCAGTGTTTCAAGAATTTATTAACGTTTACCTCCGTGATATGCTACAATCCTGTGTAGTAGTCTACCTTGATGATATACTCATACACTTGGCTTATTTGTCCCAACACATTAAGGATGTGTCTGAGGTGTTGCTTCGCTTACGCAAAAATAAGCTATTCTGCAAAATGGAAAAGTGCGAGTTTCACAGGTCCAAAGTGCCTTTTTTGGGTTTTGTGATCTCTAAGGATGGCATTGCTCTGGACCAGGAGAAACTCGCAGCCGTATTACAATGGCCACGGCCCAAAGGGTTAAAGGTGATCCAGCACTTTTTGGGGTTCCCCAATTATTACAGAAAGTTTATCCAAAATTTTTCCACTATTGTGAAGCCTCTGTCTGACCTCACGCACAAGGGTGCTAATCCTTCCCAATGGTCTGAGGCAGATGATCATGCCTTTGAGACATGGGAATCCGCCTTCGCATCTGCTCCTGTACTGTCCCACCTCAACCCGTCCCTTCCATTCACGTTGGAGGTCGATGCCTCTGAGATTGGGGTAGGGGCAGTACTATCACAACGCCCGGTGGCAGGGGGCACTCTCAGACCATGTGGGGTTTTCTCTAAAAAGCTGTCTAGTGCTCAGAGTCGTTATGAAATTGGCAACAGAGAACTTCTGGCTATCATTCTCGCCTTGAAGGAATGGCGTCTCCTACTGGAGGGTACCAGAAATCCTGTGCTAATCCTAACTGACCACAAAAACCTGACCTATCTCTAAGAGGCTAAGAGATTGTCCTCTCGTCAGGCCAGATGGGCTCTGTTTCTATCCTGCTTTAACTTCGTAGTATCTTACTTGCCGGGTTCCAAGAATGTTAGGGCTGATGCCCTGTCTAGACAATTTGGGCCTAAAATAGAGAGGGATGAGGCCCCGGTACCCATTATTCAGCCTGACCGCATCCTGGCTACCCTACGTACAAGTATCACTTCGCCACTTGCCCACCCGGAAACCCCAGTGGGCAAGTGCTTTGTGAATGAGCCATTCCGTACCCGTTTACTCAAGACGTATCACTCATCTAAGGCTGCTGGGCATATTGGGAGGGATCAATTAATATGGTCTCTCTCACAAGTTTTCTGGTGGCCCTCCCTAAGGGCTGATTGTTCGGCATTTACCGCAGCCTGTGCCCTTGCCAAGACCCCTAGACATCTCCCAGTGGGCCAACTCCAGCCAGTGCCTAATGGTGAACGTCCTTGGTGCCATGTATCCATTGATTTCCTGGGAGAACTGCCAGTGTCTAGGGTTTACTCATTCATCCTGATGGTGGTTGACAGATTCTCGAAAATGGCTCATTTTGTGCCCCTTCCTGGCCTTCCCTCTGCCCAGGAGTTGGCTGTTGTTTTCACTAAGGAAGTGTTCCGGTTGCATGGGGTACCTAGAGTTCTGGTGTCCGACTGTGGGAGCCAATTCGTATCCAGATTTTGGAGAGCATTCTGTGAACAGATGGGCATTCAACTGTCCTTTTCTTCTGCCTACCATCCCCAGACCAATGGGGCCGCTAAGCATGCCAATCATGGACTGGAGCAGTTCCTGCGCTGTTTTGTCACCGATCATCATGATAATTGGGCAGACCTGTTGCCGTGGGCAGAGTTCACCAGAACTGTGCGGTCAATTCATCGTCCGGGAGCTCCCCATTTCTCATCAACTATGGGTTCCAGCCATGTTTCCTCCCGGACTCATTCCAGTCGCAACAGATTCCAGCTCTGGACAAGCACATCGAGCAACTCCGCTCCACTTGGGCACACGTTCAGAGGGCCCTCAGTCAGTCGTTCCAGCATTATCAGAGCAGATGGCTGCCAGCGGTCTCCTTTCAGGTTGGGGACAGGGTATGGCTCTCCTCCAGAAACCTCAAGTTGCAAGTTCCGTCTGGCTCCCCGGTTTATTGGTCCATTCAGGGTGAGCCATAAAATTAACCCTGTCTCATATGCCTTGGATCTCCCTGCGTCTATGCGCATTCATAATGTGTTCCATGTATCTCTACTGAAACCTTTGGTATGCAACAGCTACACTACCACTCCTGTGGCTCCTGGTCCGGTGGAGGTTCAGGGTCAGGAAGAGTACGAGGTTCAAAGCATTATTGATTCACGCAGATTTAGAGGAAAATTGCAGTACTTGGTCCATTGGAAAGGCTATGGCCCTGAGGAACATTCCTGGGTTGATCAGAAGGACCTTCATGCTCCTAGATTACTGCGTATTTTTCACTCGAAATATCCTCAGAAGCCAGGTCCCTCTTCCAGGAGAGGGGGTCTTTGAGAGGGGGGTACTATCACGGTGCCCGTGCTCCCTTGTTTTTGTTTTCCTGTCAGTTATCCTGTGTAGTGCTCCCATTGGCGGTCCTGTGTTGATCCCGACCAGTATGGCCTTTATATACTGGGTTCCTGCACCCACTCGGTGCCCTTTTCGTGGTGTTCCTGAACCAGTGCTAGCTTACTGCTCAGTGTTTCCCAGTGTACCGACTTGGCCTGCCTGACTACTCTTCAGTTTCCAGCTCCTGTGTACCGACCCAGATTGCCTGACTTCTCCTCAAGTGCCTGCTCCTGTGTATCGACCCGGCCTGGATGACGTTCCTGCTCCGTGTACCGACCCGGCCTGGCTGACGTTCCTGCTCCTGTGTACCGACCCGGCCCGGCTGACGTTCCTGTTCCTGTGTACCGACCCGGCTTGATTGACATTCCTGCTACTCCAGCTAGTTGCTTACGAACACTTGAGTCAGTTCCGTTACTGCTCCTGCAGGTTGCCAGTGTTTGCCTCCGTTACTGCTCCGGCAGTGTGCCTTTGGCCTAGTCCTTCATTACCGTTCATACAGGTTGCAAGTGTCTGCCTCTGTGATTGCTCCGGTACTCGCCATTGGCTTGTCCTCCGCTACTGCTCCTGCAGGTTGCTAGTGTGTGCCTCCGTTACTTCTCTGGCAGTGTGCCTTTGGCCTAGTCCTCCGTTACTGCTCATACCGGTTGCAAGTGTCTGCCTCCGTTATTGCTCTGATAGTCGCCATTGGCTTGTCCTCTGCTACTGCACCTGCAGGTTGCTAGTGTGTGCCTCCGTTACTGCTCCGACATTGTGCCTTTGGCCTAATCCTCCGTTACTGCTCATACTGGTTGCAAGTGTCTGCCTCCGTTATTGCTCCGGTAGTCGCCATTGGCCTGTCCTCCAGTACTGCTCCTGCAGGTTGCCAGTGTCTTCCTCCGTTACCGCTCCAGCAGTGTGCCTTGGGCTTAGTCCTCCGTTACTGCTCTACCTCCGTTATTTCTCCGGTAGTGTGCCATTGGCTTGTCCTCCGTTTATGGCTCCTGCCGGTTGCAAGTGTCTGCCTCCGTTACTGCTCCGGCAGTGCTCATTACTCTATATCTGTTGTACTCTGGCAGTTCACGTTGTTCTGCTAGCCTTGGGCGACCTGAGGCTCTCTATAGAGTGCTATCTCAGTACCTTCACACATGGGACTGTTTACACTCATTGATGAACTTTAACTCCAGCAGTACCAGAGTCCTGGGAAACTTACTCCTCTTGCCTGACCTGTGTCAGTATATACTGTTTGTACCTATATTTGTACTGGACCTGTGTGGGCAATTTTATGAATAACCTGTCGTGTGTCTGTATTATACTCCCTGTATACTACAGGACCTGTGAGGGTTCTTATTGTATTGTGAATTCAATAAAACTGTGTTTTTATCCTAAACCATTGTGTCTGTGAGTCGAACAAACCATTACAGTAGCTTAAAACTTCACACACACACACACACACACACACACTCAGGAAAAAAGTCAGATGGAGCAGGGAAATGGAGCTGGTGCCCTTTCCAAGTCCCACCACAAAGGCCTCTGCTGTTTCGTTCTGCTCTCTAGTGCACACAATCAGCTACATCATTAGTTAGCTTTATGATTTCTGAAATACAGACTTTCATAAAAGAGAATTGTTTTCAGATGCAGGTTTCCACAAACAAATTTTATTTAGGATAGTCACAACTGGATCTGGAGCAGAAATGGCAAGCTGGCTATATAGTCTAATGTGCAAGCTTTTAAGTCTGTTCTAATGAAGGTACCAGTAAGGAATAATATATATATATATATATATATATATATATATATATATATATATATATATATATATTTTTTTTTTTTTTTTTTTTTTTTTTTTTTTATAAAGTATTTTACTAAGAAGAATACATTGAGATTGCCCCTAATTTTCAAGTATCACCTGGACTTATTTTATCTACGTAAGAGTAGTGAAAGGCTGAGCTGACCTTGCCAGAACTAGAACCTGCAATGTTGAGGTTTGAACAAATTCTGAACCATCTCACCCAAATATGTTGTGCATGAAAGAGTTGCATATTTTACTAATAATATACGAAAGTCTGCACAGATTCCATGAAACAAATGTGGGAAGTAAACTCTTCATAATTTCTCATAATTCTTGTATTTTCAATTGTTTACAGTGTTTCCTTTTAGGAAATATATGCTTTTGTAGGTATTAACCACATCGGAGCAGTATTCTTTTATAATCTGTATTCTGCATTTAGGGTAGTGCTTTCAAAATTTCAAGAGTAATAGTGGTTTTGGACTACGGTATTTACAGTTTTAGCCCTGGATTAGTCACATAATTATGTAAACCTTCGCCTACTTGGCATCAGTTTCCTCATTATTCAGTTCACTCCTAACTAACTACTCACCTAACAACTGTCTAAGTTGGCACATATGCTACATGAAGCCGTTCCATTCGTTATTTCAGACATGATGTGATTTATTTTCCTGTGATCCTGTATGTTCAAACAACATACAAAACATTTTCAACATCTCAGTTATAAAAACTGCAAAAACATATACAGAACTAGCTTTTGTGTGAAAAACGTAATTCTGTAAGTTTGTAATTCTGTTAAATAATTGAGAAACAACTTTTTCCCAGGTTACATGTCCCCTTTAAGTATTTCCAGAAGAAACCTGCTTGCAGAGAGCTTCTGGAACTGATGTAGAAATCACATCACCAAAAGGCCAGACTTCAGGAGTTACACTATATGCCGTGCTTTACACTAAAAAACCAAACTGATATGTCACCAATGAAAGCTGAACAAATGTCTACAAAAGCTGAAAATACCAGCTTACACCCCAGTTGTACGTTATAAGATCATGTCACTCCATATTTTTCCTTTATCCTTGGCAACCTGCTGTAAAGTTTCAGATATATCCAGCTGCTAGCAGTACCAAAGGATCTCAGACTCTGCTCACTGCATATGGTGATCTTAACCCTTTGCAATGTATTGCGCACTCACATTGTCCTTAAAGGGTTAAGTAGGCTCATGTGCCATGCCTGCTTCAGTGTGAAAAAATGCCATCAGCTGTCATGTATGCTTCTATGGACATGACACCCAGGACTGATTGTAGATGTTCTATAAGCCTTGTCAGTAAGGTGTAGCTAGTCTTACTCTTGACAATGAGAGAGAGATGGATCCATGCCTGAATTACCCCGCACCCATAGACATCCTCAGGATTTCAAAATCAAGTCAAAACTGTGACATTTTCACAGAAAATGCCCACCTAAAATGGTTTGTTCTTTAAGATGACCCCCACTCAGGGCTTTTAGATCTCCTGCACTAATTATATAGGAGAAATGTCCATTTGTTTACAGCTCCCACAATTCCCTGCCAGAACAGGAGTTTTAGGCCGTGATTCATTAATGTGCAAATGCTTTAATGTGCAAGAAAATTGGAGGATTTCTTTGTGCATTAACCATTCGCCCATTCAGCAACTTACGGATTGTATGTGGCCATCAATTATTTATCAGTAAGAAATGGCCAGCTAGATCTGCCAATCTGATCTGCCAGCTTCAATCTGGCGGATCCCATTCCAATGTATGGGGTGAACACACATACACATTTTCGCTTATGCTTATGCGTGGGCTTTTTCATCCGACTGTCCTATTTACACAAATCATTGTTGAATACCCAAATGTATCCATCAATGATCATGGCACAAAGCAGCGTATTTGATACGCCGCTTTTTCCTGCTGTGTGATGAGTCCTGGCCTTGTTTTAGCAGCACCTGGAAGGCCTCACATTGACTATCACTGGTATAATCATTACAAATGAATAATCTTGATATCTTTAGCAAATGATAACGTTTTTGTCAGAGTGAGTTACTTGTTTTTATATGAATTCTATGCAGATTGCTTAATACTGTCACTGGCTCACTTACTACCTGACAAGCAAAATAAATTGTTTTCTTACCAGTTTAAAAAATTGGCCCTAGGAAATAATGGAAGGTTACTGACAATGTAGTTGTAAATCACCAATTATGCCTCTGTTTAAAACTGTTTACAACATTTAACATTTTTCTTTGCAGCCTGTTCTGAAAGATGCTGCAACTTTCTAAGATGCTTGTCTGTTTTTCTTTTTTACTGGTACTAAGTAAAAGCAAGGATTTGAAAAGAAGGAAAATGGTCCCTAGCCATCACATCATGATTTTCATCCCTCTCAAGAGGAGGCAAAAATCTATATTTTTGGGCTGTGTGCCAAGGAAATGTAAAAGAAAAAGAAAAAAAAAAGTATATCCATGTGTGCACTAAAATATATTGGAGTGTTTTAAATCAACTGGAAAGTAGATGCTATTTCCTAGCCGTGCCAATACTCCTTGAACAAAGATATTTGGACCTCGATGGTTTTTGATATCTGTCTAATAAAAACATTCTTAAATGCGTGTAAATCTTTTTTTTTCCTTCTTAACAGAGCAATAAAACATTTTCCTTTGTATAAAGGAGTAAAGAAAGTTGCACCTGGTTTTAGCAGACAAAAGGAATATAGAATAGATTTTCTTTCGACTTTTAAAAGGGCACTTTTTGCCACATATTTTGCTTTATTATTTGTATAAATGTAGGTTTTATTTGTCTTGATACAGAGGTAACCATTGGTGTGGGTCATTAACCGTTTGAGTGCCAGAGGGGTACCCAACGCATTGCTTTGCAATGCGTTGCGTACCCCTCTGGCACGCAAAGGGTTAAATATATTTGTGTGCCACATGTGAAATCTATAGGCTATGTATTCCAATATGATTTAGTGGATTCATACAATCAATTGCACAGAATAAAGCACTGTAGTGTTTTCTTTGCATGCAGGACACTGCAGTTGCTGCGGGCACACTTCATAGTAAGGTGCCATTCTGGAACAAAGCAGCTGCACCATATAGCTCGGACACAAATTCTCCGGATTCTTAATGTTTTCAATGGAGATTTTAACCCTTTGAGTGCAGGAGGGCTATGCAATTTGTTGCATACCCAAACTGGCTCTCAAAGGGTTAACTCCTTCAATGCTAGAGAGCGCTTTAATGTATAGCTTTGTAATGTGTTAGAGATGCCTCTAACATTCATGGGGTTAAAAGTTCTACTTTGGTCTGTTTATGGTTAATTTTATTTTAAAGCGGATGGAGGGATGCCTTTTAGGGAACTCCACCACCACCACTGTCAAGGAGCTACCGTGCTGTTCTATACATGGAGGAAAAACTAAATCACATTGCTGATGAGGCCCATTTTTTATGGACCTCAGGGAGCGGGAAGGGGAAGTTTCATATTTATCTAATTCCTCTTTTTCTGCAACATGCAACACGCTAGGCTTAATTCTGCCTCCTTGTGCTCTGTCTTTAAACCCTTAAGGCATATAAGTATTTTATCTTTATTTTGGGGGGGGTCCCTCCTTTACCCCTTGCTCCTCATTTCAGACTAGTCTTCCCAGGGACTCTACTGGTACCTTATATCCCTCTTGCTCATCTTTCAGACCCTACTGAGCATGAGCTTGCATGGGTTAAAGCCCTGATATCTTCTGTGAATAGTATTCTTTCCTCTGTTCAGGGGATCATGGAGTCTTGGTGCCAGGATAACACCCTCCCCCCTAAAAGACAATTAACTCTTTTGTTCATAAGGAGAGATTTTCCACTGGAAACTGATCCATCTGTTGAGGAATAGGAAACTGATGAGGACACTTTGATTTGCACTTTACCCCTTCGATGGAATCGTTCAAGGAATACCCTGGGTCATCTGCTGTGGATCTTATCAGGGCAGTTCTGGAGACCCTGAATATCTCTGAGGCCTTGGACTCAAGTTCTTCATCCTCACATATCTCTAAGAGGAGCAAAAGGGAGGGCACAGTTTTACTTCCCCACCAGATAGTTCTGGAGGAGTAGAAAACACCTGATTAGATACTTTTTATTCCAATGGTAAAATCCCCTTCTCTTTTATCAAAGTGGGCTCCCCCCCCCCAACGGTAGACCTTCTGGCTACTCGCCTTTCAAAACACACAGCATTACCTCTTGCTTATGCGGCAGCACTTAAGGACCAGGCAGACAACTGTCTGGATTCTCTTACAAAGGCAAAATTTGCGGCTTCTGGTTCCACTTAATGTTCCACCTTCTTGGTTGCTGTCTGGGAGTAACAGCTCTTAAAGGCTAGCCAGGAGGATGTTTTGGCTGTTAATACATCCAAGTTCAAAATGGATTCCCTTGTTGACTGTATGTGTCCAGGAGAGTTTTTAGCTATCCTCGGTATAAAGAATGGGTATCTACATATTTCCATTCACGCACATCATCAGTGCTTCCTTCAAATTACATTTCTATACCATCATTTTCATTCCACCACCTTTACTTTTGGCTGCTCTGGTTTCTACAAAGGTCTTGGCAGCCTTGCCTGCCCACAATCCTTTTCTAGGAATGTCACTTACTCCCTGCCTGGAATACATTTTGTTAACCCTTTGAGTGCCAGAGGTGTACACAACGCATTGCTTTGTAATGCGTTATGTACCCCTCTGACACTCAGAGGGTTAAAGGCTACTTCATCTGTGGCTCTGAGCATTCAGATTTGTGTAGGCTTTCTTTAACACCATGGTTGGGTACTCATGTTAAGAAATTGTCTCTGGTCTCATCCCAGGCCCTTCTCTTTCTTTGCATAAGAGTTGACACTGTTCAGTGTTGGGTCTTTCTGCTGGAGGAAAATATTCTCTTGTCTTAGCAGGTATCTCAGGCCTTGTGGTTTCGGTTAGAGAAAGTGGTACCTTATCTCTGGTGCATATGTGTGCACAGGTTCCACATATCTTTTGTAGACAGGGAGAAGTATCATTTTGCATTCTTAAGGGAGCTCTTCACCACCGTTATTTCAGATTGGGATGCTATTTATAGGAAAGGAGCGGGGTTTTGGGAAATATTCTTTTTAATCTGCCATCTGAATGTATTGTTGTTTGGAGTTGTTTTGAGATTTTACTCAGTACTTCAAGCTGGAGGTTGCAGGTGACTACTAATGGCACTCTGTTCTCTTCCTGCGGCTGTTTGTATTCTAGGAGATTTCTTCTGGATACACTGGTGGCTCCCTAAATTGTGATGTCCATGACCTTGTCATTATAGCCATAACTGATAAAATCTCTCCTGAGATGTTTTAGATGTTTATCTCTATCAAAAGTCTTAGAGCATTTTCGGTTATACCTTAAGGTCTGGCTGTAAACAATAGTTTTTTACATGTGTAGGATGGAAACCGTAATTTCTGAGATTATTAGGCCTGTCAGTTTGCTGCACAGAGATGTTTAGATGGAGTTGATATGAATACTGATTTTGGTATCCAGAAAGATAATTTGTGAGGGTGTATCACTGAATTGGATGTTAATGGTGGGATGGAAGGCATTATCATTTTTGTGAAATGACAAAAATGCATATCCGCTTGTAGTCCAAATGATTAAATATTATCTATGTATTGAGTCTTCATTCTTATTATACCTGAAGAAGATACCTAAGTTGTTTTGAAAGCTTACATCCTAGAGTCACTCAGTTACCCAATAAAGGTATCATTTTTGCACTACCAGTCTCCTGCATTTATTGGTCAAGCACGGTTTGCTTTGTAAACAGTATGGGGATGACATAAGTCCCAACAGCACATAATCAAAAGAAAAAAATAATATAAAGAAGACAGATCCTTCATTGACACTAAGCCAAATACATAAATAAACTGGGAAATTATAAATTTAAAAATACTAGCTATCAAAAAAGGATTTATTAGTAACCCAAATATATAAAATGTATTAAAGTGCTATTGGTGAAAGCCCCAAACCCCCAACATATACACTAGTGGTCAAAAGTTTTGGGACACCTCCATTTTTGCTTCTTTTAGTTAGGAGAAGTGTTAAAACAGCCATTGTCCTTCTGGACCATGGCTGTTTTAACACTTTTACTGTGTTTGTGTTTAGCTGTGATTTTCCTCTTACTCATTTAATGTACCCAAATATATTATATACTGTTTTTCTTGCCATAAGATGGGCTTTCTAAAGATATAATTATTTTAATCAAATTTCTTGTAAACCAATTTATAAAATATGATGTAACAAATGCACTTTTTTTACACATCTACAAACACTAAAAAAACCCTGCTAAATAGATTATAATATTTGTCCTGATTTTAGAAATACCCAATGTTGACCTGTTTTTCTAATGTTTTTGTCAAGTTATATGGCAATAACTAAAAGTAGCAAAAATGTAGGTGTTCTCAGACTTTTGACCACTAGTGCATATTTATAGTAAAGTGGTCCCAACTGCAAACATTTGTTCATTAACCTGGATGTCACGCCCATGCTTGCAACGTATCTCCATTTAGCCACTTAGCCAGCCATTTTGCTTCATCCACTGCTATATAGCTCATATTCTCACATAAAGTTAAACATGAGGGACAGAGTCTCCTGAAGATAAACAGGTGATCTCACACCAAAGCGTTTTTGCCCTTACTCTGAAGGCTTGCTGAAGGCAGTTACACTCAAACATACGGGACTTCACTTTAAATATCCACCCTCCCCGAGTTCTGTTTGTGTACAAAATGAGATATGCATTAAGTTCATTGTTCTTCCTTTATCAGGACACTATATCTATGATAGATAGTTAAACTTTTACAACCAAAGTAATGTATACAAGATCTGATTTGTTACATTATTTATATACGTGGGAATATAAGACTTGAAGCTGTGGCCAGTGATAAATTTATAAATAGAATAATATAATACTAATCACTTATATGTAACATAAAACATAGTTATAAAACACAAAAATATGTTTAAAAAATCACTGTTCTGTGCACTATTTGCAAGGTTTAACCTAAAATACTATTTCAATATATGTAATACCCTCTGAAAAAGTGCTTGTACCTTTGTATCTAAATAAATCAGGGTACAGTATAAGGAACTGCACCCAAACCTGGGCACAAATTAACAGAAAATGTTGTTGATAATGGAAAAAAACTGTGAACTATCAGGAATGATGGTCTAAATGTGCACTCAAAACAAAGGAAAAATGTAAATTCCTGGTCCAGTATTTATGGGCACAATCAGAGACTATCACTCTGTTCTCTACACATAATCTGGATAGATATTTACATGACTGTATCAAATGGATAGAACTGCTATCCATACATACACACCGAATCAACAATACACAATTTAAAAATGCTACATCCATATCTAACTCCACACATCTGACAGAAACCGGAGCCCCGACACTTGTGTGCAAAATACTCAAAGAAATTGTGTGCATATTAAAGCACAGCAATGTTGGTTTCAGACCAGCATCATATACACAGTCTGTCACAAGATAATCCTCTATGAAAACTACGCTACAAAAAATGCATATCTGACTCAACCAATTTCAATATCTGAACTTTTGAGTGGTGGAGTTATAGTCTGGGCTGCTTGGAAAGTGTCTGTTGTACCACCCTGTTTTGCTTCCTTTTTTGTGCTACCGGTATTTTCACATTGTATACACAAATCTGCATTAACTTCTTGTGTGCAGAATTAAGTGCACATACCAAACCTTTTTTTCACTCTCTATCTCAAAAAAGAAATCATAAAAATGGTAAATAGTGTGAAAGAACAAGTTAGAGATTACTACCACTCACCTTATCTGTTATGGAAAAAAAATCAACTTTTTGCCTCTTTGTAAATGCTTCTTAACCGCTTCAGGAGGGGTGTGCTACATATTGCTTTGCAATGCGTTGGTGACCTCTCTAGCATTCAAGGGATTTTAAGGCAAAGGAAACTTGTGCACTTTTTATTCATCCCCTATGGTGCGGTTGGTTTGCTCCAAAATTTCTCTCGTTATATATACACATTCACACATTGACGATACCAAGGCTGAGTTACTGAGTACCAGAGAAACTCTGAGGAAAACCAACTGCACCACAAGGAACATATTAGACTTTCCATTGAAGGTTATTTTAAATGAACAGTAACACTTTATTTTGACTTTATTTAGATTGTAAGCCGGGACATCGATTTCCTGTACTAATGTAATCATATTTAGTGTACCTCATGTGATAAAGTCTGTATAACTACTTGACTCCTGCACTTACTGTATCCCCTCCCCCCCTTACTAATGGTAAACTGTTAAGTTCTAAGTACACCTGTTCATGCTATAGAAAAAAAAAAAAATAATAATAATAAAAAAAAAATATATATATATATATATATATATATATATATATGTATATGCAACAAGAGTTTGTCAGTGGCACTCAAAACAAAATATCCCAAAAGGATAACTACATAAATAATAATAGTGGGTAACATCCCATAAGGTATAGATAAAGGTATACTCAGCCTAAACTGGAGCAGACGAGACAGCACTCAACAGATACTCAAACAGAAGAAATATTTACTCCATGTTTCTATAGCAACAAACGTTTTCCATCCCTGATGAAGGTCCTTGCATGGACCAAAAATGTTTGGTGTTATAGAAACATGGAATAACTATTTCTTCTGTTTGAGTATCATTTCAGTGCTGTCTCATCTGCTCCAGTTTAGGTTAATATCGTCACCTATTATTTTACACCTTTATATTTTATATATATATATATATATATATATATATATATATATATATTAAAATCCCGCACATTTTGCAACTTTTGGAAGTCCTATGAGTGCGGTTCTTGGACTACAAACTGTATGTATCTTTATATGGACATCGTCACCCAGGCTTTAACACAATGTTTGGAGAGTGCTAGGACTTAATTGTTTGGTGTGTGTGTGTATATATATATATATATATATATATATATATTTTTTTTTTTTTTATATACCTTTATATCTTTGACAATGAACTAACTGAATTTGTTCGCAGAGAGCTTTCTGTCAGGGAACATGAAAGCAGATCTAGTAATACAATGTAAATAAGACACAATGTAAAAAGAATCTACACTGAGCATTCAATGCTACAGGGAGAATATAACCTTGTGCTGCATTACTCTGCATCCTGCTTTATTCATGTATCGACCAGAAATTTCTGGCAACTGAGATCCATATAGCTCACCGTAAAAAAAAATAAATAATAATAATAAATAAATACAAAAGTGAAGTTGAACAAAAAATGTATAAAGGTAATTTGACTGTACATACTATTGTGCAATATGTAAAGTCAAAATAAAGAATGACTGTATTCCAGTAGTAAATCACTCTGACTGTCTTTACCTTTGTGTATTGCTTAGGGTTTACCGTTCAGTTGATCCACTAACCTTTGTACTAGTTCTTGTAATTATAAACTGCTATTGTATACTTTTTATTGATGTAGACTAAGCATTTTCACAGTACATAATATCCTTTGTAATTATTTCTTTCAAGTTATATTTTTGTAATATTACAAGGACTATTGCACACAGATTGAAATAAAAAACATCATGGGCAGATTGTGTTTTTTTGCCATATTAATATATGGGGCACATTATTGTACATATTACTGCAACCCAAATGGATAATTTTCGAAATGCTATTAATCAATTGAAAAACATATATCCAAATTGTTAGTTTAACAATAAAGAACATGCTGGTTTGCAGTTTTTCAGTTATAATTTTTCCTTCACAATTACAGCTGCCATGTTGTACAGTTGTATGAATTATGTTCATTGTACCTAATTCTACACTCACACACACAAAGAAAATCCTAATATCATTTGTTTTGCCTCTATGCCTTTGTTCAAGAGATGGCATCTTCAATCAATTCTGGTTCTCATGTTCATGGAGGTGGCCATGATAGTTGCTGACAGAGTGTGCAAGCCTATTCAACCCTTTCAGACTAGAGCAGTGCCTAAATGCATTGAGAAGCACAAACCTCTAGTTTTTACAGGGTTAAAGATTACCGTGTGTAGTGGGATTAGTTTTTGTCCTCTGATCCTATTAGCAACTTTGATATCTGACTCCAAGGACACAATGAGGACTGAATAAAGATGTTATTACAGTGGCCTATAGAAATCCCCATTTGTTTAAATTGGGCTAATAGCCTCTTATACGAGAGGGGGTCTACAATGCACACTACTGTATTCACCATTTGGTAGTGTTCCTATCACTTACTATAGAGAGTCATAATCTATAGTTGAAGCTTTCCCATCAAGATCCTTTTGGACTTTAGTTGATACTGTTGACAACAATAAGACACAATAAATTTGAGCTGTAGTAACTTTTGAGTGGAATCTCTCCCAACAGGAAGAGCAGTTTAACATATTTTTCTTTAAAAAAAAATTACTATTCCTTCAAGATTTCTCTTTGCTAGAGAATATACTCCTGGGAAATTATTTATTCACTATCAGCCTGGTTTCCTTTCTGAGCATGTGCATAGGAAGGCTCTGTCACTGGTAACAGTGCTCTCTGTTCATAGACTCAATGCTATTTGCCAGATTCTCTGGATTTTATGTTTTCTATATTTTTCCTTTGCGCAGAAGTTCAAGAGGAGGTAAACCATAAAAATAAATGTCTCCTAATATGTGTCAGAAAGGCTTACCTGGGTACAGTTAGGGAAAAAAGTATTTGATCCCCTGCTGATTTTGTACATTTGCTCACTGACAAAGAAATGATCAGTCTATATTTTTATATATATTATATTATTTGAACAGTAAGAGACAGAATAACAACAAAAAAATCCTGAAAAACACATTTCAGAAAAGTTATAAATTGATTTGCATTTTACTGAGTGAAATTAGTATTTGACCCCTTTACAAAACATGACTTAGTACTTGGTGGCAAACCCTTGTTGGCAATCACAAAGGTCAGATGTTTCTTGTAGTTGGCCACCAGGTTTGCACACATCTCAGGAGGGATTTTGTCCCACTCCTCTTTGCTGATCCTCTCCAAGTCATTAAGGTTTCGAGGCTGATGTTTGGCAACTCGAACCTTCACCTCCCTCCACAGATTTTCTATGGGATTAAGGTCTGGAAACTGGCTAGGCCATTCCAGGATCTTAATGTGTTTCTTCTTGAGACACTCCTTTGTTGCCTTGGCCGTGTGTTTTGGGTCATTGTCATGCTGGAATACCCATCCACGACCCATTTTCAACGCCCTGGATGAGGGAAGGAGGTTCTCACCCAAGTTTTGACGGTACATGGACCCGTCCATCTTTGATGCGGTGAAGTTGTCCCGTCCCCTTAGAAGAATAACACACCCAAAGCATAATGTTTCCACCTACATGTTTGACGGTGGGGATGGTATTCTTGGGGTAGCATTCCTCCTTCTCCAAACATGGCGAGTTGAGTTGATGCCAAAGAGCTTGATTTTGGTCTCATCTTACCCCAACATTTTCACCCAGTTCTCCTCTGAATCATTTAGATGTTCATTGGCAAACTTCAGACGGGCCTGTACATGTGCTTTCTTGAGCAGGGGGACCTTGCGGGTGCTGCAGGATTTCAGTCCTTCATGGTGTAGTGTGTTACCAATTGTTTTCTTGGTGACTATGGTCCCAACTGCCTTGAGATCACTGACAAGATCCTCCCATGTAGTTCTGGGCTGATTCCTCACTGTTCTCATGATCATTGAAACTCCACGAGATGATATCTTGCATGTAGCCCCAGAACGAGGGAGATTGACAGTTATTTTGTGTTTCTTCCATTTGCGAATAATCGTACCAACTGTTGTCACCTTCTCACCAAGCTGCTTGGCGATGGTCTTGTAGCCCATTCCAGACATGTGTAGGTCTACAATCTTGTCCCTGACATCCTTGGACAGCTCTTTGGTCTTGGCCATGTTGGAGAGTTTGGGATCTGATTGATTGATTGCTTCTGTGAACAGATGTCTTTTATACAGGTAACAAGCTGAAATTAGAAGCACTTCCTTTAAGAGAGTGCTCCTAATCTCCTCAGTTTGTTACCTGTATAGAAGACACCTGGGAGCCAGAAATCTTGCTGACTGATAGGGAGGTCAAATACTTATTTCACTCAGTAAAATGCAAATCAATTTATAACTTTTTTGAAATGCGTTTTTCAGGATTTTTTGTTGTTATTCTTTCACTGTTCAAATAAACCTACCATTAGAATTATAGACTGGTCATTTCTTTGTCAGTGGGCAAACATACAAAATCAGCAGGGGATCAAATTTTTTTCCCTCAGTATAGGTGTCCAACAAACAGCAGTTATACATTTCTAATTACTGCTTTTATTTGATCTTGATTTCTCTTGTAGTCTATTTCTAGGTGTTTCAGTTTGTAGCCTAATAATGACTAATGAACCGTACGAGTTATTCAGGTCTATTGATGCATTGTTTGGTGTAAAAAGATGTGGTCTAGAGGCAGATTTCAATAGAGATCAATATATAGGAAACTGTATTAAAATTAAAAAATCATATATAAATATTTAGATGCACACCTGGCTCTACTGTATAAAAGACACCTTAGGTAAGTCAACATACTTCTCATGTATAGCTGCCATTTAACAGAATTTAACTCAATTTTTATAATACAATTATATTATTTATCTGTGTACTAATCCATGAAATGTAAATCCCAACAAAGCTGTAAACATTTTCTTAGCTACATTCCGAAACTGAAAAGTCTATATTTTACATAAAATTATGTATTCATTCGCTTTCTTAAATTTATAATTTCTCTGGCTGGGATCTTTGCATTCGCCACAGTCCAACAAACAAATGATTGTCTGAGACCCTAAAAACGTTAGCTCTTTCTCCCACCACATAGGCAATGTTTTCATTATGAGATAGTACATTTTTCATGCTTTTTGAAGGGGTGAAAAGACATTGAAATTGGTGTTTGTTACAATCAGTTATATATAAAACATATGTTGCCACGTAAATCTCACAGCCATGTTTAAGACTAAAATATTTACATATGTGCAATGAATTAAAAAATGTGTTGTGAACCCGTGAGGCACTCAAAGGGTTAAAATCCCTCTGTTAACCCTTTGAGTGCCAGAGGGTTACGCAGCGCTTTGCTACCCCTCTGGCACTCAAAGGGTGACTGACTGATACGACTCCAGCATATTGCATCCCAATGCATCTCAGGCCTCTTAATTCCCAAGTTAAATCAGTGTAATCTGAGACATTTTTATTTGTCCCCTAAAGTGCCTGTGGTTTACCCCAGAATTACTCAAAGACATATTACATGGACATTCTTAAACAGTCAAGGTCATTTTATGTTATTCTTTTTCAGGTTTATGCAATTTTTTTATTTCATATTGCAATTTTAGCAACTCTGAAAACCTTCACATTTCTAAGGCTGTCTACCTTTGATACACAAAGATAATATGTGTGAACCTGAGGTGATACATAGTAGAAACCTTACCCTAGGTATTCTGTATTAAATTAAATGAATAAAGAAGCAACAAAAAGAGTTAAAGGTTGTTCTTACTCACTGATGTAGGTATTAATTGGGTCTTAAAGTCACAGCAAACCATCTTTTTGATGTTTTATAACCTACAAGTGCAAAATATGTAAAATCATATTGGTTTTAGTTTTAATTTGTTTTTTGTTTTTTTACTTTTTATAATATACTTCATATACAATTTATGTTTTTAATTTTTAAAATATTTTATGTTTCTGATAGTGAGAGCCCTTTTGAAAAAAACTCTTTCAACATTGTTTTACTCAGCATGATATCCTGCAAAATCTGCAAAATAATTTTTATTTATGTGTGTGCATGTATATATACAGTGAGGGAAAAAATTGCTTGATCCCCTGATGATTTTGTACATTTGCCCCCTGACAAAGAAATGATCAATCCATAATTTTAATGGTAGGTTTATTTGAACAGTGAGAGACTGAATAACAATAAAAAAAATCCTGATAAACACATTTCAAAAAAGTTATAAATTGATTTGCATTTTACTGAGTGAAATAAATATTGGACCCCCTATCAATCACCAAGATGTCTGGCTCCCAGGTGTCTTTTATACAGGTAACAAGCTGAGATTAGGAGCACTTTCTTAAAGGGAGTGCTTCTATTCTCAGATTGTTACCTGTATAAAAGAGACCTGTCCACAGAAGCAATCAATCAGATCCCAAACTCTCCACCATGGCCAAGACCAAAGAGCTGCCCAAGGATGTCAGGGACAAGATTGTAGACCTACACAAGGCTGAAATGATCTACAAGACCATCGCCAAGCAGCTTGGTGAGAAAGTGACAACAGTTGGTCCGATTATTCACAAATGGAAAAAACACAAAATAACTGTCAGTCTCCCTCGGTCTGGGGTTCCATGCAAGATCTCACTCATGGAGGTTCAATGATCATGTGAACGGTGAGGAATCAGCCCAGAACTACACAGGAGGATCTTGTCAATGATCTCAAGGCAGCTGGGACCATAGTCACCAAGAAAACAATCAGTAACACACTACGCCATGAAGGACTGAATTCCAGTAGCGCCTGCAAGGCCCCCTCTGCTCATGAAACCACATGTACAGGGATTTCTGAAATTTGCCAGTGAACATCTGAATTGATCAGAGGAGAACTGGGTGAAAATGTTGTGGTCAAATGAGACCAAAATCGAGCTCTTTGGCATCAACTGAACTCGCCGTGTTTGGAGGAAGAGGAATGCTGTCTATGAACCCAAGAACACCATCCCCACCGTGGAAACATTATGCTTTGGGGGTGTTTTTCTGCTAAGGGGACAGGACAACTTCACTGCATCAAAGGGACGAAGGACGGGGCCATGTACCATAAAATCTTGGGTGAGAACCTACTTCCCTCAGTCAGGGCATTGAAAATGGGTCATGGACGGGTAATCCAGCATGACAATGACCCAAAACCCATGGCCAAGGCAACAAAGGAGTGGCTCAAGAAGAAGCACATTAAGGTCCTGGAGTGGTCTAGCCAGTCTCCAGACCTTAATCCCATAGAAAATCTGTGGAGGGAGGTGAAGGTTCGAGTTGCCAAACGTCAGCCTCGAAACCTTAATGACTTGGAGAGGATCAGCAAAGAGGAGTGGGACAAAATCCCTCCTGAGATGTGTGCAAACCTGGTGGCCAACTACAAGAAACGTCTGACCTCTGTGATTGCCAACAAGGGTTTTGCCACCAAGTACTAAATCATGTTTTGTAAAGGGGTCAAATACTTATTTCACTCAGTAAAATGCAAATCAATTTATAACTTTTATGAAATGTGTTTTTCAGGATTTTTTGTTATTTTGTTTCTCACTGTTCATATAAACCTACCATTTAAATTATGGACTGATCATTTCTTTGTCAGTGTGCAAACGTACTTGTTTTGTTATCTGTTGAGTTTTTGTTGTACCATCTTCAAGCTTTAATACAAACATTTGGCTCCTATGTGTGGCCATCTTTTGTTTTTCTTTCTTTAGCCATTGAATTATGTGTTTCATTAATGTGCTTCCTTAAACTATCTTCAAAATGCTTAGTGCCTGAAACATGGAAAAATGCACAAATCATCCGACTGCACAAAAAAGCTGATAAGGAGATCTAAAAAAACTACCGGCCAATAAACCTGTTGCGAATGGTCTGCAAGGTTTTCACAAAGGTACTATCAAGAAGAATGTATACAAAACTTAACAGGGCACAGCCTAACAAGCAGATTTTAGGAGCGGTTTCAGTACAATGAACGATATCCAGAGAGTGCAACAATTTATAGAGCAACATAATGAATACAACTGTCCTTTATGCATAGCCTTCATTGACTACAAAAAGGCCATTTACTCAGTGAAAAAGCAAGCAATAATTGATCCCCTGGTCAACCAAGGAATAGATAAAGCTTACATAAATATCCTCCAATCAATATGTGAAAAATGCAACTGCATCTATATTGATTAACAATGATAAAGTCCAGATCAGCATAGCAAACGGCATCTGACAAGGAGACATAAACTGCCCAAGACAATTTTTTGTTTATTTAGAAGAAAATTTCTGCAAACTTAATTGGGACGAAAAAAGGACTTAAGATCAATGGATACTACCTACATTACTTACATTTTGTAGAGGATATCATGCTCTTTTCTAGTAGTAGACACACAATACTTGTCTACTCCTATCTTGGACAGGAAATGTCAACAGATGGAAACACGATGATGGAAACTGAGCAATGAATAAAACTGGTATGGCAAGCATTTGGAAAACTTAGTAGTACTGCCACTCTGCTTCAAGCAAAAGTTTTTTGACCAGTGTATCCTCCCAGTCCTTACATATGGCTGTGAAACATGGGCACTGAATACCAAAGCCATACAAAAACTTAAAGGGATAGTAATGTTTCACAAAAACATCAGCTCCGATTAATCTTCATAGTATTTGGGCCATGGAGAGTGTTATTTCAATACTGTCAGAGTTGCAGTACAAGCGTAATTGAGTGATAAAGTATCCCCCTCCCGCCCCTTTTACCTAGTGTAAGCCACTTCCCCTCAGATGTGGAATCTGGTCTCTTGACCGGACAAATCACAACAAGGAACAATCTTCTTACTGTGATCATAAGGAAAACCCTGCCCCCCTTGACAGGTTTTTCGGTTTTTCCCTTACAATCACTGAAGATTGTCCCTCTCTGCGATCCATCCGGACAGTCTTGCTGCTCTGAGGTGAGCAGTGTTACATCAGTAAAAAGGGCGGGAGGGGGATACTTTAGCATTCAATTACTCTTATACTACAACTCTGACAGTAGTAAAATAACACACTCCAAGGCCCAAATACTATGAAGTTTAATCGGAGCTGCTTTTATTGTGAAACATTACTATCCCTTTAAGGTTACACAGAGAAATATGAAGAGGCAAGAGTTTAAACATAAGAAAATGAGACCGAAAAACATGTGCGTGGATTAATCATCAAATAAAGGTCTATGATGTAATTGAAAAACTAAAGGCCATATAGCAAGAGGACCTGATGGTAGATGGACCAAACGAATTTAGGAATGGATTCCACTCAATACTAAACTCCCAAAAAGAAGACCAGTGACAAGATGGGTGGCAACAAAAGGCACATGACTGAAGTTGTTGGAGGCTTGCTGAAGAGGCATTCATCCTGCAGTGGATCGACAACGGCTGAAGATGATGATGAAATTATATTTTCCCCCAATATTAAGCATTATTAGCCATTTATTTTCTGATTTTTGTATTTTACTGTAGTGAATGTATTATGGTTAAAAAAACCTGTATAATGTTTGACAAAATAATACCAGGACAGAAACATAATCCATTAAAACCATAGCTTTTCTGATTAATTTTGATATGTTTTTCTTCTGCAATTTATGTTAAAGGGAAATTGTTGCTGTAGCTCTAGATTATTCTTAATTTAACAGATGATATGAATTAGGTATGTGTCCTCCCTAAGACATTCCTATCTATCTATCTATCTATCTCTCTCTCTCTCTCTCTCTCTCTCTCTCTCTCTCTCTCTCTCTGTCTCCGTCTATCTGTCTGTATCACCCTGAATGAGAAATCCCATAGATACAAGCCTCACCTTTAGTTCTGCTGAGTTATTTAAATGGATATGATTTTGAAATGAAAGTGACCAGCTGGTTCTCAAACTGGGATGGTGAATTAATTCAAGGAGTTCCACAGAACAAATGTCAGTATTGTAGGACAAAGCAACAAAACAGTTTCCTGGTAGCACTCACATGATAACATATCCTATATAATAATTTGCTAAATCCTGTGTAACACCGCGTCATGCGCAGTAGACACTGCTGTGCGTGCTGCAGTAATGCGCAGTAGAGACTGCCTGCGCCATGGCTGATACAGAACTGGGCGCTCCGCTGCGCATGACTGCCCCGCGACCGGGTTGCAGTGGCACTGTGGCCCGTGTAACGGGCTGTTCAACTAGTATCCTAATAATTTATCATTGATACCAGTACAACCAACATTCAGTACATTTAATACTTATAAAAGACTAACTCACTGAATGCTAGAGAGGTCTTAAGATATGCTGGAGATCTCTCTAGTATACAACTAAATTAAATGTTTCATTGTTAGTAGAACGTTTGGATCATTGGCCTACAACATATTGATAGAGGAAAAAATGTACACATATCTGATTGCTGAAATATCTACTAGTCATTTCATTAACCAGATTGGGAGCTACTTATTATTATATTTCATTTTAATCTGCTTTAATCTTAATATCATGTAATATATATATAATGATATAAAACTGAAATTTTGTGATGCATGCACCCTATCACAATCTGTGCACATTTAATTTCTCAGTGCTGAGGTTTATTAAAAAGGTTAACACAATGGTTCTCAACCTTTCTAGTGTCGTGACCCTTTGATAAAATTTCCCAAGTCGTGGGGACCCCTAACAGTAAAATTATTTTCGTTGCTCCTTCATCGCTGTAATTTTGCTACTGTTATGTTACAAAAAAACTATTTCTAATGGTTTTAGGCAGGGGTCAAGTCCTGGGAATAGAAGTGGAAACTCACCCAAAATTTCCCCCCGCCCAAAATAAACATGTATAGCTCACATCAAGATTGTCTCTCTCTATACATGTGCGTGTGTGTGTATCATTGCATGTATGAGTGTGTCTGTCTCACTGTATGTATGTCAGTGCATGTGTGTGGTAGTTTCTGTGTCTGTGTGTATGTCTGTTTCATGTGTCTTTGTCTCTATTACTGTTGCATGCATGCACTCACATTGCCCCCCCATCATCTCCACATTGCCCTCACATTTCCCCCATCAGCTCCACGTTGCCCCCATCATCTCCATATTGTCCTCACATTGCCCCCCATCAGCTCCAACGTGACTTGATCAGCTCCAACTTGCCCTGATCAGCTCCATATTGCCCTCACATTGCCCCATCAGCTCCAACCTTCCCCCATCAGCTCCAGCTTGCCCCCATCAGCTCCATATTGCCCCATCAGCTCCAACTTGCCCCCTCATCTCCACATTGCCCCCCATCAGCTCCAACTTGCCTCGATCAGCTCCAACTTGCCCTGATCTGCTCCATCTTGCCCCCATCAGCTCCAACTTGCCCTGATCTACTCCAACTTGCCCCCATCAACTCCAACTTGCCCTGATCTGCTCCAACTTGCCCTGATCAGCTCCAACTTGCCCTGATTTGCTCCAACTTGCCCCCTCATCTCCACATTGCCCC
The DNA here is from genome assembly GCA_037306005.1 of Rhinophrynus dorsalis. Classification (NCBI taxonomy): domain Eukaryota; kingdom Metazoa; phylum Chordata; class Amphibia; order Anura; family Rhinophrynidae; genus Rhinophrynus; species Rhinophrynus dorsalis. The sequence continues at coordinate 97,248,259 of CM074723.1, read as the reverse complement.
CCATCAGCTCCAACTTGTCCTGATCAGCTCCAACTTGCCCTGATCTTCTCCATCTTGCCCCCATCAGCTCCATCTTGCCCCATCAGCTCCAGCTTTCCCTGATCTGCTCCAACTTGCCCCCATCAGCTCCAACTTGCCCTGATCTGCTCCAACTTGCCCCCATTATCTCCAACTTCCCTGATCTGCTCCAACTTGCCCCCATCATCTCCAACTTGCCCCCATCAGCTCCAACTTGCCCTGATCTGCTCCAACTTGCCCCCATCAACTCCAACTTGCCCTGATCTGCTCCAACTTGCCCCCATCAGCTCCAGCTTGCCCCATCATCTCCACATTGCCTGTCCAGTACAGTACAGCATATACAACAACCCATCCCGATTCCCAGCATCATTGCCAGACTCACTCATTCACTTACGACACTCTGTCTCTGCTCCCATCATGCTGCTCTCTCTGCATCTTCTGGCTGCGGTGCGCAGATAGGGTGCGTGTGTGCGCGCGCCTGACGTCATCATGTGAGTCAGTGAGTGGACTCCGTCTCTCCAGGTCTCCTGCGCTGCTGCCTGTGGCTCACAGTGGCTGCTTGCCTCAGTCACTGTCACATCATTTGAGAGTGAGACCACCACTTACATGTCTGAGCTTTACTAAGGTGTACCCTTTCGGCGACCCCTGGCAGAATGTCATACATTAATATGCCATGTATGCCCATCATGCTTTCTTTCAGTTTTCTAAAAAAGACAGTAATTTGAGTAATTATTTGGCACTGGCTGAGAAAACTTAAGCTGGGGTTCTCAGAATTATAGCAACATATTTTATAGATATTCCAGAACAAATATTAAGAGTAATACTGTGTTAAACACCTTAATGATAATGGTCCTATCACCCTTCACAGACCGCTAATATTGCAGTAGGTAGGCCCAAGTCTTGGGTAACCTAGTAACACACCGCTTATGGTCATCACAGTATTTATATTAGCTCTCTCCCAGTATTTATTTATGGAACCACTTCTATCATATAGAACCACCATCCAACTTACTTAACAGTACTGTGCAGGTGGATCTGGCATATTATGGTAATTTTTTGATAAATATGTTTTGGCTATAGTTCTCTTTTACCTCATTAAAGTGGTCAATTGGTTTAACAGCTTGTTAAGAAAATTTTACTGAACCTATGGAAGCTGTCTCTATTGTTAAAGTAACGTCTCTTCATAATAATCCCCATTTTCCTTACTATGTCCAGAAACACCTAATGGCCCTTATGAAATCTGCCCTTGTGCCTTTGTTCAAGTGATAACATCAACATCTTCAATCACTCCTGCTTGCAGGGCCAGATTTACCAGTAGCAAAGTAGGCAACTGCCTTGAACATCAGATTTTGTGGAGCACATAATTCTAAATTGTGGGTGTGGCCAAAGCAATAGCAACGTCTTTGCACTAGTTTTTATATCCATTTACAGGCTATTATTTAACCCCTTGGATGCTAGAGAGATCTCCAATGAAATGTAAATCAAGGCACTGGAGATCTTCTCAGCAACAAAGGGATTAACACTTTTTTTGTACTTATTATAGGTCAAGGATATTTTCTGTGCCAGGAAAAAATGTATGGAACTGGGTGGGGCATGTAAGGAGTGAGGGTGTGGCCATGGAAAGAGCTAAGGTTGCCTAGAGTTTAGTATAGGCTCCTGGGATGAAAATCCAGCCCTGTCTGCTTGTCATGTCCAAGGAGGCAGACATGACCGTTGCTACCAGTTTTTTCCAAAGTGAAGTAGACATGAACCTATATAACCATTTTTTCTGGTAATAAGAGTTACTATTTCCGTGTTTAATGGCCAAAGTTTGTGTCTTGTGGCTCTGGTAGCAACTGTTATGTCCACCTTCATAGACATGACATCCAAGGTTGATTGACATTATCGCTTGAAGATAGGAACAGGAGCCATTTGGTTTTTTTTGGCATAATAAGTTAAGTGGTAGTTCATTATCTGGAGGTGTTACTTCTCCTTTAGGATAAATGTTTTGCATATTTTTCATTTATTTATATGTTTGTGTCTGCAATAGGTTTTTGTGTCCAAGAAAGATGGCACATTAAGAGACCCTGTGTGCATATTTTTCATTTATTTATATGCTTGTGTCTGCAATAGGTTCTTAAGCACGAGGAAAGTGTTATGGAAATGACCAAGAAATTATCTGAAGCACAAAAACAGAATCAAAAAACCATTCATGAACTTGGTAGCAGAGAGGAGCAACTTAAACGTGAATGCATGGGACTGAAGGAAAAACTTAAACTCAGTTCTGAAGAGGTAAATAATTGCAACAGTATTGTTAATAACATTTGTTTCTTTTCAAACTGATACAACCTATTAGTTGAAGTCAAAATTCTGAATCTGCAACCCCTTCCCTATTACTACCCTATACAAAAATCTGTGCTTCTTGGTTTTCTCCCTGTAGTGCATCCCTATCTCTTATCTCATCCCTTCTTTCTTCCTTCCTTTTCTTCTACATTATTTGAGACTGAGCTGCAACTGAAATAAGAAATGACAACACATAATAATAACAGCCCTCATTTAACTTACTTTGCCTAGGAAATACTAATGGCCCCTATGTGTTTTGTCCTTACTCTTATAATGGTTAAGTTTTCCATGTGCAGTGCTGTGTTCTGTGGCCTGCTAGTGACTGTCATGTCTGTCCCCATGGACATTACATCCAGGCCTTATTGAAGATGTCCTTTTTTGAACAATCATACAAGGGCACAATTCATTGGGATAAGTTGAGGGGGTTATCATAAGGAGATGTTACTTATCTTTGTAGGAGATAAAAGTATGTACAGAGGCCTTCTCCTGATTATGTCCAAATGGCTAGATGTTCCTCGCTGTCTGACTGGTAGCCATTGGGGCAAATATTATTTCAAAGACGGCAATGTTGATTCCGAAATGTGTATTGGGTATGGTCATAGAAGTTCACAGTGCAAACAAGAATAATGTGTGATGTAAGGGAAAGTTAACCCCTTGTTTCTATTTCAGTGTGTGTGGTTGTAAGGCAGGATAATACAGCAATGGCAATAATAAATTGTTGACAATAGAATTTAAACAAGAGGCAGTGTTAACATCAAAGTGATCAGATGTGGAAGCATCTGTAAATGGTAATGTTTGTTGTTCTTACCATTACTTGATTGTGTGTCATCATATTTGAACATGCTGATATTTTAATATTATTCAAATCTATTTTTTGCCTTTGCAGCTTTAACAGTGTCACAGAATGTGTATATGATGTATGTATATATATATAAATATGTAATACACAATGACCTCAGCTGTGATCTGTTTTCCTGTTGAATTTCAGAATCTCCTTCTTCCTCATATAATGTGCTTCCTGCAGCCATGCAGTGGTTTTTATCAACCCTCCAGTCCTCTTTTGTGAGTGAATGCCTAGTCAGTTGTGGCTCCAGGTGCACTATCTGCCCACATCTGGAAGTGCAGCCCAGATTCTGCTTAGCTCTTAAAGAAGTAATTCACTTTTTTTTCTCTTAAAGAGCAAGAGCACCTTAATCACCCTATTTACTAAGAAGTTATCTTCAGTATTATTGTTTCCTGACCTCAGAACTTGTTTCAAATCTGTCTTGGGGTCATTTCAGGGAGTTTTAGGGACTTCTTACAGACTTCAGGTGTGTTCATCAAGATCCTCCTTACCTAACCTAGTTGCCTTCAGGTTCCAATCCAGTTATCATGGACAAGAGGGTCAGTCTCCACCCTCACATTAATTGATTCTGGTTCTGTTGGCCTATTCTTGGATTCGGCCTTCACTAACACATATGGTTTTCTCTTGAGAAGTAACGTTATCCCCCTCTTAGTGTATGCTGCAAACAGCAAACCGTTGGGTAAGTCATAATTTCCTATGAGTGGCAGCAGAATCATCTCATTGCTGCTATACTTAATCTCCCACAGCACCAGTGATTTTGGAGTTACCATGGACTCATTTACACAACCCCACCCTTGACTGGAGGTCCGTGCAAATTTCAGCATGTCTCTCTAAAGTCCTGCCATCCATACCTAACTTAACCATCTCTTCCTTCAATACTGTGACTCCAGAGCTGTACTGGGAGTTCATCAATGTGTTCTCCAAAAGAGGATAGGTTGCCTTCTCACAGGCTGTATGATTTTCCTATTAATTTGACTGACACTTTGCCTCCTAGAGGGAAAAACTACCTGTTATCTGAATATGAAATTAAATCCTTTATTGAATATATCGAAGAACAACTAGCTAGAGGATGCATCAGACATTCTTCTTCTCCTGCCAGTGCCATTTTCTTTTTTGTGTCCAAGAAAGATGGCACATTAAGAGACCCTCTGTGGACTATCGAGGTCTAAAAAAGATTACGATCAAGAGCAGATATCCTTTACCTTTAATCCCAGAACTGTTCAATATGCTTCAAGGAGCTACTGCTTTTACCAAGTTGGATTTATGAGGGGCATATAACCTTGTCCATATACTTCAGGGGGATTAGTGGAAGATGGCATTTAATACTAGATACAGATACTATGAGTATTTTGTAATGCATTAAGACTTTTCAGTGCTCCATTTATATTTCAGAACATTGTAAACAAAATATTCCATGACATGCTGTTTTTCTCACGAGATGGTCTATCTTGATGACATACTGATCTATTCCAACGATCTGAAGCTACACAGGATTCATGTCTGGACAGTCTGATGCAAACTTCACAATCATTATCTGTACGTTAAGGCAGAAATGTGTGCGTTTGAGACGAAGCAAATGCCTTTTGGGGCTATATTGTGTCAAAATCTGGTCTCCAGATGGATTCTGCTAGGTTATCAGCCATCACTAACTGGCCTCTTCCTACTACTTTGTGAGCCATTATAGCAACGTAACCCCAAGGCTCTGAAAGCCGTTGACAAATTAAAACAAACCTTTACCTCCTCCCCTATAGTACCTTATCTGGATCCAATGAAACCTTCAAAATAACAACAGAGTTAGACTGAGTTGGACAGAGGCTGGACTGAGGACAGACCACTATCAACTAGAAAAAACTACATTTGCTGTATTCAGACCAAACAAACATCTAATTTCCCCAAGCACTGACATTTGCATCTTCTATCTAACCTGCTGAACACCTGCTGCAAAGAAACCAGGATTACTTCAGAAGGCTGATTTTGAGCCTTTTTTCTGCGTCGTTTAATGCTTTCTTGGCTGTTGTGTCAGTTCAGCAGGTAGCTGAAATTCAGGATTTTGTTCCTATAAGCCTGCCTCTCTGGTCTTCCACCCTGACAGAGTGGCTCTGAGGACTCCCATAGGGTTTCTCCCTAAGGTAATTTCTGACTTTCACATTAACCAGGAAATTAGTCTTCCTTTGCTCTATTCAGCTTCTTCTAATAGGCAGGATCAGGAGCTTCATCTCTTGGATGTGGTTGGGTTCTTGAAGTACTATGTTCATTGCACACAGCTCTTTTGGAAATTTGATTCACTTTTTTATCCTTGAGGTCAGGCTGCTTGTAAGGATACAGTTACTTCTTGGATTAAGATGACCATTCTCCAGGTGTACGTCCTATGATAGTAGCTAGTGCCTTTTTGGGTTACAAGCATTCCACCAATTCAGTGGGACCAATTTGGGTCTATAAAAATTTGGCCTCTTCTGAGCAGTTATGTAAGGCAACATGGTCTTCCCTTCACACTTTTGTCAAACACTACTGTGTTAATTAGTGTTTTGGAGCCTGCTTTGCACTGAAGGTTCTGCAGGCTGTGGTGCCTGTGTAGGTTTCCTTCCTAATTCCTTTTTTGGCCAGTAGCATGTTGGTTTTCTATAGTTTATTATGTTGCTGTCCGTTGACACCTGAGATTTACATTGTACCAGTTAATTTCTGTTAGACTTGGTATGTGTCTGGAGGAGTTTTTTTTCTTCTCTACCTGGAATCTTGGTGAATACTTTGGTATATCCCCATGTTTCCTGTGTTCCACATAGGATGTAAGAGGAATTCTGATTTTTGTGTGCTTACCAATAAATCCTTTTCGTTTACTCCATGTGGAACACAGTACTTCCTTCCTGGGGGAAAACACTGGTTCAATTCCCTGTCTTGTTCCACTTCTTTTTGTTTTCTTTCAGCTTTGCTACATGTCATACTGAGGAGGGTGAAATGGTGCAGTAGAGAGCTCAGAGAATTCTCTTTGCAAGTTGCCTGCACTCCTAACGGAGGGAACTTCACTCCAGTGTACTAAGAGAAAATAGTTTATTGGTAAGTACACAGAAATACCGTTATAATAAAGAGCCAGGTGCAGCAGAAAAGCACAATATATTGTGAAATTAATACACCACATTAGCAATAACACAAATGCACATAAAATATGACACATATTACTATGATATATGTTGAGGCTAAAGCCGGAATTCTGAATAATATCACTGTAGCAGGCTAATGTGGATACTGTGAGATTGTATAAACAGTGATGTATTTAGTGTCTTTAACCCCTTAAGGGCTGGTGACATGCCAGGTCCATCACCGGTGTTTACACTCTTAAGAACCGGTGATGGTCCTGGTACATCACATTCCTTTTACTTCAAGACCAGAGCGGTCTCTTTCAGACCCCTTCTCAGTGCTCCAGTACATGCAACAGGTCATGTATGATGGCGTGTCAGCAAGGATTAAAATGGTCCTTAAAGGGATAGTAATGTTTCGTAATAAAAGCAGCTCTAATTAATCTTCATGGTATTTGGGCCTTGGAGAGTGTTATTTCAATTCTGTCAGAGTTGTAGTTCAAGAGTAATTGAATGATAAAGTATCCCCCTCCCTCCTCTTCTACTGATGTAACACTGCTCAGCTTAGAGCACCAGGGAGTGTCCAGGTAGATTGCAGAGAGGGAAAATCTTCAGTTAAGATAAAGGAAAAAGCTGAACAACCTGTCAAGGGGGGCAGAGTTTTCATTGTTCTCACTGTAAGAATATTGACCCTTGATATGAGCTGTCTGGTCAATGGACTGGATTCCACATCTGAGGAGTGGGGGCTTACACTAGGTAAAAGGGGCGGGAGGGGGAAACTTTATCATTCAATTACTCTTGAACTACAACACTCACAGTAATGAAATAACACTCTCTATGGCTCAAATATTATGAAGATTAATTGGAGCTGCTGTTTTTGTGAAACATTACTATCACTTTAATGGAAGGTAACTTCCCTGGACTGCTGGTCCTTAAGGGGTTAATATGATCCCCCAAAAAAACAAAACATAGGCATTAGTAGCTCACAAATGTTGCAAATTAATTTTCAGTATGTCCTGTAAGGTAAGGCATATATAATCCTCAAAAAATCATCCTTTATTCCGAGTAGTAGCTCTCTCAGCATTATAAACTTTCAGTCCTAATTGTCCATGTCCTCCCCACAATTTTTTTTTCACATGCTGAAGGAATTGAAACTACAAGTGACCACCTCATTCCAGTTGACTGTGTACGGGATCTGATTTCACAGGTTCAATAAGAATTATGCAATTTTTTTGAAAGCATCTACTTTATATTTCAAAACAACCTTTACTGCACTTACTGTAAGGAAATCCTTGCCTTTGGTTTAACCTAAAGTACCTTTACTCCAGTATTAATGCATGTCCCCTTGTTGTTTTTTTTTTCTCATCTTGAGTAAAGCATTCCCCAGATAGTTGTTTATATTGGCTTGAATAGTAAATAGTAATCATGTTTCCTCAGGGCTTTCACACATGCAAGTTTGGTGTACCATATGACATTTTTATAGTGCAACATTTTTGTAGCAAAGTTTTCCCACCATCCCATTCTCGCTCTCTCTCAGTAGAAACAGGAATGATCTCAATATGATTCCACTGAGATCATTAGTACACATTTGTAGCTGCATTATCACACTGTCTGAGTAAAGCTGCTGCATACTGTCTCTGAAACAATTACTGAATATGTTTCCTGTGTGAAAGGGGCCTTAATTAAACAGATAGTAATGTTCAGATATTACTGCAACTTGATTTGTCTATATAGTCTTCATTTTATTTTGATTAAAAGTATCTCCCTCCCGTCCCTTTTCCTTATGCCACTATGCCTCCCCTCAGAGCAGCCAGCTGGTCCAGATGGATCACAAGTTGATGAGAGACAATCTTCTGTCAGCATAAGGGAGGCAGGGTTTTCCTTATACCGATAGAATGAAGATTGTTCCTTTTTGCGATCTGTCTGGTCAAGGGACGGGGAGGTCTGAGGGGAGATAGCATTACATATGGAAAAGAGGTTGGAGGGGGACACTTTTAATTAAAATAAAATGAAGGCCACAATGTTATGAGCAATTAGAAAGGTATGTTTTGTTATAAAAAAACATATTGAAGAATCCAGATAGCAGTAATATCTAAACATTACTATCTCTTTAATAAATTCTATTGTTGACCATGCACAAACACTTTGCTTCTTTAAATGGCAGTTGGATATTTTGGGAGGAGCCTATTAACGAGGCTAATAAAACCTGTTTGTGAGACAGATACAAAATTATGCCATATTTTTGTCTCCTTGCTATAATACAGTAAGGTTCAATGTCTCTAAGGGGAGCTATACATATTAAATATTAGTTTTTAATATAGTTAAACATGTCCATTTCCCCATCCCTTTTACTCCCCAGTTCAGACGATAATAAATGTCAGTATATCTGCATGATGGGTTGATGGACCTTCCGTAGGTGAAGACATGACTCAGTTTGTCTCCTCAATGTAGAAAATTCCTGCTTCTCTTGATACTATTGTTACTGTATCTGAAGTTTGCGGACTGATTCTCAATGCATTTCATAAAAAAACACATATATACTCCTTCAAGTTGCACACCTGGTTGAAATTCCCATAGGTGAAGACATGTCTTAGTATATGTTCTCAATGTAGAAAATTCCTGCTTCTCCTGATACTAATGTTACTGTATCTGAAGTTTGCTGATTGATTCTAAATGCATTTCATAAGAAACATGTAGGCACTTCTTAAAGCTGCACAGCTGGTTAAAATTCAATTGCACTATTTATGATCACTTTGGAGCCTCAATGTGACATTCATTAAAAACTAGTGATATCTTATTGTATATGTTAACATTTTATCCACTCTGGTACAGTGCACCTCATTTATAGATGCATCATCAACATCATCATCATCATAATACAGTACTAACATATAAATTAAATGGTGTATAAAAATGACCAATGCCCTTTAGACATATTCATGGTAATTGATTCTGCAACTTTTTTTTCTCCTTAAGGACCAAAAGGGTGAGCAAAACTTCTTCTCCTCAAGAGGTTAAACATTGTTAACCCTTTGAGTGCCAGAGGACTATGCAACACATTGCAACGCAACATGATTCATACTCCTCTGGCACTCAAAAGGTTAAGTCAATATTTATACTCCTGGGGTGAAAAGTATGCAAAGTATATATCTTGCATTGTCTTGGGGATGTCTCTAGCATACAACTGGTCAATCTAGTTATTCTAACCTAATCTATAGATGTCCTTGCAATATTTAAAATGTGGGAAAAACTATGAGCACTGTAAAATAGGCTTGAGGAACATGGGATAATTTTACTTAAAGCAATAGTCAGATCCATTGCTCCACAACACTGGAGCTGATATACTAAACAAAAGTGGTGGAAGTTAGGGGAAAACCAGGTGCTTCACAGTCAACTATTAGAAATCCCCAGTGAATTAATGTTTGCGTTATGTAATGCTAGACATGTCTCCAACTCGCCGCAAAGCAATGTGTTCGAGACATTTCTGTCTTTCAATAGGTTAAAAATACCTTTTAAATAATGGAATTTTGACAAATGTTAATTTATTCCCTATGGTGTCTTTGGTTTGCTCGGGAATTGCACCATTCTCCCTTAGTACAGTAAAGAAGCACATGACCAAGATCCTAGTGCCTGGACAATAATGGGAGGTTAATTCATCCTTGCAAACTGTTCAGGTTATGAGAAATTCAGTACTGATATTAATGTTACATAGCTGCTGCCTATATGATTGCAGGAGCCTCACTTGACTGTGAAGATATCATTCCTCCACTGGTGTGTCTATATTTCCGTTAGAAACTTTATTTTATTAGAGGTTTTACAATCCTATTGCTAGTTTTATTTTACAAGAGATGTAATACATCTAAATGTTTTATTCAGTTGATTTAGAAAACCGCTCTTAACCATTAATAGTAACGCTAATGCAAAAATATTTAGCCGAGTGATTCAGTGAAGGGAATCAATATTCAGGTTTAAGACTCGTGCTCCTTACGCTTTACCAAGTTGAGGCTTTTACTGTAAAGTTAATGTTTCAATCCCATGGAGTCTTTAAGAAGATAAAGGTCCCTAAGGGACTGAAACTTTTACTTTACAATAAAATCCATAACTTGGTTATATCCTACAAGTGTACGTGCACACAAACTGTCTGAGATGAAAGGGCCCTTGTTCTACTCCCTTTATTGGTGTGTCAGAACTCAAAATGCAGTCCCTCTTTCATCGGCAGGTCTGCTTCCAGGGATTCAGATCTGTTGATGGGGCACTACCAGAATAATAACTGCCCTCCAGCACTTTGGCTGGACAGCCTTCAATTTTCATCGGGTTGTCAACCCCAGGAAAATTACAATACTTAATTCAGAGGTTTCTCCCTGCAGTTGCTGTTTAGGACGAAGCTTGGAAATAGTCCTGCTCGTAGGAAAAAACTGTTCCTACTCTGCTGGGCTAACTTTTATATTTTAAGGACTACACAATCTGTCAGGTGGTTTGAAGGGTGATCACATTGCTCTATTGATCCCAGACCTCAAGCACTCAGCAAATATTCCTTCACTATCCCCAGCCTATGACCACTGACATACTGTTCCCACTGTATTCATATGCTGCTATTCTTAACCTAGTAGCAACTTTCTATTTACTTGCGGATTCGGTGCTCCAGTTTATCAGAGGACCAAATCCAAAGTAAATTGCTTCTTTCAGGTTCAGTGCCATATTGGAATGCCAGTAATACAGATTGGAGGGGGACAATACATTTAATTGAAGAGTGCAAGTCCTTATTTTCAGATGCAGTTTCTCTGCCTGATTACTTTCTATCCTCTGTTTTCTCACTTGTGCACAGGCAAAGCAACAGAACATCAAAATGTAATCAACTACAGAAGCCACATTAAATGTAAGGACCGTTCAGCTGAAAGTAATATATTAACCCCTTCTCTCCCTCACTCCACTAGAAGTCACAGCAGCCCACATATACTGTGTGATAATCCAACCCATACACTGTTTGACACCTCAGCCTTGTTCCACTTCCACTAGTAGCCAACCTAATATGTCAGCAGCACCAGTCTTATTCTACTGTCCTTCTGGTAGTCACAACAACAATCATACAAGCACTAACTCATACTGCCTTCTTGCGCCAGTAGCCACAGAACTTCACATACACTATCTGACACCCCAACCTTGCTTCAATGTACACTGATTACCAGAAAACCCTTCATACACTTTCTTACTCCCTAACCTTTTTATACTGTTCCACTGGTAGTCACAGAGGCACATGTACACTGTGTGCCGCCAGTCTTGTTCCACTGTCCCACTGCTAGTCACAGAGCCACACATAGCTTTTCTCACAACCCAGCCTTGTTCCACTCTCCTCTGGTAGTCACAGAGCCCCACATACACTGTTTGCCACCCATCCTTCTTCTTTTGTTCCTTTGGTAGCCACAGAACAATACATACACTGTCTTCCACTCCAGCCTTGTTCTACTGTGCTATTGATAGTCTCCAATCCACTTGCACTGTCTGACACACCACACTTTTCCTACTAGTAGCCACAGAACCACACACACATGGTTTGCTCCCCCTCCTTGTTCAACTGTCCACTGGTTGTCACAGAATCACACATACACTGTCCGAGTCTCAGCTTTGTTCCTTTTTCTAATAGTTGTCACAGAACCACACACACACCCTGTCTTCCAACCCAGCCTGTTTCCATTGTCCCACTGGTAGCCGCACACAAATACATCTGTGTGACACTCCATTCTTGTTCCACTATCCAGTGGTTGTCACAAGACCACACGTACACATTCAGAAACAACATTTTAGAACATTCCAATTCATGCGACTAGTGACTGCTAATATTAACAATTACTGTGGCTCTACTTAGGGTGTGATGCCTATAATTCAGCTCTTGACTCTATTTGCTTTTGACATGCCTGTAATTAATATGGATCTTTGATTTCCCCTCTAAAATCATTCTCCCACCTACAACCCATCACAACCTCAGTGTTCACAAAGTATTGTTCTCCCAAGACCCACAGCTTGACTGGACCCACAGCTTGACTGGACCACTGCACTCAAAAAGAATTTGTTCACCCACCCACTGACCTGCAGTTCATTGTGCAGGAGACAGTTACACCCCATAGAACCCACTTCTATGTCCCCTTACCTTCCTCTACACTGTAAACTCTCACGAGCAGGGTCCTCTGCAGAATTGCAGAATAAGATGGCTATATATATATATATATATATATATATATATATATATATATATATATATAAATAATACAGAATAATAAAGTGGGGAAAATGTAAAAATCAGCCCTATTTTTCCTGTATCTCCATCTTTTGTAAAAATTTCACACCAGTCTAGGACAAGAAATACAAAATTCCTCACTTATAAAATTGAATGCCTTGACTTCCCTTTCTTCATGTCTGTGTTTTTTACAACCATTTTAGTGAAAATATATCATATTTGAAAAAGTAAGAAAACCAATTTATTGATAGTTTTGTGACCCTGGCACTCCGTACAGAATTCCATTTGATACTAATGAGGCACCATTTTATCTTGGGCTGGCAGTAGGTACTCAGTACAGTGTAACACACTATGCTTTCCAAAGACATCTGTATCTTTGGAGTGTGTGAAATGTACAGGCCATGCATGTGCATAAACCAATACATAATTAGGGTAAATGTACTCATTGGATGCTGGGATTTTAGAAATAATTGTGACTGTAGCTACAAACTCCCTCTGAATTCTTCCCTTCCAGGTTAAGAGGCTGTGTTATTCTATGTTCCCAAGATAAAGAAATACATTTATGGGCCGTATGTTCAAAAGAAAAGCGGAGGTGTACTGGGGAAAACCATTTGCACTATAAGGGGCATCCAAAAATTCCCCTTGATTTAAATGGGGATTTTTAACCCCTTGAATGCTAGAGTGGACAATGGTGTTTGCTTTGCAATGTGTTGGAGGCCTCTCTAGCATTCAAGGAGTTAAAATCCCCAATCACATAATTGGGAGTTATAGTTCCCCCTATAGTGTAAATGGTTTTCCCCATAAAGGAGTGATAAAGAGATGATAAAGAGGAGAAGACTTGTCCAGTGATATCACTTCTCCAGTTCCTGTGTTATTCTATGGAACCAATGTATTAAGATTTCTCCAACTCTGGGGATGTTAGTGCACAGGTTCTATAGAATATCATAGGAACTGGAGATGTGATATCCATGGAGAAGCCATCTCTACTCTATCACCTCTTTATCATGCCTTAGTGCATAACCCCCTTTTCTTTTGATCATATGTCCCTTGTAATAGTCTCGTCCACACTCCATGCTCCAGATGATTATACAAACTCTGGCTGCAGAAATAAAAGATAAGATGTTTATTTGGCCAGCTAGACACTGACATATCTGGTTGACTCATTGGGTTGACTCTGGCACTCAAAGGGTTAAGAAATACTCACGTTTTCCTTTGAACATATAGCTCTATGTTTATGTATCTATATATTATGCGCAGCTCTTTACAAAAACACTAATAAAAGTGCAATTCAAAATATACAGAACAGGTATAAAAGCAACAAGCTAAGTTGTGATCATTGCAGTTTTTATTGGTAGGGAAGTGCAACCAAGTGAATAACACATTGGGAATATGACCCTGTTCTGAAGAGCTTGTAAGCACAATTAGTGTGGAACGTGTAAGGCAGGGCCATTTGTGACCCTTTGGCATGAGCAATCTGGCCATTCATGCAATTCAATTACATGTGGCTTGTTGCAAAACATTATAATCCTGAGCTGATTTTAACAATGAAGAAAACATTTAATGCTAAGTATTTAAATGTATGAATAATGTGAGGCAGCATAGAAGCCTTGCTATGGATTCCATAAAATAGTCCATAGCTGCTCTCATTTTGTGAACAAAAAGAGTGTATATATTAATGATGTTGTATTATGTAGTAGTATTTGACCCTCAGTTGATTTTAATTTGGTCAGTCTGCTCCTCAGGAATAAACTTTTGTATACCCTTTCTCACATGCTCTTTGCCTCATCTACTTGTGAATTTAGATTTTAGAAGTCGAAGTTTGTATATTCCGCTAGAGCTTGGAGCGCAGGACTATTTCTTTGTCTTGGACGCACAGTATTACCAAATGGAGGGCTTGAGTCCCTGCACCCTAGAACAAGAACAACATTAGACAGTGGGCTGTGTGTACAAGAACATTTATTGTTCACCACTCCTGTCAGCTAGAGGCACCGGGAAGATCGAGCCACTTCTGTGCTGAATGTGTTCCCAAGTAAGGGAGGATCACAAAAAGTGTTTCCCCATCTTGCATAAAAACAGAACTGGCAATTTTATATATCTTATAGGACAACTATCATGCTTTCTAAGTCTGCTCCGTAAAAAGCCCAGGGCTACAGAACCACTTCTATCAAGGGTGAGCGATCTTACCTTCTTGGCTAGAATGGAGAATGAACATGTAAGTACGTGGCTTTCCGTGGGCAGCCTCCTTAGACCTTCTGTGTCTGGGCCAAGCCTGAACTATGACACTTCAGTACTGCAGTTCATTTTCTTCTTATGAGAACAGTGAGGGAACTCATTGGTTCTTTAGCCCTTTAAGAACCAGAGGGTTGCACAACCCTCTGTTCCTTAAATGGTTAAGTTCTATCAAGATAAACTTTCCCAGATAAAGCACTCCTCTGGCACTCAGTGAGTTAAATCAATGGTAATATTTATCCCCTATGATGCAGTTGGTTTGCCCAATAATTACTCACTTTGCTCATAGTGCCATTGACTTAACCCATTGAGTGCCAGAGGAGTACAACACATTACTCTACAAAATACTGCATACCCCTCTGACACTGAAAAGGTTAAATGGGACTTTCAACCCTTTAGCCCTTTGAATGCCAGAAGGGTATCCAATGCATTGCAAAGTGATCATTTAACTCATGATGTGCCAGAACCATCACTGGTCCAAAGGACCGTAATCTGTGACAATCCTGGCACATCCATAAACATTAACGAGTTAAACATGGAGCAGAGGGAAAGAATGCATTGAAACAACCATGTACTACCCAGCCATATACTAACCAACCATGTACTACCCAGCCATGTACTACACGACCATGTACTACCTGACCATGTACTACACAGCCATGTACTAACCAACCATGTACTAACCAACCATATACTAACCAACCATGTACTACCCAACCGTGTACTACCCAAACATATACTAATCAACCGTGTACTACCCAACCATGTACTAACCAACCGTGTACTACCCAACCATATAATAACCAACCATGTACTACCCAAACATATACTAATCAACCATGTACTACCCAACCATATACTACCCAGCCATGTACTACCCAAACATATACTACCTAAACATATACTAATCAACCATGTACTACCCAACCATGTACTACCCAACCATGTACTACCCCACTGACCTTATCTTGGCACAGTTGGAGTTAATGGTAGAATGTTCAGTTTCTTTGTAAAATGGTGTTAGGCAGGTATAGGACTAAGGAATTGGATCCATATTTATAATAAGAAAGTGGAGTTATTATGGTGTAAACCAAATACACTATAGCGGACAAATAAAATACCTGTTAAATTAAGTTGGGCTTTTAACCCCTTGAATGTTAGAAGGTTCTGGCATTCAAGACATTAAAAAGCTCTATTCAAGTGCATGGGAATTCAGGGATTTGTATCTTGTCCTCTATGGTGCAGTAGGTTTACTCCAGAATATCTCTAGTTTGCTTTTATAAATATGGGCCTTGGTTTAGTACAGAACCCTTAGATGCTGCAATAATTGGAATATTATGGTTAAACATACCATTACTGTCAATATGACAAAAGCTAGAGTAGCAAGGGGAGGCAAGGGTGGGCACTTTCCCCCTCCATTTAAACATAGAGGCTGGATGGGCTGACCTGGAGGTAATATTATTGCTTTGCTCCCCCCCCCTCCTTCCTGGAAAAAATGTCTACGGAGACACCCATGGCAATGTAGTCTAATTTATTTAAGTGAATGTTTTATCCCTTTAAATGCTCGTCAGGCCTCAACACATTGCTTTGCACCATGTTGAGGAACCCCATGAATACTAGAGTACACCAAAGCATTTGTCTGGAACGTGCTGGAGACCTCTCCAGGATTCAAGAGATTAAAAGCCCCATTTATATCAACTGGATTGTCATGTGGTACTGTTGCTTTGATCAAGAATTACTACTCATTAGGTTCCTGCATATGGCCCTATGTAATTTACCGAAAAAGTAAAATGATGTAGACTATAATGTCAAGTTGTACAAACAAAGTAAAGTTCCCATGTTTTTCTACAATGAATGAGAACTTCTCTTGGACTTTCTACGTTATGGTGGCATATACCAATGGCACTCAGACTGTGCTCTTTGGGATCCCAGGGTTCTTTAAATAACTTCAAGGGTTCATAGCACATATGTAAATAATAATAACCAGTGGAACAAGGGTGAAGTGAGAGGCAACAGTTATGCAGTCAGTGTATGAGTGGTTGTGTGACTACCAGTGGGTGGTAGAACAAGTCTGGGGGTAGCAGACAGTGAATGTGTACTTCTGTGACTACCAAAGGACAATGCAATGACCGACAATGAATTTGTGGTTCTCTGAATACCAGAGCACATTGAAATGCCAGACAGTATATGTGTGGGTTTATTTCTGCAAGTGAACATATGGTAGATTAAAATATTTCATACAATGCATTTTCACCCCTGTTAAATTTCAGTTACGTGATAAATTACCTGATAAATTTTAGTATTAGTACTAAGTTACCTACTAGAACCTATTATTATACAAAATTCTCTTGCAAGAGCTCTCAAAATCACCTCTGTTTTATTTCAAACAAGTTAGTGATATTTCGCTTGGTCAGTTTATGCAAATGCACTAGTACTAACAGAGAGTAGCAGTTGAGATGGAGAAAAGTGAATTGTTAGTATCTGACATCAGGCATGTCTGTCAGGCTTGCATTAATTGACAAAATAAAATAAAAATGGTTAAAAAATGTAGGTGCTTTTGAAAGCTATTTCAGAATAATAAAGTGACAATTTGTTGTGTTGTTAATCTCTCTAGTACCCAAGGACTTAAAGGGTTTTATTTTAAGCATTCCCAGGGTCTTATTTGGAACTTATAGGTTCAACAGAACCTCAGGCATATACTGAATATTTTAATTTATGTCTATGTGTTCTACAGTGTAATAGGTTCAACCATTATTACATGGACTAATGTGTCCAACACCTATTGATCTGCAACTTCAAGTATTAAAACACTTTTTTTTTGGTCTAGCAAGCCTGCAAGTGTCTTAATGCAGAGGTATTGCTACTGGAGAATTTCCTAGTGAATCTTATGCAGTAAAATCACAAGGGAATGGAATTACTTGTATCAGTTTTATGAGTCTCCACATGTAAAATCACCAAATAAATTTCCTCCTAAAATAGTCATACGCTCACATTAAAACTGCCTTCAATTGTTGGCTTCTCCTCTACAATAAAATAACAGTTTGTACTTGATAACTGTTTGGGTTTCTTCCTAGCCTTTCTTGGAAGCTTGAGTTGTACAACTTTAATTGGTCTCTTGTCATGAAACACTGAAATCAAACACGCAAGGAGGCTACTTAAAAATAAGTGAGAGCAGCCACCAAAGGAAAATAATGTCTAGTATCTCATCCCTTTAGTTTATTTTACAGGGTTTTTTATTTGTTTTTATTTTACTCTTATGATAGCTAGATTTTAATTGTGAATTGTGTTTATGCCATTATTATCCTTTGGGCCTTATGCAGAAAAAGATGAGCAATTCTGAAACATAAAAAATGCATTACGGAGGACATATACAATGTGCCCAAATTCCTGTTGATCTAAATGGGGCTTTTAACCTCTTAAATGATAGTGATATCTCTAACGTATTGCTTGTAAGTCAGTTAGAAATCGTACTTACCTTTATGGTCCATTTGGTTTGCTGAAGAACTACACAGGGGTTATGAACCAAGGTGTGATAAAAAGGAGATAATGTCTCCAATGATATCACTTCTCCAGTTATTATTCTATGGAGCCTGTGCATTAAGATATCTCCCACTAGAAAAAAGTTATCACAGCTTAATGCATCTCCTCTTTTTCCTTTGGCATAAGACCCTTTATGTATAAAGAGCAACATATCTGACCTAGCTGTTTAATGGGGAATAGTGTAAATGTAAGATGTACAACAAACCAAAATCTGTCCATCTATTTCCCAGTTCAGCTGCTGAAGGGAGCATATGCTCCTAAATGATCCCCTCTGTCCCTTTGCACACTAAATTGGAGATATCTATGCAGGTAATTGGGCAGTCAAGTAAGTCCAGATAACAAAGTATTAATGGAGCAGAAACATTTTTATGAAAATCTATATATTATAGGGCTTTTCATGCAGAATAAAATAAGGGTACTCCCACTGCTGTCAGTTGTTTTATTCAAGTTATATAATTTCCAGAAAGTGAATTACAGTGTGATTACTTCCTGAAATGGCAAACTGTCAAAATCACTCAGCATTTTCTATCACATTCTCTGAAGAAATGTTTGTCATTGACTCTCCTCTCCCAGAACATGCAACGGGATAACTGAAATTTGGGCTATATTAGGCACCATTACTTTTTTAAAAAAAAGTTTAAACTGCAATAACTCTGGAAATATGCATCTATCATGGAGTACCTTTCTTTTACTTGCCAGGAGAACACATAAAAACTAGATATGCATTATATATTATTGCGCATTTGAGAGACAACAATAAGAGGCTCAATTCTGTCATACCTGGTAAAACATGCATTGGTACCAAAAAGAGTTACATCCGGTACACACATTGTTCTACAGTCAGGATTCTATTCCTTGGCTAGCATCCTCCGCAACAAGTGTTGGTTGCATGAACACACATTGCAGCCAAACGCCTGTCACAGTTTTCTTTTCTTGCAACTCTTTCTAAATAGCACAGAAATGGGAACAGCAAAGGAAACTAGCTAACACTCGATTTTTGACACAGTGTCAGACATTAACTTGAGTTAGTTCACAGTCAACTTTCCCCACCTTACCAAACACTAACATTAAAAAACTCCCCCACCCCCACTGCACCTAGCACTACCAATACAATACCCCCCCAGTCTTGACACTAACTTGCGCCCCCCTGCCCTCTCCCCACACTTTTAACAATTATCACACGTGATGTCGGTGGTTTTGTGCTGTCCACTGTGACCTGATCCTCCTGCATCTTCTTGCTAAATAAAATAGATATTAAAAATAAACCTTATGTCCCACTGCCACAGATCGCCCCCCTTATACTGCTTGATCTGTTACCTAATCCAGAGTGAGCAACAAATGAACAGGGATTGTCTTTTATATGGCTAGTTCCTGTTCAAATGGGTGGGATGTGGGGTTACTCAGGACATGGAACATGCCCTAGAATAACCTCACCTCCCAGCCAATCAGCATCTAGCTTGAGGGATCATGGATGTCTAACTTTATTCCTCCATCTATTCAATGATTAGGTAGCTAGAGGGTTGACGTTATAAGCATCCATGTCCCCTCCAACTAGATGCTTATTGGCAGGGAGGTGAAATTACACTAGAGCACGTTTCAGGCCCTATGCAACCCCCACATCCCAGCCAATGGAAGCTTGGGAGCTAATCTGAACAGGGATTGGCCATATAAAAGCCAATCCCTGTTCATATTTTACTCACTCTGGCTTAGACAGTGGCGTGAGCAATACTAAATGGGTGATTTTCTTACTTTTTATTTTGTAGAGGCGGAGTTGGTGGTAGGGTATTAGGGGTTTTTGTATGTTTATTTTATTTAGTGAGACTATGCAGGAGGACTAGGGTGTAGAGGACACTGCTAGACCACTGACATCAAGATGCAATACTTGTTAAATGTGTGGGGTGGGGACACAGGGGATTAATTTGTTTTGGTGGCGTGGTGGTGTTACATTTGTTTATTTTATATATATATATATATATTGATGAATCAATATGAAGCTTTTGGCCCCCATATCACTAAATCTGTGGGTTACTAGTGTAGGGTTGCCTAGTTGCTCATGCATGTGTATAATGAATATAGGTCAGAGGTTCTCAACCCGTGCCCTCAGTGGCCACTAACAGGCCAGGACTTAGGAATTTCGCTGCTAGAACACGTGTGTTGATCAGAGGCTCAGTCATATTGATTAACTCTCCTGTGTTCTTAAAAGGAAATTCTCAAATCCTGGCCTGTTAGTAGCCACTGAGGGCACGGGTTAAGAACCACTGGTGTAGAGCCCTATCTCATTAAAGTAGTGACTGAATATATATAATGGCTATGAAGAGGAGCATTCTTTAAGGGTGCAGACCTCAACACTGACTGTTCCTGTTCATGAATATTATGTACAACCATTATCTACAAGTGAAAAAAGCTGCACCTTCCATTGTCAAAGTTTCTGCCCCAGTTGGGGTAGGCCCTTCATTGAGATGTCAAAAAGGCCCTAGCTGACAATACAATCTGCAAGTTTTTCATCATCAATAAGAATACCTCAGTGGTAATGAGTGATAATGAGTGCCAGAGGTGTGTGAAATGCATTCCACAGCCCTCTGGCAAATAAAAGGTTAACTTTTACTACTCTATATAGAATCTTACTGATTTCATTGATGGCTTACCTCAGGCTAAAATAGGCTCATACCATACAGATGATTCAATTACAGAAACAGTGCAGTGAGGCTCATGTTTACTAAAGCACAAAATTAAGCTTCATTTTTCACATGTTAATTCCCTTTACATTGAGGCTGATGTGATTAGAAAAATTGGAACAATTCAGCTGCACCATAGAGGATAACTAAAATTCCACCAAATCCCATTGATTTCAGTGGGGTTTTTAACCATTTGGATACGACTGGAGACCTCTAGCATTCAAGTGGTTTAAAATCCAGTTTCAGTTAATTATCATTTTAATTTCTCCAGTGTGGTGCAGTTGGTTTGCCCCAACATTGCTCCAGTTCCACTTAGTACATTGTGTACATTACTAATTGTGGATGATGCACCAAAGCGTGATAAAGAGGTGATAAAGTAGTGATATCACTTCTCCAGTTCCTATGTTATTCTATACAACCTATGCATTAAGATCTCCAAAGCTGGATAAATCTTAGTGCGTTGACTCCATAGAATAACGTAGGAAATGATGAAGTGATATCACTGGAGAAGTCTTCTCCACTCTCTTTATCACCTCTTTATCACTCCTCAGTGGATCTCCCACCTTGTGTTTATTCCTGTTAATTTATTATTTACTAAAAAAGTAAATAGAAATGTACACAAATTTCAATGCACTAACAATAATAATAATAATTTTACAGTAACTGTAATAATAACTGAGTTAATCCCCTCCCCCCACCAAGCCCCCCCACCAAAAAAAGCTGCACATTAAAATTGTATACAACAATCTTTGATAATAAACAATGTATTCTCATAGCACAGCTGTAAAATAGCCTGCCAGGGACATGTGGGAAAGAACTGAATTTTTGCAGGATGTTTTATGCAAATGTGAAGTGTGTTTTAATCCTTTCCATGCCAGACAGGCACCCAGTGCATTGCAGTTCAATGCTTTTGATACCTCTGACACTCACAGAGTTAAGCAGTTTCCTATGTAGTGTCAATATGCCTGTACAGCTGGCTTACAAACTGAATTACATGAACAAATGAATGCTTGTACATACTGACAAATGTGTTTTAATTTAACCCTTTAGTTCCAGAGCAGTGACCAATGAATTATGCCAGTGGTATCATCAGTAGGGGATTTAGCCCTTTGAGTGCCAGAGGGGTAGGCAACGCATTGCTTTAGTATGATGATTGACTCTGAGGCTTTTTTTGTCCAGCAGTTGTGTACCTGATTGATCATCTTAACTTTGCTTGGCTTTTTTTTCTCAGGCCATTTCTCCTGACTTTTAGGAGGCATCACTTGAGGTTTAACCCTTTAATACCAGAGGGGTATGGAAAACAATGCTTTGCAATGTTCCATACCCCTCTGGAATTCAAAGGGTTAATCTTGACTGCAACTCCTATATTTTAACTGCTTCCCTTGGGAGCTAAAATGTCATTTGTGTCCTACAGTTCATATATATTTGTAACATGGGTTGCTCATGTTATGACTCACTGAGACAATTGTGGGTTTTAAATCTCATTTATTTTTATTATTGTACTTATCATTTGTAGGGGAATAGTCCTACCTCCAGGCACCTATATAGATTTCTGTAATGTGCGCATATAGAATTATTGTGCAAAGTGGTCTTTAGAATTCTGGTTTTACAGTGTCTTTGAACCAAAACTAAACACACCAATGTTTATTTCTCAACATGACTATTTGTATCTTGTAGTCTTATATAGTTTAGTGCACATTAATTAACACTGCCATCAACTAAGGGAATATATTCTTGGAACTAGCTCTGAGGGGCTAATGTTTTTGTCTTGTTTGTGTTTGATTTTAACAGTTGTAAATACAAGTTAAATCTTAAATAGCTGTAGTATAACAACTGCTGAAGGAGGCTGTTTCCTACCCCTTCCCCAAGTGCCTTTGTCCTGATTTTTCTACTGTGCACATACATTTTACCGATATTTTAGATGTTACCTTGAATGTTTTTTCATTGTTTAGAATCATATTTATCTTTTGGTGAATGTTTGTTTGTGAATGGTTTCTTCTGCTGCAATCTCATCTTATCTTTTAGATGTTTTTATTAAATGTCTGACCTTCTCATTTCCCTTCTGAGTGACTTAAGAAGCATAGAAAAGCTTGCATATATGTTTTTCTGTATGGGATAAAACAATGAATCAGACTGTTAACAAAAGTACCTAGGTATAAGTGCATGCTTTTCTCCTAAAGCACTCAATAGATAAAAGCACCATGTGAAGACCTCAGCTCTAATGGAATTATTCAACAAGAACTTAAAACTACCAATTGTTATATTAATCAGTAGCTGAGAAGTAAATGCCTCTCTAACAAATGTATATATTTTTTTCTATAGAGTGGTGTAATGTATTTAGTTAAACATAAAACATTTAAATGCAAACACGCTCATTTAGGGCAAATGTGATATAAAAAATATAATTTTGAGACTGTTATATTGTATTTAGTAACTTAAATCATAAGTCCAACTTTTTTGCTTTTAGGAGAAAAGTGTACACACACACACACACACACACGCACACACACGCACACACACCACTTATGGGTATCTTTATAAAGGTAGCTTCCAGAACATTGATATTGTAAACACTATCAACTACAACAGCTTTAAAGGCCCATGAATGCTTTTCTTATATCCCAGTGCAAGCAAAAGTGCACCTGGGCCTTTGATACTTTAGCATGGGTTTTGTCCAGCCACACTCACATTCTGATTTGTGTCCAGCTCAGTCCCCATCCCTATCCAATAGAAAAAAACAGCTGCTGGTTTAGGGTGTTTGCTTTGTTTAACATATCACAGTAATTTGACTATATTATTTTCCAGTTTATATATACATTTACTGGCCCTTGGATGCTAGAGAGGTATCCAGTGCAATGCAGACCTCTAGTATCCAAGAGTTTTCATACTTGTAGGGTATGTGTATTTATATATATATATATATATATATATATATATATATATATATATAATCATTATCATCATTTTCAGCTGTTGTCAGTCCACTTCAGGATGAAGGCCTTCTCAGCAAGATTCTAACAACCTTGGTCCTTTGCTTTTTGTTGCCACTGCATACCAACAAATTTGGCAATTTCATCTACCCATCTTGTCTTTGGTCTTCTTCTTGGGCATTTAGTATTGAGTGGAATCCATTCCAAATTTTGTTTGGTCCATCTGCCTTCAGGTTTTGCTGTCTGTCAAGATCCCGGATGGGCAGCACCACTTACTCCTGGTGTCACTGGCTAGTGGTACTGCCACTGGGCTCTTGGTTACTGTTGGGCAGTGCTGCTTTATGAATGCATGCATTCATGTCCTCCTCACCACAAAGATGTGTGCGTCCCTTGGCTCCGATGTCATTGGCAGGCAACCAAAGCTATGCTGTGGGTGCTGGGACTGGCATTCTAGATGGCCTCTGTTTGAAACCTGGTGGGTTTGTGCTCCTGTGTCCACACCATGGCGCCTGTGGGTCCCTATATAATTTTTGGCTTCCCCATTCTCTGGACTCAGTTATTTTTTCCTATTCTTTCTGTGCTAATTGTAGTTTTGAGCTCCTTTGACCTCTGGCATCCTTGACCTTGGCTACTACCCACAATCCCACTTATCTCTTGCATCATTGACCTGGCTTATACCGTGACCACTCTGATCTCTGGCATCTTTGACATTGGTTTATACCCGGACCTCTGTCATCATTGACCTGGGCTTGTTATCTGAACTCAATGTCCTCTGACATCCTTGACGTACTGTGGCCATGGTAGTCTCCTACCTGCAGTACCTCTAGCCATCCAGACCTCTAGTAATTCAGACCCATGACCTCTATCTACAACACCTTTGGACTTCTGGACTTCAGCAGACCCTCTGTTGTGGTCCATACCATCCAGCCTCCTGGTTAGTGGTGCACTTACACTGCTGTGCACTGCCCTGCATCTGAACTCCAGTTACCACTACCAGGTATTCTGACACCAGCCTATTTCCATTTCAGGCACATTCGTTTTTCAGGTCTGTTTACTGATGAATCCATGCACAGATTTTTCGGGGTTCTTTTTCTTATCTTCAGAATTTGACAATCCATACTTCTCTGTGTAACCATAAGTATTTGTATGGCTTTGGCACTGTGTACATATTTCACAGACATTTGTAAGAACTGGGAGACGCATTGGTCAAAAACTTTTCACTTGAGGCAGAGTGGTAAATTTATCTTAAAAAACAGTACTACTAAGTTTTCCAAATGCTTGACATCCCAATTTTAATTGTCGCTCAATTTCCATCATGGTGTTTCCATCTGTTGACATTTCTTGTCCAAGGTAACCATACTTGTTCACTTTTAGTTCTTGTCCATCTACTGGGTTTTTTTTTGATATGGTAAATTTGTTAAACATGACTTGTGTTTTGTTGGTATTCCTCTTCAGACTACAATGTTTGCTTTCAATGCATTCTTGCAGATCTTCAGGACTACTGTCAAAGAATATATCATCTGTAAAATGTAAGTGTTGTAAGTAGTCTCTGTTGATCTTAAGTCCCTTTTTCCCAGTTTAACTTTCTGAAAATTCCCTCTAAACAAGCAGAACATAGTTTTGGAAAAGGAAATTGTGGTACAGATGTACCCTTCCAGAGTGTTATTGAGTGCTCATCTCAATCAAAGGAGGCATCTGGCATCTGTGTAGCAGTGTGCAGTCAGTTCTTTCAAGATTAGTCCCTGCTGCTGCATAAGGAGAGAATCCAGATGTGTGTTAGCTCTCTGATGCTTATCCGTGTCCCTCATATTTGCTTCTCAGCAATGTGGTCTCTGTCTCCAACACGGCACGCTCCAATATTGCACCTTTCTAATGCAGTATAGGGACTGGGGTGCCTCAAACTGTCTATATTAATCACTCAAGTGACCAAACAGATTAGTGATCACATTGATTAGTACTATTGACCATTTCATCTTTCTTTTGCCTCATTGGAGGTACGGGTACATATTTACTCATTTATATACCAGGTTGTACAGCTTTTTGTCTTCATGGTTATATTTTGGGCATAATAGACTACTGCTGACTCTGTCTGCCTAGTATGGATGTCCATCATTATTAATTACTTGGAAAAAAACTCCTACAACACCACCTTGTACTCATGCCTATTTTTAGAGCTATTAGTTTTACTTATTCATGTGTATAATAAATGTTGTTTTGCGGTTTTGTTATATTTTTACACAGTACTGCGCCTAATGGTACTTTCTTCTTTTTCTTTGTGTGTTTGGCTTTTCCCTTCCCTATGTTGACCATTTTTCCCTCCTTACTTTACATGTACGCTGTCTGCGGATCTAAGACCACTTGAGACTGGCTGCAGTGAGGATTAAGATTATTCACTCTATTGTATACCTGTGAAGCCTCTTAGGGCTAGTTTGTGCTCAAATAATTTGATAAACTGACTCATTTGTCTATCTCTCTTGGGGGAAGCTAGGTATGAGATACCCACCTATAATACATATTTACATATAGTTCATAGAATAATTAATTCCATCCAAATTGGTAGTTACCTAGGCTAGACGTTAAGCACTGGTAGTCTTGTTTTGTGTTTTTCTAATCCTAGTTCTCCCTCTCTCTATCCCTCCACTTATGTGTCTTTCACCTCTTCATTCCTCCCTAAGTCTCTTCCCCCCACCACAAAAATACCAATTCCATTTTTCTCCACCTCTCAAGGTCTCTGTTTCTCTCAGCCAGGTCTCTCCTCCACCGCTCCTATAGTAAGACTCTCCCTTTCACTCCCCACCATCACAGAATTCACCCAACCCAAGCAGGTACCCAAACTCCCCAGCACCACCTGCAGATTCATATTACATAGAGGGAAACAAATAAAAAATGAGTCTGTGACACATGGGGGAGATTGACTAAATGGTGATAAAGAGGTGATAAAGCAGAGACGACTTGTCCAGTTTATCACTTCTCCGATTCCTGTTATTCTATGGAGCCAATGCACTCAGATTTCTGCAGTTTTGGAGATCTTAGTACATAGGCTCCATAGAATAACATAGGAAATGGAGAAGTGTAAAACTGGCAAAGTAATCTCCACTTTTTGACCGCTTGGTGAATCTCCCCCATGGTGTACTAACCACATAGGAAATAAATACAAATTTCCATAAATAAAAATGGTGATTTAAGTCCAGTGCTTTGTAATGCCTTGAAGATTATTTTAGTATTCAGGAGATTGAAAGCTTCATTTAAATTAATGTGAAATTTTATTCCATTCCTATGGTAACTTTCTTTTCTAGAGTCCTTCCCCTCTGGGGAAGATAATGACGTGATTCACATCATAAAAGGGGTGGGACTTAATCATATGGGTGGCGCTTATCAGGCTGAGTCATAAAGTGGGACGGAAGTGGGCAGAACAGGGTGGGGAAGGAGGAGGAGAAGTGGGAGGAACAGGCTGGGAAGGAGCACAAGTGGGCAGAGTTTCATAACAAGCTCCCCACGACTGGAGAATCAGCCTCTGTTCCCGAAAACCCAGTAATTTAATGTAAAATCCAGAGTCTCCAGGGAAAATCCAGAGAGTTCCCATGTATGATGATGAAAATATAAACTAACCAATAGTGGAATTTCTGGGTCAAACCAAGTGTACCACAGGCAACAAATAAAATGTCCATTGCTTCAAATGCGGTTTTTAACCCCTCGAGTGCTAGACAAGAGTTCAATCAATTGCAAGGCAATGCATTGGAAACCTATTTAGCATTCAATGGAACAGAAACCAGAAAACCAGACAGGTGACAACCCTAGGCTGAGGTAAGTAGGGTTGGGGAAGATGCTGGGTGGCAGGGCATATCCGAAGTCTCTGTATGGAGGGCCCCGCATGTCTGACACTCCTGATCTGTTCGTCGTTTCTTTTGGTACACTAAATTCATTGGTTCTCTTTGGACATAAATCACATTATGAAATGATATCACTTTCCCCACGTTACAGATTTTGCAACCTGGGATGCACCAAAGATAAATCTAGGCCTGAGAAATATTTTCTGACTTTAGCATAAAGGTAGAACAATCTTGGGGCAAACCAGCTGTACCATAATGGATAAATGTAACTTTTCATTCTCTTGTGAATACTACCCATTTATTCTATACTAGTGTAAAAGCCTGTGTACAAGGGCCAAGGTCTGGGTAATGGTAAATCTTTGAGTGTCAGAGGGGTATGCAATGCATTGCTTTGTAAAACTTTGCGTACCCCTCTGGCACTCAAAGGGTTAAGCGGCCTGTACCTCACTGCTCCTCGCAATGCAGCCTTGCGTCGCCTCATTCATGCAATGCAATCATGCTCAGTAGAGACTGTCCGAACGCACTCAGTCTCTACTGTGCATGACGGCTTCTGATGAACATCCTAATGAATTATTATATAGGGTGCTTTCTCTGTCTCTGTGATGTGAGTTTAGAACTACTTTATAAACTATATCTAAGCGGTAACTATTCTTACATCTGATAGCATTGCAAAAATATGTTTATAATGTGTCATGGCAGTTTAAATGGCAGTTCAAGTTGAAAAGACTAAAGATGTTTACATTTCTGCTTTCATATTGTCAACGTATAGAAGCCAGATCTGTTCCAATAAGAATATAGCTCTGAATTGTTTTATCCAGATGGCCTGTACACTGACTAATGTTTCATTCTAATGTGCAACAGGTAGTTATCTTTCTTACTTTGGATGATTCTTGGAGCAGGTATTTTGAAGTCTGGATTTTGTTACCCTTCACGGGTTTTAATGACCTTTAAACATGTTTTGTCTTGTTCAATGTTAATTTATGATGAATAAAGCACTGTAATAATACAATATATTTTATCTTTAATATATTGAGGTCACAATAGTGGAGAGACACAGAAATGCCTTGATTCTCCAAATATAGCAGTAGGGATTACCACTTATGTAGGAATGATTTCAGATATTTAAAGTGTTACTTTTACATGGTAAAATGGCTATTACTGCCTATTGCAATATTACAAGACTAGTTTTAAAGCCCGTGTACACTGGCCAACAGTGAGGGCGCTGCAGTCATGCGCAGTACAGACTACCCGCGCTGTAGCTGATACTGAGCGGGGTGCTCCAAATTCAGACTGGAGTCCTCTCTGCGCACCTTCCTGGTCCCACTCCATATAAGCCGTGGCGCGCACAGCTGTCCCTACTGTGCATGACTGCTTCTGACAAACATCCTTAGTGAATTATTATATAGGATTTTTGGCATTAGATTGAATTGTAGTTCATTGGGGGAGATTCACTAAGCAGTGATAAAGAGGTGATAAAGTGGAGATAACTTCTCCAGTGATATCACTTCCCCATTTCCTATGTTATTCTATGGAGCCTATTCTCTAAGCTTTCTAGAACTTTGGAGATCTTAGTGCATAGGCTCCATAGAATAATATAGGAACTGGAGAAGTGATATCACTGGAGAAGTCACCACTTTATCACCTTTTTATCAAACTTTAGTGCATAACCCCCCATGTGTCCTTCAGATACAGAATTAGGGTGCAACCCCATGATATACAGAAGGGTTTCCAAAAAATAAAATAAGCATGAAGTAACAGTGACTGGATGATGGTAGTTTAGCAACAGCTGAAGGAGGGCTTGCAGGCTGGCTACCCCTGGCGTAATTATATGTGCAGCAGCAAGCATTTCTCATGTTAAATCTTTGTATCTCACTGATGTGAATGGTGCTAAAGAATGCAGGTGGTGGTCTCTGGCAGGAGCATTGCTAGATACTAGTTGAGGGGTTTTAAGTCTCAGACCTCATGCTTAAAGCCCTTTTTCTAGATCGGGGCATGTGATGTTGCTAATTTCTATACACGTAATAGTACAGTTGGACTGCAGTGAGTACTATTAATGCATCAGGGACTGGATTCTGTTGCAGGTGCTAAATGTTAACACATATTTTATCAAACATTTTCCTGTTGAAGTATATGGAGAAAACTGGAGATAAGAGCAGAGATAAAATTAGCACCTGTAATAGAATCTAGGTTGGATGTTGCCTCAGACCTGGAAATCTAGCAACTCTCTTATTTTTCAGCAACTGAATTCCAACTCAGTGTGCCTGTGCCCTACTTTGTAAATCATATAAATAGAGATGATCCACAAATGAGAACTAGGAATAGAAAGGACAAAGTCTAAAATTTTACACACAGCACTACTTATATTTCTGAAAATGCATGAACATTTATAAATGTTGATTTATATGTACAGTAGAGCTGTATAGTTGGTTCCAGCATTATTTTTATATATTATAGGATAAAATGTATTAGTGCAAAGGTTCCAGTATTGGAAGGGAAAATGGCTGCACTCAGGACAATTACTAAAATGAAACAGATGCAAATTAATCCACCAGCTCATGGGGGCCTAAACAAGAGATGGTTAAACATATACAATTTGGTTTGTGGGTTAACACATCATTGTAATAAGGTGCTTCATGTGTGCAAAACACATATTTTCTACAAATACTAAACTTAAAGATTTGTTTTGCTGAACCCTTGTCCAGATACAGGGCCCTATGTCCCAAAGAAAAGTGGACTAAACTTTGGGCAAACCAGCTTTACCACAGGAGACAAAAACATATTCCCCAAATTCCCATGAACCCTTTGTGTGTCAGAGAAGTATCCAACGCATTGTACCGCTTGTAGCGCTTTGCTTCACAGTGCAGTGGAGACTTCTTCAGCATATAAGGGGTTAAAAGGCCCCCGGTAGCCTTTTGAAATGTTATGCGCAAGTAAAGGGCACATTAACTATGTCACGGGGATGAAAAGTGCGACATGAGAATCTCTCCTGCATCAAAAGGGCAAGATTCTCATGTCGTGCCCACATTTGAGTGCCAGTATCATTCTCATAACTTAAAGTGGATCTATCACTTTATTTCAAGTTTGCATATTTGAAAACTTCATTAAAAACTGCCTATATGTCATGTTAACCAAAAGTCCAACAGATGTATAGTTTAGTAGATACTGACACTTTTATTTCTGGACAAAGTGAAACTAAACACTTCCTGGTACAGCACAAAGCTGTATTAGCATATGAAATGTCATTGGATCCCCTATTAGCAAATTACACATCACTGAAAAGGCTTCATTAGCATATGCAACATAAGTTATTTGCTTGATTAGCATATGAAAACATCACTCATGCCACACAGTGCCACAAATAGTATACAATAGGATATGAAAGAAGTATGAATATCTCCTGAACTATATGTTTGCTGGTCTTATGGTTAACATGCCTTATAGACAGTTTTTAATGCAGTTTTTAAATATGCGAACTTGAATTAAGGTGATAGATCCACTTTAAACCACAACTTGATCACTGTACCTCTCAAGTCACGCCCGCATCGTTCTCATAACTGCTCCTGATTACTGATGTGTACCCATGTTCTTCCAGTGCTGAAGATGGAATAGTTAATTGTATGTGCAAAGACACAGACATATCAGCCTATCAAATGCAGGATAGAAAGAAGGGAGGCTCATTGATACATAGCATAGAAGGAATAAATCATCTAAGGGTTGGTTACAATTGAGTAAGAGGAATTGTTTTCAGGATTGTACAGATGCCTGACTGTAAGTAGGAAATATTCACAAGTGTTGCAATATTAATTATAGAAGAGATTAGGGAGTGATGTAAATATTGAAGATGCTAATGGGGAGTACACTGGTTAGATCTGTGATCTGGTCGTGGGACCGACAGATGCAGCGAGGGACAAACTTCATTCAGTAAGGATGAAGGAGGGCAGGATTTTCATTTTTGCTTACTGAAGATTGTCCCTAGCCTCTCTCCATGCAGACCAGACAGAGAGGCAGCATGATGCAGGGGAAGGGTCAGGAGGGGGATCCCTTTGTCTTGAATAGAGTTTGAATTACAACACTGTAAGTATATATAGTGCAACATGTTAAAAATATTGCAAATAATACTCAGAGCTAAACTTTAATGAAGTTATTACTATCCCTTTAAGAAGAATTGGACCCATTTTGGAGCAAACCAACTGCAGCTTAGGAAACAAACCAAAATTCTGTGGTTTTTATCCTCTGCAATGTTAGAGAGATCTCCAGTACATTAAAAGACAATGTTTTGGCGAGCTCTCTTGTATTATAGGGGTTAAACATCCCATGTAATACTTTTTTGTCCCCTATAGGGCAATTGGTTTGCCCCAGAATTTCCCCAACTCTCCAGTTTCTGCAGTTCTCTGACAATGGGCTTGAATGGAGTGGACAAAAATCTTCTATAACCTCTGCATATATTACTGACAACACCCAGCTCTACAGATCACTTAGATCAGCAGGGCAACCATACAATGGGTAGTAGGTTCCCATAGCTATCAGATAACTACCTATGGTTACAAAACACTTTCCCCTCACCCTTTACTGGTGCTATATTTGTATTTAGTTTGCATTATATGTAATTGTAATATACTTGTATATCTAATAGGTGACAAATTTGCAGAATGAGATGAAAACATCTGAGCAGAAGTACAAAAGAGCATCAGATGAGGTAAGTTCAAAGAGCATGTCTGATCATGTCCATAAGGGCTTATTCAGGAAGCTAAAGAGGGGGCAGATCTGGAGCAAAGCAACTATAGGGACAAATAAAAATCCCCCAAATCCCCATTGATTTACATTTTGCTTTTAAACCACTGAAAGCTAGAAATGTCTCTAGAACACTGAGAAAAGTTAGTCATCTAGCATTCAAAATCCCCATTTAAATCACTGTGAATTTTCATTTGTTCCCTATGATGCAGTTAGCTTGTTCCAAAATGTCTTCTCTTTGTTTTGCTGAATACAACCCTGTATGATTACAAACTGCTGAAATCCCTGCACTGCAAGTATTTGTGCTTTAACCCTTTAAATACACCACTTGCGAGCTGCTGCTGTTTTTCATGTACACGTGTAGCAGTGGAGTGTGGGAATCTGTGGGAGTATTTATTTGTCCCCTGTGGTGGAGCTGGTTTACCTTAGCTTTTCTCCATTACACACAGTTCATCAGACTCATAGTCCACCATAAAATCTCTCATCAGCGCAAGTCCACCATAAAATCTCTCATCAGCGCAAGTCCACCATAAAATCTCTCATCAACACAAGTAAAACACTCCACAGAAACACATGTGCATGTGGAAAACAGCAGCGCCTCACAAGTGTTGTTTCTTTATCTTCCAATATAGCTTGCAGGTACCAAGGGAAGGTGACAGCTCTTCCCAGTAGGCTGGAACAATTCTTCAAAGAAGTGCAGGGGTGGAGCCTCCCCCTCCTCCATAGCAGGCTACCTAGCCACTCTCCTCCAGTTAAGATTTGTTCCATCATCCTGGTAGGAAGGCTGTAAACAGTTCTGCTTAGTTTTTAGTTATTTATTATTTTTCTTTAGATATGGGGTGTCAAAATTCCCCCATTAGGTGGATTACCATTACTGGCTTCCCCTGGTGGATTGCCCAGTTAACAGGGGCTGGTTGTGGACCTTTTCAGCCCTGGGAGAGAACCATGTAGCCCATGTCTCTCTCTCCAGAGGGAGTATCTCTTAGGCTTCTTCCTTGCAATGGTAATTCTAAGAAAGAAGACCTGCAGAAAAGGTGAGCAACCCTTTGAGTGCCATGCTCCACTTGTCCCACAATCCTCCTCCGCCTCATGCCACCTGCACTCATATTGGATATATTCTTTGTTGTCTGTCTGAGCCTTTGAACTGTTTTAGTGCATTTTAACCCCTTCCATGCTTTATTGCACTGCACTGGGACTCTTTTCCACATTTTTCCTTTGGTCTTATGTGTTCCCTATGCTTTATTGGGATCCTAATAGTGTTTTGACACTTCTTATAAAATTTTCATTTTAGAAGTTTTATTTAAATTCTGTGCCTTTAAGGGAGCGCTTTACCACATAGCTGCAATGCTCCATTGATCTCCATGGGACAGGCTGTTTGGGACATATCTCTGCAACCACTCTATGTACTGAGGTGAGAGATGGCTCATTATTCTTGTCTCCCCTTGCCTATCATTCCTGGTGGACATCCTCAGTGTCTTGGGGGCTTCGGGGGGGGGGGGGTTCGGTTCTGCCTTTGGTACTCTGTATTGGGAAAACTACATTTCCCATAATCTCCTGTTTTGCGGGCCATTCCCTGATTGGTTGCCTATGCTGTAGCCATTTTAATTTCTCTGTAAACAAGTATCATAAGCAGGGCTTGGTCCTCTCTGCTCTCCTCCTAAGGTTAACCCTTTGCATTCCTGGGGTGAAATCTTTAATCTGGGTGAAGTATTTGGGTCTTCCTTTACTTTTTTGACACTTTTCTCCTGTTAGGATGTTGGATCCAATAGGACATGAGGCTAGGCCTAAGACTAAGGACTCAGGGACGTATTTGACACCGCTTACTTACTGTTCCTTATGCCAAACAGGGCTTCCCAAAGAGTACTCAGGTCACTTATGCCTTTCATGTGCTGTGGCCCCTCTGTCTCCGCCAGAGCCTTACAGCCATGAGCAAGAGCCACCTTGGGTCAAGGACTTAAAGTCCTCTATGGCACAGTTTCCTCATTTTATTCAGGGGGTTCTTCAGTCCTGGAGGCCCCCAATTCCTTCAGGTTTGTGGCCCCTAAGGCCCCTGGCATTCCTGATCTCTCTAATTCCTCTGTGGAGGATTCAGATGGGGAATCTGAGGAAGTTGTGTGTTCTGAAGGGCCTTGTTCACAATTTTATGGGGACCCCTTTGACACTGAACTCTCTGCTGAGGGTCTCATTAAGGCAATGTTAACTACTTTGAACATTCAGCAGTTTACTTCTGATGTCTTTCAGAGGCTCAAGAAGTCCTGTACTGTTTTTCCACCTGATTCCACTCTGGATCAGATAATTTTGGATGAGTGGAAGACTCCTGATAAGCGCTTATCTCTGTCTAAGAGATTCTCTAAGCTGTATCCCCTTTCTGAAGCTGCCTTGGCTCAATGGGCTACACCTCCTCAGATTGATTCTCCCATTTCCAGGCTTTCTAAGTCCACTGCTTTGGCAGTTGCGGATGATTCAGTTCTTAAGAACTTGACAGATAGGAAACGTGACACTATTTTGAAGTATACACAACCAATTCCAAGTGCTTATTACAACAGAAAACATGATTACAACAGATAAAAATAATAATGATTATCTAATCAGTGTATAGAGAAAACCTGTTTGTTTCTTATAAATCCTCAATGTCCCTTCTCAGCAGTGCAGCTTAATCCTCCAAAGTCCTCCAGTCTGGCCTTTACTTCACGTATACAGTCCCTCCAAAAAAAGGAAAGAGCACACAATCTAGGTGTAGACTGCGATAACCTTGAATTTCTTTATTTGGACCCTTCATTTCATGAAGGAGGTGAGATAGAATAAACTTACTCAGTGAAGGGTCCAAATAAAGAAATTCAAGGTTATCTCAGTCTACACCCAGATTGTGTGCGCTTTCCTTTTTTTGGAGGGACACTATTTTGAAGGCTACTTTCACCACCATTGGCACGTCCTTGAGACCTACCCTGACTTCCGCCTGGGTCAATAGAGCTATTGCTGTTTGGACTGAACAGTTGACTGACGCCCATAAGGGTGCCCCTAAGGCTGACCATTTATCCCTTTTGGCCAACATTTCTGAGGCTCAGCACTATGTTACTGATGCTCTCTTTGATGCCGTTTGGCTTGAAGCTAAGGCCTTGGGCCGTCTCTATGACTGCTAGGCATATGCTGTGGCTGATAATCTAGTCTGCTGACTTGATTCCCAAGAAATCACTAATTTCGCTTCCCTTTCAGAGTACCTCTCTTTTTGGTCCTGAATTGAAGAACCTCATCAGGGAAGCCACTGGGGGCAAGATCACTTTGTTGCCTCAGGTTCCTAAGGCAAGTTCCTCAGGCGAGGAGACTATATCTTTTTTTGTCCCCGCCAAAGCGAAGCGCACAGGGAGAACCCAGTGGTGCCTCAGGCCCCGCGTTCCACCCCCATGCTCAAGCAGCTGTGGAGGTCTAAAAAACACACCACCACCAAACCCACAAGCCTTCTTCGACATGACTCGCTGAACCATGGTCCACACACGCCAGTGGGTGGTCGCCTGCATCACATCTTGAGTGTTTGGACAGGCTCTGTTGTGGATCAGTGGGTATTACCGGTGGTTTCCAAAGGTTACAGGATTCCCTCCAAATCCCTACCCCCCTTCAGGTTCTTCCCTTCTCACTTCCCTCATAGACAGGAAAAGCTCAGACTTTTCACTCGGGTGGTCCAGTCTCCCTTGCACAATGGTGTTCTGGCACCGGTTCCTCATCTGGATAGAGGTTCAGGCTTTTATTGCATCCTCTTTGTCGTCCCTAAGAAGGATGGCGGCTGCCATCCTATCCTGGACCTCAAGGCTTTCAAGCAGTTTGTGGTCAAAACCCTTTACAAGATGAAGTCATTATGTTATGTCATCGCATCTGTCCAGGGGAATTACTAGCATCCTTGGATCTACAGGATGCATATCTGCACATTCCTATCCATCCGGACCGTCAGCAGTACCTCACGTTTGCCTGTGACATGGGATATTTCCAGTTCACTATCCTCCCCTTTGGGCTCACCACAGCTCCTCAGGTGTTAGCTCGGGTTTTAGGTGAATTGATTGCCTTTCTGCACACTAAGGGGATTCAGGTTAACACCTTACATGGACGATATTCTCCTCAAGGCTCCTTCCAGGGATCTTCTGGACCACCAAGTGTGTTCAGAGCTTCCTGCTGCACGGTTGGAATCTGATTATGGACTAGTCCGCCCGGTTCTTCCCAGAACTCAGCCTCTGGTTCAACACTCTGTGGAGTATGGTTTATCTGATGGGGGATTCAGTTCAGCAGCTCACCTTCAAGGTGTCTTCCACCCTGACATGAGCATCGGCTCCGGCAAGGAAGTTCTCCTTTCTGGTGGGGAAGATTATATCCACCGTGGAAGAGGTGACATTTGCCATGGCCCATGCCAGGGAGCTTCAGAGGTTTGTTATCTGAGTTTGCATGGGGGATCCAGCCCTTCTGGATCATCCTGTCTCCCTCCCTGTGGAAGTGGAACAGAGCCTTCACTGGTTGTTGAATCTCTCCAACCTGGAAAAAGGGAGTCCATTTGTAATTCCATACTGGACCATTGTGACTACAGACTCCAGTCTGCTCGGTTGGGGTGCAGTCTTGGGTCACCTGAGTGTTCAGGGTCATTGGTCAACAGAGAAGACCCTTCTTCTCATCAACATCTTGAAGCTCAGGGCAATATCCCATGCTCTGAGGTATTGGTTCTTTCATCTGATGGGTCGGCCGGTCCAAGTCCAGTCTGACAACGCCATGGCTGTGGCTTACATCAACAAGCAAGGAGGCACCAGAAGTTCGCTGCTTGGTTTGAGGTCAAGGCTATTTTGTCCTGGGCAGAAGACCAATGGCCTGCTATCTCCACTGTGTATATCCCAGATATAAAAAATGTCCTAGCAGACTTCCTCAGTCACCACATGGTGTGTCCTGGGGAGTGGAAGCTTCACTCAGAAGTTGTTCAACCTCATTGTGCATCAGTGGGGTCTTCCCTTGATAGAACTGAAGACCACCAGGGACAACCGGAAGGTTCAGATGTTTTGTTCTCTCTGGAGGGATCCTCTAGCGTTCACGGTGGACTCTCCATCAATTCCATGGCGATTTCATCTGGCCTACATCTTCCCTCCTCTTTCTCTCCTGCCCAGGGTGCTGTGGAAGACTCGGATGGAAGGTGCATTAGTCATCCTGATCGCACCTATTGGACCTGGCAGCCTTGGTTCCCAGAACTACTGGCCTTGTCTGCTCAGGAACCGTTTCCTCTTCCATGCAGACGGATCTCCTCCTTCAGGGTTGTGGAAGGTAGATGTGGACCATCTGGCTTTAACTGCGTGGCTATTGAATCCTTCATCTTGAGGAAGAAGAGCTATTCTTCTGAAGTGGTTTCTGCCATGATTCAGGCTAGGAAACCAGTTTCTTCTAAGGCCTACTAAAGGCTTTGGTCTATTTTCCATGCTCGGTGTTTGGACAGGGATCTGTCCTTACAGGTATTTGATCTTCCAGCTATCTTGTCTTTTTTGGAGGATGGAGTGAACAAGGGCCTTAGCTTTAGTCCCTTGAAGGTTCAGACCTTGGCTCTTTGTGTCTTTTTTCAGAGATGGATTGCCATCTTACCAAATGTCAGGGTCTTCTTTCAGGGTGTCACTCATGCTTTCCCTGCCTATAAGGCTCCCACTCCTCAGTGGGACCTTAATCTGCTTTTGGGAGTTTTGCAACAACCTCCTATTGAGTCTTTGGCTAACATTCCCTTACATCTTTTGACGTGGAATATAGCTTTTCTTTTGGCCATGGTCTCTGTCCGCTGAGTTGCAGGCCTTGTCCTGCAAATTGCCTTTCCTGGTGTTTCACAAAGATAAGGTTTTTCTCTGTACCTGCCAGTAATTTCTTCCTAAGGTGGTCACTGAGTTCCACATCAATCAGGAGATTGTTGTGCCTTCTTTCTATCCTGGCCCTAAATCTGACAAGGAGAGGGATCTCCACTTGTTGGATATGGTGCATTGTCTTAAGTTTTATGTTCACCACACAGAGTCTATCCATCAGTCTGATGCCCTGTTTGTCATCCCTGAGGATCCTAGGGAAGGTAAGGCAGCATCCAAGGTGACCATTGTGTCCTGGATTAAGTCTGCTATCCGCAGGGCTTATGAACTCAGGAAGAAACCTGTTCCCTTTCCCATCACAGTACATTCCACTATGTCTGTTGGGGCCTTCTGGGCCTACAAGAATCAGGTCTCTGCTGATTAGCTGTTCAGGGTGGCCACTTGGTCCTCTGTGCACACATTTGCCAAACATTACCGTGTTGATTTTCTTGCGTCGGGTGACGGCAATTTTGTCAGGAAGGTCGTGGAGGCAGCTTTGCCTGTCTAGGACTTTCTTTTCTGTGCCTTATTGTTCTTTATCATTTGAGCCCTGTTGGCACCTGTTATAGTGTGCTGTGTTACATTTATTCAGTGTCCATTGACACTTTGTTAGTTTGGGCTGTTCCATGTCCTGGATAGTCCTTTGGGAACTCTGGTATTATGGGGACTGGCGCTTGGTCCTTTCCTTTTTTCCCACCCTGGGAACTCAATGTTGGTACATGCCCATTGTAACTGTAAGCTATATCGGATGATAGAGAAAAGAGAGTTTTAAGCTTACCTTGAAAATCCTTTTATCTTAGTCCATATAGCTTACAGGTCTCCCACAACCATTCTTGGTTCCTGTGGCTGAACGTGGAATGTGGGTGTATAGGATATATATCTTTGTATGCTTACGTGCGTGTGTGTTTGTATATATGTAATATAAAATGTGTATGGTGTGTGTATGTATAGTTGATGCGTGCGTGTGATTTATGATGTGTGGGTGTTTGTGTGTGTATTTGAAGGAAATTATCTCCTCTTCCCAATTTACCAGAAGACAGACAGAGGACCTCAGGGCCACCTGTTGCCCGCCATTGATGTAGAAGTTCTCATGTTCTGCAGAGCTTTTACAGAGCACTAAGGTGAACAGATCTTAACACATCATAGTAGATGATTTACCCAAATGCAATGTTGTTACTATTGCACTTCCCTTACATGCAGCAAATATTATTTTATAAATGTTGTGCAGAAATTCAGATATATTGTTTTTCTAAAGTAATGTATCTTATTCTCGCCTATTTCTTGTATGTAGCTATTCAGAGTATGATATGCTCAATGTTGAGAACGTTTTATATTTATATTGTTTACAGTTCATTGTTCACACATTAATTTTTCAAGTTCCTGGTTTGTTTCAGTGATAATTCCTTTCATCTCGATTTGACGATGAGTGTGATATTAATGAGACTGTTATAAGCAACTTTAGGATGTTCAACCTTTAAACTGCATTACATCATCATTTTCAGCATTAACATTTTATAATGTATTATGGTCCTTATGCATGAAAGGAAAGAGGGCAGTTCTGGGGCAAACCAAATGCACCATAGGGAATAAAGATTTCTTTAAATGGGGCTTTTAACACCTTGAAAGCTAAAGAAGTCTCCGATGCATATTTTTGCAATGCGTTGGAGACCTCTACAACATTGCGTTGCATACCCCTCTGGCACTCAAAAGGTTAAAAACCTCATTCAAATGAGAGGGGACATGTATTTCTCCTTTGAAGTACAGTCGGTTTGTCCTACACTTGCCCATCTTCCTTGTCCATAAACCTCTTTGGCCCACGTGCATAAAAAGCAAAATGGAGCAATTATGGGGCAAACCAACTTCACCACAGGGGATAAACATTCCCTAAATTCTCTTTGATTTAAATAAAACTTTTATCCCCTTGCATGCTAGAGAGTTCTGCAATGCAGGGGCACTCAGACCTGTCCTCAGTTCATTCTGGTAAATCCTTCAGTCTGACCAAACCACTGACTGACTCACTTGTGTTAATGTGAGATTGGGGGGTGGAGCTAAGAACAGTTTGCAGCTCCCTTGCTCCAATACAGTGCCTTGCAAAGTGTAAGCAACCTCTCAAGCACCAATAATAGCCCCATTTAAATCAATGAGAATTTTTATTTGTCCCCTGTAGTACCGTTGGTTTGCCCTAGAAATGCTCTACGTTGCTGTTATACATATGGGCCTATATGTTTTGTATGATTACCACAAGTAAGTTTAATGAAGGCCTTGCCTGATTGTCCTGATGCAGGCACAGCAATTTATTGGGAAGGAAGTACTGTCACTTTTCTTTATAAAAATGTATTTTGGGAAAATAAATAAAGTGATCCATATACATAACTGCATCCGCATTTTGAGGTGATAGATGTAGTGTGGCATGAGTATCTTATTTCTTAACCATGGCAGGATTTACCTCACCTTATGCACTGTGAAATAATTACCCTTGGTGAGTCTACTCTAAATTAACTTCTGGATATGAACCAGTAATATAGTCATGTGATATTATTCATAAGCGAATTACATTGGGGGTGTACTAATGTGAGGTAAAGGTGAGATAAACTGAAACACACTCTCTCCTATTCATATATTAATGTATGGAACCTTGCCTGGAAGAGGAGGCTCCATAGAATAACATTCAAAAGTCTCTGTCTCTGCCACGTAAATACTTACTACATCAGACTTAGTAACTCAGGATAGCTGTTCTTGACAGAGAAATACTTTTGGAACTGAGGTGAGTCAAACAATGAATGAACCATGTATTAACCTTCTGCTGAACAGAGTGATACATTTCATATTGTGAAGCAATGGCTTGCATTCAATCTTCTTCTTAAAGGTTTAAGTCCTTGTGTGCAAGGAGTTTCCTTACCATGATACTTCCAGTGTGTTGGAGGCCTTTCTAGCTCTCAGGATTAGTCCCAACTTTTCTCAAGCAGAAATATATGTAACTATTGGTGGCTAATGGACCCAGTGATTTAAACCTGGAATATCGGTGATGCCACTGTGTGCCACACATACATATAAATGCATTTTTATTCTCCATACACAGTTTCTATGCAGTACATTATACATTCATTTTAGTGATGGTCTAATACACACACACTCCATGATAACCAGGCCAAAATATATTTATTTATTTATTTCTTTATTTTTGTCCAGTTTTGACACTCTGAAAAACATATCAAGATGCAAACATTAGAAAAGAACCTATACTCATAACAAGTTGTAGTGGTTCCCTTTTCATTATATAAAATAAGCCTGATTTGAATTACACATCCTCTGGAGGTAGAGTAATGCATGTTATAGTAAACTGGTAAATGTAAAGCGTGGGAAAGGTTCAGACATTCCATCTCACATATTGAATCAATTAATAGCATGTACAAGGAAACCATGATTATTTGAAGGAGTGGAGAAAAATGACTTGATTCTTTACAAGTATTACAGACTATTATTAGTATTCCAGATAGCCCTTGTTCTAGTGAGTCCATCATACTCTTTGATCTGTCTGCATCCACAGCTGGAAATCCTGCGCCAGGCTCTGGAAGCAGCACAAACTGACAACAGTCACCTCCATCAGGAAAGTGAATTTGTGGCTGCAAATGTTAATCAGTGGATCAAAGAACAAAAGTAAGTAAATCTGATAAATGTTACACATCATTTTTTTTTACTTGAGAAAACATTTTGTTTTAAATGCAGCTATTAACATTAATACCGGATATAGTGATTTGTTTTAATATTGTTCTAATAAACAGTACAGCTGTCCTATATGTGCATTTTCACCCCTATTATGTATGCAACTTTTCCTGTGAAATTCGTTATGCCCATATGTACTCAGAACGGCCACACTCATGTTAGCAGATTTCTATTTTTTTTCCAGTATGTTCAAATCATTAAATTAGAATTGTAACACCAGACTCATCACAGTAGAGGCATTTGTGCATACCTATATGCACAATTATGAGACTATAGTCATTTGCCTCTATTTGATTATTAGACATTTGGGTGCAAAATGGTAAGGAAAATAGATAACCTGTATGAGATGTTACAGTCCTAGATAACTGGAAAATTTCTAACACGTCTTTATAAAATGGTCAGTAGGGAGTACTCTGATAACTACAGGCCTGTGAATCTGACATCAGTAGTTTGGGAAAATATTGGATATACTATTAAAGGGAAGAATTGTTGCATATCTGGTCTAATGACAGTATGGCTTTACAGCAGGAAGATCTTGCCAAACAAATCTAGTTGAATTTTTTAATTATGTTACTTAATTGGTAGACAAGAGGGAAGCTGTAGATGTAGCTTATTTGCATTTTAGTAAAGCTTTTAACACTATCCCACATAGGAAGCAGATTTGCAAGATGCATTGTAGTGTGGAGATTGACTTAAATATAGTTGACTGGATAAGAAAATGGGTTGATGACAGATACAATGTGTGATAGTCAATGTTATACTTTATGCAATATGGGTCGGTGTTAGGGCTGGTTCCCATCACTATTTTTAGTGGCATTATTCTGCAAGATGTGTGCCTTTTTGTAGATTAAATATGCGCCATAGTACTTAATATTTCGGATAACTTGAAGGTACGCAGTCAATGCAATAAAGCACTGGGGAAAGCTAACGGGATTCTGTGTTTTATAGGAAGAGACTTTAGCAAAAGCAAGCGAAAAAGATAAAAATGTCACAATATAGCCCACAAAAAGGCCCCATTGGAGTATTGTGTTCAAGAGACCACCTCTACAGAAAGACTTTAATGTATTAGAAATATTTCAAACAAGATCCACTAAAATAATGAAAGCCCTTTTGGTAAATCATACCAGGACAGATTCAAAGAGCCAGCTTGGAAGAGAGGCAGGAGAGAAATGATGTGACAGAAACCTTTAAATATATTAAAGTGGACCTTGAATTCAAGTTTGCATGTTTGAAATGTTCGTTTAAAACTGACCATGTATCATGTTAACCAAAAGATCCAGCAGATCATAGTTTGGAAGATATTTCTTTTATTTCTGTATAGGGAGCTCCCTAAGTCACCCTTTGTACTAATTTATGCTAATAAACCAGTGTAGCACAAAGCACTGATGGAAACTTTCACTTTTCAAAATAAACTAAACTGTGCATCTTCTGGTCTTTTGGCTACAATTGCACACAGGAAGTTTTGAATTCAGTTGTCAAATAAGCAAACCTAAATTCAGGGTCACAGGCCCAATTTAAGTGATTTAATCTAGTTCGGGAGGGAAGACTATCTCAGAAAAAGAGGACTACTACAACAATTGTACAAGAACTAAAGTTAGATGTGGAAGCAGACATAATATGCATAAATATTACTTTACAGAAAGGGCGATAGACTCCTGGGACAGCCTGTCAGCAGAGGTTGTAGGGACTAATACTATGAGAGAATTCAAAAATGTCTGTGACAGATGTATGTCTTTTCTGAGAGCTATGTGCACTTTAATTATATAGGAAAATGGCAAAGTAGATGGGACAGTTGCTTCTTTTCTGCAGTCAAAATGTCTTCATGTCTTTGAGTTGCTGTGTTCCCAAAAGACCTGGTGATTGGGCCATTCTAAAGCATTATTAGTTCCTCATGCAGCCAAATTGCATCATTAGAATCAAGGAAATTAGCATCATTGCATTCTCCAAGATGGCAACAAGACCCTTAACTTTAAGCAGTAGACCTCGTTTTTAAGCCTCATTAACCAGTACATAGAAATACCTCTGTTTACAGCATTATATTTAGATTCAGGGCAACAAAGCTGAGAAGAGCTGTCAGCCTCTTGCCATTCCTTAGTGACAAAGAGGTGATAAAGCAGAGAAGACTTCCAAAGTTGGAGAAATCTTAAGTGCATTTACTCCATATTATAGCATAGGAATTGGAGAAGTGATATTACTGGTGAAGTCTTCTCCACTTTGTCACATTACTATCACACTTTAGTTCATCTCCTCCTAGCGTAGTCAAACTACAACTTACTAAAATAAAATAAAAAAATACAGATGGGGTTATGCCTGAGTCAAGATGAGTGATCAGTGTTTGTAGGCTACATGTATTTTCAGTGAAAAGACAATGGATCTAGACAAGCATCAGACAAGGATAATTAGTAAACCAGTATTGGATTTAGTCATGCAGCAGTCAAGAATGGCCAGTTAACAAGCAGAGATCTTGACTGGATAGGTCACACAAGCTGGGCTGATGATGTTAGTGTAAAATAAGCAACAGTGCTAGTGTTTAACCCTTTAATGACCAGATGAATGTTCTAAGCAATGTGTTGTACAACCCTCTGGTCCAAAGGATTAATCTAGGACCTTGCTTTGGCAATAAGCACATGGCAAATCCACATGTTTAATGTCTATGAGCACTTGTAGCCTGTTTTCTGTTAAAGGGATAGTAATGTTTCACAAAAAAGCAGCTCCAATTAATCTTCATAGTAATTGGGCCATAGAGAGTG
Source organism: Rhinophrynus dorsalis (assembly GCA_037306005.1). NCBI lineage: Eukaryota > Metazoa > Chordata > Amphibia > Anura > Rhinophrynidae > Rhinophrynus > Rhinophrynus dorsalis. The sequence goes on along the minus strand of CM074723.1, from coordinate 97,203,524 downwards.
TTATTTCAATACTGTTAGAGTTGTAGTTCAAGAGTAATTGAATGATAAAGTATCCCCCTCCTGCCCCTTTTACCTAGTGTAAGCCACCTCCCCTCAGATGTGGAATCTGGCCCTGGGACCAGACAGTTCACAGCAAGGGGACAATCTTTTTACTGTGAGCTTTAGGAAAACCTGCCCCCTTTGTCAGGCTTTTCCTTATGCTCACTGAAGATTGTCTCTCTCTGCATTCTAGCCAAAACTGTCTTGCTGCTCTGAGGTGAGCAGTGCTACATCAGTATAAGGTGCGGGAGGGGGATACTTTATCATTCAATTACTCTTGAACTGCAACTCTGACAGTATTGAGATAACACTCTCCATGGCCCACATACTATGAAGATTATTTGGAGCTGCTTTTGTTGTGAAACATTACTATCCCTTTAAGACAGGTCTGTGTGGCCTCTTTTTCATGGGGAACATTGTCCTCCTGGCCTTTGAAATCTGCTGGAATTAAGACTCTACTATACACTCAATCTTCACACCATTATTGTTAAAGGATCTTGTTTTATTTAGCAGAAGGACCTAGGTAGGTGCCCTTCAAACAGCACTGAAATATAGCTGTATACTTTATTTTTTCTTGTATTCACTTTTGTAGTCCACTACTAGTTTGTTTCAGTTTGCACTCAGATAAAGACAACTGATCCTTATGATCACTTTGGGAGAGAGGTACTTTCAAAGCCTCACAGTACACAGTTTTAAGAGACAAATGCTTTATTCAAGGAAATGTGGCATAAAGTCACCTAAGTATTAAAGAACAAGTGCTAATGTTAAAGTGCACCTGTCACCTTAAGATAAGTTTAGTTTTTTAGAAAAATAAATCTGCTATACTAGTAGGGGAACCGGTGGTCAGTGAGTGATTCAGAGGAGACAAATGGAAAAGATAAAAATGAATTATCTACATGTAATATTTTTTCAAAAATGAAAAAGACAGAATAGCCAATTGAACCCTCACATGAACTAGCGCTAGAGAGAGTGAGAGAGAAATTACCTGAACACACTTTAGTGGAAGAACGTTCCAGTTGCTCATTGCTGGTCCCACTCTGCGTACCCCAAAACTCATCCCTTCATTAGTCTCTACCCCCCAGTCCTGACCACAGGATGATAACAAGTGTTACAGCCATCTTCTTGTGAAGAAAACATCTATTGCTTGTATTCAAGATTTGCAAAGGGGCATGGGACTCCAAGATGCCAGATACCTGTCTAGTGCATATGAGTGTTTGATATTTTTTCATTGTTGCAATAAATTGGACACTAAGATACATTGTTATTATTCTTTTCCATTTGTCTCATCTGAATCACCGTCTGAGAGCTGGTTTCCCCTATTAATTCTCCACTGGTACATAAGACCATTATAACCTAGCAGCGCGAGGGAAAGCGGATTGAGCCATACACTGCAGATTTCTTATCAATACTTTATGTTCCCATCATTTTCTGTTCGATCATCTTGTCTTCACCTTGTTTCCATCATATCCCCTGGTCATTTATTCCAGTGTGTCTTTTATGGAACATTGGACATTTGTTTCAAGGTTAGCTTTTCTCTTAAAATTACATTTGTATTATTTCTGATTGTTGGCTCAATTTATCATTTTCCACATCATACAGACAAAATTTGATCTTGCACAATATATTGCATATTATTATATACATTTTCTTCTGTACATTGTGCTATTTGTCTACATTTTAGACAAATAGATAGTTTGCACTCTGCATCTTTATAACCAATTTTACCTCTTCCATCTTGGTTATTTTGTTTTATTTTATTATATATTCCTGTATTTTATTATAATTTTATTTACAGCTGTATCTACCATACTTCTCTTTTCCCTCCCTTTTTCTCTATTTTCATTATACAGTCATATCTTTCCATACATTTTTAGAACATAATTTATTCTGTTATTTGTCCCGTGTTAGCGGTTACTAGCCATTTGTTTATAAAGTAGCTGTTATTAAATTAATCTTGATATTTTGATTGCACAGTACGGTTCTTTCTTCCAATTCAGTTCAAAGTATGCCAGTTAGTTCAAGGACAAAATTACCACTTACTGGGATATTAGAACTGTCTCCAGTGTGTTGGGTTTTGGTGTTATCCAGAGCTTCCAAACTTGAGTACTGTGCTAAGACATAAGCTGTGGTTAGTTCCAGAAGGCAAGAAGTGCAGGCATATTTCTTAAAAAAAATAAAATAAATAAATAAAAAAAAAAAAATCAGACTCCGGGAAGGTAGGTCCACTGAGATGCCTTCTTCCTCCAGAACAGAAAAATAATATATGTATAGTAATGTGCAACTATTTCTGTGTAAGTTTTTGAAGGTGTGTATTTCTGTGTTTATGGATGTATATGTGTGTTATATGTATAACACACAAATATATGCACAAATCTATACACTCGTTCTCATATATACACAATAATATTTACTCACACACATTCACATAAATGCAGGCAAGCATACACTCACATATACATATAACACACACAAAGACAAAGTCACATAGTCAAACCCAATCATATGCTCTCATACCATACACTCATATACACACACTTGGCAGAAATCCACTTGCTCTCAGCAATTAAAAAGTTTGCTCTAGTTGTGCATGTGCCTATCTATGCCAGAGGAGAACAACATGTTTATTAAAATAGCTTTGTAGTATTCTTATGCATATAATTTTCAAAGGCCCATCTGTGTGTCCCTTGGGAGGTTTACTAGAAACTAAAAGGGCCCTCTGTCTAGTTTGACATGCTTGTTTTAAGGTATGCTGATGTTTTAATACTATATAGCTAAAAATGCAAAATTGTGATTTATGAATACATGTGTCACAGCAGCGCACCATTGGAGGAAAGAAAACTTCTGTTGATTTAAATTAGTCTTTCAAACTCCTTGAATGCTAGAGAGGTCTTCAATGCATTAGACATATCTATAAAGAAATTAAATCACATTTATAAATATGTCTGTCTGAGAATATTCTGAGAACATTTTCAGAAAATTTGCAAATGAGATTTTTTTTGTTGTTGCATACATAACTATCCCTATATACTTCTATTAACCCCTTAAGGACCGGGAAAATCTGAGGTCGCTTTCATTTAAGGACCAAAGCAATTCTGACCTTTTTGACTATGTCTTTGTTTAACAGTGTTTTCCCTCTTAAGCTTTTATTCCACCCTGTAACGGAAGCTAAAAAGGGACCGCGTCTCCTTCCACCGTCGTTCCCGGGTCTCTCCTTCTTGACGCAAGATAAGCGCCATCGGATGCACCTGTTGAAGTATGGACAGTCACTGGAAACAGCCGCAGAATCGCTGGAAGCAGGGAAGAGTCCACGTCGCCGCCTGACAGCATATGAAGTTGGGACGCAGGAAGCTGGCAGCAGGCGGTCGATGATTCAGGATATTTGGCGCAGATGGGTATCAGATTGGACACTTTAGACCGTAAGCAATACAAGACTCCAGGACTCCTTGTTCACTCCAAAACATAACTCTTTATTACAACAAACCACAGCATATTTATACAGTTTCAAACCACACTAACTTGGAGCACAGTACAGGAGACTTAATTCAATCACAGTTCCTCCAATAGGGTACAGCAAATGGTAGGGCAGAATACAATGGAGTAGTCACAGGGATAATTCAGTCACCACAAAGGGTCAACGAACCAACAACAAATGATTCAGGTAAACATAATAGGGCAGACATGACTGGATTAGCACACAGCAGGGGGGCACAAGACAGTTCTCAATACAATGACTTGAGTGGCTAGAATATACATTCCCTTAACAATGGCCAGGGGATGAATAATTAAGCAAAAGGCTTGGGGGGGCAGCAATACAGATTGAAAGTAAATATGCCCAAACTAAAATAATTAACCCTTTGCAGGGCAGAAGAGTTTGCAGCACACAAGCCTTGAATTGCTCTTTCCTCTGGCACAGCTGCCTATCCACATAAGGCTAGCCAACGTCTCTTAGTCCAGGATAAGGGCTTGAGAGATTGTATGCCCGGGCACAAAGGAGTGTCCAATATCCATAATCCTTGGGCCCAGGGGTGAATAAATGCCATGCCCAGACAAGGCTCTAGTAACGGGTGGGATCCGTTACACACCCCCATAAATTATATACTGTTTTTTTTACGCCCAAATAGGGCTTTCCTTTGATACCCCACTTATATGGATAACCCACTATTTACTTTATTAAAATTGAAAAAAGGTAAAAAAAAAAAAAAAAAAGTGGTAACAATAACAAGCCAAACGTATAAGGAGCAAGCGAGATGGCGTCAGCCCTGGGTAAGGAGGAAGGAGACAGCAAGGCACAAATGGGTCGCAGTCACGTAACGGTAATGCAGTACTCGAGGCAACCAACTGGGCCAGAACACTCAAGACAGCGCACAGGAGATACTCTCTACTGGATACGGTAGTGCACCAGACTGGAGGCACAGAACAGGAACGTCAGCCAGGCCGGGTCAGTACACGGAGCCGGAACATCAGCCAATCCAAGTCGGTACACGGAGCAGGAACGTCAGCCAATCCAAGTCGGTACATGGAGCAGGAACGTCAGCCAGACCGGGTCGGTACACAGAGCAGAAACGTCAGCCAATCCAAGTCAGTACACTGGAGCAGGAACGTCAGCCAGACTGGGTCGGTACATGGAGCAGGAACAGGATCAGAGAGAGTAGTCAGGCAGTCCGGGTCATACACAGGATATCACACGTTAACAGCAGCAAGCTCTAAGCAAAGGGAACACCACGAAAGGGCCCTGTATGAAGGACAGGGCACAGTACTTAAAGGCGACCACTGGGTGGAGTAATCACACGCTAGCCAATAAGAAAGCATCAGAAATCATGTGTCAAAATGTCGCCAGCAATACACGGGCACCGTGATACCATGTCACTTTTTTCCCCCACCCTATTTTCCTACTTTTTTATCTATGACATTTGGCGGTTTGTATAAGTGTATTACATGGCTCCACAACAAGTACACTCCCAGTTTTGTTTATTGAGATTTTTTTTTTAAATAAATTTTTTTTGTAAAAAAAAAAAAAAAAAGTGTGTGGTGTTTTTTTTTGGTTTTTTTTTTTGCAGAAATTGACCAGCATTTAGCCAGCCTTCAGCACCAGCAGTGAATGGGGTTAATATGCCCAGCTGCTGTATTTTCTTTTTCCACTAAATGTCTCCATTCTGCTTCTCTGTCCCTTATTTTGATAGTAAGGGAGACAGAGGCAGAGAGGAGACATAGAGGCAGTATGCTTTGCGTACTGCCTCTATCACTCAGAATGCAGGTACATGTGATCGCTGCTACGGCGATCACATGACCCGGCACAAGCAAGAAGGGCTGAGACTGAATGCCCCGGTCTCAGAGCATTTAGTCTCAGCCTGGAATTAATTATAGAAGCGTGCACGGAGGCACGCTGCTATCATTTAAGCCATGACGGTCCAGGACTGTCATGGGTCCTTAACTGAATTCCACCCATGACGGTCCTTTCATGGATCGTTAAGGGGTTAACAACAGGCTACACCACTAAAACTACCATTATTTTTAGTGTTATTTGCGAATGTCTTTACACATACATTGCAACACAATTCTTATTTGGACAAGACCATTTCTACTCTACTTTTCAAAAAGTTGTCTGACTTGAGTTTATTACTTAGTGAAAATGTCACTAAATGTTTATACATAGCTTTGTCGCTAGCTTTCTTTATTACTCTATTTTTATTCATCAAATGCCTGCTTTATCAGGGAAGTATTAATTACATTTTCATGCAATAATAATATCAGTCCACATTACTTATGCTTAACCTAAATATTTCTAAAGAAAATGGTGCCATGAATGAAAAAGAGAAGAATAACATGCGTATTCCTAAAGTTTGCAATGAGTTGGAAATATCGTTACCATTTGAGGGGTGAAAAGTCACATTTATAGTGTATTTGCAGAATTGCAACTTTTTAGCTTGATGAATATAGCCAATCTTTTATCTCGGAACCCATTTAGCTATCTACCAGTATCAAGAAACGTCATATTACAAAGTCTCTAGCTTGCATCAATAAGGGAGTCATCCAGTCTGAGGTGCCTTGACATTGGCAATCAAGCTTTTGGACAAAGACATGTTGATAAACTTCAAGGGCCTTATTCATGTGGGAGGGGTGAAAATTCCCATTGATTTATAAAGGGATTTTAACCCCTTAATGACCCTGTGACGTGCTAGGACCATCACCGTTTTTTCCCCTTAATGACCAGTGACGGCCCTAGCATATCACTTACTTTTTACTTACAACACTCCTGCTCTCTCAGACCCCCTCTTGGCACAGCAGAAAACATGATCAGTCACATGTGATGGTTCGCCAAACTTCTCTATATGGTCCTTAACGGGACTTCCCTTCCAGGACCACTGGTCCTTAAGGGGTTAAGCCCTGGAAAGCAAGAGGGCAATGCATCTGAGACCTCTTTAGCAATCAGTGTGTTAAAAACCCAATTTAAATCAATGGAAATACACAGAATTTTCATTTCAAGCCTATGTTACAGTTAGTTTTCCCCAGGATTGCACATCTTAAGTTTCATGAACAATGCCTCGAGTTTCTCTTCTCATTGGTATTACAAAGCTTTTTATTGGATAGGACGATAGGAGCATTGGATTCGATATCAGATTATATAATACTACTACTGCTACTACAAATACTATTACTACTGTTACTGCCACTAGTGTTATCATCAGTTTGTTTCTGTAAAACAATGTGTACATATATGGTGTTATATAAATAAAGATACATACATACATACATTAGAACAAACTGGCCCATCTAGTATATACATTTTCCCCTCTACCTAAAAACCTAGACTTTATTTAAAGTTCACAATAGCCTAATATCAGTCTCAGAGTTCTTAAATTACTATATTAGCTTTTATCACGCTCACTGGGAAACTATTGAATATATATATAATTTTTAGCATTTTTTGTATATTCCCTTTAAAAGCCCAGCGTTTAAAAGAAAAGTGAAATGATACAGAGCAAACCAAAAATCACCATAGGGGATAAATACTAATTATCATTGATTTAACTGGAATCCTTGAATGCTAGATACGTCACCAATGCATTGCTGCTCAAACATTCAAGGGGTTTAAATCCTGCTGAAATAAAGCTGAATTTGAGGAATTTATATTTGTTCCTAATGGTGCAGTTAGTCTGACACAGAATAACTGCATGTTTCATTTGATTATGAGTCCTAATTTTAGATCATGTGATTGAGTATTTTACTTTGTCTGAAAAATGAGCTCCACCCTCCCCCAAGAGATTTACTAAAAACATAATATATTTGAAGATTTATATAATGGGCCATATGTTCAAAGAAATAGCTAAATAACTTTTGTCATTTGTAATGACATTTCAAAATACAGTGTCGTTGGGCCCATAAATATTGTCATTTTGTCACTGAAGTACGATTCCTGTGTAACAACAAAAATGTCTTAACTAAAGACAAAAATGTCTTAACAAACACAAAAATATCAGTATAAAGGTATGGTAATTGAGCTTTTGTTGTATTTCCTTCAATTATTATAGGTTTCTCTCATTCAAAACTTCACATTACCTCCACTTTTTTCTTAGCGTACGAATTTTGTCTTTTGCAAGACTTTTTTTGTTGTTGTATATGACAATTTTTTTTTCACTTTACAATACTGGAGAATAGTTTAGCTATGCCCTTGCCCCCACCCCTTTGCACGGCAATACTGGAGTTGTGTCGTATACAACGGATATTACTAGTTTTTTATTGTATACTTTATAGAAATATATCATTCATGCATAAAATTGCTTATTTTTGTCGTTCATACAACATTTTTTTTTGTTGTTATCCCTAAGAACATAAGGCCAATGTCACCCATGACTTTTCTATTCTCCAAGCTATAATAATAATGACAAGAGATGCACTTTTGTTGAAAACCTGGAGAGTGGCCATAAAGGGGTGAGATAAAGTCTCCAACCCCTATGTTATTCTTTACAGCCCATGCATTAAGATTTATTAAACTTGAAAACAAATCTCCACAGAATAGCATATACACTGAAGAATTTATCTCAGTTGAGAATTTACCACACCTTCATCAAACATTGATGACACATTAGTAACTTAGTGCCAACGCTCCACAAAGTAAAGAACAAGCATGTATTACCAACTCTTCCATTCTGGTTTGGGGGTGAGTATATATATGGAATTTCACTGGAGAGTTTATCTTAACTTTAATCTTCCCTTAGTGCATCTCCCACCAGGAGTTTGCTACCACTACTGTTGTAAAATGTATGTGATTTCTTCCTTGAAAAACATATTACAGACTTCATAGGTTGTATATTTTGACTGAAATTAACCCTTTAAGGAAAGAGGAAAGGAGTGTGGAACGCATTGCTTCATAATGGGACTTACTCCACTTTTGTCCTTAACCCTTTGAATGCCAGAGGGATACGCAACGCATTGCTTTGCGTACCCCTCTGGCACTCAAAGGGTTAAAGAGCTAAGAAACCAGCATGAAGCTAAGTACTTCTTATCAGCGATGTTGATTTAATCAGTGTAATTCAGTGACTTCTATGAGTCATTTCATGAAAATCTGGTTTGAACTTTGTCTTTCCGAGCTGTTTCATATTAAGGTTTCAGACAGAGTTGTGTAGCTTTTGGAATGTTCCTTTTGGTTGATACACTTTATTTGTCCAAATATTTGAAAGAAAGACTACAGTTTTTAATTTTTTTTATAAACGACCTGCGGGATAATTCCAGCACGTAGGAAAGCAGAAGCATAAATTAAAAGTATTGTAATTGACACGAGAGACTAAATATAGGATTGTAATATAATTTTGGCTTCACCTAAATCGGTTTGGAGGAACTGGCTAGGTGCAGTTTGATGAAGCAGCAGTGGCGCTCAGGCTCAAAACTATGCAGTCTTTGTGGCTCCAGCCCACTACATAAAAAAAGTTTCAATAGAAGACATTTAAAGGGGAAAAATCCCCTAAGAAGTACTTGTCTGGGTAGGTGTCCTTCAAATAGCAAATGGTTATTTCTCTGTAATGTATGTGAGCTGATTTTATTCCACTGCTTAACGTTTCAATTAACAATCTGATAAAGACTAATTCCCTTATGCGTTATTCAGGTCTACTGATGCCCATTATTTGTTGTGACGATATACATACATATATATATATATTTATACACACACACACGAAACTGCAGGTATAATGCAAAAATGTATCAACAGGTGCACCTGAGTGCTCTATGTAGGAGTCCTGTCTAGGTAAATCAGTGTATTAAAGGGATAGTAATACTTCATTTTAACTTTATTTTATTTTGTAGGCATTAAAAAAACATGAAGAATGATATAAGTCTTATCTCTGAAACCTTTATGGTTTAAGAGATATTCACAGACAAAGTATCCCCCCCCCTTCAACCAGATCAGAAGGGAGATGCCCAGGTAGACTGCAGAGAGGGACAATCTTCAATTAAGATAATGGAAAAAGCTGAAAAACTTGTCAAGGGGGGAAGGGCTTTCATTGTTTTCATACAAAGAAAATTGTCCCCTTCTGTTATCTGTACTGTCATACAACCAGACTGACATCTGAGAAGAGATGGCTTACACTAGGTAAAAGGGGCGGGGAGGGGAACTTTGCTTGTGAATATCTCATAAACCATAAAGGTTTGAGAGATAAGACTTATATCATTCTTCATGTTTTTTTAATGCCTACAAAATAAAATAAAGTTAAAACGAAGTATTACTATCCCTTTAAGCTTATTAAGAAACACTTATTCCCAGGGCATTATTCCCCTTTAATGGTGACAAGTCAGATATCTACACTGAAAAAAATAATGATTCAAACATTCCATGTTATGGATCCTGTGTTGAAAACAAACCTAGATTAATTCTGGGACAAAAGAACTATACCTCAGAAGACAAATAAATGGTCCCTTTGATTTAATTTAAACTTTTAACACCTTGAGTGCTAGCTATTATACGCCTGTGATCAAGTAGGTATATCCTGAAAACCTGACCTGTTGGTGAAGCCCAAGGATTAGTACTGAGAAACATTTATCTAGGGGATATCATTAGAGATGCTTAGTTTCATAGTTCGCAGACAGTGTATTTGTTTCTCCAGAGACAGAAGCAAAAGCCCATAACAAATAATGTTTCACCAATTATAAATGTTTAAAATGTTGAATTGGAGATTGTTTAACCCCAGTGACCTCATAAATCTTTGTTTCATTGAAAGCAATGATATGATTTCCTCCAATGTGAAGTGTTTCCCCATGCATTCCCACTGTGTTAACTCACCAGTTTAAAAGGGGTGTCAGCTTACTACATGTTGTCAATCTGTGCTTGGGAGAGAGAGCTGCTGAAATGTTTTTGCTAGCTAGGAAGATAGTCAAGGAGAGGGAGCTGAAGTTACTTGATTTAGCCTATTGCGTGCCAGAGGTGTATGCAATGCATTGGTTTGCAATGCATTCTTTAACACACTGGTGCTAAAATGGTTAAAGAAGTAAAAACATTTGGACTGACAGTCAGACAGGCAGGTGATCCTAAATGTGCTGAGAATTGACTGAGAGTGACAGATACTACACAAACAGACAAAATAATATGATGGAAATTTCCGGGTCTCATGGCCATAGAAAGCATTGACAAAAACTGGCAACTTCTCAATGGAATTTCATTGGAGACAGAACATGTATTGATATTTCTGCCTCTTCTCTATCTGTGAGAATATCTGTGAAAAAGAGAACATTTCTGAGCAAAGAAACCAGAGGGTTTATGCACTAAGGTGTGGGAAAGAGGTGATAAAGCAGAGATGACTTCTCCAGTTTCTGTTATTCTATGGAACCAGTGCACTAAAATGTCTCCACCTTTGAAGATCTAAGTCCATAGGCTGCATATAATAGCATGGGATCTGGAGAAGTGATATTTGGTGATATAGTCATCTCTGCTGTATCATCTTTTTCTCACACCTTAGTACATAACCCCCCAGGACTTTTCACCCATCCCTGATCCCCATGGTTCTTAACCCTTTGAGTGCCAGTGGGCTACGCAAAGCATTGCTTTGCAATGCGTTGCGTACCCCTCTGGCAATCAAAGGGTTAAGAATTCTGTAAAATGTAAAAAACAGTTATGAAATGTATCTGACTTCATTGTGAACGGTACATATCTAGTCAGGTCCTTTAAGATTAAGAATCACTCCAGCTGAAGTTTCCATTTACTGTTCCAACAATCAAAAGAATGAACTTTTATACAGTAAACTCTTATTAACCCCTTAAGGACCCATGACGTGCCAGGATCGTAATGGGAAAACTTCCCTTAAGGACCCATATAGGTTTTGTACGACATGGACTTCAGGGGTCCCCACAAGGCTGCATTCCATTCAGGGACTCCTGAATCCATTGGCGAATAAAGAAACCTGCTCCATGGTCCTTAAAGGGATAGTAATACTTCGTTTTAACTTTATTTTATTTTGTAGGCATTAAAAAAACATGAAGAATGATATAAGTCTTATCTCTGAAACCTTTATGGTTTAAGTGATATTCACAAACAAAGTATCCCCCCCCCCCCCTGTTCAACCAGATCAGAAGGGAGATGCCCAGGTAGACTGCAGAGAGGGACAATCTTCAATTAAGATAAGGGAAAAAGCTGAAAAACTTGTCAAGGGGGAAGGGCTTTCATTGTTTTTATACAAAGAAAATTGTCCCCTTCTGTTATCTGTCCTGTCATACAACCAGACTCACATCTGAGAAGAGATGGCTTACACTAGGTAAAAGGGGCGGGGAGGGGAACTTTGCTTGTGAATATCTCATAAACCATAAAGGTTTGAGAGATAAGACTTATATCATTCTTCATGTTTTTTTAATGCCTACAAAATAAAATAAAGTTAAAACAAAGTATTACTATCCCTTTAACTGCCGGCTGTGCGGCCCCACAGCCATCATTATGGGGTTAAGACCCCTATATTTCTGTACATGCAGTATTTTTTGCACTTTTTTGTTATTTCATAGTAAATTTCCTACCTAGATAAAAAAGCAAATGTGTTTGACACTCGCTGAGTTATGGATGTGACGGTACCAGCAGACTCCCAGCGTTGGTGTCACCATCAAAGATTACTTCTTCCCAAAATCAGCCAGAAAGGCCTTCCGCAGCATACTGCAATTTACCCCAAATCACCAGGCAGAACTAGTGTCAGGGTAACCAGAACTGTTTATTGCAAGTCAGGCCCACATTTTTATACATGATGGAACAAAAGGCAGACAGTGGTGAGAGGTGATACAATGGTGGGCTGGGGCCAGTGGACAGAAGGGTCAGACATGATGAAACTACAGAACAATGGGACTGTTTGGGGATACACAGTAAAACAAAGGGCTGGGCTGGGCTTTATGTGTGGGACAATGGACCAGGGTAATCAGGGACACAAAGACCTGGTAGACTCGATGGAGCCGCCGCTTCCAAGCCTTAGCCAATGAGAGTGCAAGCTACAGGAGCATATGGGCCAATCCGGTGGCCGCCGACATTTTCCTATGATCAGTCTATGGAGTCCCTTTAAACCTATCTCCATGTTAGCGGCCAGCGGGAGGAGGGCCTACTTCTCTCCATGTTAAGTCAATGTAAGCCCTTTAACTACGACCGACCAATCATCGGCTGGCCGACATTCAAAATCCCGGTGCTCCTGTTAGTAGCACAGGACAGCCCAGTGAATGACAGCCTTTTGGGGAAAAGTTTAGGGCTTTTTTGCCTGCACCATGATCCACCGTGGTTGGCCGTGTAGTGTTTACCCAGGCAATAGTCCTGGATGTCAAATGGTCAATGTTGTTCCCGTGACAGTTCTCCCGCTTGACCCATAGTCCGGCAGACCCGGCTAGATCCTCACGGGTCGGCCTGGGGCTGACCGGGTTTAGTGTTCCAAGTCCGTTTGTCTGGACAGACCATCAGCATTGCCATTTTGCTTTCCGGGCTGGTACTGAATAGTGAAGTTGAAGGGCTGAAAGGCCAGGCTCCACCGAAGTAAATGGCCATTGACCCCTGCTACTTGGTTGAGCCAGATGAGGGGGTTGTGGTTGGCGAGTACGGTGAAGGAGTGTCCGTATAGGTAGGGCTGCAGTTTCTTCAGGGCCCATACCAGTGCCAGGCACTCCTTTTCGACGGCCGCATACCCCACTTCCTGGGGCAGGAGCTTCCGACTAATGTAGATCACCAGGTGCTCGCTGCAGTCGGACCCCACCTGGCTCAATACTGCTCCCAACCTGAGCATAGAGTCATCTGTATGGACACAAAAACGTTTGGTGGGGTCAGGAGCAGTCAACACAGGGGCAGAGATCAATGCACGTTTTAATTTGGTAAAGGCAGTGTCACATTCCGGGGACCACAGGACCTGTCGGAGAAGGTTTTTCTTGGTCAGGTCAGTCAGGGGCTTAGCTATATACAGTCGGGTACGAATCGGCGGTAATATCCAGCCGTATCCAGAAAAGCCATGACTTGGGTCTTGGTTTGGGGGTGCTGACGCCTGCTGCCCACCCTGTGACCCAGGTACTGTACCTCTGACATCCCTACCCTGCATTTGTCCGGCTTACGAGTCAGTCCAGCTGTCCTAATGTGGTCCAGCACAACCCCCACATGGAGCAGGTGCTCCTCCCAGGTGTTGCTGAAAATCGCAACGCCGTCCAGGTATGCACAGGCATACTCCTGGAGGCCATCTAGGATCTGGTCAATCATCCGCTGGAAAGTGGCCGGAGCATTCTTCATTCCAAATTGCATGACCTTGAAGTGGTACAGGCCAAATGGAGTGATGAATGCTGATTTGGGGATAGCTTCCCGGTCCAGCGGAATCTGCCAGTATCCCTTGCACAGGTTGAGGGTAGTCAAAAAGTTAGCCCTAGCAATACAATCTAACAGCTCATCTACCCGGGGCATAGGGTAGGCGTCTGTGGTGGTACAGTCATTTAATTTGCGGTAATTAACACAAAATCTCATGGTCCAGTCCTTATTGGGCACTAGAATGACTGGGGACGCCCAGGGGCTGTTGGAGGGTTCAATGACTCCCAGGTCTAACATGTCCCGAATCTCCTGGCGCATCCCTGCCTTTACTGCCTTGGGGACTCAGTAGGAAGCTTGCCGCAAGGGCCGCTGGCCTGGGGTCTCTACTCGGTGAAGAGCTACCGAGGTGTACCTGGGGAGGGAGGAGAACATCTCCTGGTGCTGTCGGAGTACCTGCTTAGCCTGCTCCACCTGGGCGGGTTCTAGTTGCTCCTCTATCCCTACAGCCTGTACCCCTGCCTTTCCCTCACTGAATCTGGGTAGTGCCAGTAATGGTAGGCCCTCAGTGTCTTCCAAAGCCAGGGCACAAATAACGGCTATCTCTTCTGACCTGGCTTGGTACTCCTTCAGCATGTTCACATGAAAGGTCTTTTGTACTCTTTCATCTGAACATTTAGCGACCAAGTAGGTGGTGTTACACAGTTGCTGAACTACTCAATAGGGCCCTTGCCATGCTGCCTTTAGCTCATCCTGCTTGACTGGTTTAAGGGCTAATACCTGTTGTCCTACCAGCAGTGGACGGTCCGGTCGTACTACCATTTCTGCTGACTCTGGGTAGCCCGAAGGTTCTCTCGGACCGTGTCCATGAGCTCCTTCAAGCGATCCCGGAACGCAAGCACATAGTCTATGATGAAAGTGCCTTCCCCCCTATCGTCCCTTCCCAGTGGGTTCAGAGTAAATCTAGGGACCCTCGCACTCTCCTCCCATAGACTAGTTCAAAAGGGGAGAACCCTGTGGCTTCCTGGGGTACCTCTCGATAGGCAAACAGAAGATGTGGTAAATGCTTCTCCCAATCTCTATGAGAGGTGGCGAACGTCCGAAGCAACTGCTTCAGGGTGCCATTGAATCTTTTGCACAACCCGTTGGTCTGAGGATGGTAGGGGGCACTATGTAAGGGACGGATTCCGCAAAGTTTCCAGAGTTGGTGGGTCACCTCTGCCGTGAACTGGGTCCCCTGGTCTGAAATGATCTCCCGGGGAAAACCTACCCTGGCAAAGATTCGGAGCAGGGCATCAGCTACTGTTTCTGCCTGAATGTTTGCCAGGGGAATGGCCTCCGGGTAGCGGGTAGCATAGTCCACTACTGTTAATATATATTTCTTTCCAGAGGGACTTGGCTGCGGCAGTGGTCCTACCAAATCTATGCCTATTTGACTGAATGGTTCATTTATGATGGGCAAGTGGTGCAGAGGGGCTGTAGTGTGATCACCTATTTTGCCTACCCGCTGGCAGGGGTCACAGGTCCGGTAGTGTTGCCTAATGTCCCCCGTGATCCCTGGCCAAAAAAGGACTGGGTAATACGGTGATAGGTCTTGGTCACTCCTAGGTGACCGGCCAGGTGGATGTCGTGCCCAACTCGTAGCAGGTCATGCCGATATTTCTGGGGCACCACCAGCTGACGCTTGGGCACCTTAGTCCCTTTCCTGCCTTCCGTAATCCGATATAACAAGCCCTGTTCCTATTCTATCCTATCTCCCCCCAGCCCCCCTGGGTCAGTCCTGGCCCTGTCCTTATAGCTGGCCAAGGAAGGGTCGGTGAGGGTTTCCTGGGCAAAGTCAGCAGGGGAATCCCAGGAAGTAAGGGGTGTTGTCGGGGCCAGTGGGAAGGTCATTGGGAGAGTAAGCGTCAGGAGGTCTTACCTGGGTCCCTTCGTCAGATGGACACACCCCCATACGTGCTTGCTTCCTGGTGGTCACCAGGCAAAGTTCTGGTGGGGCATCAGCGACAAAAGATGAAGTGAAACAGCCAAGGTCATTGCCCAGTAAAACCTCTGCAGGAAGGTTCTTCATTACTCCAACTTCTTTTTCCCGGGCTCCCACACCCCAATCTAGATGTACCCTGGCCGTGGGAATCCACAGTACTGTGCCCCCCGCCACTCGGACGGCTATGGACCGGCCGGTTCTTTCTGTGGGGGCTACCAACTGGGGTTGCAGCAACGTGATAGTAGCCCCACTGTCTCTTAATCCCTGAGCGGGGCGGCCCATCACCCAAACCGCCTGCCAGTGGTGCAACCGATTGTCGGTCGC
Source organism: Rhinophrynus dorsalis (assembly GCA_037306005.1). NCBI lineage: Eukaryota > Metazoa > Chordata > Amphibia > Anura > Rhinophrynidae > Rhinophrynus > Rhinophrynus dorsalis. The sequence goes on along the minus strand of CM074723.1, from coordinate 97,187,451 downwards.
ATTGGCTTGTACTGAATCAACTTCATGGAGAGTCCCAAACTCCTCTTCACCCAATCCTTGGGTAGTCAGGGCAGCCTCCATGTCTAGACAATGGGCGGCTGCCCCTTGTACTCTTGGGGGAGGCCGAGACCAAGTATTCCGGGGAGCATTTATAGGGCAATCCGCTTATACATGTCCCACTTGATCGCACCCATAGTAGCGAATGCCGGGTCTCCGGGCATCCTGCTGGCCTGGGGACGAGGTGGAAGGGGTTGGGGATGGAATGGTCGCGCCGGCCCTACCTCCTGGGGAAGGGGTGGAACGGCTCGGGCTGGGGGTCGTGACTCCGAGGCTCCTGCCTGCCTGGAGTCTGTATACTGATCTGCCAAGATAGCCGCCTATTCCACAGTGTGGGGTCGTCGGTCCTTGACCCAATCATAAAATTCATAAAATTGCTCCAACAGTATGAGCTGTAGAACGTCTCCCAAAGTAACCGCTTGGCAGCCGTTCACCCAACTTTCAGCTGCCCTTGTCATCCGATGAGCCCAGTCGGTAAATGGCTGTCCTTCTTTCCACCTTAGGTTGCGGAACTTCAACCGCTGATCCTCTGGGGTGATGGTGTACCTGCCAAGGAGTCTTTCCTTGACCCTCTCATAGTCCATACACTCCTCCGCAGGCACTGCTTGGTAGGCCTCCGCTGCTCTCCCCAACAATTTGCTCACCAACAGAGTGACCCAGTCCGCCCCCTTCACTCCCTGGAGGGCACACTGCCGCTCAAAAACTTGCAGGTAGCCATCAATCTCATCCTCTGCGTTGTTGAAGGCTTTGAATGCAGCAAATGGCAATTTCTTTTTGGGAACTCCACTAGGTCTGGAGCTCGCTGGTTCCTCTCTGTGCTGCTGCAGCTCTGCCAGCCGGAGGTTGGTGGCTTCACTCAGGATCAGTGTGATGATCTCCTGGGGAGGTGTGGAGCCATAGAGAGCCAGGCGCCACTGTAGCTCCCACTGCAACTCAGACATGTCAGTGGTCGCAGAGGACGTATTGCTGGCTCGGTCGCCCTCCATCAGTTCAGTGATTAGCGTAGCTTTAGACTTATTGCTGGCCACTTGCCCATGGGACTCCACCAAGTCTTTCAAGGTACTCCGTTTCAGGCCGTCATACCGCTGCTCCATCCGCTGCTGGCTGTGCTGAGGAGACCAGGGTCAAGCCAGGTGGCTACATCTCCCCCTGGATGCTGGTCTCCCTGTGCTACTGAGACCAGGGTTAAGCCAGTGGCTAAATCTCCCCCTGGATGCTGGTCTCAGACTCTCTTCCTTGGAAGAAGTTGTATCCCGCCGCTTGCCACCAGATGTGATGGTACCAGCAGACACCCAGCATTGGTGTCACCATCAAGGATTACTTCTTCCCAAAATCAGCCAGAAAGGCCTTCCGCAGCATACCGCAATTTACCCCAAATCACCAGGCAGAACTAGTGTCAGGGTAACCAGAACTGTTTGTTGCAAGTCAGGCACACATTTTTATACATGATGGAACAAAAGGCAGACAATGGTGAGAGGTGATACAATGGTGGGCTGGGGCCAGTGGACAAAAGGGTCAGACATGATGAAATTACAGAACAATGGGACTGTTTGGGGATACACAGTAAAACAAAGGGCCAGGGCTGGGCTTCATGTGTGGGACAACGGACCAGGGTAATCAGGGACACAAAGACCTGGTAGACTCGATGGAGCCGCCACTTCCAAGCCTTAGCCAATGAGAGTGCGAGATACAGGAGCATATGAGCCAATTCGGTGGCCGCCGACATTTTCCTATGATCAGTCTATAGAGTCCCTTTAAACCTATCTCCACGTTAGCGCCCAATGGGAGGAGGGTCTACTTCTCTCCATGTTAAGTCAATGTAAGCCCTTTAACTACGACCGACCAATCATCGGCCGGCCGACATTCAAAATCCCGGTGCTCCTGTTAGTAGTACAGGACAGCCCAGTGAATGACAGCCTTTTGGGGAAAAGTTTAGGGCTTTTCTGCCTGTACCATGATCCTCCGTGGCTGGCCGTGTAGTGTTTACCCAGGCATTAGTCCTGGATGTCAGATGGTCAATGTGGTTCACGTGACAATGGAAATGTATATTTCATAGCAAATTATGGCAAATGACTGTTGTACAACACATTAACCCCTTAAGGACCAGCGGTCCAGGGAAGTTACCTTCCCTTAAGGACCACTTTGATCCTTGCCAACGCGCCGGTACACGTGAGCTGTTAAGAGTAACGGCATGACGCTTTGGGGCCTACAAGAGACCGCTTTGGTCTTGGAGCAGTCAATTTTAGGCCCCGTTCTACTTACAGCGCTCCTAGCAGGGCGCCGTAAGTAAAAAGTATGTGACGTGCTATGAACGTCATCGGTCCTTAAGGGTATAAGGACTGTGATGGTCATAGCATGTCATCTGGTCCTTAAGTGGTTAAATAAATATAATAAGTGTATTTATGTTTACTACATGTGGAGGAAAACAACTGTGCTTCATGTATCAAAGTTCTTGTATTTGAGTGGGGCATTTGTATATAATGTGCAATTGGTTTGCTTCAAATTTACTAAACTTTCTTGGTACATATGTCCCAGTATCCTCAGAATTATCAAGCTTAATCCTTTGAGTGCCAGAGGGGTACACAACACATTGCTTTGTAATGCGTTGCATAGCCCTCTGGCACTCAAAGGGTTAACACGTTAAAAACCCCACCTGGTTTATCACACTATTGAGCACTTTTTAAAAAGCAAAAGGAAATACTTTAAGTAAAGACATGTCACAGTTCATATATCAGAATCTAAGTTTAGTCTGTGCTTTTTATTACATTATGTTTGGCATTCAGATGTTTATTTTTTAACCCTTTGAAGACCAGTGCTATGCATCAAACACCCCACTGGTCTTCATAGGGTTAAGGAAGGTTTGGCGGATAGATATAACAAACTTTCAAGCTTCACATGAAATATTTATACATCTGTCAAAGTTGCACTTCGTCAGCATATTTGAAATGCTTCCTTAATTGGGAGTCTTTCCCCTTCTGGGAAGCTAGAAACTGCAAGACTATGAGGCTGTTCTCTGAAGAAATGGGTTTCATAGTTTAATTTCCATTAATTCAGCATAAGTAAAATTATCAACATTCTAAACTGTGTTTTTCATATGGAGTCAAGCAGCAGAAGCCAGTTGAGTCCATGGACCTATTTATTAAATTGGAGGGCTGCATCTGGTAAATGCTGAGTTTTGAAATATGGCCACTTTATAATCAAAAACTGGTCTTTTCCAACCCCCCACCCCAAGATCTGATTATCATTGTACAAATGGCCAGACTTATTTTAGTTTAGCAGCATGAAATAACTGGTTCCAGAATCTCATGACTTTAGTGACAATTAGTGGAAAAATTAGAATTTTAAGAGTTTGCGGTTTATAATGAGTTTAACACAAAACTGCAACAAATGCTGAAAATCAAATATAAATCTAATTAAACTTGCACGAGGGTACATTTTTAAGAGAACTATTATGTTTATTTATTTATTTGCATTCAATCTCTGCTGTAATACACTGCTAATCATTATAGTTTACAATCTGATGAGGTCTAGTGTCACTTGAAGACCATTTAGGACTATTGAAGCCTATTGTTTGTTTGGTTTATCCCATTTGCTTCGTGTTCCCCTTCTATTGAGGTCCTTAGTATCTTCCAGCAAAATATATCTTTTGAAACAAAATGTATTTCTCTTCTCTGCTATACCAAAGTGGTGGTTTATTGGTGTTTGTGGGCATTATGTTTCTGGGTGTCTTGTTTTTTTGCCATGTACTATCGCTCAGAAGAAATCAGAACTAAATTCTACCGTTGTGTTACACGTGCTATAAGAGAGGTGTTCACACTTGCTCACATAGAGGCTTGTGCTGGAGCAGTTTTGAGCTCCTTGTCCACTAAGCTTGGGTACAGGCCATAGGGGACCATAGCAGACAAATAAAAATGCCCAGTGCCTGTTGATTTAAATTGTGCTTTTAACTCCATGATTGCTAGAAAGTTCTTAAACATCACTTCCTAATTCATTAAATAAATCCCTACCATTCACTGGGTTAGAATCCCCATTTAATTGAATTCATTTAAATTAGCTATATTAGTCCAGTTGTGATGCAAATATATAAGTACCTTTATATAGGAATATGTTCATATTTGGGCTAACAGTTTATGTTTTAAGACAAGCTTACAAAAGATAATCTGTCATAAGGTCCACTGCTACTTAAATACACTTGACATGATGATCTCTGAAGAGCTTGCCTCAAAACATATGTTCTTAGATGAAATAATAAAAATATTGACAGTGTAACTGATAGGTGGGACCAGGGCTCAAAATTTCCACTCGCTACTAGCCAATGGTGAGTGAAAATCTAGCCCTGGCGAGTAGAAATTCAGCCCTGGTGGGTATGTTTTGGCTTGCAGTGGTGAGTAACTTTTCAGGTCTGGCTAGTAGCAGAGGACTTAAAATTTTAAGCCCTGGGTGGGACCATGTTAGCCACGTGCCTGACGGACAGATCTAAGTGTTTTTTGAAAGTTTTACACTCTCATGTTATTCTGTTATCACTTTTACTGTATTGGTCTCCTGCAACACTGAAATACTCACATATTTACATTTAAATGCATGTGAGTCTTGGGAATATTTATTTTTCCATGTCCAAAATTGAACACAGGTACCATGGGGTTGAGTCCCTTCGCTTGGTACCTATGTTCTATATGGACTAAAGAGAAAAGTATTTAACAGTCCTTTTTTGTTCCCTTTGGTTTGGTTGATTTCATCTTGAGTAATCTTTTTAGTAGTTAAGTTTCAGTGTCTCTTGAGGTTTATATAATCTTTTCTCAAAAAAGAAGTGAGAAGGACAAACAACTGTGGTCTTCGTTTTAGGTCATAAACAGAAATGATCACATTGTGTCAAATGTTTTTAAAAAAGAATTATGTCCTAAGGTGTCCTAGAACAATAATGCAGCATGCCACAATATGTTTTCTTCAGAAAGTCAGTGTACCAAGTGGGCTTGCTGCACCAGGATAAATATATGGTATGGTATGACTAAAAAGCTTGAATGATATCACTAATGAGAATGATTTCTGATGATAGTGAGAAGGCCTATTATGGTGGTATTTCTGTTTGCTAGTGCACTATAAACCCTCCGTGTGTAACAGTATGTTACGTTGCACCATGAGATTTATTTGTTTGATAACTTGTTTATGTTACTCTACGCTTGTGGAAACAGGTTGACGTTTGAGAAATTATTTGAGGAAGAAACATGTTATTATACAGTTTGCACTGCTCATCCTTACAGCTGATGAAATACAGTGTGGAAGACAATGCCCCTGCCATTTGGCATTGTGCAATTTCTGTTGAATTAATTAATTCCTGTGTTCCTGTATCTGTCTGATTTGGTTGACGTGATTTCTGGCTGTGCCTGTCCCTCAACGTAAAATCAGCAATGAAACAGAAGCAACTTGATATGATCGAAGACATCAAATCTAACACCACAGACCATCTGAAAGTGATTAACTAAGACTTCCACAAGTGTTTCAACAGTAGCAGAAACAGTGAAACAAGGGTGTGTGTGTGTGTGTGTAGAGGGGAGAACTTCAAAGGGGACTGATGATGTAACAGTCTCATGCTTATTAAACATGTTTTACTCAACAAACCTTTTGAATACGCCTCATATCTTGTATCAGTGTGAGTGAACACTAAGCATGATCTGCATTTTTCCATAATCATTTTTTAACATTTTAATTTTGTTTTTTCCCCAATGAACATTATTATTCTACACAGCATGATGCAAGGGGGTGGGGAGATGGACCAGTTCCTAGTACATGCCCTTTATGGTGCTATGGCTATCTGGAGAAAGCACTTACTTTCTTGCATGCTGGGCAATGGTTTCAGGACGCATTGGGTTTAATAACTTTAAAAAAATATATTGTGTCAAGGGGATACTCTCCATTTAAAATAGTTATTTATTTTTTTTTTTTTTTAACTTGGCATCAGAGCAGTAACTGGTCATATCTGAAACCATTTTCTAAGGCTAGTGTACTAGTTCATTACCAATAATGTAACCCAGTCACTGAAATTCAAGCAATATGCAGTTCAAAGTAGTGAAAGGGGCCAGTGGACATATTTTACTTTTATATTTGGTGGCATTCCTGCATTGTGATATTTCTTAGTTTGAGAACTTTTTTGTGTTACTCTGTGCTTGTGGAAATATGTTGAAGTTTGTTAAATAACTTGAAGATGAAACATCTTAGTGCACAGTCTGTTCTGTGCATCCTCACTGCTGACAGAAACCAGTGTAGTGTTGTATTTTCATCTGAGTAATTTTATTTATCCATTTCATATCCAATATTCTTACCCATGGTGATAGAGTGACAAGTGGTGAGTTTGTGGCTATGACCCTCAAACAAAAGCATAGATCTTCCATTGGCAGACACATCTTCGAGGCAAGATCGTAAGTGAATGTCATGGTGATGATCTTCAGAATTGAAGCAATGCTTCACACAAAATTTCTCCTCAAAGGTGCTAGCATTAATATAGGTTTCTATGAGGAAGCATGTAAGAGAGGCAAGCCAGTCAGATTGAAATGACCAGAAAAGTGGAATAACGACAATGCACCCCGCCACTTGGCACTCTGTTTAGCAATTTCTGGTTTATAAATCCATTCCTATGTTCCTGGACCTGCCTTATTTGCATGACACATGACTTCTAGCTGTCCCTCAAAGTAAATATAGCAATGAAAGAGAAGTGATTAGACATGATCAAAGATGTCATATCCAACACCACAGACCTACTGAATGTGATTAACTAAGAAGACTTCGACCAGTTTTTCCAACAGTATCAGAAACAGTGGAATAATAGTGTGTGCATCAGAGGGGAGTACTCCAAAGGGCACTGATGATGTAAGTTGCATGTTAAATAAGCATGTTTTATTCTAATATTCTACAATCTATTCCATCACACCTCCTATCTCTTATCATTGTAAGGGAGCACTAAGCATAGTCTTCATTTTTTAACTTAGCAATTTTGTTTTGTCCCAGTACACATTGTTATACAGCTCTGGGTGATGCAAGAGGAGGGGAGATGGACCAGTTTTCTTACATTTGTCCTTGTACATGTGCTAGCTGTGTGGAGAAGAAACTTACTTGGCACATGCTGTTCAATTGTTTCCGGACACAGTGGTGCTTAGTAACTTTTTAAAAGTAATTGTTTCTAGGGGATACTTTCCCTTTAAGTTCTCTTCACTGTTGCGGTGTTTTTAGCTTGAAATGGGAACAGTAACGGGCCATCTCTGAAGCTATTCTCTGAGGATAGTGTTCATTACCGATAATGTAACCCAGTCATTGTAATTCCAGCAATATGTATTTCAAAGTAGTGATAGAGGCCAATGGGCATATTTTACTTTTATTTTCAATTTTTCCTAATTAGCCTTGATTTTTAGATGACTGTTATTTTTCAAGCTGAATAAAATGTATTTCACATTTTGTTTTTAAAGCCTCAATATGTCTGCTGTCTAATTGTATGTATTGGATTGTGAACTAGCTCATAAGGATTTGATTTCTATGTGTAATTATATTATTTTTTGGTTTATTTCGTGGTTATCAAATATTTCTTTATATTGCATTAAATCCAAAGAGACTAGTGTATCCACAAATTAATCTTGTAAATGTATCTTAATTAACTGTTTAATGCCCAGAGGGGTGTACACTGTGTTGCTTTGCAATGTGTTACACACCCCTCTGGTCCTTAAAGGGTTAAATGAGCAGTAAGCCTGTCTCATTAAAACAAATATACATCTTTTCCTGGTGAGGAAAACGAGGGTATTCCCATTACTAGGAGAGTTTGCATTAACAAGGTATTACAGGGCAGACATACTTTAAATGAAACTGTTAGCAATAGCGCCAGTTGGTGTCCAGAAGCACTATAGGAGAGCTTGAGTTATTGACTATGGCTCTCCATTGTGAGTGATAGAAAACAGTACCACCTGGGAAGTACAGTAGATAAAGTACAGTTTAACCCTTTGAGTTGTGAGCAATGCATTGCAAGGGTTTTAGCTTCAAGTTTCCACATAGACTTCATTGGTAACCTGTTTGATAAGTCCGCTTACCAACTGCCATGTAATTCTTGGCTATGTTTTGAATGAGGAAAGCTCCCAGCACTGGGAACATTCAGTGGATGCTATGGATAGTTCCACGACATTACAGAACAATGATTTGGAGGTATCACCATATAAAGTGTTTATATCAAACTAAAATCCAGTGCAGACTATGTTCTAAAGTGTCCTAAGTGCAAAACCATGGCAAAATAAAGAGAAGAAAATGCACAGTGTCTGTGAAGGAAAGTGTAAAGTGGTTCCAGGCCAGATCCAATGCACTTATCATAGACCACTGTTTTCCATGGGGATTTTTTGGACACATAAGGTGTTAGTAAATGTTCGTTCCCTATTTGCTTTGCTACATAGGACTTTATGCAGAAATCTAGACATTCAATTCTGGAGCAAACCAAACACACATTAGGGATCAACTGCAATTTCCCAAAATCCTATTGACTAAAATGGAACTTTTAACCCCTTGAATGCTAGAAAGATCTCCAACTCTTTGCTTACTAATGTTGAAGACATTTTAGCTCTTGAAGTCATAAAAGACCCATTTAAATGAATATGTATTTTCTTTAGTGCAGTCGGTTTGCTCTAGAATTACCCCATTCCTTGCTGCATATGGTCCATAGAGGGCTAATTATTCACCGTGACTTACACCAAGGAGACTTAACCCTCTGAGTGCCAGAGGGGTACTCAACGTATTGCTTTGCAATGTGTCACATACCCCTCTGGCACTCAAAGAATTAAATTAAATGTGGAGATTGGGGCAATGGGGGAGCAATGTGGAGTTTGGGGGCAACGGGGGGGTCATGTGGAGACTGCAGCAATGGGAGGTCATGTGGAGTTTGGGGGCAATGGGGGGGTTATGTGGAGTTTGGGGGCAATGGGGGGTTATGTGGAGATTGGGGCAATGGGGGGGTCGTGTGGAGTTTGGGGGCAGTGGGGGGTCATGTGGAGATTGGGGCAATGGGGGGGTCATATGGAGTTTGGGGGCAATGGGTGGGTCATGGGGGCAATGGGGGGTCATGTGGACTTTGGGGGCAATGGGGGGGGACCCATGGCAATTTCTGCACCAGGGCCTGGTGGCTTCTATTTACACCTCTGGTTTATAACCTTATATCTAAAGTAACCTCCAGGGCCGACTGAAGATGTAATCTACTGAAGACAGGTATGGGTGCAAAGTTCATTGGGGTCATTAGGATTTTCTGGCCTTACTAAGTTAAGGGGGAGGTTATTATTAGGAGGTGTTAGTACTCCTTTAATCAGACGTTCCAGTGCACTGGCTGTTCACTCCTGATTACAATTAGAGCTTTTTTTGTGGGATTACTCAAAGGTGCTCAGTAACAACACTTTTTAAATAAGAATAAATAAGTACATTATCATATACGTTTTAACGGTTTGAGTATCAGCGGGGTACGTTGCATTAAAATGTCACTAAATAGGTTAAAATGATTGTTATATAGTGCCGCCACCTTTTTTTTTAAGAAAAGTAGCTTGGATATTACAATTACAGTACAAAAACTGCAGGTGTGTAATCTGTAACCCTATGTCACTTGATATTTCTTTTTAGTATGCCTTTAAGAATCATCACCCATATTTTGCCAAAGGTTTTGAGATTTTCAGAAGGTGGCACTTAAATATCAAAACATTTTTAAGGAGTAAATTAGTGGTAGACCGGTTCAGGAATGTAATTGTCCATATTACATATTCAAACACATACAAGAAAAATATATGCATACAATCTGTTTTGTACTGGGTCAAAATAGATACAAAATAAATGAGGATAAAATCAATGTAATATGGCTGAATACAATTGTTTAACCATTTAAGTTGCAATAAATTGGGTAACTCTCTGGAACTCAGTGTTAAATCTAGATTTTTTTTTAATCTGCCATCATTTTGCACCATATATTTCAATCGTATTTGTAAATTTTTGCTATTTACACAATCTGTTATTTCTATACTTTTAGATTTTTTTTCTTCATTTTTTGCCTTTGCTTCCAAATCAAATATTTAATGTGAATTATAACATTTACTTCTGATTCAAGAACATATCGTTTTCTCCCCTGAAGTCAAGTTTTGATAAGAAATTAACATGTTTAATTTAACATAACATTTTTCTGTAGGCTTTGAAAGATATTTGGCAAAGCTGGTCATTTTACTAGCTTTTTTTTCACCCCTAAGACATGAAGTTGTTAATTTACAGAAACCAAATGTGCAAAAAAATTGTAAACGTGAGTGCATGTGTCAGACCTTTCATCCAGGGTTTTGGTGCTCATGTTAAAGGTGCTTGTTTGTAATTTCTAGGCCTAAGGGGAAATTCTAGAAACTAAACAGACGCAATTCTAGAGCACCTTAGGGCACAAAGGCTCATACTTAGATAAGCAAACTGGAATTATTCTAGAATGAACCAACTGCACCATAGGGGACAATATACAAATTCGTAAATTCTCATGCACTTGAATAGAGCGTTTTAACCCCTCGAATGGCAGAGTAGTCTCCAATGCCTTGCATCCCAAAGCATTGGAGACCTTTTTAGCATTCAAGTATTTAAAAGCCCAATTAAATTTAGCAGGGATTTTTATTTGTCCCCTATAGTGCAGTTGGTTAACTCCAGAATAAGTCCAGCTTACCTTTATAAATAGGGGCCATAATGACCTGCCAATGAAATGGTGATTTTAAACCAGAGGAAAATGCAACACATTGCAAATCAATAAATTACACACCCTTCTGGTACTTCTGGTTTCAGTGCCAAGCATATACGCGGTACTGTTGGGCCCATACGAGGTACATAGTCACACTCTGCCCCTTGCCATTTAACATCCCTGTTTTTTTATTCAAACCTTGTTGGTCTCCTGATGCCCCACCTTGTCTGGATTGCTTACACAATCATGTAATTAATAATGGCAACCTGAACGCTCATCCCCTTCTTTTCTATGCTTCACGTGGACTCTGTGTTCCCTGAACTTCAGAGTCTAGTGGGAGGAGACCAATTCCATCATCTTTAATATCAGAAATGACAAGAGGGGTTCCTCACTCATGTTACTGGACCTGGAAGTTCAGAGAACACCGGGTCCAGGCCGAGCATAGAAAAGAAGGGAATGAGTTTTCAAGTCTCTGGCCATTGTTTACAAACTAGTGTAATCGATTAATACTGGCTGGCTATCAGGAGGGATCTTGATGCCCCTCCCTGCACAGTCTGCAATTTGTGAAATAAAATGTTAATCCTGTGTGTGCCACAGGGGTTGGATACCCCTCTGACATAAAAACACACAGATCATCACATATACTGTCTGACCCCCACCACCTTCTACTTCCCACTGGTAGTCACAGATCTCTACATTCTCTATCTGGCCTCCAACCTGGTCCCCCCCCCCACCCCCTGTATTCACAGATCCCTACATACAGTTTCTGAAATCGCTCACCTTGCTGAAATAGGGAAGTTCAGTCACTATAGTGGGCAAGGAGGAAACAGGTTTGGAGACTGTGAAGATCAAATCATTGGCAAACAGAGCGAGAGTACTCGCAAAACGCGTAGGGAACTATTATATGACACTATTTTGTGTATTTTATTTGTGGCATAATCCATTTTTATTTTTAATAAATTCCATTATTTCCATCTGAATCTGATCCCCTTGCATACTGTTTCCGGCATTAAATACAGCTGACTACCTGACTGGCACTCAAAGGGTTAACCTTACCCAGACCTTGGCCCTTGTACAAGGGCTTTTACACTAGTTATTACAGAATTACTCTGTGATCAGCCAGTGTATACTGTCTGTAGCAATGGATACAAATCCCTTAACTGAGAGTATCAGCAATATAGGCATTAATCTAAAAAAAACAGCAATGTTGAACTGTCTTTAAATGTATAGCTATCATCTATTAATAAGGCATATGACCTAGATAGAGGATAGTAGTTACATAAAAATGATTTCATCCAAACCGGTATTAAATCAGCAGTTTCTGAGTAGGAAGTTCCGTTGGTGTATTAAAGGGATATTAATGTCTGTTATAAAAGTTGTTCGCTGAGTCTTCTTTATATAAAAAGTAACAGATTGTACTATGTGTAGAAACTTACTTGTTTGTAGTTCAAAAGTTATTAAAGGAGCAGTAAACTTTTATTTATGAAAACACATATTTTATAGAGAATTTCCTGATGAATAAAACAAGGTCACTCCCATAGCTGTCAGATGTTTTATTCAAAATTTATAGCAGTTTAAATAATCAGGAAGTGAATTTATTATGTTTACTTCCTGATAGTTCTAACTGACAGGAAGTGAATTTACTGTGTTTACTTCCTGATAGTTCTAACTGACAGGAAGTGACAGGCAGTTTCTATCACATTCTATGGAGAACTATATGTCTCTGACTTTTCTGACTTTCATCTCCATTAGAATCTAACAAGAAAACTAATTAGAATTTGACCACTAGAGGGCACTGCTAATGTAAAAATCATGGGGTTAAACTGTAATAACTCTGGAAATATAAATCTCTCAGCAGTGGGAGTACCCTTATTTTAATCAGTAGGAAAATTCCTACAATATATTTTTTTCATAATAAAAGTTTACTGCTCTTTAAATGGAGAAAGATCCTCTGCCCACCCCTTCTGTCCGCCTCCGACGGAATCTGGAATCTGGTCGTGGGCCTGGATGGATGTAGCGAGGGACAAACTTAAGTAAGTATAAGGAAAACTCTACCCCACTTGATGAAGTTGGGCAGGATTTCCCTTTGTTTACTGTAGTTTGTACCTCGCTGCATCCATCCGGACCAGACAGCAGCTTCAGTGTGACAGAAAGTGCGGGTGGGGGATTGTTTTCCACTTCTTAACTTCTTAACTACAAACAAGTAAGCGTCTACATATAGCGCAATCTGTTACTTTTAATATAAAGAAGACTCTGCAAACGACTTTTATAACATACATTACTATCGGCTGCCTAGAAGGATGACTGAAAACATACACTTCTTTAGAAATATCTGCATTTTTAAGGCCAGGATCACATTATATATGAATGTAATACATGGTATCATTAATTTATATATAAACAGAACATATAGAGAAAAAGAAGAAAAACATAGAAAGATAGAGGAAGAAGACATATGAAAATAGGTATAACAAGAAGATAAGGCGGAAGGGTCAACACGATTTTGTCAAGTAAACATATTTAAAAAAATTGTGTTTAACAGTAAATTTAGGAAGCAGTATGTCTTACAAGATATCGGATAATTTTTGTATAGATGAAAAAGTCTAGAGGAGGTTTACTATATTACTGTTTTAATTCTTGGTATAGCTAAAGAGCAAACATTATTATATGAGACTTCCCCATGTCCCATACTTACTATGTCATTAAGAGTTAATCAACATTATATTCCTGTTATTTTTAATTATGCTTAATTTTCAGAAAATGATAACTACACTTTACAGAATTAATTTAACAAATGAGAGTCTGAGGAATTGAACCTTTATGATTCCACAGACACTTCTGTTATTAGTGATGCTCTGTAATCAGAAGTTGTGTTTTTATTGACCTCCTTCTATCCCTAGACATCTAATTTTATGAAGAAGAGCTGTGCAGTATGTCCGTCATCCATTTTTTTTCATTGTCTGTTGCATTATTTATTTATTTAGACAGACTGTCTCTTCTCATTTTACCTTCCCGTAAGTGTCTATTAATGTCAAACTGTTGTCAAGAAAAGAGTGTCAGACAAGTTGAATTTTTAATTCTCTCATTCTTTGGTGATATTTTAGTTCAGAGTCAAATTAGAGCCCAGTCAGAACCATGACAGAAACTATAATCCACCACTGGTATTTCCTACTACTCAATACAGACAGGACAGGTGTTTGCAGTTCATTTCATACTTCCAGATGACATGAATATCTCAAGATGGCATTATGTGATGTACTGTTGGAGATGACTATTTTTGCTCTGTTTTTGTTTGTTTTTTTGAATATCTTATTGTTTTCTTAATGCATAAATGTGTAACAGGGTTTTGCGTAGGCCCACAGACACCCCTGTGGTCCTCTACCCCAGAAACCTCCTTGTGCTCTGCAGACAGATCCTGAGCCTCCGCTACCTGGGAGTTGGGGTACATGACTGCGGCAGTGCCTTCACCCAGCTGGTCATCCAGGGTATGGATGTGGGGCTCAGTTGGGAACATATTTAAGTGAGCAATAAAACTGACACAGAACTATCGTAAATAGAACTTTGTTTTGCACAGAAAGAAACCCCTATGCAGGAATATAACATATACATGAATATAATACAGTAAAACAGTTCAAGAATGCAATGGTCAATATGGTATTCACCCATCCACAACAAATACTACGGCCCATCCTAGGCTTCACCCTAGTGGCAGTTGGGTACCATTAGTTGGTGCACATAGTTGGGGCCCAGAGTAATTGTAATCAACATTATGGTTTGTGTTATGCTGCAATCTTTCAATGATCAGAGAATCTATAGAGCAAGGTCTCTTTAATTGTGTAACCAGATTCAGGGTGCCCTGTGGTGAAACAGGGGGAGAGGTTTCAAGCTTACCACTCCACAGTCTGCAATCTGGTCAGTTCAGGAAGGGGAGCGCCTGCTCCTTTTCACTGCTGCTGGAATTCCTGCACTCTTCACAACATTCCCTGCCAGGATCAGCTATGTGCCTTGGTCTGGTTACAACTGTCTGCTGGAATGCTTCTTCCAGGGTCCTCCAGCACTGGATCAGCCAGGTCAGCATTCCCTACTTAGAAGAGGCTCCTTCACTCACTTCAACCCAGCTCTAAAACCAGCTCCAAACTAAAATGGAGTCCTGAATATCCATCCATGTGCATAGGAGTTCGCCATCTGCTGGCCACTCCACAGGAACTACTGGATAGTCAGTGGCAGCAGAAATCACTGTGATCCCAGAGGGGTTACAAATGTAAAAAGCATCAGCCAATGAGAGGAATTTAAGCTTTATTTCATGATTTGCATTTTATCAGCTTTCCATATGCAAGTGATTCAGGAAATATGTTTTGTATTTTGCTTAAAAAAATCGCTCCTTTTTCATGTATCCTCTGAGCCTGGAGAATTAATCATAAATGTGTAGCATGTATAAATAATGTATTTTTTTATTGCAGCAAGAAAAAAATAAAAGTAAACTGCTTGAACTAATCAAGCCATTACTTTGTTGGTAGATCCATGGTCTTATATATTATCTGTTACCAGATTTACATCTGGCAATGATTTTACAGTCTTTGGCAAATCTTTGTCTTTGTAAATTCCATTTTTGCATATTTATAACTAAACATAATATATTTCAGGCCTCCATTTCATTTTTAACAAGTGATGATCCTCAAATTACATTTTATGTAAGTTTTGAGGCTTCAGTATATATTCGGAAGCTTCAATTTTAACAAATCTGGTGAAAATTTCCCATATCCATTTTTTTTACCCAGGTGATTTCAATCTCAGAGTGTATAAGAATGTAAAATGTCCCTTTCAGATACATTAAAATATGTATTATAGATACCTGAAGATCGTTGTAGGATTCTGTCAAAGAAAAAATGACTGTATTGGGACATATAGTTCTCTGTTACTTATTTTAATTCATTTTGTACAAATAAAAATTACATCATCTCCATTAGTTGTCATTTTAATCCAGCTATGATTATCTCTGAAACTTATACCTATTCTCACTTAACTTTTAGCTTTCAATTAAATATATTAATTAGCTGTATTGCCAGTTTTTACTGTTTCGTACTGTGTTAGCCATAGAATAAAAGCAATACCTTCATTAGCTGAGTAGCTTTAGAATGCAAGCTTAGGTCTCTTTGTCAGGCATGTTTAAAATGAAGGTGAAATATAAAACACATGACATAGATTGTACATTCATGCAAGTTCCTTTTTAATTTGAATTACACTGGGGTTCAAACTCTTATCAGTGTCTTTACTGACTGTACTGATGGGAAAGAGACAGAAAGATCTGGGAGTATAAATTGATAACCAAGTTTAACACTCTGAACTATGGCCTGAATTGTGACATATTTGGGCCCTTTGGGTGCCAGAAGGGTGCTCCGTGTATTGCAGAGGGATTTGTTGCACACCCCTCTGGTGCTTGGAGGGTTAACCCATACATTGCATGTACTTAGCCATTTATGGCTGTAAGTCAAGCTCTCTATATACTAAACTAGCAGTGTGTGACAGCGTTACCCATCTTTTTTTTTTTTATTGAGTTATGTAAAGTGTCATTTGAAAGTACCATAACAATGGGGGGGCTTGGGGCTTTGCCTCTTGGTGGAGGATATGGTTAACGCATGTTCCTTGTCCAGCAGTGGTGTAAGAGAAAAGGATTTACTGCAGTCCTAAAGTTTAAAGTGCATTTGTATGTTATGATAATGTATTTTTTATTTTTTAAATCTGCAGTGCTATGTACGTATATATGGCAACATTTAAGATTGTGTGTGCAGGGCAGTCTCTAGTCTAAATTCTTATATACATGTGTATTTATCTTGCACTGAGGAGACTGAGTTGCTTTTACTTGTGATTTTAGTTTGAAGGCTGTTTTTATTCATGTGCTGGCTTCTAGTAACTGACACTTTGAATTCTCACAAGTTGGACATGCACTACTAAATCCTGACGTGCACTGACTGCACAGCCTTTCATATATTTAAAAGTACTGTGTCAGAAGACAATGTCCCACAGCTGTGGCAGATTGCTTTGCAATGCATTGCATACCTCTCTGGCGCTGAAAGTGTTAAGCAGTGTGTGGTATCCCAATGCGAATCGACACCTTTATGTGTAACTTGGCCCAATATGGTGACAGGATACACCTAGAGGCTCTGCTTTGCACTGGGACAGCACTGCACTTCTTAACTCTTTCAGTTCTAGAGGAGTATGCAATGCATTGTATACCCGCCTTGCACTGAAAGGGTTAACATCTGTGGGACAGTCTTCTGAAACAGTACTTGTAAATATATGAAAGGTTGTGAATTCAATACAGGTCAGGATTTAGTGGCACTTCAGTTCTGCGTCCTCTGTTGAGTGTCTTTCTTGATGCTGGGGCTGCTTTCTCTGCATGTGTGTCCCCTATGCTGTCCTCTGATTTTTTTTGTCCTCTTGTTTGTCCACCGCATGTGTGAGGTTCTTGGCTTCCCACATGTCTCTGTTTGTTAGGCACTTCTTGCAGTCCCTGTGTTCATGTGAAGCCATTTCTGAGCACGTCTGCATCTAATTCAACAGAGGACGATGAACTCCGATATGCAGTGACTACACAGTGGTCAAGTAAGGTCACATATTTACTAAAATTTAAGTGACTTACTGCCTGTGTTTTTGTTGCAGCAAGAGTCTGGCATTTTTTTTCTTTAAATAATGGTAGTGGCATGGGAGGATGTGACTTTGGTGAGAGGGCACGAATGTTTATTGATTGGAAAATAACTTTTAATCCATGCTCTCACCACATGCTCTATAGCCATCCATTCACGGTCCACCTGCCCCTCCTCCGGTTCTCCATGTTTGCCTTTTTAGGGCCCACTCCAACAATTGTTTAACCAGACACACAAATAGGCAAACCAAGGCACAAATATACATATTACAGGGTTCACAAAGCCTTGCTATTCGGGGCTAAGTGAAACACTGTCAAGGTTGGAGACTTCTTCGATCAGTGTGTTAGTGACTGTTTACCTGTTCAGTGCTACAGGACTGTGTATGGCATGTGTCTTGCATCTATTGTACATCCTCTGGCACTGAATGAGTTAATAAGGTGCCCTTGTAAAATGATGTCCTGTAGTTGATCCATATAGCGCTGCCCCAACCATTGTATCCAACACCTCCCCAGTCTGTCTGTCCCTCTGGTGCTGCTTTACCGTGCACCGGGAGGAGATTGTGTAAGTGGCTATGGTTCTCTTTGCATTTCCATCATTCACAATATGCTGCAGTTCTCACATCACATACTTTAATAGCGGTTTTTGTAATATGAAGCAGACGTGTATATTTTACAACTGTAGATATTGGAAGGAGGTGGGAAAATGATACCCCTGTGTATGCTGGCCTCAGACAGTGTAGAGGAGATATGCATATCTCCTCTTAGCTGCCGCCTCGGTGTGTGTGGCACGGTTGTAGAATTTGTGGTCACGTGACCACTTTGTCTTTTATAGTATAGAGGTACAGGAACTATTCACACATCAAAAGGGAAATAAACTTTGTACCAAATGGCCAGAGTTGCCTCAAATGGAGTCTAAATAATAATTTACACAGACACTGGTGATGAGAGTTTCACCTCCAGTGGAATTCAAATCTACCAGGAATTTGCATGAATGTATAACCTGTCTTGCATTTTGGATACATCCTTCAATCTAAACATGCCTGATGAAGATCCACATTAATAAAGGACACATTATAAAATACATGAAACATTATTGGATAAAATGCACACAAACAGGGAAAAGAAATGATCCCTGAATCTAAACCTTGTGACTCTGAAAAGATACGTTTTAATTAGTGTTGAGCGAGCATGCTCGGCCGATGCTCGGATCGGCTCGAGCATCGCTCTGCTCGGCACATGGCGGTACTCGTACGAGTACCGCATGTGCTCGCCCGCCATGTTCGGGTCTCCTCCCCGCACGTTTCGCGGCTGCTGCGCAGCCAATAAACGTGCAGGTAGGCTCTGACATCAGTGTAATGCCAGCAGCCATGTTGGCTGCTGGCATTACACTGATTGGCTGGCCAGAACCCGTGGTCGGGTGCTGTATAGCACCTGACCAGCGAGTTCGGCTCAGTCTTAGCCAGGGAGAGATGCGGATAGGAAGGGAAAGTCAGTGTAGGGAGAAGACAAGCAAATTTGTACAAAAAAAGACCCAAAAGTCCTTTTTAGGACTACTGTGTGTGGGGGGGCAGCAGTTTATTTTGTGTGGGGGGAAAAAAACAAAAAAAAAAAAAAATTCATATATTCTGTTTAGTGTGCAAAGTTGCAGATTAGAGCACATTCTGTTTAGTGTGCAAAGTTGCAGATTAGAGCACATTCTGTTTAGTGTGCAAAGTTGCAGATTAGAGCACATTCTGTTTAGTGTGCAAAGTTGCAGATTAGAGCACATTCTGTTTAGTGTGCAAAGTTGCAGATTAGAGCACATTCTGTTTAGTGTGCAAAGTTGCAGATTAGAGCTGCAGATTAGAGCACATTCTGTTAAGTCTTCAAACTGTAAAATATCAAAGTCACATATTCCATTCAGTGTGCTTCGCCGCAGTTTAGCAGCACATTCTGTGTACTGTGCAGAGTTGCAGAATAGGAAGAAATACTGTTAAGTCTTCAAACTAAAATATCAAAGTCACATATTCCATTCAGTGTGCGTCACCGCAGTTTAGCAGCACATTCTGTGTACTGTGCAGAGTTGCAGAATAGGAAGAAATACTGTTAAGTCTTCAAACTAAAATATCAAAGTCACATATTCCATTCAGTGTGCTTCAACTGCAGTTTAGCAGCATATTCTGTGTACTCTGCACAGTTGCAGAATAGGAAGAAATACTGTTAAGTCTTCAAACTAAAATATCAAAGTCACATATTCCATTTAGTGTGCTTCGCCGCAGTTTAGCAGCATATTCTGTGTACTCTGCACAGTTGTAGAATAGGAAGAAATACTGTTAAGTCTTCAAACTAAAATATCAAAGTCACATATTCCATTCAGTGTGCGTCACCGCAGTTTAGCAGCATATTCTGTGTACTCTGCACAGTTGCAGAATAGGAAGAAATACTGTTAAGTCTTCAAACTAAAATATCAAAGTCACATATTCCATTCAGTGTGCGTCACCGCAGTTTAGCAGCATATTCTGTGTACTCTGCACAGTTGCAGAATAGGAAGAAATACTGTTAAGTCTTCAAACTAAAATATCAAAGTCACATATTCCATTCAGTGTGCTTCGCCGCAGTTTAGCAGCATATTCTGTGTACTCTGCACAGTTGCAGAATAGGAAGAAATACTGTTAAGTCTTCAAACTAAAATATCAAAGTCACATATTCCATTCAGTGTGCATCACCGCAGTTTAGCAGCATATTCTGTGTACTCTGCACAGTTGCAGAATAGGAAGAAATACTGTTAAGTCTTCAAACTAAAATATCAAAGTCACATATTCCATTCAGTGTGCGTCACCGCAGTTTAGCAGCATATTCTGTGTACTCTGCACAGTTGCAGAATAGGAAGAAATACTGTTAAGTCTTCAAACTAAAATATCAAAGTCACATATTCCATTCAGTGTGCGTCACCGCAGTTTAGCAGCATATTCTGTGTACTCTGCACAGTTGCAGATTTGCAGCACATATTCCGTGTAATATGAAGAAGGCGGGTAAAAAGGGACGGGGAAGTGGACGTGATCCTGATAGTTCAGGGCGCGGGTCAGGACGCGGAGAAACTGTGCCTGGTGCCAGAGCACAAGAAAGAAAGACATCCACCATACCTAGCTTCATGTCTCATTTTACAGGGCGTCGCAGGACATCACTCTAGAGGTCCGACCACTGCGAACAGGTGGTCGGTTGGATGTCAGCTGATACTGCTTCCAGTCGGTTAAGCACCACCCTGTCTTCCACCAAGTCCACTCTCAGTAGCCAAGAGTCTGGTCAACATAATCCTCACTCTGATCATCCTTCCTCCCACCATAGACGGTCTGGTCAAAGAAGTGATCCCACACTGGGATATAGTGAGGAGCTCGTCTCATCACCAATCCTTCATTTGACCCTCTCTCCAAGCACGCTTGCAGAGGAACATGACATCTTGTGCCCTGATTCACAACCTCTAGAGGGTACCCAATCACAAGAAGATGACAGATGTGAACGGCATTTAAGGTCAAAGGAAGTAGTGGATGATGATGATGATGATGAGACACAGTTGCCATTAAATCAACCACTATTACTGTCTCAAGACCTTGTTGAGGAGGATGATATACAGTTGTCAATGACTGAGTATGTGGTGGGATCAAGACATGAGGAGGATGATCAGAGTGAGGAAGTGGAGGAGGACTTGGTGGACGATGAGGTGACTGACCCCACCTGGGAAGGTGTAGAGCCGAGCGATGACAGCAGTCCTGAGGGTGAGCCATCTGCAGCACCGCAACAGGCTGGAAGAGGCAGTGGTGTGGCTACAGAAAGAAGGCGGACCACACCAAACCGGCCCGCAAATGTTCCACGGAGCACCCCCTTGCGTAAATCTACCTTGCCAAGGGGTAGGTGTTCCACGGTATGGCGTTTTTTAAGGAAAGTGCGGACGACAAAAGAATTGTAGTTTGCAACCTGTGCCACACCAGAATGAGCCGAGGCATGAACACTAGAAACCTCACCACCACCAGCATGATCCGACACATGGCATCCAAGCATCGTAGTAAGTGGGAGGAACACCTGGATCGCCCATCTGTGTCTGCAGGCCACACCACTGCCTCCTCTTCCCCTGTTTTCGGTGCCGGCCAATCGCCTGTCGAAGGCGCAGGCCCGCATACCTCCCGCCCTGCACCTGTACCATCTGAAGCACCATCAGCGACCACATCCACTTCCCTGTCCCAGCGCAGCGTCCAAATGTCGTTACCCCAGGCATTTGAGCGCAAGCGAAAATACCCAGCCACCCACCCACAGGCCATAGCACTAACCTCACACCTTTCCAAATTACTGGCCATCGAAATGCTGCCATTTAGGCTTGTGGAGACTGAGTCCTTCCGCAGCCTGATGGCAGCAGCTGTCCCTCTGTACGCGGTCCCCAGCCACCACTACTTTTCCCGGTGTGCCATCCCCGCATTACACCACCATGTGTCCCGTAACATCACCCGTGCCCTGACCAACGCAGTTACTGGGAAGGTCCACTTAACGACTGACACATGGACAAGTGTTTGTGGCCAGGGACGCTACATTTCCCTGACGGCACACTGGGTGAATGTCGTGGAGGCTGGGAGCGACTCGGACCCTGGGATGGCACGGGTGCTACCCACGCCGAGGATTGCGGGCCCTACCTCCATCAGGGTTTCCGCCAGCACCTACGTTATTGGCTCCTCCTCCTCCGTTTCCACCTCCGAATTCTCTGCACGCAGCGCCACTCCCCCATCAGCCGGTAGCTGGAAGCAGTGTAGCACTGCAGTGGGGAAGCGTCAACAGGCCGTGCTGAAGCTGATCTGCCTTGGGGACAAACAGCACACGGCCTCAGAGCTGTTGCAGGGGATTAGTCACCAGACCGAGCAGTGGCTCTCGCCACTCAACCTGCAACCAGGCATGGTTGTGTGTGATAATGGGCGTAACTTGGTGGCGGCTTTGGAGCTCGGCAAGCTCACACACGTACCATGCCTAGCGCATGTATTTAATTTAGTGGTTCAGCGATTTCTAAAAACCTACCCCAATGTGCATGATCTCTTGACCAAGGTGCGCCGCGTGTGTGCACATTTCCGTAAGTCATCAACAGCTTCAGCCGGCCTGTTGAAGCTGCAGCAGCGCTTACAATTGCCAGCTCACCGGCTGCTGTGTGACGTGAGCACGCGCTGGAACTCCACCTTCCACATGTTGGCCCGGCTTTGTGAGCAGCAGAGGGCAGTAGTGGAGTACCAGCTGTTACACGGTCGTCGCCTCTCCGTTCAACTTCCTGTAATCAGAAGTGAGGAGTGGGAATGGATGTCAGACCTCTGTGAGGTTTTACGCAATTTTGAGGAATCGACACAGATGGTGAGCGGCGATAACGCTATTATCAGTGTAACCATCCCACTTCTGTGTCTACTGAAACGCTCGCTGCTCACAATTAAAACTGACGCTTTGCATGTGGAAGAGGTGGAAATGCGGGAGGAAGAGCTTACACAAGGTGATAGCCAGAGCACCCTCACTTCGTCTTCTCAGCGACAATTGGAGGAGGCGGAGGAGGAGGAGGAGGAAGACACGGTTGCCTCCGCTACAGAGGGTAGCCATGGAACTTTAGTTCCATCTCTTCAGCGTGGGTGGGCAGAAGAGGAGGAAGAGGATGAGGAGATTGAGAGTCATCCTCCTGGTGAGGACAGCGAAATCTTGACTGTTGGTACTCTGGCACACATGGCTGACTTTATGTTAGGCTGCCTTTCCCGTGACCCACGCGTTATACGCATTTTAGACAACACGGATTACTGGGTGTTCACCCTTCTGGACCCCCGCTACAAAGAGAATTTCTCATCTCTCATTCCTCCGGTGGAGAGGACAAGCAAAATGGTGCAATACCAGAAGGTTCTTGTTGAAAAATTGCTCCAAAATTTTCCATCTGACAACGCTGGCGGCAGAGTACGTGCTACCTTGGCTAACAGAGAAGGGGAGAAAAGGGGAGCACACAGCAGTTCCGACAAAGGCAGGGCAACACTCTCCAAGGCGTGGGACACCTTCATGACACCCCGCCAGCACCCTCACCCTGATGCGCAGCCTAGTGTCACAAGGAGGGAAAAGTTTTGGAAGATGGTGAAGGAGTACGTAGCAGACCGTGTCAGCGTCCTCAATGATCCCTCTGTGCCTTACAACTACTGGGTGTCCAAGCTGGACACGTGGTATGAACTGGCACTCTACGCCTTGGAGGTGCTGGCCTGCCCTGCCGCCAGCGTTCTGTCTGAGCGGGTATTTAGTGCTGCTGGTGACATCATAACAGATAAGCGTATCCGCCTTTCCACCGAAAATGCTGATAGGTTGACACTTATAAAAATGAACAAGGCCTGGATTTCCCCTGACTTCTCCACTCCACTGGAGGAAAGCCCTGGGGGAACATAAACTCACTTTATATATGTTATTTACAATGATGGGAATATTCTGTATTCCCATTCACCCCTTCCACCCAAAAAACGGGTATATGGTTGACTCTTAATCTTCTCATCCTCCTCCTCCTCTTCCATATGCCCTGTGATATAATTTTTATATAGGGCCAGCTCACCAGCGGGCCCTGTGATATAATTTTTATATAGGGCCAGCTCACCAGCGGGCCCTGTTTGACAACTTTTTGTATAGGTCAGCTCACCAGCGGGCCTTCTCATGTAATGTTTTATTGGGTCAGCTCTCTAGCGGGCCCTCTCATATAATGTTTTATAGCGTCAGCTCACTAGCGGGCCTTCGCATATAATGTTTAGGATGGTCAGCTCCGCAGCAGACCCTCACCCATAATGTTTTAGATGGTCGGCTCAGCGCACGTTTCCCTCTTAATCATGGCCCCAGTTCAGAAAAATCGAGGAAATTTTTGGGAGAATTTGCCTCTGCGCACGTTTCCCTCTTAATCATGGCCTCAGTTCAGAAAAATCAAGGAAATTTTTGGGAGAATTTGCCTCTGCGCACGTTTCCCTCTTAATCATGGCCTCAGTTCAGAAAAATCGAGGAAATTTTTGGGAGAATTTGCAGATGATATACAAGTAAATATACAGCAAATACTGTTTGGTAACAATTTTTCGCCTAAAGTCGTTTTTATCTGCCTTTTTGTGTGTTTTACGGTCAGTCTGTAAAAATGGCGTACTACGGGCGAAAGATCGTTCCCAGCAGCGATGTTGGAGTCCAAGATGCATCCAGACATCCTCCCTATGCTGTCCCTGAACCATTTCTGTGGTGTTTCCATCATTTTCTGCCCTTTTCCTATGGACCAGGCACCCTCCCCTCATCAGAGCAGGGGGTGCCTGGTGTAATGCTCGAGTCCTCCCATTGACTTCAATGGGGCTCGGGTGCTCGGCCGAGCACTCGAGCCTCCGGGGGTGCTCGGTCAGAGCACCCGAACACCCGAGCATTGGGGTGCTCGCTCATCACTAGTTTTAATCAAATCAATAATACGATAATACATATTGCACTATTAACAATCAGATCATTAAAAATGTCATAGTATTTAATATAAATAGGTACTACTAACAAGAAAGGAGACAAAGATAAATAACACATAATCTAGGACACAATAATCAGTTAGCAACTCATCTGGGAGACATCTTAAAGGGACAGGAGCATATCTGGCAACAAAGGGACGACTAGAAAATCATAATGGAACAATAGTGAGGCTCTCATACAACATGACTAATATCCCATTCTGAGTTAAGTCCAAACAGGATCCTGGTCTTCAAACTGAAGATCTAGAAAGCCTCCCTCCTACTAATAAATTGTTTATGATCTCCTTCTCTCCACAGTAACCTCACTCTCTCTGCCTTGAAAGCTCACCACACAGATATATCCAGAGTGGGCACTGAGAATGTGTCTAGCTATGGCTGAATCCATGTCACCATTTTCAATCTGTTTGCTATGCTCACTCAATTTGGACTTTAAGGGGCGTATTGTTCGTCCTACATATTGCATTTGACAAGTGAACAGGTTTATAACCTGCTCTGTTTTGCAATTAATGTAACTGTATGTACAATATTCCATGCAATCAGTAGTGCACAAAAGAGACTTAGAAACCTTGACAAAGCTGCAAGCTTTGCATGCCATTGCACCAGATTAGAAAAACCCTTTCACACTCAACCAAGCGTAACTAAACAAACAAGATTCCCAATAGTGGTGTTACGTCTTGTTACAAAGCCACAGCCCTGCCTTAGAATCTGAGACAACTTGGTTTCTGTATTATACTGTGGACTATAAGTTGTTGTAAAGCTGATACCATCATCCATATTCTTACTTGTTTTTGTTTGAATTGTCCTTCAACAAAAATTCCCTATCCTGAGAAGCAGCAGCATCACAAGCCTTGATAAGAAGAGTACTTCTATATCCTCATTCCCTAAATCTATCAGATAAATCCATAGATCTAATCTGTAGAGCAGTTTCTGCACAAGCGCAGATATTGTCTTTAAGGAATATTGTTATTGATAAGATGGAAAAAGGTGGCATGTAGTAAATTGTTCCCAGACATTGGCTTTCTTTAGATGCTTCTGTGAATCTCTCCAGAAGTCTAACCTCCTATTAAAAGCAAATCCTTTTGCAGCTTCTCTTAGTAATGCCCTCCTTTGGGCTAGTTCACTCTCCCATCCTGGGGATGGCCCCTTCGTTGGGTTGCACCTTCCCGGTGATGTGATTTCTGTTGGGGCTGCTTCTGGGCCTTCGTTCCTATTTAGCAGCCTGTGTAGGTTGCCCTTCGCCCATTATTCCTGTCCCTGCTGAGAGATATGATTTTATGGCCTCTCCAATACGTGATATGTGTGGCCTTGTTTGGGGTTCGGGGGGGGGGGGTTTGCAATGGGTTGTTGAGATACATAGCTGTGTTGGCGGGACCTTTTTTTGGGCTTCAGCTGCCCAATCTCTGTGCTATTAATGGGGATCGACCAGTTGCTGCCTGCATTTTGGACCCTTTCTGGGTTCAGTGTCTATTGTTGATGCTGGTTATGCTCTTTTTGATTGCATTATTGTACTTGTTCTGATGTTGCACTATTGTATTTGGAGGGCAGCAGGGCACGCCTCTTTGGTGTACTTCCCGGTTCTTCTGTGATTCCCTAATTTGGGATCCTTGGCTCTCTTCTTCCGGCTGACATTTCCCCCCCTAAACCGAAGCCTCTTGTTGTGCAGGCGTGAGCGTGGTCACCGGCCTTTGTGTGGGCAGTGGACTCTCTTCATTGACCAACTGGGCTTCAGAGTATACCTTTTTCTCCCCATTTTCTCCTTCCACTCTATCCTTTTACTCATTTACTCTCACTCTTCCTCTCTTCTCTATCTTATTCCTTCTGTCTTCTTTGACTGCCCCCTCCCCCTCCTTTTTTTGTGACAGTTCTTTGGTCATCTCTTTATCATGTCTGTGGGTTCTTCCCACGCACCTGCTGATCTGAAGGTCTTGACACTTAATGTTAAAGGTTTTAATATCCCAGAAAAAAGGTCACACCTCTTTCATGATCTTCAAGCACAACAGGTCTCTGTAGCTTTCATTCAGAAGACGCATTTCTGCGGCGCCTCTCCACCTCGCTTGACCTCTTGTGACTTTCCTCATTGCTTTTATAGTAATGATCCTTGTTCTAAAAAAAAAGGTATTGCCATTCTTATCTCTAAGCACGTACCATTTGTGAATCTAGCCCATCTATCTGACCCTGATGGCAGATATGTTTTCGTAAAGGACATGGTGGCTGAACAAACTTACACTTTTGCCTCTGTCTATCTTCCCAATGTCCAGCAGCACTTGTGTTTTGCCGCTATCATGGCTTCTTTGCGGCAGTTCCAAGAAGGGTTTACAATCTTGGGTGATGATCTTAATCTTGCTCTAGACCCTTCCATTGAAACATCGGCTGGATCTGCCAACACGCCCTTGCCCATCTTGCGGAAAATCAAGAAGTCCCTCTCTGATGATCACGTGGTTGACTGCTGGAGAGCCTTACACCCGGAGGACAGGGACTATAGTTTTTTCTCTGTCCCATATGCTAGGTACTCTGGTATTGACTAACTTTTTGTTTCCTACTATCGCTTGCCTCTTTTGAAGTCATCCCAGTTTGGCCTTACGACCTGGTCAGATCACGCTCCCCTGACAGTGACCCATGATTCTTCACTTACCTGACCCACCCAGTGCTCCTGGCGAGTCAACGACTCCTTTCTTACGGACCCTGCTGCTTTGTCATCGAATAAATTGCTTCTTGCAGAATATTTCGTTACTAATTCCACCCCTGATGTCCTTGTAACTACTGTGTGGGAGGCCCATAAGTGTGTGGTCCGGGGTCATTTCATTAAACTTGCTTCAGCCGCAAAGAAGGAGAGTTCTGCCAGGCTTAGTGAGATTTCCTCCCAGATTGCTCTCATTGAACACTCTTGTAAGATGTGGATTTCCATTGTCTCTTGGTTTTATGTCGTGATTTAGCCTCTATTTTGAATCAACAAGCACAATGACAGTTCTCTACATTTAGAGCGTTGTTCTATGAACATGGAGATAAACCAGGGAAGTATTTAGCAGAGCACTCAAAAAGTGTAGTCAACTTACCCACATCACTAAGATTCGCTCTCCTGGAGGGTTCCCTAAACAGCTTTGATCTGACATTGCCAAGGAGATTGTGGCTTACTATTCCGGCCTCTATAACTTGCCCTCAGCCTCCACTGACCCTGCTCACACTGAGCGACTTAAGGTTAGGCTCTCTGAGTACCTGTACCAAGACTTGAAACTTAAACTCCAAAACAATTACTCTGCCTTACTAGAGCAACCTATCTTTGAGGCTGAACTCTTGTTAGCTTTGTGAAATGCTAAGTCGGGTAAATGCCCGGGTCCTGATGGCCTTCCAGTGCCATACTATAAACTTTGTTGGGAGATCTTTTGTCCCCCCTTGGTACAAGCTCTTAACTCTGTTTTAGATGGTCACTCTATTCATCCACATACTCTCTCAGCTACGATCTCCCTCATACCGAAGGAGGGGAAGGATCTGGAGCAGTGTGGCAACTACAGGCCTATATCCTTGCTTAATGTGGATCTTAAACTCTTCTCCAAGATTTTAGCTACTCTTATTGGGCCGTTCATGCTCTTCTTGGTTCACTCAGATCAGGCTTGATTTGTCTTGGGGTGGGAGTCCAGGGATTGTACAATTTGAGCGATAAATTTGATCCATAGGGCCCAGACCACCTCATCTCCTTCTGTTCTATGATCAACTGACGCCAAGAAGGCCTTTGATTGTCTCGATTGGTCATTCCTGATGGAAGTTTTGCAGCATGTGGGTTCTGGCCCACATATGTTAGCCTGGATTTCTTCCCTGTACTCACGCCCCTCAACTAGGGTACGGATTAATGGAGCTCTCTCAGAGTCGTTTGACATTTCTAATGGCATGCGGCAGGGCTGCCTCCTGTCTCTGTTACTGTTTGTCCTTTCCCTGGATCCTTTTATGGAGGCAGTTCATCGGAATCCGGACATTAGTGGTCTGATGGTTGATGGAGTGCATCATAAGATTCTTGGTTTTGCTGACAATCTCTTATTTATGCTCACTAACCCTAGACTTTCTCTTCCTGTCCTCCTTAGGGAGTTTGAATTATATGGCTCACTTGCGAATTTCAAGATCAATAATTCTAAATCGGAGATACTGAATATTAACTTACCTGCGAACGAGGTGGCTTACTTGTCTGAGTCGTTCCTCTTGAAGTGGTGCAGAGATGGGCTCTTGTACTTGGGGATTTGGCTAACAGGGGATTCTTCGCAGCTCTACCACCATAACTTTCCTCCATTTTTAGAGGTTTTGCGGCGGGATTTTGCAACCTGGGCACCTATACACGCTACTTCGATGGTGAGAGTTAATACTCTGAAGATGAACTTTCTTCCGCGCTTCCTCTACCTGTTACAGACGCTTCCTATTAAACTTCCACTGGCCTTCTTTTCTTCTTTCTGTACAATGTTGCTGGAGTCTGTTTGGGCTGAGAGGAAGTCCAGACTCCGGTTTGCCACCTTGACTCGATCCATATTACAAGGTGCTGCCTTGTCCCAAGCTGTACTATCAAGCCTGTCACTTACTCCGCCTTCTGGAGTGGACTCTTCAACCTCCGTATAAATCCTGGATAAAGCCTGGATTGCTGTAGAGGCTGAATACCGCTAGAAGGCTTTCTGCTGATCACCCTTTGACATCTGCTACAGTTTCTGTCTTTATTGCTGCCTCAAGGCAATATTGCCTTACCTCATACCCATCGCCTCTGACACCTTTGCACCATAATCCAGACTTTCTTCCGGGGCAGAGCCCTGGTGATTTCCTGAACACCTCCTTGGATGGCCCTACGGTTTTGTCAGATTTATTGACTCCAGAAGCGGCGATTAAGCCCATTTTAGACCTCTTGCCTCACCGCCCTCTGACATCAATCTACCATTTACACTATACCCAGTTGGGTTATTTTTTTTTGTTCTCTGCTTCTGAGACACAACCTCTTGTGACCCGTCACTCCCTTTGAGGGTCTATGTCGTGGTGCAACAATGCCTCCGCACGGCATCTCCCTTTTGTGCCATATGCTTCGTGCTTAGGCAAACTTTATGAGGAAATGGGAATCTGCCCTTCAGACTTCCCTAAGTGAGGCTCAATGGGAGAAGATCTTCCTTTTGACGCATAAGTGTTCTTTATGCAACAAGGTCCAAGAGATGTCGTATAAGCTGCTCACCCATTGGTATCGGACGTCAGAGGTGTTACACCGCTTTTCTGCTGATGTGTCTGAGATGTGCTGGAGATATAAGGTTGCTCCTGGTAGTCTGCTCCACATCTGGTGGGACTGCCCCCTTATTTCTCCCTTCTTGTTGCAAATTCATTCAGTTTTACAGAAGTTTACTGACTCTCCTCCTCCCTTTCTCCCTGCCTCCCTTTTGTTACATCACACCACTGTCCCCGTCTCACAATACAAGAAGTCATTAATTAAGCATTTACTAAATGAGGCTAAAGCGCTTATTCCTTTACACTGGGGCAAACCCTCAACTCCTTCTATCTGGGAGTGGATCTTGCGGGTGGAGACTGCTCGTTCTACTGAGTAACTTGTCTTTTACTCTGACCAGCAGGGAGACCGATACCTTGGTACCTGGTTCGCGTGAATGCAGTTCTTGGAGGACCCACAGACACAACCCCTCTTGGCTGGCTAGTTCTTGCTCGCCTTCCATTTAGTTCTTATTCCCCTCCTCCCCCCTTTTTTTTTCTCTCTCCTTTTCTTCCTTTCCTGGTTTTCTTACTTATGCTCCGTGATGTATTATGCTCATGACTGCCCTAATTACATGTCACATTGCTTACTCCTTTGGGGTATACATGTATGCCTTGTGTTCATGAGATTGATGACCTGTTATTTTTTGCTGTAATGTGCTGTCCCTTACGATTGTTCTTCTGTCTATCCCCCTTCCTTTCTTACTTGCCTCCCTTTGATGTCCCTTCCTCTGATTTGTTCTACCTGTTCTCACTCTGTCAAAAACCAATAAAATTTGATTTATAAAAAAATATATATATATTTTTGAAAAAGTAGTAGGCAAAGTGTGGAGATGCTGTGAGGTAGCATATAGCGTCCGTAAAGAGATCAGGGTATATAGTAATGATCCTTGTTCTAAGAAAAAAGGTATTGCCATTCTTATCTCTAAGCACGTACCGTTTGTGGAGCTCGCCCATCTATCTGACCCTGATGGTAGATATGTTTTTGTAAAGGGCATGGTGGCTGAACGAACTTACACTTTTGCCTCTATCTTCCCAATGTCCAGCAGCACTATTCTTAATCTTTCTTTAGACCCTTCCATTGACACATCTGCTGGATGTGCCAACACGCCCGTGCCCATCATGCGGAAAAACAAGAAGTCCCTCTCTGATGATCACATGGTAGACTGCCGGAGAGCCTTACATCCAGAGGACAGGGACTATAGTTTTTTCTCTGCCCCACATGCTAGGTGTTCTCGTATTGACTATCTTTTTGTTTCCTACTATCACTTGCCTCTTTTGAAGTCATCCCAGTTTGGCTTTACAACGTGGTCAGATCATGCTCCCCTGACAGTGACCCTTGATTCTTCACTTACCCGACCCACTCAGTGCTCCTGGCGAGTCAACGACTCCTTTCTTACGGACCCTGCTGCTTTGTCATCTACTAAATTGCTTCTTGCAGAATATTTTGCTACTAATTTCACCCCTGATGTCCCTGCAGCTACTGTGTGGGAGGCCCATAAGTGTGTGGTGCGGGGTCATTTCATTAAACTTGCTTCAGCCGCAAAGAAGGAGGCTTAATAAGCTTTCCTCCCAGATTGCTCTCCGTGAACACTCTCGTAAGATGTGGAAATTGAGGGCAGTACATGGGCTATGTGTGTGTGTTTCATGTGAACCCTTTGTGTGCCAGAGGGGTAGGCAGTGGAAGTTGAGGGCAGTTCAGGGGCTGTGTGTGTGTTTTGTGTGAACCCTGTGGGTGCTAGAGTGGGGTATACTGTGAGTGGTTGTAGGATGTCCCCCAGGTGCTGCAGTGTCTTTTGTGGTGGTGATATGCAAGTGTATGGCCTCAGCGCTTGGAGGATGGTCTCCCTGGTGGTGCTGGTGAGTCTTGCATAAGCACAGAATGGAATGATTTGAGGCCACTACCAGCTTGCTTGTAGGAGTTTCCACCCGGTGCTGCACTGTTTTGTGCCCAGGTAATCCAAGTGGTAGACCTAGCAGAGGTGCCGGTGAGGTCAGAGTGAGTGAGTCAGTGTGCGTGTGTGTCATTTATGGTTGCTTTTTGTTTTTTTTGTTTTTTCAGTCAGGCTAATGTTGAGTGAGTCGAGTGCAGAGATTTTGACTCCTCCCTACTGCCGCCCTTGGGTGTGTGTGAGTGTGGCAGAGACTCAGGTTTCTTTATATATATATATATATATATATATATATATAATCGATAAAACATGTGTAACAACACAGTCCTGCTCAGTAGAGACTGCTGCACGTGCTGCAGTCAATGCGCATTAGAGACTGCCTGTGACTAGGCTGATACAGAGCGGGACAGAGCGTCCCACTCTGTATCAGCCGTGGTGCAGGCAGTCTCTACTATGCATGACTGCTCTGCGACTGGCTGGCAGTGGCACTGTGGCTCGTGTAACGAGCTCTTCAACCAGTATGTGTACATATATTTCCCAAGAAAATGTTTTCCCTTCTTTAATAAAAAATTGCTTAGATCTTTTACTTGGCTAAAATCTTTTAGCTATAACTAATGTCTAATACTGCTGCAAATCACCTAAGATAGTTATTTCCACATGGGGGGGGCTTGCATCCACTGGGGGAGCAGGAGGCTTTCTTTCAGAACTAGCTGTCCCTACTGCTATGCAACATAACAGTATACATATTGTCAAAAAGCAATTATGGTTAGTTTTGAAAAGCACAGTCTGCAATTTGTAATGATGTGATGTACTTATGTTTGGTGGCGATTATATGTATATATGTTTCCAGCAATGTC
Organism: Rhinophrynus dorsalis; assembly: GCA_037306005.1. NCBI lineage: Eukaryota > Metazoa > Chordata > Amphibia > Anura > Rhinophrynidae > Rhinophrynus > Rhinophrynus dorsalis. The sequence goes on along the minus strand of CM074723.1, from coordinate 97,154,590 downwards.
TGCAGGAAGGAAAAAATATATATAATTACTTGGTTTTGTCAACATAAAAAAAATTAAAAGCAAATTAATTCTAATATAAATGTGTGCAAAGGCTTAAATTTATTTCATTAAGAAAGGTTTGGGCATCAGGGTTTGGCAAAAACCAAAATGGGGGCATCATGTCGAAAGATTTGTCACCCACTGGCCTAGGAAGTTGGACAATATTGTAAATGTATAATTAACAGTGAACTGAATCAGGTTTTTTTTACAAACCATTTTGGTTAACTTTTTGAAAAGCACCTGTGTTTTTAAAGTAATAATACAGCAAACACAACTTTTTGCCTTCCTCTATCACAGCAGCTTTAAATATTACCCATGTGTTGTTAGTTTATTTAAATTGTTTAATTATTCTTATGTTTTGTTTTCATTGGAAAATACTTGAACATAAAATGCATCTGTCCAACATTTGTGTCATGGTAGCAGAAAGGATATGTAAACATGTATCCAGGGAGGAACGTTCTCTTGTTTAAAACCAAAGTGTTAAGTGCAAAATCCCTCTTGAACAACATATACAATGACAACATGGAAAAGAACAGATGTTGAAAATCTGTTGCTTTCCACAAGAATCTTAGTCAAGTTAAAATAGTGACTTCTATAATAGTTAAAATAGTTTAAGGGCAATCTAAACAGAATTTACACTCAACCAAACTGTATCCTTTTGAAGATCTCTTTATTTAATCCATGCATTGTTTTGCGGGCCTGGATATCATCAGAAATGACCATGTGCTGTAGTAGGGAATGCTTGTATAAGATAGTAGAAATCCAAATATGAGCAAAGGTGAGAGAAATATTTTCTGTGATTGAAACATCTCCAATCCTTATTCTATTTTATGGAGCCTATATTTACAGATGGAGAAACAGCACATTTTAGGACTTATGCATAAGCCTTTCTTTTCCTTTGAACTGGTTAACTGAAACTCAAAAAAATTGTATATACCTAATTAAGCACATTTTGCACCAGTTTTTAAGTATAGGCAAATGTTTAATTTTTATACCCAAAATAACAATTACAATATTATTACTACATCTTCTTTTCCTAACCTTGTCATGTCTATCCCTACCACAGAACTCTAAGAACTATGTGGAGAACTTAGCCTTATTTCCTGATGCCAACACAATGACTGCTGTGCCATTTACTTGTAGAATAAAGGCAGCTGCATGCTCATTAACTACTACTACTGTAATGAAGTCTCTGTTTGAAATGTATTTATATGTACAAATACATTTCCTTACCTCTTTATCCGTCTGTACATACAGTTGTATGCAAATGTTTGGGCAACCCTGGCCAAATTACATATTGTACTGATTTCTAAGTGAAAAGAAGTTAATACAGCCTCTTCAGCAAACAAATTAAATGTGAGATTTCTGTAAATTCTAATGCACAGTTACTGTTTATTGGCTGAATTTAACAGATTCAAAACTAAAACAGAAAATATGGCATGTGCAAAAGTTTTTCACCCCATCAGTTAGTACTTAGTAATACCCCCTTTGAAATCACAGCTGTAGGAATCTTTTCTCACTCTTCTTTGCAGAATGCTTCTTCAGAAATATTCTTAGATTGTCTTGCATACACTGCATGTTTGAGATCTGCCCACATATTTTCAACAATAGTCAAGTCTGGGGATTGTGAAGGCATTCCAAAACCTTAACCTTTTGTTTCTCGCAGTAGTTCATGGTTGATTTTGAGTTATGTTTTGGACCATTGTCTTTTAATAACATCTTTTCAGCTTCAGTTTCTTCACTATCTATGTGACATTAGCTTCCATCATTTGCTGATACTTAATAGGTGGGAGTCAATGCACTTGTATAACTAAGAACTCATAAGAGTGATTTAAATGTGAAATCTTTTAATGGCTAACTGAAAACATAGAAAATTCGGGTTTTTAGGACACTAAGGTCCCTTCTTCTGGCAAGTAATTTTACCTATGTATCAAAGAACTAATAAGCAATATAAATGTGGTACCTTTTAGTATAGAAGGTGCAAACTTTCAGGACACTAAGGTCCCTTCTTCAGGCATAGGTGTCACCTTTATATCACACTTGTGAGTTTTTTTGTTAAAAAAGTACATTTAATCCCATCTACTGTATTGATGTAAGAATCAGGTCCAGAAAGTCCTGCTCTGCTGCTATCTACAGCTCTGCCTATTTGCCTGAACCACTTGTTCCACTCACTCCAGCTCTGCTATCGTCTGTCTTCCAGTCTGTTTCCATGAGATGCACATTGAGGCCTTTATCAAGCAGCCTTACAGGCAATTCAATGCAAATGTATAGTGTCTTACTGACTAGATTTCCAGTGCTGAGTATAACCTTGGCTTTGAATTCTGGCCAAGCTTGTTTATGGGTGAATACTGATCTCTGCTTCACCCCAGACCTGATTCTGTTTGCTGATTTGGATCCTGCAACTTTGTATGTTTGTGAGCTCCTAGTCCTGTAATTCTCCCATGTGAGCTACTTGTAGTTTGTACTGCTCCATAGCTTCGCACCCAATCTTCACTCTCAAACAGCTTGCAACACCAGCCTTGAGAGTCAGTCTGCCAACCCATGGTCACCCATCTTCCAGCTTTTATCTTCAAGTGAGTTGCAGTTTTCATTCCATGCCTCCAAGTACTCAGTGATTTTTTACTAGTTGTTGTTTCTGCATCTGTTTTGCCTAGTAACCCCAACTCTTCCCTGTTGGTCTGCCCCCTATCCTGTTAGCCAGTGTGACAACTGACTAACTGAAATGGGTCCTTATTTTCCTCTACTCTGGTCTAACACCTTTATCCCCGGGTGCTTCATACGCCACACCGTTCCTCAGGATCTCCTAGGCCTCGAGTGCTAGGGGAAAGAAATCACAACATGTGGACTCAAAGTTTGGTGCTATAATCTCTCTCCAATTTTATTGCCTTAATGCATGAGTTTATATAATGAAATAAAATGGGTGGGAACATATCATTAGGGGGTTTCCTCCCCGGATACAATTCATCATTGATCATAGAATACAGTATACATAAGCATTATCATTATTCCACTAGGGGGCACTCTTGCCCAGGGCATGGGCCAGTGTTTCAGATAAACAACGCCTGCTATCAGCAAATGAGGAACTGAAACTATCAAATGAAGAACTTAAAGAACGACTCATACACTTGGCCAGATGCCCTCCAATGAGGGATAAGTTATTTTGAGATATGTTCTAGCAATAAAAGCAGAAGTAAAGCTACCTGTTTACAATAACTTGATATTCCTGTAATAGTACCATAATTTGCTATGTTAACCCTATGCAGTGCTGAATAGAAAGCCTATGTGTTATAGCAAATATATATATCTATATATATAAAAGAATAAGCCTCATTGCATAATTTATGGTTCCTCACACACAGAACATAATTCATGTCTCCTCAGAGAGACACATTGCACAGAATACCTCATGGCATAATTTATGTCTCATCAGGAGACACAGCTCCCATTGGGTGATTCAATTGGGACATTACTGCTCACATTGGGTGATTCAATGGGGGCATGTTCATCATACAGGGAGTTGGCCCGCCCCCTCCAGCCTGCCCACCACTATCCAACTAACAAATAAAAATATAGCTGCCACTCGCTTCTGAAGTAGGGGATATCAATAACTTCTCCTGGTCCACACAAACTCTCACTCAGGATCATAACCCCACAAACACACTGTTTCACCTCCCACAGATAATTGTAACCCTCCATACACTCTGTTTCAGTACGAGGGTGTAACATTTCCATAAAATACAAACACTCAGGGATAAACTTAATAGCAACTCTTTTATTTAACTCTTTTCATCTCTTCAGTCAAACTGTCTGTTTTCAACTTTCACTCCTCCACTTCCTGCTTCCTGCCCTTTCTCCTTAAAGGGAGAGAGATGCTTTGCTGTATGTTACAGAGGGCAAGCCTCAAACACCACTTTCTATTTGTTCCCTCAGCATATTGCTAAGTTGCCTCAACTGAAGAGCCACCGTGTGTTATATTGCTATGTTACCTCAGCTTAAGTAAGGATAAGTTACTGCTCCCATTGAGTGATTCAATGGCGGAGTGATTTAAATCATACATGGAGTTGGCCTGCCCCCACTATCCAGCCCGCCTCCCACTATCCAAGTGACTAAAAAACAAAATGGCTGCCACTCGCTTCTGCACCAAAGACACACACACATCAGACACACTCACACTCAATCACACACACTCAATCACTCACACACACTCACACTCAATCACACACACTCTCACTCACACACTCTCAATCACACACACTCTCACACTCACACACACTCTCACACACACTCACACTTTCAATCTCACACACTCAATCAAACTCTCTCACTCACACCCTCACACTCACACAATCACTCACATTCACACACTCACTCTCGCACTCACACACACTCATAGATCTCTACCTCTTCCTCCCTCTAGCTGGGAATACATGCTAATTTCTGATGTATTAGTCTAAGTTTGCTCCGTACCGGTATACCCTGCAATTGACCTGGCTTTAGCCGGAAACACTCCTGCTGTATCCTTTATCCTAACTGCCTCCTCAAATTCTTCTGCATCTAATTTATTCCAGCTATCAACACATATCCTGACAGTCTGCGCTATCTCAGGCTTCATATTGGTGAGCAAATGTTGTACATATATTGGACCCAGAGACTCAATCTTCTTATGAAGTCCACATTCATTTGCCCACGTGCCTCCAAAGTGGGTTAAAAAATCAAAAACACTTTCTCCAGCTTTTTGCTTGCATGCTATGGCTCTTGTAATATCTTTTAAATCACCTCCTAATGCCATCAACTTACTTTGAATCTGCTTTCACATATTATCTAGGTGTTCTGGTTGTGACCACACATTCTCAGTCATTGTCTGTGGGAAGTCATATTTGGTACTCAGTGATGAACACTCCTTGGGTTAGTGAATCCTCATGTGTTTAGTGCATGCATCCAATAGAAACCTGTAGTCTGGCCTGGTCAGTTGTGCCCTTTGGGTGCATCTTTTAAGTAGGCAATTGCTGCACTGGAAGACTTAATAGGATTAAGTCCTTGGCCCCTGAATTCATTGTCAGGACGTCAGTGTAACGGAGGTTAAAGGACGCCGGTTTGTCCTACTCCGTCGTGCCACTCCCCCCTCTGTCAACCTCAGCCAGTCCGGTGAACAGGGTAATGAAGTGCAAGTCGACTCTGTCGAAAGTCGAATGTCGAATGTGGGATCATCAAAGAAGAGCAGATTCGAGTCGACTCTCCTTGAGTCGACACGGAGTCGCAGAGTCGATCTGGGTTGCCAAATCCCGTCGGAGGTCGAATCCAGCACTTCCAGCGTAGTCGACTAAGCCAGTAGTTGAAGCCGCCGTTCCTGTTTCTGGTGCCCTCTGCTAAAGATAGTGAATTCAGCTCCCCGTGTCCCGCCTTGAGATGGGAGTCAGAGAGGACTCTTTAGACCATCCAAATAACAAGACACACGCTTCAGAGTTCCAAGTAGTAACACACTTTAATGAACCACCTCATGTTATTTTATACACGCTCACAAACAATAAAACAATAGTGAACATTTAGAACAAAGGCATCAGTGATTGAATTAGTTTAGCATAGACAGCTCCAAATCCATCCAATGGGAGTTGGAGCGACAAAAGTCACCTCAACCCGACTGGTCCATTAGTACGACCAATGGGTGTCGAGTTCTTGGGCGTCGACACAGTTCTATCCCTCGAGTGACCATTCCTGACATCACTCGAGTCCACAGCCAATCCCATGCCTGCTTACTGAGTCCATTTGACAAAGTGCCTTTGATTTCTGCTCCTTTTATCTATGTCTACTCCTTTCTTACCTCTACTCTCTATCATATCTTTTCTTTGAATCTTTTTTAAAAAATACTTTTTATCTGTATCTTCTTATACCTTATCATCTATCTTCTCCCTTGGCTCATTCACTTTTCCTTTTCATCTCTATCCTTTCTACTACCCACCCCTTTCTCCCACATCTCTCCTCACTAACCTTAATCTTCTCCTCCCTACTTGTCAACCTTCTCGTCTCTAAAGTTGTGTACTTCCTTCCCTTTTTCATAGTATCCAAACAAGCATATTCCCTTCCCTTGTCTTTCTTTCTACATAAACATATTCTGCCCCTCTGTTGCACTCTCCTTTATTTTCCTTTTCTCCTTCCACCCTCCCCATTTTTCACATTCTTCTTACCACCCACATCCCTTACCCTTACCCTTACTTTCATTTCATATTGAAATTTTTCCTGCTTTCTTCCAAACCTTACACCATCTTCATCTGTCTTACAAGTTTCCATTTCTTCTGCCCCATAATCTTCCTGCCATCTACAAACATCTCCTCACATTGCTTCTCATCTGCTTCTCCCTACTCTACAACCCCACCTTTCTTTCATTGTGCCACAATCCCTACATCCTCCACCCCACTGCTTACTATCTTTGGCTTTACCAACTCCTCCAACCCTCATTGAGAATGGTGTTTGAAAGTGTGTATGTGCTTCCATTGTCACTTAATATTGCCAATATTCCTAACTAGTATTAAAACAGATTCTTAGTTTGACTGTTTGGTTTATCATTGTGTACATCAAGGTCAAGTAATCTGTATGTAATTTGCACACTGAAAGTGTGTTTTTGATATTGAGACATGCTGCAAATAGGAACAGGTTTGCTTGATTTTAGTTGCCGTAGTCTGATTTTTACATTAAATGAGGCAAATTTTGGTTTTTATATTTTTTTTTTAGTAAAACTTTTGTTAAAGGGCTTTTCCTGTTGAATAAAACAAGGGTAATGTTACTGCTGATAGTTGTTTTATTCAAAAGTTATAACTAATCAAAATTGTTAAACTCTCTGGAACCCACAGGAAGTGACTCATCATTATTGTAACATTCTATGTTGAACTGTTGCCAGTGAATCATCTCTCCCATAGAATGCAAAAAGAATAGGTATGTGAAATATGGCCACTAGAGGTCAATGTAATGAAAAAAAAAAACTTTTTAAACTGTAATAACTGTACAAAGTTATATCTTCCAGTAGTATAAAACACAAAAGAGAATGGCGCTAATAGTGCTTAAAATATCAGAAGACAAACATGATCACCTCTCATTCACACCCAGACTGGTGCTCACTCTTTCCCAGAGATAAATTGGACAGTTGTAAAGAATTATAACCCATCTTCACTCAAGCCTCTCATTAAAGTATTATTTTATTGCTTTTTCATTTCATTTTTTTATGAGCGACGATAGGTTAGAACTGTGCAATTCACCTCTGGAAAAGAGTAATTACCTGTCTGGGTGTGAATGAGCGGTGATCGCGTTTGCCATCTCATATTTTGGGCATTATTAGCACCCTTCCCTTTGGTGTTTTGTATTTTGATATTCACGTGCAGTTAGTTTGTGAAACTAATGAGAAGGAGCTGCTGCCTGTACATCTGAAGAGCTTTTACCTGGACACAGAGTTCACAGACTGGAGACAATGTATTGATCTCTCCACGTGCTGAAAGGTTGTAGGTTTAATCTCCTACAACCAAGTAACCTCTTGTGACAGAAATCAATATACAAGATTTAACAATCTGATACAAAATAACTGGTATCTGAATTTTGATTAAAGCACCCTCAGATCATCTTTGCTATCTTCCAGTAGTGGGAGTACCCTTATTTTACTCAACAGGAAAAACACTACAACATATGTTTTGTTTCTTAAAAAATGTAGTGCTTCTTTAGCTTGTACTAATGTTTTTATTGGGTCTATTTGTCAATAATTGAACCCTTAAGGACCAATGACATGCCAGGACCGTCACGGCTGTCCAGCACTTAAGTACCAATGAAAGTCCTGGCACGTCATGGATTTCAGGGGTCCCCTTGCGGCTGCATGCCGCTCAGGAAACCCTGAATTCATTTTGATAAAACAAAAAAAATGCCCCATTGTCCTTAACTGCTGGCCGCGCTCCGTGCGGCCGGTCCTTAAGGGTTAAAACAGATCAATTTTTTTATTTGTATAATAGTAATTTATATAATTATGAATTGCAAATATGCTGTTGTACTAAAAAGAACAGGACCAAACCATCTGCACTATAGGGAACAGCTATAATGGCGAACATTCATTTAGATTTAACCCTTTGAGTGGGGGAAAAAAGTTGCGGTAACCGAAATTCCTGAATAAAAAAGTTCTTAGACCATGGTCTGTCAATCCCCAGACATATTACTGTCACTTTTTGCATCCAACACCCCATCTCTGTCAAAGGGAAAATGCATCCTTAAAAGTGGACGTGGTTTAATCTACTGTCACAATGTACTGTATTTTCAGTAAAAATATTCTTTAAGCTGTCACTTTTTTGTCTGATTAATGTCATATTTTTCCAGACAAAATAACAATGTCCTAAACTTGGAGAAGACAAATTAAAGTACTATTAGCAAAGAGGAGTAAGACGTAGCATGCTTTAAAAAAAAAAAAAAATTGTTGTTTTAAAGACAAAAAGTCTCTGTTTCTTTGACAATATTTCTATTCAAAGACTAAATTAAAGACATTTTTAACATCAGCATTGATAAGGGCAATATTCATTAAGATCTTCCTATCGTCATTTTTAACACTTTATAACAAATTTTCAAGCGACAGATTTACTTATGAAAATATTGTCCTTTTTTTTTTTTTTTTTTTTTTTTTTTTTTTTTACCACTAACTCACAATCTGGCAAATTTTTGTTTCATTATGATGATTTTTTAAACATTGCATCCTTAGGCTGTACAAATTATGTCAAACATATATGGGTATTATAAACAGTTTGTGTCATGTAGCAACTATTGTGCGTTATTTTTCTCCATTTGATGCATTTGCAGGTTGTATCTTTAGATCAGTGGTTCTTGTAACCTATGTTTTACCCTCAGCTGTACTCTGAATACGCTAAATATAAATCTGGTCATGCAATATCACACTGGTATATTAACAGTAGAACCTCCTAAAGAAACATGCACAACTTGGCAGTGACATCTTCCAAACAAGATCCTAACGGACCCTACTCTACACACCTGTAAAAGTCAGTATGCACAGCAGCTATGTAACAGAGCCTCAAAAACAATTTTATTGGGATGTTACAACAATAAGACCAAGGTAAAAGCAGTGCGCTTGACCCTCAAAGCATGTATGGGAACAGACACAGAGAACATGGAATATATGCTGTAGCTATACCAAGTGAAACTACAAATTTTTCTTATAAAAAATAAGACCAATAAACTACACAGATTAAGGCAAAAGGCAGGGTATTTAAATAAATCAAAAACAGGTGTAGAACAAAAGATCTATGTTGTCAACCTCTCAAAACAAAAGCCAAGCAAAGAGGATCAATCTATATTTTCAAAAGGACTTTCTTTCTGCCCAACTAAACCTATTGAAAAAAATAGAACGCTGTAATGATATGGAGGAGTTCTTTATAAAGTTTAGGCTCAATGAATTATTTCATGACAAGGAAGGCTGTGAATCCCCCCCCCAAAAAAAAGAACTAAATCGCCACTACAATTTGCCTACAAAAAAAAATCTACATGGACTCCATCTCCAGGAAGAAACCCCACACTGAACAGGTATATAGGGAATTTCAGAAATAGAGTTACATCAACTATACTTGACAAACAATACAAACTGGCACACAAGCTAACTACCAAGGAACAAAAAGCAATGCAATCGTTAAAGGACACATATAAAAACATTGTAATTAAACCAGCAGACAAAGGAGGCATGGTAGCGATTATGAAAACAATTGACTATATAGAGGAGGCACACATGCAAAGTATGGATGAAAGATACTTCAAAAAGATCCCATATCTGACTACATTAAAATTCATGAAAGGCTCCCTTATAATACTAGAGACCACCTGGAGGCCCTCATTCAGGAAGATCCAATGGTGGAATGCTTTTATATTCTTCCTAAAATGCACAAGGAAGGAAATCCTAGAAGGCCAATAATATCTGGAACTGGCACATTTGCAGAAAATATCTATGAATGGTTGGAAACTATTCTGAAACCATTGGTCAAAAAACACCCAGTTACATGCAAGACACAACCAGTCTCTTAAACAAACTGTCTGACTTTGGCCCTATCCCTAGCCACTAGGGATGTGGAATCACTGTACACCAACACTCCACATGAAGGTGGCATTTCGTCCTACAAAGCATTGCTAGAGCAAGAGGGCTTACCCACAGAACCTGTAACCCAGTGAATGTCTTTATATTAAAGCATAATTATTTCAAACTTGAGTAAGAACTATACATACAATAGACTGGAATTGCCATGAGAACATGAATGGTGCCACAATACACCAAATTATTCATGGCATTAGTAGTTATCTACAATTCCCAGCTTGAAGTACTGCTCAAAATCTCAAAAGAGCTCCAATCAATTCCGCATACTGATGACAGATTAAAAAATATTTCCAAAACCTCTGATCCTCTCCTATAAACAACCCCCCAGCCTGAAACAACTATTGGTAAAGAACTCCCTTAAAATACAATACAAAATGGTACTTCTCCCTATCTACAAAAGACATGTGATACCTGTGCACACGTATTTACCACAGGTAAGGTGCCCATACCACATTCCCATCAAAGCCATAACATCAAGGGTAAATTCTTCTGCAGATCATCTAAAGTTTCAACCTCATCATGTGTTTGAAATGTCCCAACACAGGACAAACTCTAAGAAAACAGTACAGTGTGAACAACAAAAGACATCCCAGCATGTCAGCAGTTTTGCAAAACTGGTCACAGCATTAAATATATTAGGGTGTCTTTACTGATGGGATACTTTCAGGCACAGAGAAACTGAAAGATCTGAGACTATAAATTGATGCCCAGATTTAATACAACAGCGACAAGGAATTTGTCACAGTATCTCACACAATAAACATATTTTGGGCCCTTTGGATAGCAGAGGGGTGGGCAACGCATTGCAAGTGGAGGGTTACCCCATATGTTCCATAGACTTAGCCATCTTTGGCTACAGTCATAAACTCTACACACTAATTTACTTAATCAGAAGGGAAATATTCTCCCACTTAGCCTGCTACAAAGGAATGCTTATACTGGAGCTTAGGGAATGATTTACACAGGAAAATGGTGATAAGGAATTCACTTCCAGTGGAATTCAAATGTAAAATTTTGAGTTTATAATTTGTCATTTGTTTTGTATTCAGCCTTCATTCTACAAAAGCCCTTCTTGTAAACTTGCATCCTAGAGCCACTTTGTTGTCCAGTAAAGGTTTCACTTTTACTCTACCAGTCTACTGATTAATAAGGTACACATTTTGAAAATGTGCTCTTTGCCTGAACCTCAACAACAGAATTTGTCTGCGGATATATGGAACAAACAGTACTGAAAAATTAAGTTGTGTTTTTATATTTAATTCACAAAATTGTATAGAAAATGCAATATAGCTAAAGCAGGATTTCACAAACACTCCTTGAATGGTTATATTTCAAGATTCTAAGAGTACTTAGGTGTGGTAACAGACATTTTAAATGTGTTTGTCCATTGGTCTGCCGGTACAAAATATTTAGAGACTCACATAAGAGTATATGTACAAAACACAAACCTCTAATTTGAAGAAAATAAAAATTAACAGTCATCATCAGATTGAAAGAGTCAGCACTGATATGTCCCCAGTAGCTCATCTGGTTATGTAGCTATGGATTAATGGACCTAAGGAAGATATTTTCCACTTGTGGATTATTATACTAACAGATATAGTAATATTTTTCTTTTGCTCATTTCTGTTATAATAATGTGCCTCTGTATTGGCTCATAAACTATCCTAACCTGTCCTTAATATTTTACAAATGAGGCCTTGGTATATTGCACACAAATAATTAATGCAACTTCCTTTTCTTGTTAGTCTTTCTCACTAAATTCAGTAGTCTCTACTCTTTTTTTTTCAGAAGAGAGTCACTTTATTTTTATTCTTTATCTTATATTTTTTCTTAAGTCCAGTGTTTTAGTGTTACTTACCTTGAAAACTACTGGTGGAGTGGCAGCGTTTAAATTCAAATTAATTTTACTTTTTCTTGGAGTACCATTTGCCTATTTTCCAGCTGGGCATTTGAATGCAGGGAGGTCCAAGGATACTGGTCACTGTAAATATAATGTAGTTGCACATGGTAATAATTTCATAAATGTAACCATTTTAAAGAGAGAGTATTACTTAATTTTACATTTATTTCATATTGTAGGCATAAAAAATATGAAAAACGATGTAAGGCTTACCTCTCAAACCTTTATGGTTTGAGAGATATAAAGGTTTGGGAGATAAGCCTTATGTCGTTTTTCATATTTTTTTATGCCTACAATATTCAATAAATGTAAAATTAAGTATTACTATCTCTTTAAGCATTGAGGGCAGTACTAATCATGTTAAAGATGATCAATTCTGGAGCAAACCAAGTACACAAAATAGAGGGATGGGAGTTGAATACTTTGATTTAAATAGGTCTTTGCAATGTGTTGGAGACCTCTCTAGCATTTAAGGGTTTAAAGTGGAACTTTCAAAGTCTAAGTTAATTCATTCTTCTATTAGCGATTTGCATAAATGTTAATTATTTTTAGCTTAAAAAAAAATCATAGTCTCCAAGATATCAGAATTTAAAAAAAAAAAAGACCTTTCATGTTATAATGTCCCTCAATGAGGTACAAGCTGTACTGCATGTTTTGTAATTACCTCCGCCTTGCTTTACAGTCCCTCCTTCAACCCTCCATGAGCATGTTCAAGTCAGTCTATTCAGGAGAGATGTACTGGCAGGGGGAGTGCTGCCAATCAAACATCACCTCAAACAACATTGTTGGCATTTCAATAGTGGGTGAAAGTTTAAACTTATTATTTATTGTCAAGGATATACAGGAAAGGGTTAAACAGGAGACCCAGTTAGCTTGTTATATCTTCACATAAACAGATAAATAATGATATACAATTAATTTGAGAACTTTACACAATACTAGGTATTGGCACGCTACTTCACAGTAAAGAATTGATTAAAATAATCAGTTATGCATATTTGTGTAAAAATATATAATTTATTTAAGTAAAATATACTATATATTGAAATAGACACACAGTAACTCAAAAACCAATATCACAAAACAGTATTACCCAGTACAAACAGGATTAAACATTGCATAGGTGTATCCAGAGGTATTTGGTAGCAATTATTGAACACAGCAGCATAGGAAGGGTTAATTGATCCTTACAATTAATAAAATACAGTCGGCAGCAGTGTGTTTGAATACTTCTGCCCCAGAATCTGTATAGACTATGCTAATGATGGTGTAAGGAATGTTGTTATGTGAATTGCTTTTAATAGCAGGTCTCATAAAAATTTTCTTGTACTTTAAAAATATATAATTTGAATATGTATCTGGAATAAAATCCCAGATTTAGATAAATATAATTTAAATATGTATCTACTGTTTTTAATATTGAATACCTTCTGGATAAAACATATAAATTGCATTCATTATTGTCAATAATAGATTAAACCAATAATTTAATAATATATGTCTAGGAAGCACCACAAAAACTTAATGCAACATATAATATAAAATGGCAATAGCAATCCTATTTATAGCACCTACACAACACCTCAAGGGTTAATCCACAGATTATAAGTTATATTGTGGCCCCACCCGAGATGGTGTTGTCTTTGTTCTATGAGAGGACTACTCTCAATAGAACAAAGTTAGGCCCAAGCACACATGCAACAAATAAATTCTATGAACTACACACCAAAACAGACAAATAGCAGATTAAGGGTTATATCAATGTGCCCGTGATTCCTGAACGACATTGTTACTTCCGGGTTTACCCTGGCTGCATTCTTACTGGCTCTGTGTTATTACTCCTCCCAGGGCTTGCCTTTAAATACGCCCTCCTGTCACTATACCGGTGCCCTTTTGTGGTGTACCGTATCTAGCGACTAGTAGTTCTTGTTTCCTGTTTCCATTCGCCTGACTATGCTTAGTGCCTGACGCTCCTGTGATCCGATTCCGTTGCTGAACTTGGACTGGTTGACTAACTCCTTGTGTACTGAACTGGCTTGGCTGCGTGTCTGATTCCGTTACCGACTAGGACTGGCTGACTAACTCCTTGTGTACCGAACCGGCATGGCCGAGTATCTGATTCCGTTACTGACACCGGTTGCGGACCAGTTACGTTACATACCTATCTCTCTCCCTCTCGCTTGCTACTCCTATAGTCTTCTGGAGCCTGTGGGAGTCCCTGCACTCACCAGTGTCTGTGTTGCCTCCGGTAACCCAGCCTGTACCACACTGTTGCCTCAGTTTACCCTAGTGACCTAGGGTCGTTATATCGCCAGTATCTGGTGTCTGTTGCCTCCGTTAACCCTAGCGTTCTAGGGCCCCATCACTGCCCGAATCTGGTCCGTGTTGCCTCCGTTAACCCTAGCATGCTAGGGCCTAGTTGCTGCCAGAGTCCATTCTGTCTTGCCTCCATTAACCCTAGTATTCTAGGGTTTAGCCATTGCCAGAGTACTGCCTGTGTTGCCTTGATTAACCCTAGTGTTCTGGGGTTCAGTCACTGCCAGTGTCCTGTCTGTGTTGCCTCCATTTACCCTACTCTCCTAGGGTCAGTCCTCTGCCAGTGTTTTGCCAGTGTTGCCTCCGTTGACCCTAGAAGTCTAGGGCCTAGTGTCCACCTGTACACTATCTGTGCCGCCTTCGTTAACCCTAGTCCACTAGGGATTGCCCTTCAGTCACTCATCGCCTGAGTCACCTATCGCGGTATGGGGCTGTCAAGGATATTATTGTTCCTGAACCTTGCTGAGAATCTGCCTACAAGTCCAAGATCATTACTATTGTTTGCTTACGACTACTGTGTGTGTAGTTTCGCCCTGACCTGCGTCAGATCTGGAAAGTACTCGGTATGGACCTTATCTGGACCTGAAAGGGCTATTGTGCATTATTTTCAATAAAGCTTTTAACATTACCTAAATGTCTGAGTGTTCTTTTACAAACAGTAACTAACCGTGACAGGTTAATTAAATAAATAAGAGAATTCACCAGATCAACATAAGCTTAATAGCGTTTACAGAAACTCAAATATATGGTTCTATAAGTATTAATAATTAGATTAACTAATATATATACACTGCTATATTGATCTCACTACTGTCAATTATTTCTCCATTATCTGGATAAAATTGCAAATTAATTAATTAATTAATTAATTCTGTTTAGTTCCAGAATAAACTATAGCCAAATATAGGCTTATTATAATAATTCTAAAAATGGGTGGTCTTTCCACTTAAGTAAAATTATAAGAAATTATTTCTCCTCAAATGTAGAGGAAATATATATTCCTTAGAACTTTACAGAATTAAAATTAAAGAAAATTATCAGGCAATAAGTGTAGGTTTCTTAGAGGTTCTTTGGGCCTGGCAGGAACACTTCAAGGAAATCAGCACCAAGAGCCAGAACTACCCTAGGCCTTAGTTTTTTATAAGGTAAGAATCCTTATCAGAAAACAAGCACAGCAGACCCTTTTCTTGATTGGCTGATTAGACATGTCAGATTATATTATCTGTACTTTTCTGATTGGTCAAGCTTTACGTTACATTCTTTTGAGATTTTAAGTTATTTTATCAATAATTCGATTATTCCTAAAGATGGCACACCAATACCATATTACAATAGTGTACATATGTGATGACAAGGTCCTTATCTTGTCACCAGTGAGATATATCAAACTGTCACTTATAATCCCATGTCTTATATTTTCACATAAGATTGTAAGTATTTTCTAGATATTTCATCTACAACTTAGTTGTACATTTACATACAGTTCACTAAAATATTTACACCCCCTACACTGAGGCAAAGAGGCTATTGTCTCTCACATGAGCTCATTGCACACATAAGGATTGAAGAAGGATTTTAGAACAACTATACTGGTTTTCTAAAAATGTAACCCTCTACTTTCCTTCTAGCCATTGCAGAGTCTCTGACATTATACAATGAAGTATGTCTTGGAGGGATATGTCATTAAGGGGGGAATTGACAGATCCACTTTATAAGAGAGATTAAGGACTTTGTTTTAGACCCCTATGGGGTTTGCTTCTCACCATCTGTCCTGTTCTTAGTACATTGATTACATTAACTTCATACTTACTATGCCTTATATTATTCTCTCTTTATTCTATGATTTCCTTTGATCAAATTAAGATATTTGTATGGTATGCTATTCATTCATTAATTTTGAATAATTTTTTTTTGTGTAAATTTTTGCTAAATAATCGCATTTGCTTTCTTGTATTTGAACTTTAAATAGGAATCCATTACATGACCTGCCTTGCAAAGTGTTATTTTAATATGTCAGAATGTCAATGGTATGTAGACCACAATTTTTAAAGCATGCAGGTTCATTTGAACATCTATAACCTCTGTTTCATGCTTCTAAGAGTTGATCATCAGAATGTAGTTTTACAAACTTAAATTGTTTAATATGTTTTATTCTTTAACAGGCTCGCAAATGAAAATTTAGGTGAAAAGATCAGAGAGCAAAACCAGCTCCTTGCACATCTAACTGCAGAAAGAGAGTAAGTACTTACTTTGGAGTTTCCTTCAAATTATAGTAATCTTTTCAGCTACTTTTGGATTATTTTTCATATGTTTCTGTTGAGATCTGACTTTTTATATTCAGAACTCTAAAACTTTAATTGTATTGTTTACAAATGGCAGCTGCTGGTCAGATAAAAGTGGCTATTACATGCCATAAACAGTTTCAAGATTACTTTATTGCTTCCAAATCAATTAAATTCCTTAAATACTGTACTGAATTAGAATTTCTATTGTGTCTCACACCGTAATTGTACAAAATAAAATGTTGTATAACAACTATGAACAAAAGTTTAGCAATATATACATTAATCAATCGTGGTGTGAATTTCTGTTAACCTTTCTCTGAATTAGGAAGTTAGAAGAAATAGTATTTTCTTACATTGTAGTTGAATGCAAAAATGTATTATGATTGCTATTTTAATCAAATCTTTATGAGTTAGATTTGCCATGAAAAATGTATTTATGATGAATCCATTTAATAGCTTTATGATTTTAATTATGATTGCATACGTGATTCTTATTTTTAATAAAGCAAATACAGTTAATTCAATTAGTGATCCAAGTGATACTCTGTTTTTATATTTCACTATTGAATTAAATAAAGGCAACTCACTCGATTAATAAAAAAACTCCAAACATCAGCTGATGATATCTTTACCTTCAGGATGGTTTGTTATAATAGTGATGGCTGCCCTGTGTTCGTCCTGAAAGTATTCAATTAAGTCTGCATCATTTTTTTTGTTACTTACTAAGCAATGCTTAGTAAATTTGGTGCCACCTCTCGTCAACATATTAGTAATTCTCCTGTCTTTATCACAGCATATCACTTTATTTATAATGGTTACTCCTTATGTATACATAATAATATATGTGAAAACATTCAAAACAATGGTTTTGTTAATGTATGAAATGTAGTGTTTTGGTTTGCCCCAGAAATGCCTTATTCTTATTATACTATATGGTCCCTGCTTGAGGTTGTGCTTGGTATACAACCAATAAATATTGCTGTTTTTTTCACAAATAAGAAAGGATAAAATGGAAGGCTACCAGTACATTTAAGAGGTTATATGGGGGCCTATGTCCACAATGTTCCCAGGGGCCTCTAGAATTCTTAAAACTACTCTGAATCACAGGGTATTCATTCACCAAGTCACTGGGAACAGTTTTGGGTTCTTATATTTGGGGCATCCATCCAAACTTTCAACAGGGACCGAGGGGATTCATAAAACTTAAGGAAAGTAAAGAATATTCTATCAAATATCAATTACTCGTTATAGGTTTTAGATTCAGAAATTACACCTTTTATAATGGCAAACAGAATATTCTATGTTTATGGCAGTAGTATATACAAAAGGTTTAGTTTAAGGCAGCAAAATGGTTTAAGGCAGCAAAACAGCGATGAGACTGATGCAATAGACCTTCATTGCCATGGGAACCAGACCCTGTTCTTACACATACACACAAATTTGTCCCCATGTGAGCAGTTTTAAAGGGATAGTAATACTTCGTTTTAACTTTATTTTATTTTGTAGGCATTCAAAAAATATGAAGAATGATATAAGTCTTATCACTCAGAACTTTATGGTTTAAGAGATATTCACAAGCAAAGTTTCCCCCTCCCGCCCCTTTTACCTAGTGTAAGCAATCTCTTCTCAGATGGGGATCTGGTTGTAAGACCAGACAGATAACAGCAGGGGACAATCTTCTTACAATGAAAGCCCTGCCCCCTTGACAAGTTTTTCAGGTTTTTCCCTTATCTTAATTGAAGATTGTCCCTCTCTGCAATCTACCTGGACACCTCCCTTCTGCTCTGGCTGAACAGTGTTACATCAGTAAAAGGGGCAGGAGGGGGACACTTTGTCATTGAATTACTCTTGAACTACATCTCTTACAGAATTGAAATAACAGTCTCCAAAGTCCAAATACTATGATGATTAATTAGAGCTGCTTTTATTATGAAACATTAGTATCCCTTTGATGTGTACTGATCACTGACTGGGTTGTAGTTGGTGATCAGAATGATTTGAAACATCTCACATGCCTTTTAAACTACTGCAGATTTAAAAGTTAAAATGTATATTTTTTGTGTTTTGTCCCAGGGCTCTCCAAACTGTATTTTAGACTTCTCACCAACAATATATGTCTTAAGGACTAGAACACAGCATCAGTTAGTCTGTCAATTATTTTGACAGATCCAGGTATTTCTGATGAAGTGTTGGTATCCTAAAAGCTTGCACCGCTGAAAAGGCTTGAAGTGAACTTATGGATTAATATGCACTGAGGTTTATTCATAAACTAGCAAAATGCCAACATGCTGGTAAATATTTGTATACTTCCAGATGTGATATAATTTACATATATATGAATGGATTTGTACTAAATCAATTGTCAGTTATGGAGTACGGTGATAGGCAAGACATGTTCTTGGCTAGTGTATCCCATGCACTTCAGTGGGATGCAAGCATATGCATACATGTACAGCATGTACAGAACTTATGCATAGGGCCATGCATGAGAAGAACTTGTCCACATTTTAAGTCTTGCTCATGCTGATAGGAAATAATAAGATAATATGCTGCATTTCTTTGTGACCAATCTCCAAATAGTTATATTAAATTATTTTCACTCTAGTTGCATAACAACTGGTTCTTGTTGTATTCAAATAAGTTCAGATTGTGGGTATTCTGCAGCTATGATCCTAAGGTCTTACAACGTCTTTCTTGATGGAAGCAAAACAAATTTAAAGTAGTAGAACCACCCCTTCTTTATAATTGCATCCCTTCAAGAACCTTTTGCACACGCCCAATTCTCTGTCTTCCGGGAAACAGTCTGTCCCCAAAGGATAAGGAACAATAAAGAGAGAGAGAGTTTATAAGGAAGGGGTGTCAGCACTGGTTCTATTCTTTGTATTTATCTCTAACTAGCATTTTATCAGTACAATAGATGGGAAAGTAGATGAAACATGCAAAAATACCTGTAGATACTGTGAAGAGATCATTGATATTTGACTTTATAGAACATAGTATAGGATACACAACACTTCCCACACTTTGATAGGTCATGGCATCTGCTTTTTCAAGATACATTATGTTCCTTGAGAGAGATAATATTCTTAATCATAGGTATTTAATGTCTGATTCATATCTTGTTGCCAGAGTTTTATAGCATATACTGATGATTCCATTCCAGAACCATGTTGAACTAAGCTATACTAACATGCAAACTATTGGTTAAATAGCAAAAGTCTATAAGTGGCAAGAAAAAAAAAGAATGAAACAGGCAGAATCTATATTTCCTCCATTATGTACATGTCTTATTAAGTCCAAAAAGAAACTGGTTATGATGAATAAAGCATATGGACCTTATGGCTTACAAACAGTAGTTCAGTTATACAACCTTAGTTCAGTTATATCAAGGCCATTATGCTTAATGTTTATTCACTTTCATCAGGCATAGTGCCCAGTGGAGGAAAGACAATATAGTGTGATTATTCAACAATGGTGCGTGATGTAAACCTGGGAACTCTGTTAGCATGACTTCCATAGTGGGTAAGATATTAGAAGGATTGCTAACTGATATATGATGACAAACAACATTACTGGTAAGAGTCAGCATGGTTTTATGAAGAATAGATCATGTCAAACTAATTTAATTACATTCTATGAAAGGGTAACTTGTAACCTAGGCAAGGATATTAATGTTGAATTAGTATGTTTTGATTTTGCAAAAGCCTTTGATACTATGCCTAACAACAGGTTACTACATACTTTAAAAGACTATGGCTTGGGGGGGTTATATCTGTGCAGTTATAGATAACTGGTTAAACTATGGAATGCAGAGAATTCAAGTTGGTCTAAAGTTATAAGATTAGTGCCTCAGAGTTCAGTCTTGGACCCAATGTTTTTTTTAAATTTGTTTATTCATTATCTTTAAATAGGTATTGGAAGTATTTTCTAACTTTGATGATGCTAAAAAATGTAAGAAAATACATACAGAGCAGAATGGTTTTTCTCTGCAGAAATATTAAGATAAATGTAAGGTTTTGCATTTGAGTTGCAGAAACAAACATACTACCTATACACTAAATAGGAGATTACTTGGGGAATCCTTGTTGGGGATATATTTAGGGGTAGTAATAGAGAAATGACTTCACAACAGTGCACAGTATCACTCAATCAGCTGAAACACAAGCCAACAGGGTATTATCGTATATACAAAGAGGTACAGATACACAGGATGGATATATAATTCTACCTTTATATAAATCCTTGGCAAAGCCTCATCTGGAATATGAATTGTAGTTTTGGGCTAAAAAGACATTATCAAATGGAAAAAAAACAGACATGCAACAAAACTAAAAAGGGACTGGAAGATTTTAGTCATAAAGAGATATTTGCTAAACTAGGATTGTTTACATTAGAGCAGAAACATCTAAGGGATATATGATTTATTTAAAAATATATTCAAGGCCAATAAAATAACTAATTACTCAAAGAGTTGAGCAAAAAAAAACAAAACAAGGCGCAATCCAATAAGACTAGAGGAAAGGTGATTTCAACTAAAACAAAGGCACAGATTTTTTTACACTAAGAGCAGTAAAATTTTGGATTTTTTTGCCTTGGGCACGTGTGTTTTCAGACACTGTAAGTGCTTTCAAAAACATATGCATAGCTTTCTGGCTCAGAACAATATTGACAATTGTGATAACTGGTTTCAATGCAAATAGGATATTGATCTAGAAAACTATCTGACTGCCATTTTGAGTCAGCAAGGACATTTTTTCTCCACTGGGGGCTTAATTAAAAAATGGCTCTAAAAGTTTTTTTGTTTTTTTTTTTCCTTTCTATTGATCAATAAAGATGATATGGCAAAGGCTGAACTTGATGGATGGATGTCTTTTTCTGGCCTCACCAACTATGTTACTAAATCTATACAGAGTGGAAGTGAATGCAAGCTCACAGGCCAGAAGGCAATCAAGCCATATCTCCCGAAACCTGACTGAACATAGTACTAGTCCTTTTCTGCATAGATCATACCAAGGGGATATATGGATGTCCACAAGATCCCCTGTATGATAAACTGATTGTACCATATGGGACAAATAAAAATTCACATACATATAAAAGGAATATTTAACCCCTTGGATGACAGGTATCCATTGCATTGTGAGGCAATGTGTTGAGACCTCTGTGGCATTCAAGGGGTTAAACAGCCACAGTTAAAACACTGGGAATTTTCATTTCTCCCATATGGTGAGGTTGGCTTGCTACAGGATTACTCCCCTTTAACTTAGTGAATATGACCCAGCACTTCCTTTGTGCTTTGTTTAGAACAGAATTCTGGGTGTATATTCTGCTAAACTAAGAGCTTTATCCCAAATGCAGTAGAAACTGCTGGTTTTTACTACAATTTTCCCAACAGACTTCTGTAGGAATCTGAGTTAAAAGCATTGATAACATTTATCACCTGCAACTCCACAGTGGTGAAAAATACTATTCCCACAGATCCAATTGAATTAATGAGGATTTTAACCACTTTAGTGCAAAATAAATCTTTAATGCATTGTGAAGCAGTGAATTCGGGACCTATCTAGCATGCAGTGAGTTAAAAGCCCCATTTGTAAAAATTAGCATTTTATTTCATCCTTATGAAGCAATCGGTTGGATCCAACATTGCTTCATTTTTCTTTTGAACACAAGGCCTTTAAATCTCCTATGGTGATGGTGTTCATTGACAAATGAGACCTTCATTCATTGAAAGCTGCCATCAGAAGGAAACTCTCCATCATTAAATTTGCTTATTAAATTTAATTGCTGTAATTATTGTATTCCATTGTATTTGTAATTAATTCTCTGAATTTGTTCAATTCTATAGAACAGCAGTGGACAACCAGTAACCCTAGGGCTACACATGGCCCTCAGATACTTCTCGAGCAGCCCCAGTTAGTTTTCTGGTACAATGTGTGGATATCATTTTCATTTCCTTCATCACCCACCCCCTATTTCACACCCCTGAAAGCCTACACACTCTTTCTTTTGCCTCACAGCATACTTCCCTGCACATTAGTGATGTTATACCACACACCTTATCAACTTGTTAAGGAAAGTAAAATGGCACACTCTATGCACTTAGGTAACTATAGAAGTCACTAGTCTTTTTTACTTAAAGGGACAGTAATGTCCCATAAAAATATTTTTTTTTTCTGTAGATTAAAGAAAAATAAGTTGTATGCAGCAAATCCTGTCTCTCAAACCTTTACGGTTTGAGAGATATTCGCCACTAAAGTTCTTTCTCTCCTGATGTCAGCTGTAAAGCTGACAGTAGGAGATCTGTGTCGGCCTACATGATGCAGCTCTTCAGCAGAGCCGCAATAGCGCAATTTAAAAAGAAATGCTTGTTGGAACAGTCTAAAAAATGTGCTTGCAAACCAAGTCAGGAGAAGGGGTGGGAGAGGGGAACTTTAGGACCACATATCTCTCAAACCATTAAGGTTTGAGAGATAGTATTTGTTGCACAGATTTTTTTACACGACAAAACAAAAAAACATTTTTATGGGACATTAGTGTCCCTTTTAGGGATGTCTACACTATTTACTCTGCCACAACTTTTTTGTTGGATATGCTGTCATGAAAGATGTGTGGCCTCAGTGATTGCTAAGTTCTCTCCATCTTTGCCAACCTCTTTAAGGCGTGGGGAGAGATGTCCCTTGACTTTGAACCTGCACCCCCATACGGATCATTGATGCAGTGTTATTATCGCTGCATATATGATCTTATCTGCAGTTATACAGTTAATTCTCTTTCTACTTTCTCAGATTATCTTCATGATAATCATCACACTAAAAGCTATCATATTACTCGTTCTTAAAAATATTTCAGAAAGTACATTTTTGCACCTAAAACCTATAGTGATCCTGAATCATATAGTGTTAATAAGACTGATCTTAAACAAAGATTTCAGGGCCAATAATATTCACCCAAAATAGTAGCTCTAGCTATGAAAGAAGTGAATGCAGTCCAGAGGATAAATCTATTACACAGTAAATCAGAACATAAATTTAATAAATGGAACCCTTCTATTCCAACCTTTTACACACAATATAGCAAACAAGTTTGCTAAATTGTTACATTTTTATTACCTGTTTTATTTTGTATGCAGACTACAATAGGTGACATTTTGGATCCTAGTCCAAGCTTGGTCCTCAAGGGCTATGAACAGTCCAGGATTTGATGATTTCTCTGTTTGAGCATAGGTGTGCCAATTGAAATGAATGAGCCACTGATTAACTCCCCAATCCTTAATCAGGGAAATCCTTTAATTCTGGTCTGGTGGTGGCTCTTGAGGATAGAACTTGGACACCCCAGTATTAAATGCTTCTGCTCTACAAATCCATTTCTGAAAATTCAACACTGTATCATTAATTATGCCGCTTTGTTTTGAAATGTAATTACACTGGCCTATCATTGTTTTATGCTTAAAAAACTAAACTGGCTAACTCTTAAATGCACCATGACTAGTTTATGACCACTTTTCTGTAATGCTTCTTGACTGCCTGACCAGTATGTTCACTTCAGTTCCTCCATGCCTCCAATAACCTCCATTCCACTGCAAGCAACTCACTAATTATTTCAAACTAAAAGAAAGCAGCTCTCCTACAGAGCTCCAAAATCCTAGAATAACCTACCTGAGCAAATCAAATCCTGTCCCATTTAATATCCCTAAAAATGACTGCTTATTTTTGTGTAAAAACAACACATGGGGGGCAGGACCAGAGGCCGGTCAGTGCAGAATCAAAGTTACACAGTCCTGACACAGATATTATAATCCAGGGCCATCTGTATACTTTTATTTATAGATATGTGGCTTTTATGCTCTATATATTGTTTCCCTTTCTGTAAGCGGTGATTCAAATCCAAATCCTGGCTGGATAAGGATGCTTGGTTCCTATACCGGAGCATCCTGAAGGCTGAGGCCTACTTCAACAGTGGAGTCATTGTTGTGGGATTCTCTCTTAAGGGGCTCTGAACTGTATCCCACATAATGTCCAGTACCTGAAGGTTTCTTTGAAGTCCATGATTAATCCCAACTGTGTATTTCTCACTCATTGGGATCACAGGCCATAACACAGCAGTGTGGATTTTTTCCACTCCCCAACTGGATCTTGGGAGAGTTGCTGACCACCTCCAACAACCAAAGTTTGCTTTAGTTCACACTGCAGTCAGATCAGATTGAAGGTGAGACTGGAAGCTGTATTTTTTTTTTTTTTTTTTGTGAAAGTATTTTACCAGGAAGAATACACTGAGATTGTCTCTCATTTTCAAGTATGTCCTGGACTCATTTTATCTACCTTAGAAAGATGAAAGGCTGAGTTGACCTTGCCGGGACTAGAACCTGCAACCTCACGGTGTGAGCAGATTCTGCAGCTGGTGCATTAACCAACTGAGCCATCTTAACTAGATAGCGGGAGTATTCAGGAACCGGTTGGTGGCAAGTGCCTCTGGGTGAGTGTTAAGGGCATCCTCTATTACATAGTCGGATGCCACTCTGGTCTTTCTTCCAGTTATAGTGTCTTTGATATTATAGAGCTTATATTTAAGATACAGAAGACAGGCCAACAGTGTCCTTCCAGCTTTTTTGGCCTTTTACTGTTTCTGGGGGATACATAAAGTCTCCATTGAATCAACAAAGTTTATGTAGGCCCATCTCCACTGTTATAGTTTTCTTTCACAACTTTCATAAATACACAGCTGAAGATCCCCCCTTTATATAAATATATACTTATTTTTGGGAGGTGGGTTCTGTATAGATGCATTGTGGTAGACCTCATTACCACTGGGTGGCTTAGCAATGCATTGGAGACCTCTCTAGCATTCAGTGGGTTATAAGCACGGTTTTAAATCAGTGAGAGTTTTATTTTTATTGCTTCCTTATGGTGCAGTCAGTTTACCCCAGAATTTTGGCACTTTCCTCGTGAATACTTTCTAATAATTTTTGCTACAATAATGACTGCTTTTTTATATATATGAGAGAGCACTAACATTCAAACTGCATTTAGTATACTCAAGTAATTAGAGCATTTTAATGACACTAACCTAGGAGTACAAGTGATCAATATCATCACTGGATTTAACTCATAGATTACTATTGAAGTGTATGGAGAATTTTTAGACAAAAAACAATGTAACAAATGGCAGCACCGTTAATCTTGTGGAGTAACAAAATATATCACTCACCAGGCTTTACTTATGTTCCTCCGGTGCCGTTCAGAGAGATGGTCGCTCTCCAATAACAATGTAGAAAAGAGAGGACACACTCATGGAGGAAACTTTCTTCAATACAAAATTCTTTTTACTTCAATACAAGCATAAACCGCAGACAATAGAGGACAAAAACTCAATGTCTCACACGTTTCGTACTAAAGTCTATGATTAAGTACGTTCAATGCGAACCGCGTGAGACATTGAGTTTTTGTTCTCTATTGTCTGCTGTTTATACTTGTATTGAAATAAAAAGGATTTTATGTTGAAGAAAGTTTCCTCCATGAGTGCTTCTTCTGAATTTTTAGACAAAACCTTTGAAAACATGATTTCCTGCAATTAAAACAAGTCCTTTATTAGCAGCAATGAAGAACTGACAGTATGACTTTGTACTGTACATAATTTCTGCTATTGATTTTATGATAACATATTCCACTATTTTGAAAAGTTTCTTTGTGGCATTTAAATTGCTCTGCATTTTCATTCTTTTTGTGACATCAAAAACACTGAGTACAACCTTTTCAACCTAATTGTGTGTGCTTTAATGCAAAATAATAGATGTTTTCTTACTTACATGCAGTTTAGATGGTGCACAGATGCATCCTGTATTGGTAAATACTTTTAGAGACAACTGAGTAATGTAAATACACTGTGTGTAATTTTACCTTTTTGAGGTAGCTGAAATGAAGAAAATGGCTTACAGATTTAGCTGTATATGAAGTTTGAAAGTAACAACTGAAAAATGATGTTCATAATCTGAATTGCAATGAAACCAATTATCTGTACTGTGGCTGCTCACAGGGGAATACTCCTAAAGGTTTAGTATTTCTTAAAAGAAATTAAAAACAGCTGTAAAAATACCATAAAATAAAAATAGCAGCTGCAAAAAAGATTAACATTCCTAAATTTCATTTGAACCTGATATGTTATTTTTCCAACAGCAACATGTATATAATTTTTTTTTCTTTAAATATTGGTTTTATGAAAATGTGCATTTGAGGGGCATGGGAGGAAGATACATATTTAGATGTTGTTAATCTGTACTGTAGCATGGAATATGTCCCTGTTCAAACCAGGTTTGAAAGGTTTGGCAAGAAGGAGTTAAAGGAACAGTAGTTGTTTTAATAATACCTAGTAAGGGCTTTCTCAATTTTGGAAGCAGATGTAATTGTGAAAAAAAAACAAATTTATACTTACAATTCTGGTATATTGGTTTGTATTCCTCACAAACCAGCTGTAGACTTCAGGGGAATCCAATCCTGCCCCGTTCAGGAATTAATGAAAATCTTGAAGTATAAGGTGGAATATAGAGTAAAAATATATACCTAATTTATTAAAAGTAAAAATTGTGTAAGAAATGTATAAAATATATATAAAATATTGTCTTCCAAGCCGACGCATTTCGGAGCTGTCAGCATTCTTTCATTTGGGTTAGCAGCCAATTAATCTTGATGAAAAAGTTTTGACAGCTCCAAAACGTGTCGGTTTGGAAGCCAATTTTTTTAAATGTATTTTATACATTTGTTACACAATTTTTAATTTTAACCCCTTAACGACCACCAGATCTAGCAATGGGCGACCATTAAGGACCAGGGCATTTTTTTTTCTTCGTCGCAATGAACTGTGGGATGGCAAAGTGGCCTCCCAATCCTCTCCACTCCTACTCGGTATGATGAGTACTATGGAAGTAGGGGAGCTCTCTTGCTCCACTGCTTCGCCTCTATTCATCTTTTCACCGAATCGGCTGGGAGTTGGTGGCATTAGGAGGTATCCTGATGCATCACCACGAGGTTTGAGCTTAAAATAAATAAAAACAATATATAGATTGTGGCGCAAACAGAAAGGCACATCAGAGGACACAGTGTCAATGATGCCCGACCTTGACCTCCATGAATAAATGAATCAATATATATAAAGGTCTAGCGCTCAGACTATTGTTAACGTATCACATGCGTGTGTTCCTTTCTGTTGGGTTGTTTTAAGTGCCAGTTAATTGTACTCATGTGTGGCTGTTTCTAGCTGCAGTCTGTAACATATGGGCTACTGTCAGCTCAGCGGAGGGGTTATCCAGCCGCTAGTGGTCTCCACATGGTATTGATGTGAGGAGGCACAATCCCAGGCCAATTCAGATTTCTGCTGATTTTTGGCATTTAAATATATATATTACATATTGGGCATGTGTTTCAATACCCATTCCAGTTGTGGAAATTGGGTTTGTACACACAGGTACCCATCAATACATTTTTACAAATCTATTCACTATTGTATTGGGTTCCTTTATCCATATTAAAATTATCTTATGGTATTTATGTGCCCTGGTTGTGATCTGCATTTGTGCATGTGATACGTTAACAATAGTCTGAGCGCTAGACCTTTATATATATATTAAAATAAATAAACATTTGAGTGCCACACAAAAGAACACTCATTACTGGGACATGCTTGGTTTCAAAGTTTTATGGCTCAAATATGTTGTTTTTAATTAAGGGTTAAACTGCAGTTTTCTATTGTGGTCACCAGTTTGTGGTGCCTTTCTATTTTACTATGGAAAGAGATAGTCTGTTACGCAAATTGTCCCTTTGTGTACATTATAAAAACAAAAATCACTTTCTGAAAACTAGGTTGTGAGTCTTCAAACAGTTTAATTACAAAAAATGAAATTATATAACTTGGAAATTAAACATCTCATGTTTTAGACAGAAAGGAAATGCCTATAACATACATTTTCATAGTTTACTGCTCCTTTAATCCCTTAATGACCAGCGGTCCAGGCAAGTTGATTCCCCTTAAAGGGATAATAATGCTTGCAAATTACCAATCCCAATTCTTTATCTTTGTTAAAAAGAAACTTATTGTCCTCAGTACCATTTCTCAAACCCTTATGGTTTGAGAGATGATAGCGCTCAAAGTTCCCCCCTCCCTCCCCCTTCCCTGACTGAACTCTGACTGCAGGAATATCCGGTATTACTTGCATCAGGCGGCTCTGCAGCATTGCAGAGATCGCGTTTATAAAAAATAAATCTTTCATTAAAATGGTCTTCTACATGTGCTTGTGTGAGAATTATTTTTTATAAACGCAATCTCGGCCAGCTGCAGATCCGCCTGATGCACATACGACTGTCGCCCTGCAGTCAGCATTCAGTCAGGGAAGGGGGAGGGAGGGTGGAGCTTTGTGTGCTATCATCTCTCAAACCATAAGGGTTTGAGAGATGACACTGGGAACGATAAGTTTCTTTTTAACAAAGCTACAATATGGGGATCAGTAATTTGCAAGTATTACTATCCCTTTAAGTACTGATTCGATATAATTCAGCAGGTCGGCACACATGACTGATCACCTGTGCAGGCTCACCAAACAGGGGTTAGATAGTGACAACTCCAGGCTTGGCGTGGTCAGTTTCAGACCCCACTAGTGCTCACATCACTCCCGCAGGAGCGCTGTGATAAAAAAAGTGACATGCCAGGACCATCAAAGGTCCTTTTGCACTTCACCAGTTGTTTAGGGGTTAACCACTTGAGGACAAGAGGGATGTGCAACCATTCTTTTGAAATATGTTGCATACCCTTCTGGTCTTTAAGGGGTTCAAATAATTAAACTCCTTGAGTACTAGAATGAACAACAATGCATTGCTTTGCAATGGATTGGAGCTCTCTCTGGCATCTAGAGGGGATAGAGAATATGTGCGGTAATATGGGTATATACACCAATTACAGCACCTCTTTCACTGGAAGCTGTCAGGTTTCTGTTTTGAGCCATGTTTACGATTTAAAAACCTGCACTGATATATATATTTTTTTTCTTTTCGATCTAGCACTAAGGCACAAGTGAAACAGCCTCTAATTCATTTCATAAGTCTATTAAAGTTGGTACAATACATAAAACAGAGCTGGAAGTGGTGACAGTATAAAACAGTTTGTTTTGTCATGTCGGCCAAAACATATGGCAGCCAGTTTTCAAGACCTGATCCAGATGGTGGCCACTAATCGATTCTTTATGTCGAGCAAGCGGCTGTTTACTTTTTCCTCTTTCAAAGCAATGCGGCATAGTAAATTTACAAATAACGTAATGACCTGCGTGTGTTAAGCTAATGTGAGTAAACGTTCGCAAAATAGTTAACAAGGCAGCTGGGCAAAAGAAAGGAAAATATTAACTGGCAGGAAAATGTGTTCAACCTTTGTGGACTTCTGTTTAACCCCCTG
Source organism: Rhinophrynus dorsalis (assembly GCA_037306005.1). Taxonomy (NCBI): domain Eukaryota; kingdom Metazoa; phylum Chordata; class Amphibia; order Anura; family Rhinophrynidae; genus Rhinophrynus; species Rhinophrynus dorsalis. The sequence goes on along the minus strand of CM074723.1, from coordinate 97,124,502 downwards.
AAAGCTAGAGTGCTTCATTTGTGAAGCAATGTGTGGAGACTTCTCTAGCATTCAAGGGGTTACATTTTCAATCAGCAGGTTTAGCCCTTTGACTGCCAGAGGGCTATGGAATGCATTGCTTTCCATTCCATACCCCTCTGGCACTCAAAGGGTTAGTTGGTTTTAGAGTGTAAATAATAATTCCTTTATTCCATGTTCCTTGTAGACGGCTGTCCTTAACGTTGCTTCTCAATGAGTTAGACACCCCACTGGCAGTCGGAGAGTTAAACATTTCTGTTATTTTCCCTCAATGTTTAGAATTTTTCCAATAGAAAAATATGGGATTTCTACTAGATTGCAGTGCAGGTGACTGGATTAATCAGTTAAGTACCAGAGGTGTGTTCAGTGTATTTCTCTCTGGTGAATGTAGTTCATATTTAGACGAACTGGAAACCTCTCAAACATTCAAGGGTTTTAACCCTTTCAGCTCCAGAGAGGTACTCAACGCGTTGCTCTGTAATGCATTGCATACCCCACTGGAACTCAAGGTGTTAAGCCCCATTTAAATCTATGGGAATTTAAGGAATTTTTGTCTCCTGTGGTGTAGCTGGTTTGCCACAGAATTGCTCTAGTCCATCTAAATAAATAATCATCCATGGGGGGAATATACAAATCTGCCAGTACATCTCATATTCTTTGCTTACATGTTGGTATCATGCTCCTGTGCTCATTAGTATGTTCTATAGTGTTTGATCATGTTAGGGTATTCTGGAGCACACACGGCTTCCCTATAACAAAAATGGAAGAATGTTACATCCGTTTTCTGTGTCTTGTTGGTGACTGTGGATGAGCCAGTTCATGTGTGAACCAAATGCCTGGTTTGGCCTGGTTCAGCGTCAGAGGGAGGAGGAAAAGCCGGAGACAAGCCTGAACTGGATATAACGCTCCCTCCCCTATTGAGAGTTGGCCCTTGTGGCATCCTTCTGTATGCTCTTATGGACCTGTACAGAGAGTGAGTCAGTTCGGCTTGCACAACGGCTCCATGATGTGGGCCAGGATCTGATTCGGCTCATGCTACAGCCTGGCCGGCTTGTCCACCTCTACATGTTAGTACGTGGCGAAAAACAAATCTCTCCACTTCCTACTGTTCTGTATGGAGCATGCACACTAAGACAACTCCAGCCTGATGGATGTTAGTGTGTAGGTTTCATAGAATAACATAGAGGACTGGAAGGGTAAAAGTGATACCATTACCTTTAATCTTTACATTACAAGATATTATTTAATATTATATAGTATTTTATTGTTCAAGCGATAGAGCTTCTTAACCATTTAACCTTTTGCGTGCCAGAGGGGTACGGAACGCATTGCAGAGCAATGCTTTACTTGCTTCTCTGGCACTCAAAGGGTTAAAGACCAGACAGGTGTGCAGTGCATTGCTATACTGTGTGTTGCTCACCCCTATGATCCTTAAAGGGTTAACTTTTTTTTTTTGCAGGTCCTAATTTGAACCATCTAAAAGAATGCACCTTGTTAAAAGTAGAACAAAACAAACAAAAAAAAATACTTCTCAAACAGCCTCCCGTGTCTTCTTTTAGATCAGTCGACAATCCTAAATAAATAAAACTAAATTCTAGGTAAGGCAGTTTTGTTGCCTTAATGTTCTTTTTGTTGGGTGATATTAATCTCCTGAATTTCTAGTAGCCATTTTCCTTTTGTAGTCAGAACGGTGTCTTTTGTTACACAGGATCATATTTTGAATTAAAATAAGATGTGCGCATCAGAGAAATGAAATGAAAGGGACCAGTCTCCTGGGATATGTGTAATCCATTTTAGAGCCTAGCTCACCACCAGCCTTTAACATATTCACAGCTTATAACAACATATGAAATATTCTACGTTGAAACAAAATATCAACCAGATCTGTTCTTCTTAACATGTTTATTTTATGACTGCTTTCTTTTGAAATAAACCAGAAGTATGATAATATGTGCATAGACTAAATAGGTCGTGTTTATTCCAAGTAGTAATCCAACAGAAGTACAAAATAGAAAAATCTGTATTTTTCTCATATAAACCAGCAAAGGCAAATGACAGCCATGCCTGATGGCTGATATCTTTTATGGTACAGCTGTGACATATTTTATGCATCACAACAAATGATCAAAGATGCCTCCAGAGTCTGGCTGTCATGGAATGTTACCCCATAGCCATGTGCATTGCTTTAACACTTTAATAAAAAGAGGGGTATCCTTAAAGGGCTAGACCAGGGAGAAATAAGTATAATTGCCTCCTCATAACTCTGAAAGTGTTATATTTAACCCCTTGAGTGCCCAAGAGGTATCCAACGCGTTGCAATGCATTGGATAACTTTCTGACACTCAGAGGGTTAAATGAATGTTCTTTTTTTAATGTGGTGTCTGTGTGGTTTTTGTGACTGTTAGTGATATTTTAACGCATGGGCATAGCTGGCGTTTGCCAGGTGCCTCCAGTTTTGAAGGGTCTCAGCTTTGATTCCCAATAAACCCAGTTTTACAGAAATGAAGCAATTTACTCCCGTGGTCACATGATCAGAGAGGCGTGAGATGTTCTGGGTGCAACTACACACAAATGTAGCTGCTTTTCTCACCAAGTGGAAGGGAAGAAGAGAGAGGTTACAGATAACTGGAGGACCCTACATTTGTTTATATTTGGGAGTCTCAATTCAAAACTCTGTGTGACAATGTGTGCAGGCCCGCATCGCAGTGATCCAGTGGGCCATTCCACAACCTGATCCTGTCTGTCTGCCACTTGGAGATTCAGTGTGGCACACAGAGTAACCCACCATACAGAGTGAGGAATGAGTTGAGGGCCATGGCCAGTTATTGACCTTGTTCACGCTGTGCATGAATGCACTGTTCCATGGGACTTGGCCATTCCACTTCATGCAGACTACACTATGGAGGTCAGAGAGTTTATCTCAGCTGGCTGACCTGTCACCCCTCCCCACATGAGTACACTATTACACCCTGGACTTCCCTCTCATATCCAACCAGCACCAGTGCTGCTCTGCTCTCAGTGCCCTGCAGCATGGTCAGATTTAAGGGCTTCGGGGATCTTAATTCATAGGCTCCATAAAATAACACAGGAACTAGAGAGTTTATCACATTGGAGAAGTTGTCTCCACATTATCACTGATTTAATACACCTTAGTACACCTCCGCCTGGATGTGTTATGTATCAAAACAAAAATATAGATTTCTTTGTATGTGTGTTTGGGGGGGGTACGCGTACAGAGAATCAGGAGGTGTATCAAACACATTGCTTTTAGTTAAGTTGGGGTTATTATTAGATGTCACTTCTTTTTGGACGGACTGTTAACCCCTCAAATGTTAGAAAATTCTCCTACACATTGTGAGGCCTTTCTAGCATTCATGCAGTTAAAATCCCCATTTAAAGACCTATCTAGCATTCATGAAGGAAAAACCCCGATCTAAATCAGTGGAAATGTTTATTTCTTTGCTATGGTGCAAAGTATAAAATAATATCTTGTAATCTTGTAAAGGTTTGGTTTAATACAACAGCTTCAGTGACATAAATATGTTTATACCACTTTTTAACCCTTTGAATGCCAGAGGGGTTATGCAATGCATTGCAAAGCAGTGTGTTGCGGACCCCTCTGGGACTCAAAGGGTTAAAACCCCAGTGTGTTTATGGTACATGTGCCTACTTTTATTACATTGTACTGCAAAGTAAGACTTTGGTTGGTGTTTGGTATGTTTTATACGAGTGTCAGATCCACAGTAGATTACAATTTACATCTGTGTTTCACAAAACTACATCCAATCAAGAAGTGTTTAAATAGATATCCCATAACCGCTTTCACAGGATGCTTTTAAACATATGGATTTTTAGGATGTCATTAATATAAATTGTGCTGTCTTAACTGGCAGGAATGTGTGAATGCATGTGGCCAAAAAGCAATATATAAGTAATAGGCTATTGAAACAGGATGTTGGCAAAACATAAAGCAAATAATGAATAAGCTGTTAATACTCAAAAGATGAATTTTACAGGTCCTACTTCATCCACTTATATAAATGTTTCATATTCTATTTCTGAGAAGGAAACTGTTTCAGTTTACAACAGGAAAGATTATGATGTCATCATGCTTTATTGAAGCCATTCGCCTCCTCTTAAGTGCTTTTATTAAAGTTCATTATAGTTAAACTCCCATGAATTTTAAAGATGACATTGCTCACAACCAAAATACAAAGTTGGATTTTACTTGATGACATAACTATTAATCTTTGTGTCAAGCACGTAACACAATGCATTGCGAGAAAAAAAATAAGATCAGCCATATAAAGTAATGCGCTGTAAGCTGATATAAAACATGAAATGGCTAAATTAACCCTTTGTATGTATGTGTATCTTTATATATTGGTATACATTGTACAGAGCTGCAGGCTAAGTTGGAGCTATATAAATAAAGAATAAGAATAATAAATACATGTACACAGCACTTTACAGAAATAGTACAATACAAAAATTGTATTGTGTAGGAACAAGATCATCAGACTAAAGTGCAATCATTGCATTATTAGCAGGGGAAAAGTGCAGCAAAGGGAATCATACATTGGAAAAGAGCTTACTATCTATATATATAAATCATGACAACACAGATACAGTAGGATGAGGTGTATGTGTTGGCACAAGGCTTTTGAAAGTGAAGTGCAGAATGATTTTGATGTGAAAATCAGTGTGCACATGCAGAATAGTTTTACCTCAGATGCCTCCTGAGCAGGTGGATTTTTAGGAGATGCTTGGAAGTGATGTGTGGATGATTGGGAATGGTAAAAGGGAGCACATTCCAAACTTGAGGGGCAGCCAGTGAAAATGATTGAAGCTGAGATGTAGCTTGAGTTGTGTAAAGAGTGGACAGCAGGAATCCTTGAGAAGAACATAGGTGGCAGGAACGTGTGTTGTGAGATAAGAGCAGAAATATAGGATGGTGCTGAAGAAGAGTAAGTCTTGAAGGAGAGGAGAATAATTTTGTAAGAAATAAGAGACCTTATGAGTAGTCAAGAGAGAGCTTTCAGGGGAATACAGTCTACCCTCAGGGACACCACGGAGAAATAGCTAGACAAGATGAAGTATGTCTACTCTATATAGAGAAGTGGGACTGAGATTGGGCTGGACTGGACTAAGCCTGAATACCTGTGGGAACTGGTGAGGCTTAAAGTGAAGAATGAGTTGTTTGTGTTAGTCTCTAGCACCTTAAAACAATTCCCCCTTCCAATTGAATGCTCACAAGATCACCACTGTATCAAGCACATATAGATACTGTTATTACATTCTGCTCACCGGAAATCCCCTTGAAGAGTAGCTCTAAGTAATACATGCAGTTCAATTCAGTCCACGGTCCCGTTGTATTCCATCCACTTCTGCAGAGAATATCTCACACAGTCCGGGTGTATTCTCAAATGAGGTGTAGACTCCGCTCCTTGTAAAGATCTACGCATTTCGAGATCTGAGCTATCCCTTCATCGGGATACTGAGAGAGAGAGAGAACGCCAGATATGGCTGGTCTTTTCTTTTAAAGAGTTCTTGTCCAATCAATATTGAGAGATTAGTCCAATATATATTCTATGGACTATGTAAATACAATAGTGATGTACCAATATATAGATAAAGTTACTCTATAATTAATGCACATTGAACTAAATAGGGACAGTCACCTACATAGACTGGTTAACAAAAATAATTATTACTATAATAATTATAAACAATAGACAGTTTTTCTTTTCTTTTTTTTAATTCAAACAAGCATCATAAAATCAATATACAAAACAGTATACACAATATACAAAACAGCTATAGCCCCTATTACATCTCATACTTCATAACAGATAGACATCTATGGACATTAATTATGTTCAGTCAGTGTGGGGGCGAGCATGTTGGATGGTGATTCCAACCTCCGTCAACAAACATTCACAAGGACCCATCCTCTCGACACAGTTGCTGCCATCTAGACCAAATTTTATCATATATCCGAGACCTATCCTGCATTATGTTATAAAAAAATATCTTTCTGAAGAGCACTGATAATCTATTTGATCTCTTATTTCCTTCCATAATGGAACCTCCCGCCTCCTCCGATATCTAGCAATACAAGTCTTAAATGCCAATAAGACATTTACCGCTAAACATCTACTTGATTTATCAGAGACAGGAAGGTCCATATGAAACAGAAAGGTCTGTAGCCACAATATAACTTCCACCTGAAACAAGTCATTAAATAATTGAACAATTCTGTTTTTAATGGGTTCTAAACCATAACATTCCCACCATATGTGTATTTGGGTTCCCACTGACTGTTGGCATTGCCAACACAAATTTGTTATGCCATCTTGAAAATATGCCAACTGAGAAGGTACCAAATAACACCTATGGGAAAGTTTATAGTATTGCTCATATAGATTAATGCCATGCACCGCTCTCCTAGTCATACACGCCGCTCTATACCATTCTTGTACTGGAAAGACGGCACCTAAGTCCTCCTCCCATCGTTTCATCACTATTGACTTGCCAGGTATATTCTTTCCAGCCAAAACTCTCCTCAATTTAGATATCGTATTTGCATTATACTGTGTATTAAAAAGCGTACGTTCCAATTCTGTTTCCTCCACTATTTGTCCAATAAGAAACTGCTTAATCCTTAAGTATGTAAATGTAGCTCCTGCAGGTAAATTATACTTAATTTGCAGTTCCGAAAAAGATAAAAAATTATTAGCATTATACAAATCCGACATCTTATTTAGACCTGTCCCTTGCCAATGGACTAAGTTCAAGTTTTCCAAATATATTGGCAAAATGTCAATTGGACATATCCTAGAAATTCTGCCTAACGAACTCAGCATCCCGTATTGCTTCCTAAACTTATGGGTCCATCTAACTAATTTCAATATTATACTATTTGTAATCTTCAAACTGCTAAACTGTGATGGATCCACCCAAAAAAACAGTATGGGTCATACACTTTACAATGCGTTTTCTCTAGATTATACCATCCCAGGTTCTTTACTCTTTTAATATCCCATGCAAAAAAATGGGATAACATACATGCCTCATGTATCTTAATTAGATCAGCATATCCTAACCCATCCCTATCAATACTTCTCTTCAAAATTTCACACGGAACTCTTGGTCTCTGCGCCCCACACATATGAGGCCAATATCAAATCTAACTCCCTAATTGTTGCATAAGAAACCGGTATCGGAAGTACCCTAAAAAAGAACAATCTTCGGAACAAGATATGTCTTTACTACATTGATCCTCTGCAACCATGATACTTCCAACCCCTTCCATCGAGAGATCAGAAGTTTTAAATCTGAAACCAACTCCGTATAGTTTAAAGTAGCCAGATATTGTACATTTGATGTCAACTTAATTCCCAAATAAGAAATAGTTTTATTTGACCAGTCCATTCGAAACTGCCTCTTCATTCCTTGTAGTTGAACCTCCGGAATATAAAAAGTAAGAAGTTGTGTCTTATTCAAATTAAGCCTATAATTAGACAGACTACCGTATATTTCCAAAGATCTAAAAATCTCAATAAGGGAAGATCTAGGTTCTGATATATTCAGGAGAATATCATCTGCATACAAAGATACCAGATGATCCTGATACCCAACCCTAATTTCCCTTATCTCTTCCATACGCCTAAATAAGGCCGTTAGAGGCTCAATCGTTAAAGCATACAGGAGGGGTGACAAGGGGCACCCCTGCCTCGTACCATTCCGAATTTCAAAAGTACCTGATCCCATAGCTAGCCCTGAGATCCTTGCACTGGGAGTTGTATAAAGAGACATTGTCAATTCCGCAAATGTACCTATTAAACCAAACGCACGCAGAGTCCCAGATAAAAATCTCCAATTTACTCTATCAAATGCTTTTTCGGCGTCTAAAACCACAATTAGTGATGGAAGTTGTCTATGATGTATTTCCTCCATAATATCTAAGACTCTGCATATGTTATCCTCCCCCAACCTGCCTCTAATAAAACTCACCTGGTCCAAATGGACCAAGTCCCCCATTACATTATTTAGCCTCTGTGCCAAAATTGTAATATCCAGATTAATCAGAGATATTGGTCAATAGTTTACAACTGCTAAAGGATCCTTTCCAGATTTCAATATATATATATACAGCTTCCAACATTTCCTTAGACAATTTTTCATAATAAGTCACCTTATAAATATTGTGAAAAAGCTTGATAGTGTGTATATGTAGTATGATGTTTAGTAAGTATCGTTCACCTGTTAGTAAAAGAATAACATTAATGATTTGAAATCATTAAATTACTGCTTTGCGATGTGCCGGAGACTCGGCTGCAGTCCCAGTCTACCCTTTTCCTACCTTAGTGGAACACTGTTATATACACACTGAATCCTCCAAGACACATTGAGAGGGATGTACCAATCCACCAACCCATTTTCTGGTGTTCTATATTAGTAAGAAGAAAGTGTATGGATGAAGTAATGTTTTTATGCGTATTCAGGAGTTAAACCCAATTTAAATGAATGAGTATGTTTGTTACCTATGGTGCAGTTTATTTGCCCCAGAATTGCACCAGAACTTATTAAATCAGCCATAGACTATAACAATTCTGGGGCAAACCAATGACATCATAGGAGACAAACACAATTCAGTTGATGTAAACGGGTCTTGCAACCTCTTGAATGTGGGCGTGGTCTCAAAATGCTCTGGAGAACTTTCAAGCAGGGGTTAAACATCCACTTTAAATAAATGAAAAGTTGGGAATTTTAATTTTAAATTGCTGCTCTTTGTTCATTAACCTTGTGCTTTATACTTGTAAAAATGTTGCTCATGTATGCAAGGGTGACCAAGAGTTTTCAGTACTGGACCATGTGATCAGAAATGTATTTGGTATGCAGGCAATGCACCATAACATGAGACCAGCAGAGTATTAGAGTATTACATGAGACCAGAAGCACAATATCTGGTTACAAGAGACTAAGAGGAAATACTCACTGATGGAAGCAAGCAAATAAACCATAATACATACACGGGGATAATGTGGGGGCAAACAATGGGTTAACAGAGGTGAACAGATAGACAACAGTGAGTCACATGGAGATGAGAAGGTTAAAGTTGTGTGTGGTGTGTGGGGGTCACAGTGAAATAACAGTATGACCAAAGGAACTGCAGCCAGAGGTTAGGGGTGCATTTAATCACCATACTTAAATATAAATATTTGATTCCACTTAATTCATGAATATTCTGTAACAAAATACTACTTTTTTTCCCTGCAGCCATTTTCAGAAAACACAAGAGGCTTTCTCTACAGAGGTTATACATTTAAAAACCGAAATGGAAATGACTAAAACTGAAAATTTGCGACTAAAGGTGAGGTTTTATTTGTAACATATAGAAAATATATACAGTATTTTCTAAACCAATGGTCTGCAAAACCTATGGCTTCTGATCCACATGTGGCTCTGTCATACAGCCCAACATTTTAAGAGGAAAAAATGTATTAATGCTCCATGTGTGGCGTATCCCACTATGCTAGGAAAAAATAACATTTTGTAAGTGAATTTGAAATCAAATTAGGTGGGACACACAGCCAGTGCTAGATTTACATCCCAGGTGCCCCTAGGCAAGGCATTTTTGGAGCCCTTCACTCTTCCCATAGCCACACCCCCACTCCTCACATGACTCCACCCCCGTCCCATCCACTGTTTCCTGGCCCTTTAAGTGTCAAATGATGTGCAGTGTGTTGCAGAGCCATAGCTTACATACTTCAATGGCCTTCAGAGGTTTACTACATGAAAACCTTTTCATGTTCTTAAACAGTTACCCTACCTCTTACCTAATACTTCCTTTATACTTCTTATGTATATGTAGAGATATCTACCAAATAGGAAACTTTTTGTAAACACTGGAAAATCGGAAAAAGGTGACTGTTTTAACTGCAATTAAACAGTTACCCTACCTTCCTTACCTAATACTTCCTTTATACTTCTTATGTATATGTAGAGATATCTACCAAATAGGAAACTTTTTGTAAACACTGGAAAATCGGAAAAAGGTGACTGTTTTAACTGCAATTTAATGTGCCAGATATCTCTCTGGCGCGCAAAGGGTTAAAAATAAACTTGAACGATTAAAAAACTTTAGTAATATATTCTGCATAAAAACACAATATGAAACAGAGGATGGTGTAGGACTGAGGAGTAGGGCAATTAGGCAAATATATGAAGGAGCAGACGGAGGAGACGTAGGGTGCTATGTGCAAAGGAGATTTCATTAATTGGATGGAATAGATAAGATAGATAGAGTGGATTGAAAAAGAAATAGGAATCATAGAAGAAATGAAGGTGGTCAAAGGGACAAAGAAAAGAAAAATGAGTGAAATAAAATGGGAGAAGGAGAGGTAAAAAGGTGATGAGAGTAGTAAGAACTGTATACCTATTTTATATCCCACTTTACTGAAGACAAGCGGGAATATGCTCTAAGGCATGTTAAAGAAGTGGGAAAGTGGAGCTGACTTCTCTAGTGAGATCACTTATCCAGTTCCTATGTTATTCTATAGAGCCTGTGCACTATGATCTCCAAAGCTAGAGAAATCTTAGTGCATAGGCTCCATAGAATAATATAGGAACAGAAGTGATATCATTGGAGATATCATCTCCAATTTTTCCCCTCTTTATTATACCTTAGTTCATCTCCCTCAAAGTGTCCACTGTGGGCTTATTGAGCCACCATTGTCACATGACAGCTGGCACATTCAGCTGTGTCTTTAGGGTAGCCCTACAGTCAGCACTGATCTTATACTGAATAAGTTGTGGCCTTTGTTTTCTTTGTTTTTTGTTGCTTAAGACCAGCAAGAACTAATCTGTAAGGAAGAGGGAACTAGTGATCAATTGTATTTCAACTTATTAATTCGCTACTCCCAGTTTTAGTACTTTATTAAATCAATGACTTACTGAGAGCTTAATTTCTCTTTGCTGAAGGAGCAGTAGTACATACTTGAAACAGAGGTTATTGAAGCATTGTGGACCTGAGACTGGTATCTTCTCCTTAACCCCCTCCATTCCCTAAGTCCCACTTTAACCCACTGAATGCTTAAGAGATCTCAGATGTATTGTGAAGAATGTTCAACACATTGCAAAGCACTCTGTATGATATTTCAGTAGAGTTCAAGGGGTTAAATTATGTGCACCAAGACACGATGGTCTTATCAACGGAGACAGCTGGCAATATTTTGGCCATGTCTGGGCTACAGAATTCCTTTTATCTGGTACAGTATTTTTTTCTGTGGAAGAAGGGTTGTTGTCTCAGGTCCTAATTCCCAGAAGGAAGCTAATAAAAACATCTCATCTACTGTGACTTGCATTGATACATGCACAAAACAAGGCGCACTGACAGCAACCAATCAGAGCTTATGATGTCATAAATGTAAAAACAAATTTTTGACTGATATCGTATACTGTATATCAAAAATATTAATGTTGGTTGTATAGGTTTCAGTTATTTTGCATGAGTGAATAATTACCTGACTTGTGAAAACAAAATCAGCACTGCCAGTCAAAATAAAGCCCATAGAAAACAACTAAAAACAATGTGCAAGTATCATTCTATTACCCATGCTCAGTATTCCTGCCTGTTTTGTGAGTACATTTTCTGGCTGTAATCCTGCACTTCAGAATTGAGGTGTAAAAGCCACAACAACGGTTTCAAAACCATCGTTGTTCAAACAAAAGTAGTGCAGAATACAGTATACATCATAGAAATCCGACATAGAGTGCCCCCTTCGACATATTAACCCCCCTTTGAAATTCAAATTATAGTGCTTACTTTCACCATTTTAATTTGGAATTTATTGTTCACATTCAACATTTTAACCCCCCATTTAAAATTTGACTTACAGTGCTCCCATGACTTTCTTTCTCCAGTTAGTCAACATTGTTCCTCTACAATTTTCTTTGACATGCTCTCATTGTATTTGTTGCATGATTATCTCTATGAGTACCAGAGAGGTAGTAACACATTGCTATGTGTTTGTTATCCCTCTGGTACTCATAGGATTAATAGGCAAGGTATGAGGCTGCATACCTTGCCTATATATGTGTGAAAAGTTTATTTTTAATTGTATTATAGTTAAAGAAAAACAAAAACTTCAGACCTCAAGGGGGTCATCAGGACCCCTCCTGATACCCCCTAGCATTGATCACCTATCCAGTAGGACAGGTGATCAATGCAGCGATAATTGCAGGCATTTTTAATAAAGCCCATATAACATATGTGTCACATATGTTATACCGACTTTCTTTTTTTTTTGTCAAATGTATTTTAAATGTATTGTTCAGACCTCGAGGGGGACACCAGGACCCCTCCTGACACCCCCTAACATGGATCCCCTACCCAGAAGGATAGGTGATCCATAGGGCAACTTTTTTAATAAAACTCCTATAACCTATGTTTAACATAGGTCATATGCGCTTTTTATTAACGTATAATGATTCAGACCTCGAGGGGGGCACCAGGACCCCTCCTGAAGCATAGATGATCCTGTGGCGACAACAAAGGCATTTTCCGCCTTCTTTAGTACTGGAGCGGCTGTATCAGCTGCTGCAGTACAAACCCTTGAATGAAGGAACCCTGTCACTGGGTCATTCTTAGAAAGTGCAGCGCTGCGCTTTCATCAATGAATCAATCACCTGGGGTCTGAACAATACATTTAAAATACATTTGACAAAAAAAAGAAGACAACTCCATATAACATATATGACACATGTTATATGGGCTTTATTAAAAATGCTGGATAGGTGATCAATGCTAGGGGGTATCAGGAGGGTCCTAATTCCCCCTTGAGGTCTGAAGATTTTTTTATTAACTATAATATAAATACATTTAAAAGTAAACTTTTACACATATACAGGCAAGGTATGCAGCCACACACCTTGCCTATTAACCCTATGAGTACCAGAGGGGTAGCAAACACATTGCAATGTGTTGTTGCCTATCTGGTACTCATAGAGTTAATCATGCAATACAAATACAACGAGGGCATGTTGAAAAAATTGTAGAGGAACAATGTCAAATTTAACTGGAGAAAAGAAAGTCATGGGCGCTTCAAAAGTAGAATTTTAAAGGAGGGGGTTAAAATGTTGAATGTGAACAATATTTGTTGAATTAAAATGGTGAAAGTAAGCACTATAATTCAAATTTGTAAGGGGGAGTTAATATGTTGAAGAGGGCACTCTATGTCAGATTTTGATAATGTGGGGAAAACATCTAACACTAAACTTGGTCTTTCTGTCATCAAACATACGCCTATTTCCTTGGACTTTGAGATTTTGTGCAGTTTTTTAGGCGGTAGTTGAATAGAAGCAGACAACGTCAATTGTCTTCGTTCGTAGAAATGTGCTGTCTACTCCACTTTTATTTTACCATGATTCTGCAGTAGAATACACAGCGTAACACATTTGCAAAATACACATTGCTTGTTTTTAATGTAACACTGGTTTTAGCGCAGGTAATAGAATCAAGCCCCTAAAGTGTCTTGAAAGCTTGAATTTTTGATTATTAAAAATAGCTTTGATTTATCGGAGGAACAGCTTGTCTTGTATACTGGGCCTAAATATCAGAGAAACCCGAACAGAGATGGGTTTCTTATCTTTGCCTGAATGTCTATTATGAGGTAACACGTATGAGGCCTTCAACCACATCTATACGTAAGTGCAACCTTTAATTTTATATTACCATCTATACTTGGTAATAGGCATTATTGGTGCCTTCTTGCTTTTTTCTTTTTTTGGTATAAACAAAGGTTTCTCTGGTCCTTTCTTTGCTGCTGCCGCCTTGGAAGGTAGTTTCCTCCAAACCATATCACAGGGTATGGTCCTTGTTCTACAAATGGTGTGAGAATTGCGGTTCTTCCACCACAACCTTTTCATATTCTGGTTGTCTTGGCCTTCCTTCAGGATGGTCTTCAGAAACATTCAGTTCTATTAATGTTCAGATTTTCGCTCTTTCTTGCTTTTTCCAGAGGCAGATTACCTGAAGTTCAAACTTTCTTCCAAGGGGTGACTCATGCCCACCCTGTAATTCTAGATATCAGTCCTCTGTGTGACCAGAACCTGGTTCTAGAAGTGCTTTAGAATGCTTCTTTTGAGCCTTTGTCTTCAGTTCCCCTCATCTTCTGATAGTCAAGACCACCTTTGTCAGGTTTCTTGATTTAGAGTGTGTAAACCTCCCTTCTTGGTCTTTCATCCTGACTGAACTCCTACAGGATGTCTCCCTAGAATTGTTTCAGTTTTACATCAGCCAGGAATTTGTTCTTCCCTCTCTATTCCCAGCTCCTATTAATAGACAGGTGAAGGACCTTCACCCTTTGGATTTAATGAAGTAATATGTTCCCTGCACACTGTCTTTCCAGAAATCGGATTCCATTTGTCATTCATGTGGGCCAAGCTGCAGAGAAAGTGACTTCTTGGATCAAAGTGACCATTCACCAAGTGTATGTTCTGTAGAAGAAACCAGAACTCTTTCAGGTTATGGTGCATTTTGCAAGGTCATTGAGTGCTTCTTGGAGCTACAAGAATCAGGCATCTACTGAGCAACTGTGTAATCATGGTCACACCTTCATTCATTTATCAAGCACTAATGTGTTAATGTGTTGGCTTTAGTAGAAGCTGATTTTGGACAGAAGGTCCTTCAGGTTGTTGTGCATGTGCAGGCATCCTACTGGATTCCTGTTGGACCAGTACTTGGCTTCTCTTCTTTGGTGCTTGTTGCACCAGTTCATTCCCATTGGACCTGGTCTGTGTTTTGAGTGGTTTTCTCTTTCCCTCCCTGGAATCTTGGTAAATGCTTCAGTATATCCCCATGGTTCCTGTGTTCCATATAGGACAAAAGACAAAACAACTTTTCTGTATACTTACCAACAAATCCTTTTCTCGTGTCCATATGTAACACATGACTTCCCTCCAGTAGAAAAACTGCTGGTTTGAGTCCTGGGCATTGGGTCCTTTTATGTTCTCTGTTCAGGTGATTAATTGTCTTATTACTTTTCTGTTTCATGTGTCAGCTTTGCTATACATCAAATGAGCATGTCTGGGTGAGGTAAAATGGTGCAGGCTTGGAGTCTCCACCTCAGAGAACTTTTTCTTTTGCCCTGCCCACCCTCAGAAGGGACCTCACCCTATGGTTCCTGTATTCCACATAGACTAATAGAAACAGAGTTATTGATAAGTACACACAAATCCCCTTATTATTATTATTATGTTATTCTGTGGACTCAAATCACTAAGATTTCTCAAGCTGGAGAGATATTTTAGTGCATAGGTTCTATAGAATAATGTAGGAACTTGAGAAGTGATATCACCTTTTTATCACACCATCATGCATAACCCATAACTCCAGTTCAGGTCTGTAATATCAAGGCATGTGTTAACCATATGAGTGCCAGAGGGGTATGCAATGCATTGCAAAGCAATGCATTGTATACCGAACAGGCTTTCAAAGGGTGAAACAATATTCCTGCTACCTGTAAAACGTGAATTTCTCCCATTTCCTGGGTTTCAGCCTTGGCCATACTACCTGGTTGCGAAACACATTCTTTCTTGTAGTCATCATTCCCAACACTCTTGTAGCAAGATACAAAGAAATATTCTGCTGCAAGTAAAAATCCTGTATCTCTGATACATAACACACAAAAAGTTGTTCATCATTATTATTCAATGGACAATTAATACTGGATGATTAATACTTATCCTTCTTTTAAATTTTTAAAGGCCAGCATCACTGAACAACAAGAGTTACTTGCAAGTGTTAGAAGACAGCTGGAAACACAAGAGTAAGTGCAGGAGTCATACTGTGGTTTGCTTTTCTTTACATGTGTTAAAAACTACCTGCGTCTTTGAATTTCTATGGAAACTCATTTATGTTTCTCCTTAACCCTTTGAGTGCCAAAGCGGTATCAAGCACATTGGGTTGCAATGCGTTGGATGACTCTCTTGTACTCAAAGGGTTGATGGACAACTCTCATGATATTCTTAGTTTGCTTCTATAGCAACAAACATAGAAATTAGTCTTGGGCTGCATTCTGAAGCTCCAAATCAGTGCATATCAGCAGCTGTTTAAGAGGTCATTAAACAGATCCCTAACATGTGAATCCCAAGACTACAGTCTAAATTTTTATTTGCTCTAAGACCACTAAATGGCTGGGTGATGATGATGGGAGTTTCGCTCTTCAGCAGCTAGGAAGCCAGAACTGCCTACCCCTGTTTTAATTGGAATAAGAGAAAGTTTAGATAAAATCAATTGCACTAAAGGAGACAAATAAAAATTAAGGGAATTTCCATTCATTTAACTTTTGCTTTTAACATATTTACTGTGTGATGAGTCCTCACCAACAATAACTGTATTAAAAGCCCCATTTCTCTTATGTCCAAAAGACAGGGTCTTCAGGTTGGAAACTCCTTCCCTCCTCCAGCTCAACCTTAACCTCCTCCCTCCCTACAATCTCCCAATTCATGTGTTCTGCAAAGCAGATGGACTGCAGAAGTCATCCTCTTAGTTTTTCTTAGTTTTTTTTTTATTATTATTATTTCCCTATTAGATATAGGACTATATAATCCCCAGTTAGGGGGTTACTTTCACTGGGCTTCCCTGCAGTTCGATTGCCCAGTTCACAGGTGCTCTGTGAACCTATCTTACCTTGTAGAGGGTGACTTTATGACAAGTCTTGCCTCATTCCTGAGTCTCTTGAGATTTTGCCCTCTCTGAAGACAGAAGACTGGTGAGTAACCCTTTGAGTGCCATGTTCAAATATCTGTCCCAGTTTGTGTTGCCTCTTCCTACAGAGGCTGAAGTGAGCTTGGTTGTGCTCTGGCACTCTTTATGGGTCTCTTTATTATTCCTTAGAGGACTTTGGTGTACGGATGGCTGCTGTCTCTCTGTTATTTTATTTAGTTAACCCTTCCTATGCTATTTTGGCATTTTTAGGTGTATCAAGTGCCTTGTAGGGGGGAGGCTTATTCTCACTTACCCACTACATGAATCTTAGTTTCTGTACTCCCACAGGTATTCCCTGGGGCGTTTGAGTTGTTTGCAAAACTTTAATGTGTAGATCGCATTTAGTTCTGTGGACCCTTTAAGAACTGGAGCCCACCCACTGCCGTCTTTGCTCCGTTGACTTCTGAAGGGAAAACTTCTACAACGATCAGAGAGGGCTCTGTCTTCATGTCTCTTTATGCCCTATCATCTGGTCCACTTTCTGAGTTTCCAGGGAGCCAGTTGTGACTAGAGTTGTATGCATTACTAGGCAACAGAGAAGACTACAGTACCCAGAATGCCTATTTTGCAGGATTTCTACTGACTGGCTGTTGCTTTCTGGTGGCCATCTTCTCTCTTGCTTATCCTATGTAGCAGCTGCCTCTTATTGCTCTCCATCTCTGGAGAGCTCTTGGCTCACCATGTCCAGGAGTTCTCCCATATTCTGGTGCATCACGGCTGGATTATCAAGCTCAATAAGTCTTCTCTGAACCCATCCCAGGTTCTAGTGTTCCTGGGCATGAAGTTTGGCACCCTTCAGGAGAGTATTTTTCTCACAGAGGAAAAGATTCTGAATGTGTTCCAAGATGTGTCTTAGGAGCTGCACCGGTCATCAGCCACAAACAAGGACTATATAAGTGTCATGGACTGCCTGGCCTGCATTGGAGGGGGTTCAGTACTCTCAAATTTACACGAAGGAGCTTCTGAGGGATATCCTCAGGTCTTGGTCTCCGGTAGTCAGAGAAGACCTCCAGTGGTTTTTCCATTGGCCAAACCTGGAGACACAGAGACTATTTATGATTCCGGAATGGGCTATGGTCATGACAGACGCCAGCCAGGGGCTGAGGTACAGTTTTGGGGTTTTAGGTGCCCCAGGACAGGAGGACAAGAGATGATAGTCTGCTTTCCATCAACATTCTGGAGCTCATGATGATTCATCTAACTCTCTTTCATTGGTCCCAGATTCTAACAGGGATTCCAATGAGTGTACATTTGGACAACACCATGGTTGTGTGGGATACATCGACTGCCAAGGTGGAACTCGCAGTGAAGTAGCTTGGAGAGAAGTGAACTCAACCTGGAAACTTTTTACCTGAAAGTTCAACACTTGGGGTTCCCAGCAATAGCCTTCATGGCAACCAGGGAGAACTGGAAGGTTACAACGTTCTGTTCTTGCACGGGGGACCCCCTGGCCATCGAGACAGATGTGAATTCCACCCTCCTATGGACACCATTTTGAATGGCATTCCACACACAAAATGTCTCCTAGATGATATGCTAATCACAGGGACCATGAATGAAGAACATAAAGAAAACGTACAGTGGGTGCTTGCACGTCTACAAGAATATGGACTGAAGGTCAATCTAGAGAAATGCGAGTTCTTCAAACCAGCCCACACCTTCTGTGGCCACGTGATTGACAAGGAAGGCCTACACACCTCCACAGCGGCAGAAGAGGCAATGCAAACCCTCAAAAAAAGTGTTTGCAACATTTGGCTTACCAAAGCAGTTCATAACAGACAACAGACCACAATTCACATCATCGCAGTTTCAAGATTTCCTAAAGGAAGTTCAACATACACGAACGGCACCATACCACCCAGCAACGGTCAAGCAGAACATTTTGTCCAATCACTCAAAAACGCATTAATGGCAGTCACAAAGACACCGGGTGACACCACGACGCTAACAGATTTTCTCCTAGCATACCGCACATCACCACATGCCACAACCGGAGTCACACCAGCGCTCTTGATGTTTGGAAAACCATTACATACCAAGTTAGACACACTAAGGCCTAGCATCCAAGATACAGTTTGCACACATCGAAAACAAATGGACAGCAACAACAACCTCCGCACCTGCCAACCAGGCACAAGGGTATGGGCAAGATGCTACACCGGCTCCATGAAATGGGAAATTGGAACGAGCAAGAAACAGACCGGATCTCATTTATACATCATCCACATGGACAAGGGACAAACATGGCACCGCCACGTTGACGAAATACGACCTGCACTCAAACCTACACACCGGAATTAGCCAAGACCCCGACAGGCGATTCCAAACTCACAGAAAGAAGATGATGACTATTTCTATTTCCAAAACCGGCCAGTACATCAACCACTGCCGGACCAGACCCCTGCCTCACAACAGAGAGACATCCCACATTTGCCAAGATCAGTCAGAGACCTAAGACCCCCAGACTGCTGGGAATGCAAGGAAAAGCTGAGGGACTGGAATAGGCGATAACCCAACATCTGAGAAGAAGGAAGGAAGGGGATGTGATGTCCATCTAACAGACTGTCAGAACTGTCCACATTCATCCTAGAGGTTACAGGCCTTTGCATGTGGCCATACCTCACCCCTTCTCCCCTCCTGCCCCGAATCCCCTCCACACACACACCCCCTCCCGCCTTAGATGTTAGTAGCTGGGACTTGCAGACTGGCACGACCCGCATGGACCCAGCTGGCAGCAGCACCCAGTGCTCTGCCAGATGTGGAGGTGGGTCCGACAAGGACTTACATAGAGATATTGGAGCGTACGCGGGAAGTTCAAACCCGTACCGCTCAGGAGTGAAGTACCTCCATGTGATCTTAAAAAATATATTTATAATAGGGAGCACATATATATAATTATAACTACAAATAGTCATAACCACATGAAATACATACAGGGTGCCATGAATCCATAATATAAATATGCAACCAACACAGTAAAAAGGAACGGGACATAAAGAAAAGTGGATTCTTAAAGTGGCACTCAGACCTAAATATAATGTAATATCACGTATAAATATAAATATCTAGACAATAAATCAAGTTATCAAAATCACATTTATTAAATAGCAAAAAGCAGCACAGCATGTAAACCATGTAGTCCCCCTAGACCCACCAGACATACGGTCAAAATCTAAAATGCCATCATATATATAAGAAAACCCCCCTCATCCTCAAACCTGCGGGAAAAGGCCAGTGAAGGAGTAAAAATATCCGTACACGCAACCGTGCATCATTGCCAAATGGTAAAAATAGGTGCACAGCTACCCGTACTGATACAAACTAGCTATACATGCGGACCCAAAGATTACTAAACTCAAACATACATCTAGATAAATTATCAATGTGCACATCAACAAATAGCATAAGTATAAATATTAACCATGCATGGTATCTATAAAAAAGATTGCAAAAAAGAATGTCATATTGACGTCACAGATCATAATCTGAAAGTGCACCTGCTGAATAGCAAAATCCAAGATGTTAGTAAAGCAAAGCAATGGTTGGAAGCCAGCATGATCATAAAGTATAGTCAGGTTAGAAAGTGGAATGTTAATCGCGGTCACTTGAAACAAACAACTGTGTCAGGTAATAGAACGGCTGATATTTCTCACCAATCAGATGTCTTCAAATCCATTTCCAACAATGTATCACCGTCATCAAATATACCTCTCACTAGTTGAAACCATATATTCAGACCATCCCACGTTTATTCCATCCTCACACTTAGTCCAAATCTCTCCACATTCTCTTCACATCTATCTGACACGCTGCTCGTGAACTATTCCTTCTCACACCTGGTCTACCAACAGTACCACACCAACGCATTTCGACCCAACTCATGGGACTTCGTCAAGGCAATTACATTCTGAGAGCTGGGCTGATAGTTTAGTATTCAGAATCCGGAAGTTATGTCCCATATGTTCTTCTAATTGGCTCCAAAGCCAATGGTAAACTTAATGAAAGTTTGTAATTGCCCAGTAAGTAATTTAAAGAAAAATTATCTGAATAGGGGAGTCAGAGATATTATTTATTTATAGAATATAGTATTAGTTAGTGTAATTCAGAAGTGAGGAATGAGTTAATGAGATTAAAACATGGATTTGCCAATTTGAATCGCTTTGTAGCCAACTAGAAGAACATACTGTATGGGACATAAATTCTGAATGCTTAACTATCAGCCCAGCTCTCAGAATGTAATTGCCTTGACGAAGTCCAGTGAGTTGGGACGAAACACGTTGGTGTGGTACTGTTGGGAGGCCAGGTGTGAGAAGGAATAGTTCACGAGCAGCGCATCAGATAGATGTGAAGAGAATGTGGAGAGATTTAGACTAAGCGTGAGGATGGAATAAACGTGGGACGGTCTTAATATATGGTTTCAACTAGTGAGAGGTATATTTGATGATGATGATACGTTGTTAGAAATGGATTTGAAGACATCTGATTGGTGAGAAATATCAGCCGTTCTATTACCTGACACAGTTGTTTGTTTCAAGTGACCGCGTTTAACACTCCGCTTTCTAACCTGACTATACTTTGTGATTATCTCCACTATTCGGACACATGCTGCTCTGGGACTAATTAGATGATCGTTACATCTTTTTCTTTCATGCTGGCTTACAACCCTTGCTTTACTAACATCTTGGATTTTGCTGTTCAACAGGTGCACTTTCAGATTATGATCTGTGACATCACAATATGACATTCTGTTTTGCAATCTTTTATATAGATACCATGCATGGTTAATATTTATGCTTATGCTATTTGTTGATGTGCACATTGATAATTTATCTAGATGTATGTTTGAGTTTAGTAATCTTTGGGTCCGCAAGTATAGCTAGTTTGTATCAGTACGGGTAGCTGTGCACCTATTTTTGCCATTTGTCAATGATGCACGGTTGCGTGTACAGATATTTTTACTTCTTCACGGGCCTTTTCCCGCAGGTTTGAGGATGAGGGGCATTTTCTTATATATATGATGGCATTTTAGATTTTGACCGTATGCCTGGTGGGTCTAGGGGAACTATGTGGTTTACATGCTGTGATGCTTTTGCTATTAATATTTATTTTGCTGTTAATATTTATGCTTATGCTATTTGTTGATGTGCACATTGATAATTTATCTAGATGTATGTTTGAGTTTAGTAATCTTTGGGTCCGCATGTATAGCTAGTTTGTATCAGTACGGGTAGCTGTGCACCTATTTTTGCCATTTGGCAGTGATGCACGGTTGCGTGTACGGATATTTTTACTTCTTCACTGGCCTTTTCCCGCAGGTTTGAGGATGAGGGGAGTTTTCTTATATATATGATGGCATTTTAGATTTTGACCGTATGTCTGGTGGGTCTAAGGGGACTACGTGGTTTACATGCTGTGTTGCTTTTTGCTATTTAATAAATGTGATTTTGATACCCCCATGTGATCTCCCTGAATAAACGAGGTGCTCGAGCGGCCTCAAGTAATACTGCGTGCACCGTGTAATTTGTTATACACTACAGTAACCAATGATACTGTCACTTTAGCTCATGTTTACTCAGTCTTAAATTAAAATATATTTGCAAATTAATGTTTAAACAAATAAAAAGATTTCAGATTTGAAATATATTTAGGTTGAAAATTTGTATCTGCAGCCTTAAAATCTGATAAAATATGACAACATACCATAAGTGCTGATTTATTCTAATAAAAGCAATGTGTTCTCTTAGATTGTGTATTTAATTAATAGACCTGTTTTTAATTGTTGTACATTTTACAATGGCAAGGTTTTGTAACTCATATTAGACAGGTAAGCGTTAAATTGTATTAGAATAAATGTTTTCTAGTTCATAGTTACATTTTCAAATGCATTTGTGTTGCACAAATTTCAGATATTAGTGAGATTATTTTATTTGCATTGTTTAAATATATTTGCTCATTTTAAATGCTGGGATATATTTTCTGCCTTATTTCAATGAAAATATTTTTCTGTTGTCTAATGTGGAGCACAGGAACCATAGGGTAAATTCCCCTCCTCCAGAGGGCAGGTCACTTAAAAAAGTTAGGCCTCTGAGGTAGAGACTCCCATCTTCCCTCCACTTTATCCCCGCCTCCTACTTCTAGTTTTAAATGGTCTTCCATAGAAGAGAGTGCACTGGCACAGTTAGCTTAACTTCTTATTTATTTCTAGTAATATGAGGCTGTATAATCCCGTCACATTAGGCTACTTTGTTCATGGCTTGCCCAGTTCACAGGCTCATGCCAAGACCCTAAACCTGTGGAGGTTGACTTTTATTTGTAAGTCCTTAACTCCCTGTTGAGCTTCTGTGAAGCTCTTAACTATAATGCAAAATGGAGTCTGAAGGCTGAAGCTGCATGTGAGTTAACATCTTCAGTTCTATTGTACTTTTTTATGTCCCTATGTCGGGGGAACTCAAACCTGTTCTCAGCCGCCCCCCCCCCCCCCCAATGGTACATGTTTTCTGGATCACCTCAATTAAACACAAGTGAATGACTCAGGCATATCCTTTGGAATGATTGATTCACTGATTGATTCACCTGTGTTCATGGGAGAAGATCCTGAAAACCTTCATCTTTTTTGGGGGGTGAGGATAGGCATGAGTGCCCCTGCGCTAAAGTTTGATAAAGAATAGATGGACTTCGCAGTTTCTATTCTGTATGCATTAACCCCTTCACGTCCGATGACATACCCGGACTGTCACGCTGGTCCGGCACTTAAGGACCAGTGATGGTCCTGGTATATCATGTACTTTTACTCACCTCGCTCCTGCAGGAGCATGGTGAGTAATACCGGGGACTGAAGTTGATCATTCCAAGGCCAGAGCGATCTCTTTCAGTCCCTTGTTCGGCGTGCTGGCACACGTGATCAGTCACATGGGGCGGCACGTCGAAATTCCCTATCTGGTCCTTAAAGGACCACACACCCCAGGACCGCTGGTCCTTTAGGGGTTAAGGTCTTTAAAGCTGGAGACATACAGTTGTAATTCAAGAACAGGAGAATTTATCACACTGGTGAAGCTTTCTCCTTTTCATTGCATCTTAGTGCGTCCCCCCCGGGAGCGATTCTGGGGCAGACCACTGGAGCCAAACAAATGCCCATTGATTATATGAGAGTTTAAACCCTTAGCAGTCTAGAGAGGTCTCCAGTGAATGCAAAGCAATGCATTGGACACCTCTCTAGCATCCAAATAGTTAAAACCTCCATTGGGAATTTGGGGAGTTTGAATTGGCTCCCTGTGGGGCAGTTTTTTCACTCCAGAATTACTCCTTAGTTCATCAGCCCTGGCAGTGGCATCTGCATGTAGACTGAGCCTGTCATAATCTTTCTTGGCATCTGAAAATAAATCAGATCTACATCGCAACAATTATCATTGTCATTTCAATTGCAGTGTTTGATAGACCAGTGATTGCGCTGTACGTTTCAGCCAGGATATTATGATTGCATAATTGTGCAATTTTAGAACCCAATTTCTCTGCACATAATCATTCACTCCTATGTGTGGATGTTCTCAAGTCTTTTTGGTAGCTTAGTGTAAAAATATCCGGACTGAGTGCACAAGATCTTATTATAGAGATGTCAGTTTTTAGTTTGAAACATAAACATATTTTTATTCAGATATTAGTGATTATAGTGATCAATGACAGTGTTGTGGAGTACATTAGAATTTGTTTTTGATCTGTAGAAGGCAATTATTCACAAAACTCAAAACACAAGGCAAAGTTGTGAAAGAAAGAGGAAGAGTTATAGCTTTCTTACAGTGCAGGTAATTTTAATATAGACGAGATTGGTCCGAGTCCTGCAGTTTGGACTGATAGATTATCTTGCAGAACTATCATTTCAATAATCTCAATGACAGTGCAGCAGTGGATACTTGGTACACTATTATAAATTAAATTTACTGCAAATGTCATTGCAGAGAATATGGAAAGAAATCCGTCATTTGTGTTTGTGGAAGTTAAGATAGGGAAAAATTTAAGATTCTGTGACAAACCATAACAAAAATGATGTATATGCTGTAGCAATATTACCAGTTGTATGCAATTTCCTTTTTCCATTACAATTTCATTAATATACTAGAATCACAACTGAGTGTGCTATAGCAGCACAGCATGTTCTCAGAAGAAATAAGCACATGCCTAGATACCCTGTGATAAGAGGAAATGGCTAGTTTGCTACTTGAAGCGGAAACAGCCATTGCTTTATGTGACAGATTTGCTTTAGATTCTCTACTGTGCAGCTGTGGATGGTAGCCATGTTTATTAGCTGTTGTTTTTGAAAGGTTTTCAAATACATTTTATAAGACGTGTGAGTCCAAACATAGGGGATGGAAAAGCAAATAGAAAATACAACAGATATGTAGTCCTGTTCACAGCTGGGGTTAACCCAGGCATAAGTAACAGGTGTTAGTATCAGTTTGTTTACACTTTCTTCTGCAGGGATGATCAGATGATTAGATTTCTGGAATATGCAGTCTTTCAAAGTGAAACAAAGACGGGGAGCAACCTTTGCCTGTCCAGCTGTTGGTGAACATCATTATCATCAACGGAGCATCTGACTGTGGAACATCTGAGATGTAGTTTCTAAACAGCTAGAGGTCCAAAGATGAAGTACCCCTGTTATAACTCTTTGAGTGCCGGAGGGTTGTTAACCGCTGGAATCCTCTCTAGGATCCAAGAAATTAGTGAGCCTGGTATACTAAGCATAACTGTAGCAGTTCAAGGATTAACCAGCTACATTAAAATAGGCAAAATGTGTCTCCATTAGTTTAAATTAGAGCTTTTAACCCATAGAATGTCTGAGCACATACAAAACAATGCATTCAAACATCTCCAGTGTTGAAGGGTTAAAGTCTTCTTATAAATCAATTGATATTTTTATTCAGAGCTTATGGTACAGTTGGCTTGCGCCAGTATATCATCCTCATTTCCCTTAATGGCATCTGACATTGACAGTGATAGTAAAGGTGTAGAAATGTGTGTGTGTTACAGTGCTGTGGAGGTTGCATAGTTTAATGCTCCTACCAGGGCCGGATTTACATCTCAAGCACCCCTGGACACAACACCCTCTGGTGCCCTTAGCCCCGCCTTTGCCCAACCCCCTTACCAAACCCCTTTAGTTAACCACACCTCTGAGAACTGATTATTGCACCCTAATGATTTAAATACTGAATGAGATGCGTGAATGTGCAAGAAGAAAAACTTGCTGTCACTGTACTAAGAAGAACTGGGGCAAACCAGCTGCACACAGTGAACATAGGAAAACTGTGCCCATTGGTTTAAGTTTTTAAGCCTTTGAATACTAGCGAGGTTTCCAGTGCATGGCTTTTCAATTTGTTGGAAACCTCTCTAGCATTCAAGAGCTTAAAAGCTTAATTTAAATAAATGACGAGTTTAATTTGTCCCCTATGGTACAGTTGGTTTGCAGCAAAATTGCTCCAGTTCTTCTTAGTACATCAGCATCAATGACTGTACCCTGTATGTGTATCATAGGCAGACCCCTCAATTGAGGCACTCATGCAACAAGCAAATAGAACAAAATATTACTTTTCTTAATAAAATTATTTGTTCACGCTCTCATAAAATCAATTAAAAACAGCAACACCAACTAAAAGAGGCAAATAAGCAAAGCCCCCATTGTTAACAACCTTGGCCGGCATAAATCCAGATATATGTACATATATAACAAGATGTAAAAATTATGTACTAGAAATGCATCGTTTATATACTCAAAATAAGTAGAGAAGTATATACCCCATCTAAAAATGTGCTCGATCAACAGTGAACTGCACTATATGCACTTTGTTTGGTGAAGAACAATTTTTAAAGAATTTTTTAAAAATGAACATGCGGTTATTGTACATTGTATAGTTTATGTCCTACAAGACTAAAATTTGTATTAAAGGGATAGTAATACTTCGTTTTATCTTTATTTCATTTTGTAGGCATTAAAAAAACATGAAGAACGATATAAGTCTTATCTCTCAAACCTTTATGGTTGAGAGATATTCACAAGCAAAGTTTCCCCTCCCGCCCCTTTTACCTAGTGTAAACAATCTCTTCTCAGATGTGGAATGCAGTCCATAGACCAGACAGATAACAGCAGGGGACAATCTTCTTCCTATGAGAACAATGAAAGCCCTGCCCCCTTTGACACGTTTTTCAGTCTTTTCCCTTATCTTAATTGAAGATTGTCTCTCTCTGCAGTTATTCAATGACAAAGTGTCCCCCTCCCGCCCCTTTTACTGATGTAACACTGCTCAGCCAGAGCAGAAGGGAGGTGTCCAGGTAGATTGCACAGAGGGACAATCTTCAATTAAGATAAGGGAAAAACCTGAAAAGTTTGTCAAGGGGGCAGGGCTTTCATTGTTTTCATATAAAGAAGATTGTCCCCTGCTGTTATCTGTCTGGTCTTACAACCAGATTCCACATCTGAGAAGAGATGGCTTACACTAGGTAAAAGGGGCGGGAGGGGAAACTTTGCTTGTGAATATCTCTTAAACCATAGCACAACACAGACAAGTATAAGAAGAAGATTATACTCATTATGCCATCAAAATCTAAATGTTTTTATTCAAATACATGTAATGGTTTATAGTCCACTTCTATTAATTCAAAATTTTTATAATAAAACCAATCTAAAACACCAGGAATCTGGATTTATCATTCCTCTGTTAGGAATACACTGTGCCAATCCGGGTGTACAGTCACAGCATGTAAATGACTAATGCAATGACTGTACACCCGGATTGGCACCCTGTATTACAAGTATTGTAAGTGGGGACTGTTTGGGAGTAGGAAGCGCTGCATGTGGTTGTGGGTGCGGTTTTCCCTGCAGACGTTTCCACTTAAAAGGACTTTAAATTGATAGCAGTGGATTATACCGTTACGTTATTTGAATAAAAACATTTAGATTATGATGGCATAATGAGTACTAGTCTGTGTAGCGCTCATCCAGGTATATTTGCATTTGTTTTTTATTGCACTCTGGGAGTGGGGTGCTGGTTTTTGAGCAGCTTCCAGACTAGTCATATATAATTTTGAACGCCAGTGCGCCATAACTGAATTTTGTTACAGTTTTAAAGTACTCCATTCTGTACCAGTTCTCAGTTACAGGCCTCTTGTGTAGTCTATACAAATATTTAAATCTAAAGCAGCAATCATGCCAGATGATAAATGGTAGTAGACCTAGGGTACCTTTTTGTTTCTGAAACAGGATAATCTTAAAGGAATAGTAATGTTTCATAATAAAAGCAGCTCTAATTAATCGTCATAGTATTTGGAAAAAGGGGCGGGAGGGGGACACTATGTCATTGAATTACTCCTGAACTACAACTCTGACAGAACTGAAATAACGCTCTCCAAAGTCCAAATGATGATTAATTAGAGCTGCTTTTATTATGAAACATTACTATCCCTTTAATCTGGAGGGATATGATGTATGTATCAGAGAGTACTGGTTTATGGTGGTGTTCTGTCTTTGTTGGCAGCTGTTGTCCTTGCAATAGCGGGAACTACATATATGTGGCTACTAAAATTACCTGTTTGGAGTCTCCACCAATAAAATGTGCTGCTCTGCTCAATGCTACTGTGCACTCTATCACAGAGGTTCTCAACCCGTGCCCTCCATGGCCATTAACAGGCCAGGACTTAGGAATTTCCCTGCTAGAACACAAGTGTCATCTAATGAAGTCGGCGCTGACACCTCTCAATAGCCCCGTATTATACCCAGAAAGATGTTCTTCAGTCAGGTATATATACCTGACTGAAGAACATCTTTCTGGGTATAATACGGGGCTATTGAGTGGTGTCAGCACCAACTTCATTAGACGAAGTTTGATTACATCTGTGGAATTGGATCTGTCTGGTGCCCCAGGAGTCAAGGCTGCAGGACACCATCTCTTTCATCCTTTAGAAAAAGAAAGGTTTATTCACCAGTCAGCGCCTCCACGTATTTTTATAGAACACAACTGTGTTGATCAGAGGCTCAGTCATATTGATTAACTCACCTGTGCTCTTACAAGGAAATCCTGGCCTGTTAGTAGCCACTGAGGGCATGGGTTGAGAACCACTGCTCTATCACCTGCACTGGCACTGCATAATCCACGCACACAGCATAGATGGTATCTCCTGTGTATATCCAGCTGCTCAAGCTACGCTGTAACAAAGAGCTTAGTGCCAGCTTCATTTCATCACGTGACACTGTGATGGTCACGTTGCAGGAGATCAGGTGAGCAGAACGTCACAGGGGGCGCAGCGGGACAGAAACCAAGCGCCCTCGCAGGCGCACCACTGTATTACAGTTCTTGGGGGACTGACCATCCTGTCCTAATGTGGGTGAGGCTGTGGGTGGGCTGGTGGGCGTGACAGGGCCATCGCCTGGCGCCCCTAAAAATTGGGTGCCCTAGGCAAGTGCCTTGTCTGCCTATTTATAAATCTGGCCCTGGCTCCTACCTAGCCACCAGGGTGAGTCCTACGCCATAGGATGGAAAATTGTCAAGTGTTCCAGTGTATATAGACTTGGTTTAAAAAAATAACTTTATAGACTTGCAGCCCCAAAATGGCTCCTAACAGCCATTCAACAGATCAGATAACTGACCCTCTCTTCTGGAATGTAAACTGTAAATAAATGGCTCTCAGCCACAAAATTCTGTGTTGTAGGCACACTTCACATAGATCTGCTGTGTCTAGCTTTCAACTCTGATACAATTGGTCTCTGGGGATCCATATTACTTAGAACAGGAAACTGTCCTCTGCAATTCAGCATCAGTGCACAGGGAGAGCATCAGGGTTTATCTTCAGACCTCATCTGCTCCCATTGTTTATCTGCTTGGGATAACAATGCAACCCCAGCTTCATCTGCAGGTCTGCTCCCAGGGAAACAAATGTGCCGTTAGGGATCTGTCTAATCATAGTAGCCCATTGAATTAAGCTTTTTTTAATCATTTGAATGCCAGACAGGTCCTGTAGCGTTCAAGGGGTCAAAAGCCCAATTTAATCAATGGAAACTTTTGTTTGTCGCTTAGAGTGCAGTTGGTTTGCTCCAGAATGGATCCAGTTAGCTTTTATACATATAGGCTTATGTGTGAGTTCTTTTCACATTTCTCAAGTTCTGCACCTTTCAGAATGCAAAGATCTCAAAAAGGTACAATAACACTTGCAACATCTATAAAGGCAGACCCTTTTTTAATAAATAGGACAGTATATTTCTAAATTTATTTAGCAATTTTTTCTATTCTGTAATGGAAAAAAAATATGAAAGCATGTGTTTGTACTTATTTTCGAAACAAATGCAATTTCAGTTTGAAACCTAGTAGAATCTGCAACGCTTGTGTCTATAGTTGCTGGTATTTATGATTAATATTGCTTCTGGGAACAACACGACTCTGACAACAGAAGCTGCAAATCCAGTTATCAGGAACGGAGCTGTATTTTAAAGTAAATTGTTCATAAGCACATTTTGGGCCCATACTGTGTTGCTTGAAAAATTAAGTATTGCATTGCTTGAAGGGGTATACCTGCTTAGAGCAAACAAGCTTCAGTAGGAATTGGATTGAACTAATATGAAATAGTGTGTAGTTTTTCATTATTAATATCATCGCTGGGTATTTAGAAAGATCCAGAAATACATAAGGAGAAATGAATCAAAGTACATTAAAGTCAACATTTAGCAATATTTCATAGCTGAAAGTGACTGCAGCAAACTGATGTCATAAACTTTAAAGAGATGTGCATCAATGACTAGCAAACAAAGGGCTTTGTGTATAAAAGAAAACAAGTTATTCTAGGGCAAACTATCTGCACCAACCAGAATAAGGACACATTACCTCTGATCTAAATGGGGTATTTAACACTTTGAGTGCCAGAGGGTTACGTAATGCATTGCAGAGCAATGCATTATGTACCGCTCTAGTATTCAAAGGGTTAACCCTTGGAGTGCCAAATGGGTAGGCTTTGCCAAAGAGGCATCTGTTCACCTGCTCTGTCCGCCCCTGTCTGTACTGTTTTTATCCCACTGAATGCTAGAAATGTCTCCAAATCATTGCCTCTAAATGCGTGGGGAGTTCTGTAGAATTCAATAAGCTTAAGGTACATTCGGTTTGCTCCAGAATTGCACCTCTAGAGCCTGATGAATAAGACCCTAAGTCCCATATGTATAAAAGCTGGAGTTATTCTGGAGTAAACCAGTTGCACCACAGAGGACAAAAAACATTAATAAATCCCCATACACTTGAATATTCCTTTTTAACGCCTTGAATGCTAGAAGTCTCCAAAAAGAGGTGATAAAGTGGAGAAGACCTCCAGTGATATCACTTCTCCAGTTCCTGTTATTCTTTAGAGTCTATGCACTAAGATCTCCAAAGTTAGTTTATTGGCTCCATAGAATAATATAGGAACTGGAGAAGTCATCTCCACTTTATCACTTCTTTATCACTCCTAATACATCTCAACCAGTTTGGTCTTATAAAAAAAAAGAGGAGGAGCTACACCATGGAGAGAGATATAATATGCCCCTGAATGCTAAATAGGTCACCAAGACATTGATTCTCAATGCCTTGGGGAACTCTTTAGCATTCAAAGGGTTAAAAAAGAACCTTTGAATCAATGGGACATGTTATGTTTCCCCTATGATGCACTTGGTATGCTTCAGAACTGCTCATGTTTAGCTTGTGCTCAAGTCCTTAAGTATTACATTGCTTGAAGGGGGTACCTGCTTATAGATGCAAATTAGTCTGAACTGGGATTACATAATATAAAATAGTATATCGTTTTTCATTATTAATGATATTGTTGGATATTTAGAAATATTCAGAAATACATCAGTAGAAATTAATGAAATTAATCATAATAAAAGTTAAGATTTCAGTACATGACTGCATGTGTAGTGAACTGATACCATTAACAACAATGGCTCTAGCAAATATAAGGGCTTTATGCATTCAAGGGTTTAAAGACCCATTTATGTCAGTGAGCATGTTGAGAATTTCTATTTGTACCCTATGGTGCAGTTGAATTGCCCTAGAATAGCTCAAATTCTTCTTATTAAAGTGTAAAGTATCACACTTCTTTATACAGGCAACTAAAGAAATACAAATCTGGAATATACTAACATAGGAGGCAAATAAACATGTGATAGACACACAGGTGTTAAAAACTCCACATATATAACTGTCATTTGTATTACCTCTCTACAGTGCATTAAATTTCTATTGGCAAGAACACTGACACCTCCCAGACTCAAGACAGCTGTCCCTAGGTTTTCAGTAATGTAGCACCTTTTTGACCAAGAGGGTTGTGAATCTTCACCTTATGTATTCTTGGGCTTCTACGGGCCTCTGTTGCCCAGGGCCACATCCTACCCAGCTCGGTAGAACTCAGAGGCATTATCCCCCTGGAAATATGTGTGTGCAGTGCATGATAACCTCACAAATGTATGACAGGGTATTCAATAAAAAACAATGTTCAATTTGTAATGCTTTACAGATAACCATTTATTGTGCACCTTATCTATCATGAGGGAAGAGATCCTATCTTCCTAAAGGGCCTTTGCTTGCCTAGATCTGTGGAGGAAACTGGGCCACTTCTATTGCTGTGGGGACTTCTGTCACAGTGAATCACAGGCAATTATTTCAAGACCATTGAAAGGACTCTGATCATTCACTTCCCTTTGTGCCTTAATGCCAGCCTTGACTTTAGGTCTCTGTCACCCTAGCAGAACTGGTGTGATTCCACACAGAACCCTTCCCTTAGCAGTACTTTCTCCCCTCAGTCGGTGGTCAAATGTGCGATATATCCCTGATAGAGAGTCCATCCAATCCACAAGAAACCCCACTAACATGGGGAAATTTGGACTGAGTAAAACCTACAAATAGAAAGGGGGCAATTAACCCCTACACTGCTCTGGAATGGTAGCCTATTAAAGAAAACATAAATACAAGGTGTAACCTCTGTACACAGGCTACATTTCAGAGATATCACTAAAGCTGCCTGTGGCTTCCACGGTCAGGTACACAGTACATTTCTGGTCAGTTGTACATACAGCCCATGGTCCACTCAGTCTTTTTTTTGTCAGGTGGGGCTGATGGCATCAATTTAGGGAATATCTTTCAGATTACATAGTTATCTCTTAAATTACCTGCAGTATACTGAGAAATTCATGCTTATTTTTTCCCTTCTTTATTCAGTTTCCTCTGAATTTCAGTTTCCTCTACATATATTTTTCATAGTACATAACATTTGCTAAAAAAATTATTGCACTTTAAGCAATATTATACCTTCTTATGACAGATTATTTGGTCAGCAAAAGCTTTTTTATGAACATCAAGTGTTAAAATAACCTGGTATTGCACAGAGAACATTTCTGCACTGGTACAGATTATAAAACACTGCTTTTTTCCTAAGAGGAAAGAGAATCATCTCTATAAGACACATCAATATATTTCTGAACAAAGCAAACTTTAAAAGCTCAACTTAAGAACAAACCATTGTCAGCTGTCATTTCTAGTTGTTAAGAAATACCCACATTATTGATCGGTGCCAATCATAATCAAAGTAAAAATAGACATTCAAAAAGGATAATCTTTTAGAAAACTCTAACTAGCTATCCATCTTGGGGAGATAGTCACCAATGCATCTGCACTAGTATGATGCCACTCGAGTAGCAGAATATTAAAGCACTTTTAAAGGGCATAGCCAATCATTTTCTTAAAAGATCTGTTCATGAACAAATAAAAAGTTTCAGTCAATCCTGTTTTATAGTCCCAGAAGTTTTAAACCTACAAATCTCCCGAGAGAAGCAAATGTGTTCATGCTGATACATGCAGAGAGACATTTTTGACATGACAATATGGTGTTGAGTTAAATATAGTGCAGAGTTGAACTTTTATTGTTGTCCTTATGCACTCAAGAACATGTATTTAATACTGCACAAAATGAAGGCACCATTAGTAGAAATGCTATTTACTTAAGTTTTAACAATATGAATTCTTTAAAACAATATTACTTATTAGATGCACCATGTAGTATAGTTATTAACAAAAATAAGAATATCCAATAGTGTTGTACAGCTGAGAGCAACAAATTGTAAAATGAAGTAACATACATATGCTACATAGATACAAATGATAGAGAGGACCTTGCTTGATAGTACATGTCATTTGCCAATGACATGTTGCATGGGTTCAAAGGTCTAGGATAAGTTCGTTGCATGGGTTCAAAGGTCTAGGATAAGATTCTACAAACCGTTAAGTTATCATAGAAACTGTTTTAGTTCCTGTGTTCCACATCCTATATAATAATTCGCTATGGATGTTTGTCAGAAGCCGTCATGAGCAGTAGAGACGGCTTGCCACACTGCAGTCATACACGGTAGATGCTGCCCGTGCTGCGACTGATACAGATCAGGGTGCTCTGAATTCAGACTGGAGTCCTCTCTGCGCACCTTTCTGGGGCCACTTGGTCCCAGGAAGGTACACACAGAGGACTACGGTCTGAATTCAGAGCGCCCCACTCCGTATCAGCCACGGTGCATTTGGGCAGTCAGTACTGTGTATGACTGCAGGGAGGCCAGTGACGAGAGGATCCGGCCACCAGCCGAGGTTGCTGGGTGGCACTGTGGACCGTGTACACAGGCTTTTCAACTAGTATAACATAAAAGAAAAGGGATTTTTGTGTGCTTACCTATAAATACTTTAGTCTTTGTCCATGTGGAACATAGGACTTCCCCCATGGAGAAAAACCCAATGGTTCGAGTCCTGGGCAGGGGGGTCCTCTTGTGTTCCCTGGTTGAGGGGATTCCCTTTCTTGTTCCACTTCTGTTTGTTATCGTTCTGGTTTGCTATGTGTTGAAACTTAGCATGCTCTGGGGAGGTAAAGTGGTGCAAACTTGTTTTATCTAAGTGCCCTGTCCTTCTGGAGGAGGGGACTTTAACCAATGGTTCCTATGTTCCATATGGACTAAGAGAAAATTATTTATTGTTAAGCACACAAAAATCCCCTTTTTCTGGTAGAAATTGGAAAAAGATTAGGGCAGATTTCTAAAAGGAACCACTTGGGAGACTGTAATGGCAGCCGAGGACGCCAGGGTGCCCTTAGCCGTCGTCCTGGGTCTCTCCCTCTGGGATGCGGCTATAAGCAGGTAGCCTGGTCAGCGTAGCAGGATAGCTGACTGGATCTCTGTATAAACAGGCTGGAAACGTAGAGGCCTTGGATGGGAGTCAAAGGGGACTCTTTTCACCATCCAAGAATCTGTCACAGCTTACCTTGGTTTCAGCAGCTGTTCATGCCGCACAGATGCCGCAGGAAGATGGCAGCAGTTGGACGCATCAGAGCAAGAGATGTGTCATCTGCAGGTGTGAGGCTTCAGAGTGTAGCAGGCCTCTGTTTTATGCCATGCTTCCTGTAGTCTCCTCCTACCTACTTCCTTCCTCTGAGCCTGCTCCTCCAACCTACTTCCTGAGGAGGGGTTTAAAGGGCAGTCTGAGTCCTGACTCAGTTGCCCTTGCATTGTTGTACAAAGCAGTTCTGTGTCCTTGGGCTCTATGTATGACCTGGCTTGTCTGACCATCCAATCTGGTGCTGACCTGTGGCTCTATATGACTATTCTCCTGCCTTATCCTTATAGTGGACACACAATCTGGTGCAGACCTGTGGCTGTGGCTGACTACCTGAACTGTGTATGACCTGGCTTGTCTGACTACCCTCTCTGGTGCTGACATGTGGCTCTGTCTGACTATTCTCTTGTCATTCCCCTGTAGCTAGCAGACACCCAATTTGGTGTGGACCGAGGGCTCTAGTAGACTAGCTATTTACTGACTGCAGTCATGGGTCAAGCTTCTGCTTTCTCCATACTGAATGCAGGCAAGAGTCAGGTATCCTCTGCTACATTGCTGACTGCA
Source organism: Rhinophrynus dorsalis (assembly GCA_037306005.1). Taxonomy (NCBI): domain Eukaryota; kingdom Metazoa; phylum Chordata; class Amphibia; order Anura; family Rhinophrynidae; genus Rhinophrynus; species Rhinophrynus dorsalis. Next base: position 97,088,781 of record CM074723.1, on the reverse strand, counting down.
GGCGTGAGTCAGGTAGCTCCTCACTACGTCGAATCAAGATCCTGTGTTCCAGTTCCTGCTCCTGGTTCCAGCAGAGACTACCAGTGGCTGAGGCCTAGTCTCCAGCAGTGTGGCCTATCTGGGAAACTTACTATTCTGATAGCAGTGCTTGCTGGCTTAGGAACCTCTGCTTGTTCTTCCTATATTGCTGTTGTGTACTACCTTGCTTCTACTTTAATAAATTGTATTTTACTATACCGTACTGACTCCTGAGTATCTCTGGGGAATCATGACACAGAACACTTCTTAGTTCCAGAATGAACTCAAAGTTTATTGGAACAACAGCTCTTTTAAGCAAAATATATATACAATACACAATGGGTTTAGTACAAAGACATTCTGGGGAAAACAATAGTGATTGGCTGCAATACACATCTAGACAATGGGGAACATAAACATAAGAACTCAGGGAACAAAAGACAGCATAGAGCTTTACACAAAGGAAGGGCATTCTACATAATTTAATCTTGCCTCTCCAATTCCTAGCCAATAGGAAGGGGAGCTACAAGATACAATGGAAGCATAGGGACCAATCCGGTAGCTCCAGCCTTCTCAGCCAATGAGAAGCGGAGTGACGTCTTGCGAGGCAGCCAATCCCTAGGGTGCCTACTTTTCCCCATACAAACTGTATGGAGGTCCTTTAGAGGGATAGTAATACTTAAATATTACTAATCCCCATATTGTAGTCATTTTAAAAAGAATTGAATTGTCCCAGTGTCATCTCTCAAGCCTTTATGGTTTGAGAGATAACCGTACGCAAAGTTCCCCCTCCCTCCCCCTTCCCTGAAGTCAGCGTTGTACCTGACTACAGGGGAAGCCTGTCGTATGACAGGCTTGCGGCTCTGCAGCAGAGCCAAAATCACGTTAGTAAAAAAGGATTATTTCACTGAAATGGTCTTCTACGTGTGCTTGGTTTGCAAGCACACATAGAAGACCGTTTCAGTAAAATAATTATTTTGTACTAACGTGATCTCGGCTCTGCTGCAGATCTGCCTGATGAAAATAAGACCGGATGTCCCTGCAGTCAGCTACAATGCTGACTTTAGGGAAGGGGAAGGGGGGGGGACTTTGGGTACGGTTATCTCTCAAACCATAAAGGTTTGAGAGATGACACTGGGGACAATTTAATTCTTTTTAAAATGGCTACAATATGGGGATTAGTAATATTTAAGAATTACTATCCCTTTAAACTCATCACCTGGTAGTGACAGCCAATCGGCGAGCTGCCTACGTTTCGCTGCAAAGTCTATGGGGCTCTGTAAACGTGTCGGCCTGCAACGGCAGCCAATTCGGGTGCTGCCGGTTTCAAAAAATGTGATGTCAGTCTTCTAGTGCCCTGAGCCAAGGGAGCTCATAGTCCTGGTATCGTGGGTTCCAGCCTTTTGAACCCTGGATTCCCCAGGCCTCAAAAAGGCTTTGCAGCACCGATCCATGGCCTGCTACCATGAACATAGTCTTCTGGAAGAGATGATGTCCACCTAATCCCCAGAAAGTTTCCAGTTAACGGCCTATGGCCGGTTACCGTCCGTGTAGGTCAGTCTCTTTTTAAGGGGTTTTGCATGGCTCCTAAAAGGGCCTGTGGTCCGTTACATTTCTCCCCCTTTCGAGTCCCAAGCCAATGGCAACCTTGGTGAATGGTGGCTTGGTAGTCCAGGGGGAATCTCCTGTCCTTGAGGCTCATAGTCTGTGGGAGGTGCAAGTAGTCTGTTAGAGACTGGAGACTGTAGAGGTCCGTGGCGTGGCGTAGTATGAGAGGGTGCTCCTGCTTTCGTGTCCCAGGCCTGGCAAAGTTTAGGTGGACTCAGGGATCCAGCTACTCAGGCAGAGACTGTGTCAGTCTTCACTGGTTCTGGGGACACTGGCTCTAGATCCAGGGCCAGTCTGTGGGGGGGGGGGGCCTTGAAGCAAAGGGGCCCTCGCATTAAGGGGCATACCAGGGGGATGCTAGTTCCAGTGACCCCTCTTCCACTGACCAGTATCCGGGTCCATGATAGCTAGTGGGCTGTCATGAGTATCAGCCCCACTCCCTAGGTTAGGGCCAATTGAGCCACTGGAGAGGATGGCGGTCCCACTCTTCAGGGCCAGGAAAACAGAGCTGCTAGAGAGGACTGTAGTCCCACTTTCTAGTGCTGGAGCAACACAGGGACCGGTGAGGACCTCAGACTTGCTCACCAGGTCAGGGGCGATGGAACCACTGGAGAGGACGGCGGTCCCACTCTCCAGGGTCAGGACAACGGGGTCGCTGGAGAGGACGGTGGTCACACACTCTAGGGCAGGGGCAACCAAGGAACCGGTGAGGACCTCAGTCTCTCTCACCAGGCAAGGGGCAATGGAGCTGCTGAATTTGATGGCGGTCCCACTCTCCAGGGCCAGGACAACAGGGACGCTTGAGAGGACAGTGTTCCCACTTTCCAGGGCCGAAGTAACAGAGCCGTTGGTGAGGACCTTGGTCCCACTCACCACAGCAGGGGAAAGGAAGGGGCAGGTGAGGTTCACACTCTCCCCCACCAGGCCAGGGCTAACATAGCCACTGGGGAAGACCTCGGACCCATTCTCCAGGACAGGGGTAACAGAGCTGCTGGAGAGGACGTTGATCCCACTTTCCAGGGCTGGGGCAACAAAGCCAATGGGGAAGACATCTGTCCCACTCCACAGGGCAGGGGTATCACTTGAGCTGGTTAGGAGCGCATTCCCACTCACCAGTCCAGGGGCATCATAGCCACTGAGTAGGTTGGAGGTCCCACTCCCCAGGGCAGGGGTATCAGAGCCCCTGGGGAGGACACGGGTCCCACTCCCCAGGGCAGCAGCAATGAAGCCACTCAGGAGGATGCTGGTCCCACCTCTCAGGGAAGGGGAAACAGATCCTCTGGGGAGGACACCTGTCCCACTCCCTGGGGCAGGAACAACGGATCCCTGGAGAGGACACATTTCCCACTCTCCAGGGCAGGGGCATCAGAGCCCCTGGGGAGGATGGCGGTCCCACTCCCCAGGGCAAGGGTATCACTTGAGCTGGTGAGGAGTGTATTCCCACTCACTAGTCCAGGGGCATCAGAGCCACTGGGGAGGACTGGTGTAAAGAGTCCCCTTTGACTCTCATCCAAGGCCTCTATGCTTCCAGCCTGTTTTTCCAGAGATCCAATCAGCTATCCTGCTTCGCCGACCAGGCTACCCGCTTGTAGCAGCATCCCAGAGGGAGATACCCGGAACAACGGCTAAGTGCACCCCGGCGTCCTTGGCTTCCGTTACACTGGTGGCAGAGGTGGGATCATCTCCCTCACCAAATTGGATTACGCCGGTGAAACATGCAGCCCGACTGGAGCTATATAGAGCTCCTGGTGGAGAAGCGATGGACACTCCTGGGAAGGTGGGGACACCCTGACCCGGTGGTCAGGAAAATGGTGAACCTAATGTCACTCCTGGAACCAGATCCGTCGGCAGGGATGGTGAGCCGACTGATGAGAGCATTGCGGCAACGTGACCTCTGCGACCTACAGAAAGCCTGTTCTGCTACCCCTGCTTGGGAGATGAGGAATGAGGCACTCCCCAGCAGCTTTGACGCCCCTGCCCTGGGGAGTGGGGCCACCATCCTCCCCAGTGGCTCTGATGCCCCTGGACTGGTGAGTGGGAATGCGCTCCTGACCAGCTCAAGTGATTCCCTTGGCCTGGGGAGTGGGACCTCCATCCTTCCCAGTGGATCTGATGCCCCTGCCCTGGAGAGTGGGAATATTGTCCTCTCCAGTGGCTCCTTTGACCCTGCCCTGAGGAGTGGGACCAACATCCTCCCTAGTGGCTCCATTGCTCCTTCCCTGGGGAGTGGGACAGTAGTCTTCCCCAGTGGCTCTGATGACCCTGGACTGGTGAGTGGGAATACGCTCTTCACCAGCTCCGGTGATACCCTTGCCCTGGGGAGTGGGACCGCCGTCCTCCCCAGTGGCTCTGATGCCCCTGGACTGGTGAGTGGGAATGCTCTCCTCACCAGCTCAAGTGATAACCTTGCCCTGGGGAGTGGGTCCTGCACCAGGAGCTCTATATATATATAGAAGCGTAGAGGCCTTGGATGAGAGTCAAAGGGGACTCTTTACACCATCCAAGAATTATGACACAGGACATTTCTTAGTTCCAGAACAAACTCAAAGTTTATTGGAACAACAGCTCTTTTAAGCAAAATGTTTATACACTACACAATGGTTTTAGTACAAAGACATACTGGGGAAAACAATAGTGACTGGCTGTAATATACCGCTAGACAATGGGGAACATAAACATAAAAAAAGACACAAAGGGGCTTTACACAAAGGAAGGGCATTATACATAATTTAATCTTGCCTCTCCAATTCCTAACTAATAGGAATGGATAGCGACAACATACATTGGGAGTATAGGGACCAGTCCAGTTGCTCCAGCCTTCTCAGCCAATGAGAAGCGGAGCAACGTCTTGCGAGGCAGCCAATTGCTAGGGCGCCTACTTTTCCCCATACAAACTCTATGGAGGCCCTTTAAACCCGTCACCTGACGGTGGCAGCCAGTTGGCGAGCCACCTACCTTTCCAAGCAAAGTCCATGGGGCTCTGTAAACGTGTTGCCCCGCAACTGAAGCCAATCCGGAAGCTGCCAGTTTCAAAAGATGTGGCTCCAGTCTCCTGGTGCATTGAGCCAAGGGAACTCATAGTCCTAGTATTGTGGGTTCCAGTCTTTTGACCCCTGGATTCCCCAGGCCTGAAAAGGCCTTGCAGCACCAGTCCATGGCCTACTGCCATGAACATCGTCTTCTGGAAAAGCAGGTGTACACGTAATCCTCAGAAAGTTTCCCGGTAACGGCCTACAGCCCATTACCGTCCGTGTAGGTCAGTCTCTTTTTTTAGGGGTTTTGCATGGCTCCTAAAAGAGCCCCAAAGTAACAGCTTGTGGTCTTACAGACACCATTACGGTTTATTGCACTGACTTCAAAGATTTCCAGCTTATGATGGAAATGTGTAAACTTGTGATTGGTTTTTGGCTCAAAATGTACACTATGATTTCGGTGGGAATGCTGTTGCTGATTGCTTCATTACCCGATCAGTCAGTTTCAGCCTTACCCTGGGGGTTTCACATGTGATCTCTGCCACAGAGATTACATGTTCAAGTGGAGCCACATGAAAAAAGGCAACATTTGCCAACATTTCCCGTGTCACTGTCTTCAGCTTTTTTCCTCTTCACTCTGATCATGAGGCAAAGAGAGTCACAGAATATACTTTCCAACACTTAAAATGACCAAACTTTTGTGTATGTGATGTTGCTGGGGAAGAACTGGTGCGTGGAGCAGTAAATGGAGTTTTAGGTTATTTTTTACATATTGACACCTCCCTGGGCAAATCTGTAAATGAATAAATAATTTAGAACAGATCAACATATTTTATTTACAAAGACTACTTTTTTAAAGAGACTACTTTTTAAACACTTATAGTGAAGTTCAAAAACATTAATATGCATTTTATTACTGTGGAGCAATATGATACACTTACATATACACACTACACTTTCTGATCTCATAAATAGAGAGAGACCATAGTAGGAGAGAGGGACAGAAGGATTTTCATCTCAGAGGCTATGTCCCTCCTAAAAAGGGACACTTGGGAGGTATTAGAAAGCATTCATACTTTGCCCCTGTTGAAAAATGCATTAATTGAGTACTAATCATCACAGGAAAAGTATAAAATGTTTGTTTTGTTTTATTTATTTTTTTTTTCATTCTTATTTTATTATCAGAATAAATGATGGGTTATACCTATAAATATGGCATCAAAAGAAAAGCCCTACTTAGTCATAAAAAAGTTATATAATTTTTCTGGGTGTATGGAATGAATTAGAGGAAAAATACATCATAAAAGGTCAAAATGCTTGTGTCCTCTACTGTACAAATAGCCCTTGTCACCAAGGGGTTCTGCTGATACCTATTTTCTAGCAGTCATATTTTTCCTAAAAGAGAAGAAGCAGCAGCAACAACAGTTCCTCTAAAACCATCCAGTATCTGATGAGGCCAGTTCAGCTATGGTCAACTATGTTCCTACTTTACCTCAAATTCAACATCTCAAGAAGACTTTTTTCTGCCCCACGTTGTTCCAGCAGTGTATGTTTAAAAATGTATCAGCGTGCAGAGGGCTGGTCAAACACAAATTCTTCTAGTGAATTGTTACCTGATATCCTGGGTATCTGAAAAAGGTTCAGACTGTGATACCATAATCCTTAGTAAGGCTATGTTATCCTGCTCATTTCAAGATAATGCGTTCTCTATATATAATAATGTATTCAGAAAACAAGTCAAATCAGTTAAGCTGTGTAGAATTCATCACCACCCTCCTCACTTTTACCTAATGCATATTTAATCAGAAAATGTTTGCCCTTGTTCATACTATTATAAACAAGGATGTGTTAAGTACTACACATCCTGCCATTAGCACTATCCTAGAATTTCCTTATACTAATGCTGTAACAGCGTCTCTCTTGACAGACTCCACAGGCAAGTTACAAGGAACTTTGAAGCTGTCTCTGTCTGTCATGAGGACATGCTGTCAGATCTGCATGCTTAGGTGCCATCTGTCTTTCTAATTCTTCTTTGATTACATGTAATGACTGCATTTGAAACTATTTGTGCGTAAAACAAATAATTCTTATCCAGGTTATTTGCTCTGAATTTCTTATTTCAACCTTTTAATGACAGAAGGATGTGAAAAGGATTGTGCAGCAATGCACTGCACATCCCTCTGGCAAGCAAAGGGTAATTAATGGAAATGTTAAATTCAAATGTTAAAGATGTTTATTATGTGTGCACATCCTATATTATAACAAAAAAGATTCAATAGGAGCACACTGATACATAAATACATTAAGTGGTATACCATACTAAACTTAGTATGGGGTGCACTCAATCCTATGTTAATAATGCCAAAAAACAAAAAAAAAGAAAAATAGAAAAGGATTAAATGAGGCACTCAACCAATTATACTCATAATCAAAATAAATATAAAAATATTAAAACTGTATTATGACAAATGTCACTATATCACTAAAATAATATAATAAGATGCTAGAGGACACCCAATTCCCAGAACAAAGCCCCTCCCTCAAAATCACACTTGAGTACACATATCCCCACCAAGAACAAAATTAAAGTTAAAAAACACTACCCACAATAGATAAAACAAGAAGAAATTGGAGCTGGTACCAGTCCTAAACATCAGGCAATCTCTATAACATATCTATCTTCCTATAAATGGCCAAATAAATTAAATATAAAGTGCACGACAAAGAAGAAAAATTCCAAAGTCCCGATATATAACCCCACCCGTAAATATAACTCAAAGTATAATATGATGTAGATGATAATAGATTCATAAATCCAGATGATAATAGAATGTCTGATGTAATACTAAAGATGACATAAGTTGTTACATGAAGTATGAAGTTGATGGAATGTAATGGCATGAATAGGCATATAATCGTGACATCCAGTTAGCAACCGAGTCTGGCCATACATATACATAAGTGTAATGGGCTGGAAGATATATAGTGGGGAACTTTCACCCATCTTCACCCATCTCACGGGCAATACGTAGTTCCTCCTCCATACACACTCCATCTAGCCACTCACAGGTTACCGTAATTCCAATGGTGTCCACGTATTCTGCAGTTGCCAACTTCATGAATTCAATGCATCAACATCTGGAAATAACACAAACTCTTCAAACGGTCACTACCAATGACCCAAATTTTATCTCGTCAATCTTCATCTCCATCCATGTCACCAAACATAACCAACTACAGTTCCTCCAATCTTGTCTCAGTGATTATCAACGCGTTTCACCCATCTTAACATGGGCTTCGACAAGACAAACAAATTCACCTAAGCTTACTAAATGGGTTGTTTTTAAATAAATTAAACCGTAAGTCGTCATCCTGTCACCTTGGCAACCATGAATACACAAGATTTACCTTGTCACCTTCAGAGATAAAACGGCTTCCAAACCATAAGTAACTTATCTTAAAAAATCCTCATATCTGCCATAGAGAGAGACATATATACATCCATACTTTGCTCCAATCATCGAGTCTGCTATCCGATCCAGCCATCCTACATGCACATCAAGGCAGATCCATCCCTCTAACAACAGAGAACACATCCACTCCAATGTGCATCACATGACCACATCCAAGAGCGAACTCGCAAGGCCAAAGTAATCAATCCATAATCCTAACATACAGGTCAGAACTGTGTTGTGTATCAATCCACATGGTTAAAATCTTGTTCTTTGATATTTACCACGGACCATCCCAACTTTCATATGTCAACAAGGGTGTACCCAAGCGTGCGTCACAGCGCACACACGCACCCACAATCTGTCGTGCCAGGTGTGCTCCCCAACACATACGTCCCAGACACACCCACTGTCAACATGTTACTTCTCTGTGGATATATATCTGTACCTATATGTTACAGCTTACCTTAGTTTCAGCGTCATCTATAGGCGCGAGGCTTCAAGCATGCAGCAGGCCTCTGTTTTATGTGTTTGCTTCCTGTAGTCTCCTCCTACCTACTTCCTCTTACCTACTTCCTCCCTCTGAGCTGCTCCTCCTACCTACTTCCTGTGGAGGGGTTTAAAAGGCAGACTGAGTCCTGACTCAGTTGCCCTTGAGTTGTTGTGCTTAGCAGTTCTCTTACCTTGGGCTCTGTGTATGACCTGGCTAGTTTTCCATCCAACCTGGTGTTGACCTGTGGCTCTGTCTGACTATTCTTTTGTGTATTCCTATTAGTGGACATCCAACCTGGTGCAGACCTGTGGCTCTGGCTGACTACCTGAACTGTGCATGACCTGGCTTGTCTGACTACCCCCTCTGGTGTTGACTTGTGGCTATGTCTGACTACTTTTACGTTTGCTCCTTTACCAAGCAGACATCCAACCTAGTGAGGACCTGTGGCTCTGGTAGACCAGCTCTGATACTGACTACAGGCTTGAGTCAGCTATCTACTTCCTCTCTGACTGCAGGCTGAGTCAGAGTCCTCTCCTTATTTAACTGCAGGCATGCATCGGTACATCTTCCACTTTGGATCAAGATCCTGTGTTCCTGACCCAGTTCCTGCTCCTGTTCTGTTCTTGGTTCCGGTAGAGACTACCAGTGGCTGAGGCCTAGTCTCTAGAATTGTGGTCAAGCCTGGCAGCCTATTATTTCTGATAACTGTGCTCGCTGGCTTGTAACCCTCTGCTTGTTACTACTGTATATTTTTGCCTACCTACTACTATCAATAAATTGCATTTAACTATACCGTTCTGACTCCTGAACTTTTCTGGGATCTGTGACAACATATCAACCACGGAAACCTTTCCAAATATCCCTTAGTAAATCAGTCCCTAAGGGTTAAATATTATATGGTTTAAATTATTACCCATTTCCCTTTTAGTGTAACAGTGGTTTCCATTCCATTATAATACATTGGAAATCCTTGTGAGCACCTCTGTGACCCTCAGTGGAAAGGGGAGGGCTGTCTATCTCTGTAGGGACCAATACTAATGGGGAAGCTTGGACTGGTCATCAGAGGAAACACATGAAATGCCTTAGGCTGATCTGCAATGAAGAACTTGATCAGTTCTAGAACAAATCAACTGCAACTTAGAGAACAAATATACATTTTCAAAATTTCCATTGATTTAAAGGCAAAGTAATGCCTAATAATGAAATAAATAAATATTGAAGCTCGGCCTTGCAGGGTATTTTTGGTGCAGTATGTCCATGGCATGACATTTTACAGTGTCTCTGTTACCACAGCAGTTTAAGGAGGTTTGTGGCCAGCTGAACAGATCTATCTATAGAGTGGTGTAGCAATAGCGCCACCATAACATTTAAGGTCCTGGAAGTATTGTGTCACAAAAAAAAGTTTGAGCTGCAGTCAATTTTTCTGTTAGCAGTAGGAGTAGTAGCCATGTTTTACTCAGCACGATAAACCCACCCCTAAAGGGCAGTTGGTTTGCCCCAGAATTGTTCCAGTACGTTTTAGTACCTCAGCCCCCTAGGTTTTTCTTTTTTTGTAAGACATTATCGCACATTATATTTAGGACTTTTAAAGATACTGGAAACTTTCACAATCGACTTAAAGGGAACAGTAATGTTAAGTATTAACTTCAAAATATTATTATACTGTAGCTAGCACATTTTGAACAGTTAGGGCATTGTGCTGCAGTACTATTACATATATTGAACGTTCTGAACTAGCCTTCATATTACTGTCCCTTTAAAGAGTTAGTAGTGCCCTTACATAAGTTTATCCACTATTGTAGATGTTAAAAAAAAAATTAAGTATCTCTGACACATTGGCTTACACCTGAACTCCCCACATTTATCCAATGGCGGACTCGCATGTTGCACTTCACAAAGTTAAATTGGATCCTTTCCTTGGAGGACAAAGAGGCTTTGGGGGAGAATTTTGTCACGATATAGGACCCTTTCACCCTTACCTTAGTTAAATCGCATCAGTATGACTTTTACACATGTTTTAGTCACACGCGCTGGATAGATGAAAGAGAAGTCCATCAGTTAGATACTTCTTCATTGACACAGAGGGATTAGTAGAGGGGTAGGGGATTAATGCCATTCATTTATGGGAATCAGCTCAGGCATCCATAATTTTCTTTGCAGTTCATATCAGATTAGTTAAGAGAGACACAAGTTTATTTAAATTTTAGTTATTTAATAATTTGACTCATTGTTGGAGTCACAATCCGGTACTACACAAGCACCTCCGTTCTTCAGTTATATCAACCTTGTAGTTATTCCCTTCTTGATAACAATGTTCCCAAACCGAATGTAACTCTCTGTGTATTATGCGATTCTCAGCAATAGAGTGGGATTTCCACTCAATGTACAGTTCAACGGCTGTGGTTGGCCTATATGAACAATAGTGTAAAATGTGTAGTTTGATGCTTTAAGTATGTTTGTAATCGACAATTGCAATATTGTCTTGTTTTTTTTATATATTTGTATTTCTTGGAATCAAAATAAATAAGTTTATTAAAAAAATAAAATATCTGCAGAAATTTCCATCTCTCAAACCTTTATGGTTTAAGAGATATTCACCTCTAAAGTTCCCCCCTTTCCTGATGTCATCTGTAAAGCTGACAGAAAGAGATACGTGTCAGCCGACTCGAGGAGGCTCTTTAGCAGAGCCGAAATAACAATATTTAAAAATAACTACTTCATTGGAATGGTCTACAAAGTGTACTTGTAAACCAGGCACACTTTGTAGACCTTTCCAGTGAAGTAATTCTATTTAAATAGCAAGATTTTGGCCCTGCTGAAGAGCTGCCAGCTGGTCCCAGGACTGAGATCTCCTGCTGTCAGTAGAGCGCTAATGTCAGGAGAAGGGGAGGGAGGGGGGAACTTTAGCAGCAAATATCTCTCAAACCATAAAGGTTTGAGAGATGGAACTTTCTGCAGATACTTTATTTTTTAACATCTACAATACTGCATAAAATTATATAAGGGCATTACTAACCCTTTAAATATATTTGATATATAGTTTGTGTTTATGACATTTGTAGCTTTTTGCACAATGTAAAATTTACATTTCCAGATAAGTTGTTGATCCATGGAACTATCTGACTGCCATTTGGAGTCAGGAAGGAATTTTTTTTGTACCCATTTGGGGCTTTATTGGAAACTAGTTGAACAACCCATGTACATGGGCTACAGTGCAAGGCAGAGAGGACTTCGGTGCACAGAGAGGACTATGGTCTGAACTCGGATTGCCCTGCTCTTTTATCAGCCGCGGCGTGGGCAGTCTCTACTGTGCATGACTGCAACACGCTCAGCCATCTGTACTGCGCATGACAGCTTCTGACAAACATACAGCAAATTATTATATAGGATGTCTTCAATGGGGGGGTTGCCTTCCTCTGGATCAACAGGGGTGATTTGGCATGGACTGGACACATGCCTTTTTTAAGCCTCATCAACAATCTTACTATGTTACCTCATGTGAGCACCATGATAAAAACTTGAAGTTCTGAAAAAAAATATGTATATGCTTTTCCATATATAACTAGAAAGTTTCCTCTTGGTTTGGAAGGATTAAATAAAGGATATTTTAATGTATCTCAATGTTGAACCAGTTTTTTTAGTAACATATTTTTTTATTTATTTAATTTAGATTTTAGGACTCGGATACCAGAGCACACTAATTAATTCCTGTGCAGGGCAAAAAAGACTGCCCTTACTCTGTCATAGACTACCACTCCACACACACACAACAAACCTTTATATCGGGGTCAGAAACTTGTGGCTCCAGCTGTTGTTGGACTATTAATACCTTTATCAATTGTTGCAGTCCAACAAATTCTGGCAATACCCAATTTCCCCACCCTTGTTCTTAACGGAATTATATTTTGCCACTTGTAAGGGAGACTATACCAAAGCCCACTGCCTCCACTGAAGCCCATCAACTTTACCTCATTAACATGCAAAACGCAAGCTGATCCTCAAGACATCACCATCTAATGTTCATCAGGCCACATCTATGTCCAGAGAGATAGATGATTTCCCAAACCTAATTCATGTTACTTCTACATTGTCTGTCTGTGTCTTTTCCATATTTTAATGCAAAGAAGAAGTAGGTCCCTCAGTCATGCTTCCTCCTATGTTTGCCTGTGGCTTGGTCAAGTTTTAAAGCAATGAAAAAGTGGGTCCTTCAAGCTTTCTCTCTCTATTGTCCCTCAGTAGCTTGGGTGCATTTTTTGTAAGTAGGAAGAGTGTCTGTCAAATATGCTCCCTCTAATGGTCCTCTTTATGTCGGGTGTATTTTCAGTGGGTTCAGGATTCATTGCATTCCTTTATCTCAACCAGTGTAAGGGAGGGAAAGAGATACATTATTAGGGGGGGTGGAGTATATATGTGGTGCTGAGGTAGAAATTTGGCTAGACAGAGACTCTTTTGCACATTTACATATGTACTTAAAAAAATAAAAGTAGATTCCTGCACAATTAATGCAAAAAATAGAAAATTCTTGTATATCATGTAGTGAGTTTTCTATTGCAATTTATTTAAGAAAGAGTTATGTTAAGGTGACAGATATATTTTAATCATGCCTGTTATTTGGCTGATTATTTTGACTTAGTTATGAATGTGTATGGGGGGTGGCTTAGGAGCCTTACTGTCTGCTTTGGGCCCTGACAAGACTAACAACAGGACGTGTTATTTACAGTTTCATCTGCATTGCCTGACCAGTTTGTCTTTTAACACCATTAGGCATGAACAGACAAGCCTTTTGGAAGAGAAACTGGCAGCCACTGAGGATATGCACACTAGGTTAAAGGCCAACATAAAATCGATTCATTTTTTAAACCAGAAGGTAAGCTGTTCTTTGTCGTCTTCTGAAGGCATTTTATCTTTCTGTAAGGAAGCAACAATAAAGAAAAAAATGTGATTTTTACATTTTAAGAGTTATTCAGATAAATGCTTAGGTTTAAAATAGCACAAAGATGGAAAGCAAATTATTTGAACTATAATGTATTGACATTAAACATAGAGAAATACATTGGTGTGCATTGCTATTATTCACCTGAAACAGCTCAGAAATATCAAGAGATACAGTAACACATCTGACAGCTACAAAGTGCTCTCTGTTCATTGCTACTGCAGTAAATTTCATGGTTTATGCTAACCTGTCAGTGAAAGTTTATATTTCTTTTCGCAAACTTTTAAATTCTATATCCTCAAGTGTATAGATCAAAAGAATATCTTACATTTCTTATTTCAATATTTTATATAATAAAACAGAGATTAATTCCCCTTTGAGTCAGTAACTGAATAACAAAGCATTTTCTGTATCATAATTTAAACTGCGCTCTGTTGTGTGTTTTAATACAGACTTTGTATAACTGAAATTCACAACTAAATTTAAGACTTACAATGGGAAAAAATAATAATAGCAATCTTTGGCAAAACACACTTTTTTTGTAAGAATATTTCTTTGACTAAGGAAAAAAATGAGCATATAACATTGATAGTGACTGATCATGAAAAGAGAACCCCAGGAGCACAGACACACTATAAAAAGCTCTTGGAGGAAGTCATTATGCTGTTGAGGGAATACGAAAGTTAAGTCAGAGAGTTGTGAAATGTTCTCATTATAGGTCATCTTGGTAATTATCTGACATCTACAGATGCAGTCACTTCTTAATCAAAAGAATGAATCATTACTGATATTGATTCAGACCAAGATGTTTGAAATAATGAGTGTAGTAAGTCAAGTATAAATTCAGAGGTAATTTCAGCAACTTCTCTACTGAATTTTCATACTAAATAATAATGAAATATCTCATTTCATTTCCTGTTAATAGCCAGAGAATAGCTATGCCACTGCAAACTAAATTGTCCCTGTATAATCGGCATGTTCAGTCCTAGCAGAAGAAAGGTCGCTAATGTTTACCATCTCATTGATACTGCTGTATAATTACCTCGGCTGTTTGCAGGCCTGCATTACAGTGAGCATCTCTGTTTTTAAGCACAGAACAATTTAGGTGATCATTATGAACTGCAATGATATTATTTAGCCCCAGAAGGCCTATAACTTACAAAACGAATCTTGTCCCTACAACACATGCAAATTATTAAATGACAACTAACACAAATACAAATTATATGAACATTAAAGTTCAGTTAATCTCCGCTTCTCCCACTATTGTCATAGTAGCATTAAAAAGAGTACAGCCTCAAGTTCCAGCTTCTTGTAAAAACAAGCTGCCAGTGGCAGTCTCATTCCTATTGTCTGTGCAGGTGATTGTGACATTACGGCATCCAATAGGAATCATTCACTGACTCTCCAGAGGTCACAACTCTATCTCTGGAAAGGAAAAGCCCAGGCAGGACCTATACACTGGAGGCTATAAGTTTATATTACTGCTACTCACAAAATAGCCTTACTATTTTGGATGCTAGAGATGTCTCAAGTGCATTGCTTTGCAATGTGATGGAGACATCTGTATGTATCTGCACCTAAACTGTACCTTTGTTACATTACTCCAGTGTACGGTTATGAAAAATACTGGAATAAAGACCCTGAATGCTAGAAAGTTATACAACAAATGTTATATCAGTGCACTGGAGACTGACAATATCCATCCACTGCTCACATCTGTCCCATGCTTATGTGGGAAATGTACCCGGTGTTTACATGCTTGTTTATTGACGGCAAAACATAGCTTCCTAATTATTGCATAAGTCTAATTTTTAATACCAATGTGCCCATGCTATCACCTGCATGGAGTGCCCACTCTCCCTTTTGTCATCACCCTCATCAGTTTCACTGGATCCTTGCCCACCATAATCCTCCCTGTGTCATGGGATCTCTACCCACTATCACCCTTCCTGTACCAACTCTCCTCTGCCCACCATCAACATCTCCCATGTCCCCTCCCTTGCTTTCTGTTTGTGGGGTCTTTCCATGCCCCTCAACCACTTTGTTTTGTGTCCCTGTGCTTTTTCTGCCTTGTCCTTGTGCTTCTCTGATTTGCACAAGGAAGATTATTGTAAAAATAAAATAAAACCCTGTTCAAAGGAGAGCAGCAAGGGAGAGAGAGACATCGGATGGGATACAACTGGAGTGATATACTAGAGGATTATATATATATGTAATATATATATATAGACTCCAGGGTTGGTACTCACATCATCAGTATCAAAATGCCTGGGTGCTTAGCTGAGCAACAATATACAATACAAAACATACAAAGGTGAACACTCACAGGAGAAAGTTCCTTACTGGATCGAAACGTCAGGTAATCAATACATTTATAATGTTTTAAGTCCTGTGAGTGCTCACCTTTTGTATGAAATATATATATATCCAACAAGAGTATGGCAGTGGCACTCAAAATAAATGAATAACTACATAAGTCATAACAATGGTGCATGTCCCATATGGTATACATAAAGGTATACTCAGCCTAACATTGGAGCAGACAAGACAGCACTCAACAGAAACTCAAGCAAGGGAAATATTTATTCCATGTTTCTCTATCACCAAACGCTTTCGGTCCATGCAAGGACCTTCATCAGTGAACCATAAATAACGATACATAACAAAACTGTACTGACAGATAGTCTAGTGTAGTTTAGTATGTTGTTCTGTCTTTACCAATGGATCAAGCCTGTGCTAGCAGATAGTGTAGTGTGGTTCTTTGGACACCAGTGGAGTAAACCTGTGCCGGTAGACAGTGTTGAGTGGTTCTGTGGCTTTCAAGCAGTGTAATGTGGGTCTGTGGCTACATGTGGAACAAGGCTGGTGTGTCACACAGTGTATATATCGTAGTGTGTCTACCAGTGGACCAAGGCAGGGGGTTTCAGAAAACATAGTGTGGTTTTGACTCTCCCAGTGTAACATGACTGGGCTGGCAGACAGTGTATTGTGCTTCTGTGGCTACCAGTGTAGTATGTTTGTACTGGCTATTGGTGTGGTTCTTTGGATAGCAGTGGGAAAAAGCTGGGGTGTTACTCATTGTATCAAAGGTTCTATGACTACCGGTGGACAGCGGGATATCTCACTATATTCCCTCTGCCTCTTCTTGATGGACAGCGTGTGCCTACTTTACTATTAATAAGTAATTCTGAATGTGATTCCTTTAGGACAGTGGCATATGCAATAGATCCATGACAGTGTTACTGTCAAATATATATATATATATATTTTTTTTTTTTTTTTAAGTGTTATTACTTGTAAAAAAAAGTATTCAGTATCTATATGATGTGTACATGAGTATATTACCTTGACAATAAGAACAGCAAAGCTCTCTAGTAGAAGCATTGAGCTATTAATTTGTGAATTTTCAGTGAGAGCTATGTCTTACTCGGTTGGCTGTTAGAATGTGATTAATGAGAGTGAATATTGTCTGGCAAAGATGAATAGATTGTATTTTAATTCTAGATAAAGATAAGTGACACTAAAATTGATTCCAATTATTACTATTTTAAAGTTTCCTAAAAGGAAAAAGTATTGAAACTGCACACAGCAATCATGTCAAATACCTAGGAAGCTTTATACACTACTGATTACTGTCCATTATTCAGGAGCTGAATTTCAATAGCATTTTGTCATCGTAAAACCACTGAGTGATCTTTCATTAACACTCAAACTGCTAAATACATCATCTGGCTTTATTAAAACAACCATGAGAATGTCTAATCACACTTCATTCAAAGATTAGATTTTAAAATAATTTCATTGCAAAATCATATATAACTGTATATAATGGAGAGCACTACAATGCACTTTATAGCAATAACATTTATTACAATAAAAAATAGACTAATAGCATACATATAAAAACTCTATTCAGTGAAATAAAATGTCCATATGCACTAATATAGAAAAAAGATAAACATCTCCGAAGCAAATTATAGTGTGACCAGCTATATATATAAAAATATGTCCACTGTCACTAAATATTTGTTAGACGTATTACAAATTCACTTAACCCTTTAGGGTGTACGTCTGTGACAATTAGCGGGCAAGTCCTCAATGCGGCTTCTGATATTCATCTCCTCCCCGACTGCAGACTTTGTGACCCCCTTATCTTTGTGTAAATTGACAAATGGTCTATGTTAACTTGGGTATTGTCTGCTTTTTCTTATAGCAAATAATTCACCCCAAGACTTGTCACCTTTACAGATAACCTCTTTACTTTGTTACCCTCAGTCTTTGCTGTTGTCTGCTTAGTCTGACCATGAGCAGAGGAATCAAGCCTTTCTAGATGAACCTCCTGTCTTCACTTTCAAAATCACCGATCTGTTACAACTTGATATAATGTTTAAAAAATAGCACAAATGGAATAAAGGGTCTCCAATTTTTTTTCGTACCACTATAGATACTTCATCAGGGAGCATCCTATGCTATTAGTCTATTTGTATTGTAATAAATGTTATTGCTATGCAGTGTATTGTAGTGCTCTCTGTTATATACAGTTTTCTGGATTTCTATAAATGGACTTGAACCACTAACAGGTCCACTGATAGAAGTGATAACAATTACTGTTATTTTATTTTGTTGCATTGGTGGATTATAGAGTTGACTGGGGGCCGTGATCACACTAAGTTCTGGAGCAGATATATATAGATATATATATATATATATATATATATATGTCTTCAGCCATTGTCAGTCTACAGCAAGCTTCCAACAGCTTCGGTCCTGTGCCTTTTCTTGCTACTGTGTACCAACAAATTTGGTAATTTCATCTACCCATATTGTTTTTGGTCTTCTTCTTGGGCATTTAGTATGAAGTGGGAATCCATTCTCACATTTGTTTGGTCCATCTACCTTCAGATCCTCTTTGTATATAGCCTGCCCATTTCCATTTCAGGCACTTTACCCTTTCAATTACTGAAACTGCACCTGAAGCCTGCTTATTACTTAAGTTGTGGCTTGTTAAGTATTCCGTCCATTCTTGATATTACCTTTGTGAAAACTTTTTTTAGACCATTGGAAATAGGCTTATTGATCTGTGTTTTTTAGATCCTCTGTATCACCTTTTTTGAACAGTAGGATACTTTTGCATTTTTCCATGTTTCAGGCACTTTGATGAGTAGTTGGCATTTTGAGTATAGTTTAGCTAGGGCTTTGAATAAGGGTGGAGCTCCAGCTTTCAAGACTTCAACAGAAACATTATCAGGTCCAGCTGCTTTGCCATGTTTCATTCATTTTATTGCAGCTCCTACTTCTACCTGAACTGGCACAGCTTCAGCCTCTGACACTGCATTAATTTGTTGTCCTTTATTCTTATAATGATTTGAATAGAATTCTTCCACTCGTAGCATTTGTTGTCGAGTTTTTGCTGTTGTACCATCTTCAAGCTTTTATTGCAAAGAGTTGGCTCCTATGTGTGGCCATCTTTTGTTTTGCTTTCCACTGTTTGATTTGTCATTAACAAATTAAATTGAAGGGGAACTGTTGAAATCAAGAGAAGATCTGGAAAGCCAAGAAAACTCTAGTCAGGAATGCAAAGCAACACCCCCATATAACTGGAAAGGACCTGCAGGAACATTTAGGTGGTATGGGAGTAGTGATGCAACAGTGCACTGTGTAGTGTTGCTTGAACACACAGTGTGGACACACACACACACTGTGTGACACCCCAGCATTGTTCAACTGGTAGCCATAGATCAATAGTATAGTGATTGAAACCCCAGCATTTCTCTTTGATATACAGTAATGTACAAAAGTTTTAGGCAGGTGTCCAAAAGGCTGGAAAATAAGAATGCTTTCAGAAACAGACATGTTAATAGTTTATATTCATCAATTAAGAAAATGCATAGTTAGTGAACAGAAGAAAAATCTAAATCAAATCAATAATTGGTGTGACCATCCTTTGCCTTCAAAACAGTATCCATTCTTCTAGGTAGACTTGCATACATTTTTTAAGGAACTTGGGAGGTAGGTTGTTCCAAACATCTTGGAGAACTAACCATGCTTCTTCTGTGGATTTAGGCAGCCTCGGTTGCTTCTCTCTCTTCATGTAATCCCAGACAGACTCGATGATGTTGAGATCAGGGCTCTGTGGGGGCCATACCGTCACTTCCAGGACTCCTTGTTCTTCTTTAAGCTCATCAGTCCAGAGCACCTGCTGCCATTTATCTGCATCCCAGTTCCTGTGTTTTCAGTGCATAACTGAGTCGCTTGGCCTTGTTTCCATGTCAGAGGTATGGCTTTTTGGCCACAAGTCTTCATTGAAGACCACTTTTGACCAGACTTCTCCAGATAGTAGATGGGTGTACCAGGGTTCCATTGTTTTCTGCCAGTTCTGAGCTGATGTCTTTGCTGGACATCTTCCAATTATGTAGGGAAGTATGCATGACGTGTCTTTCATCTGCTGCACTAAGTTTCCTTGTCCGACCGCTGCATCTACAGTCCTCAACGTTGCTCTTTTCTTTGTGCTTCTTCAAAAGGCAGCATATATGTAAACCCCTGTCTGCCCTAAAATTTCTGCCTGGGAGAGACCTTGCTCATGCAGTATAACTACCTTGTGTATTGGTGCTGTGCTCAGTCTTGCCATGTAGTATTACTTCTGACATTAAACTGTTTTCAGCAACCTCACCTTGTTAGCTTAGTTTGGCTTTTTCCTCACCCATTATTTATTCCTCCCACACAGCTGTTTCAGTTTCAGATAATGATTGTGTTTCAACCTACATATTAAATTGAAGATTATTAGCACCTGTTTGGTATACTAGTTTAATCATACCCTGACTATATACCTACAAATTCCCTGGATTTGTGCAAGTGTTCCTACAAGAATTTATGGTGTCCTTGAAGGCAAAGGTGATCACAACAAGTATTTATTTGATTTAGATTTTTCTTCTGTTCAATCACTATGCATTTTGTTAATTGATGAATGTAAACTATTAACATGTCTATTTTTGAAAGCAGTCTTACTTTACACAACATTTTTTCACACTTGCCTAAAACTCTTGCACATTTCTGTGTGTATATATATATATATATATATATATATATATATACACTAGCAATGTGGGACGGCGCTGCCCGTCAAGATATATAGGGAATTAATGAACACACACTGTTCCCTATCCTTCAGCCAGTTTTGTATCCAATTGCAAAGGTTATCTCATAGCCCCAATTTCCTTATTTTATACACCAGCCTTCTGTGTGGCACTGTTTCAAATAATGCCTTTGCAAAGTCCAGATATACTACATCTACTGCCTTGCCATTGTCAAGGTTGCTACTTACCTCCTCATAGAAGCTGAAAAGATTAGTTTGGCATGATCTATTCTTCATAAAACCATGTTGATTCGTGCTAATGATTTTATTTTTTGTGTTGTAATCCTGAATATAGTCCCTTATTATCCCTTCTAACAGTTTTCCCACTACAGAGGTCAAACTCACTGGTCTATAATTCCCAGGTTCTGTTTTAGTTCCCTTCTTAAATAGAGGCACTATGTTAGCTCTTCGCCAATCATGTGGCACTGAGCCTGTGGTAATAGAATCTTTAAAGAGTAAATATAGGGGTTTTGCTAACACTGCACTAAGTTCCTGAAGAGCCCTTGGATGTATATCATCAGGACCCGGTGCTTTGTCGGTCTTAATTTTGTTCAGTCTTCCCATGACATGTTCTTGATTAGCCCAATATCTGTTAATTGTATTGTTTTATTTGTTACTTGCGGAGGCTCTTCTACCATTCCTTTCTCCCTTGTATATACTGATGCAAAGAAAGTGTTTAAAACATCGGCCTTTTCCTTATCCTCACTAACCAACTCACCCATCTCGTTTTTGAATGGTCCAATGCACTCCCTCTGAAGATTTTTGCTATTTATATATTTGAAAAACTTTTTTGGATTAGTCTTGCTTTCCCTTGCAATTCGAGTTTCATTATCTATTTTTGCTACCCTAATTGCATTTTTGCAATCTTTGTTGTATTTTAAGAAAGATTGTTCAGTTCCTTCAGACTTAAATCATTTGAATGCATTTTTTCCTTGCCATTTCCTTCTTTACATGTGCAGTTAACCACATTGGCTGTGACTTACTTCTTTTGCATTTGTTCCCCATTGGTATATACTGTTGGGTACATTTCTGCAACCTAAATTTGAATTCTGACCATTTTTCCTCAGTATTTTTGCCTTTAAATAAAATATCCCAGTCTATGTGTTGCATTGAAGCCCTTAACAATTTGAAGTTAGCTTTTTTAAAATTAAGAGTTTGGGTTGAACCTATACACTTTTGCTTTGCCAGACTGATCTCAAATGTAACCATGTTGTGATAACTGTTTCCCAAATGTTCTCTTATGTTAATATTGGATACCATTTCTGTGTTTTTAGTGATCACTAGGTCCAATACATTGTTATTTCTTGTCGGAGCTTCCACAATTTGTGACATGTAGCTTTCACGATGTGTGTTCAAAAACCTGCTACCCTTAGCACTCTGACAGGTCTCATTTTTCCAGTTGATATCTGGATAATTAAAATCTCCCATAATTATAGTATGCCCAAACTGGGCAGCTTTCCTCATTTGCAATAGCAGTTGGGCCTCATCATTGTCATCGATATTTGGTGGTTTGTAGCATATGCCCACCAACAACTTTTTTTTTTACCTTTTACATGACATTTAGTCTCGATTTCTACCCACATGGACTCCACAGTTTGGCCAGTTTCCTCACTAATATCACCTCGCAAAACTGGATTTAGCTCTGTTTTCAAATATAAGCACACACCTCCCCCTTTTCTATTAATTCTGTCTCTTCTAAAAAGGGAATAGCCCTCTATATTTACAATCCAGTCATGTGCATCGTTCCACCATGTTTCTGTTATTCCAATTATGTCCAATTGTTCATTAACCGCCAGCAATTCTAGTTCTGCTATTTTATCTACCATACTTCTTGCATTAACTTAATGTCCCTGACACTGGTAACCGAATGGCACCACAATATGCTAACCTGTTTATGGCAAAATTGGAAGAGGACTTCCTGTTGACTTGCCAGATAAAACCCCTGGTCTATCTCCGCTACATATATGATATTCTTATCATCTGGACCGCCAGTGAAGAGGAACTTCTCAAATTCCATGAGAATTACAATAAAATAAAGGAGTTTTCTTTATGCAAAGAATAACATAAAGTCAACATCAACACAGGGTACTGAGGAAAAATTAGAGATGATTTGAATAACTATTGAAAAAGGCGTTCAGACAGGAGTAATTAGATGAAGACAAGATAAAGAATAGATAAAGCACTGATTAAGAAAATAAATATTTCAATGAGAGGTGATACAATACTTACTATTTTAATATTCCAGATGTAGACTGCCTGGTGCACTAGGGGCACCTGGTGCCTCGGGGCACCTTTTATCAGCTATCAAAAGGGCCAACTCCCAATGAAACAATACTGATATAGTGTCAAATGCATTTGTTGTTAGGAGACTGGGGACCAGTGATCACCTGATAGCGTTTTTTAGTGTACTGGTAATTCCTATGAATAACCTGATTTTTTTAATAGCCTTGATTAAAGTCTTGCTTTTTTACTTGTTGCAAGCTGCACATTATTTAAAGGCATTATGTGGCACTTCAGTACAAACTTGTTTGTATCGTTTGCTGACTCAGTATAGAGGATTGGGAGATACTCTCGTTTGCATGCTGTTTCCTATGCCATATTAATACGGACTATTATTATATTTTTTCTTTGAGTCTGGATACTACATGTGGTATATATGTTCTTTGGGGCCACCATTTTCTCTATATTTTGCTTGCTGAACAGCTAAAACATTCAATTTTATCTGCAACAGAATTCTGCATCAAGCATGTCACCACAGGTAAAATAAAAGAAAAGCAATCGGGTTCTCTAGAGTGATGGCTGGTATTTTAAATTATAACAAATTTGCATAGAGGAAGTACAGGCAGACTTGTTTAGAGGAAGACATTTACAAAGTTAAACAACAGAAAATAACCAAGTCTGTAAAAGAGGGTGACATACCTTTACTTAATGAAAAGAGAAAAAATAAAGGAGGCATTATAGAAGTAAAGTCGGAAAATTATAGCTCTGTGCAGGGAAATAGTTGACTGTTTAAATAATGAAATCATTTGGCCAAGGCTTTGAAGAAGGGAACCCCTTATTAAGTAGAGTTTTATTGTACAGTCAATGGGCACTGCCCTGTTTACAGATTATGTTGTATTTCTTTGGCATATGTCTGTGCATGCATCACCTTTAGCTGAGATTTTTAACTAATCTGTGTTTTTAGAATGGTTATGGATGATTACCATCATAGTGCCACTACAGAAAAAGGGCAGTAGGGAGAATTCAGTCACTTAGAGGCCAGTAAGTCTGATATCGTTACTAGGAAATGAATGAAACCATAATGAAAATTATATTGAAACAAAGGTTGCAAATTAGAAATCTAATGACATGCAAGATGCATTGCAGAATGGGTTTATAAAGGAAAATTGTACCAAACATTTCTATTTAAATGTTATGGTTTTGATACTCAAGTGATAGACAAGTATGGAGCAGTATATATATCCTGATGGATTACAGTAAAGCTTGTACCACTGTATCACAAACTGTACCACTGTATCACAAACTGTACCACTGTACCACAAACTGGGAAGCTGATTCATAAGATGCATCGTTTGAGACTAACCTATGTTAGTTGAATGGATAAATAATTGGCCAAAGGAGAGGAAAATGTGTCATAATCAATGGTGTTCAGTCAGACGAAGAACGGGTTACTAGTGGAGTGCCATGGGGGTCAGTGCTAGGGCTTTTTCTCCTCAGTGTCTCCACTAGTGATATTACTAGTGATATTCAAGGTTCAATTGTGCCTTTTTTTTGCATATGAGACAAATGCCCGCAACAGGGTTGACTCCCCAGGAGGGATTAACCAAATGAATTATAATTTAGGTATCACGGTGCCCGTGATTGCTGCCTTTTCCTGTCAGTTACCTGAATGGGCTCTCCATTGGCTGCCTACCTTCAGCCTGCCCAGTATTGCCTATTTAGACTGGGCTTGGGCACCCTTTGGTTGCCCTTTCGTGGTGTCTCTATGTCGCCTGCACCTGCACTGTGTTCCTGAGCTTCCTGGGCCGTTACTACATAACTGCTCTCCAGTGATCGCCTGAGTTACTGCCTGACAACTTCCTCGGTTCCTGATCCGGTTTGGTCTGTTGTTTCTGTTCCTGATCCAGTTTGGTCTGTTGTTCCTGCTGCCGTTCATGGTCCGGTTGGCTGCCGTTGCTGTTCCTGTTTCCTGTCCTACCGGCTGTGTTCCTGCTCCTGGATCGTCTGCAGAGTGACTTTTCCTTCTTATCGCCTTTGGCGACATTTTCATCTCTCATTGATTTGTGATCCAGTACACAGGTACTGGTTCGCTCCACATTAACCGGTTGCTTGCTGCATTCCATACAGCCCCGGTAGAGATTGTGTAACCCAGTACGAGGGTACTGGTTCGCTTCATGTATAACCGGCTGCTTGCTGCATTCCATACAGCACCGGTAGAGATTGTGTAACCCAGTACGCGGGTACTGGTTCGCTCCATGTATAACCGGCTGCTAGCTGCGTTCCATACAGCACCAGTAGAGATTGTGTAACCCAGTACGCGGGTACTGGTTCGCTCCATGTATAACCGGCTGCTTGCTGAGTTCCATACAGCACCAGTAGAGATTGTGTAACCCAGTACGCGGGTACTGGTTCGCTCCATGTTAACCGGTTGCTTGCTGCGTTCCATACAGCACCAGTAGAGATTGTGTAACCCAGTACGCGGGTACTGGTTCGCTCCATGTATAACCGGCTGCTTGCTGAGTTCCATACAGCACCAGTAGAGATTGTGTATCCCAGTACGAGGGTACTCGTTCGCTCCATGTATAACCGGTGGCTTGCTGCATCCCATCAGCACCGGTAGAGTCTTGTGTCACCCAGTACGCGGGTAGTGGTTCGCTCCACGAATAACCGGTTGCTTGCTGCGTTCCATACAGCACCGGTAGAGTAATGTGTAACCCAGTACGCGGGTACTGGTTCGCTCCTAGTATACCGGTGGCTTGCTGCATTCCATATAGCACCGGGAGAGTCTTGTGTAATCCAGTACGCATTCCATATAGCACCGGTGAACCTTCTCTGTTCAGTACGCGGGTACTGGTTCTCTCCATTATTACCAGGTGCTCATTGACACCTATATAGCCCCGGCAAAGCCTCTGTGTACCCAGCATAGGCGACTGGTTTACTCTAACTATATGCCAGTTGCGGAGGCCATCTCTGTTTGTGCACCAGTACTGTCTCATGGTTTAGCGAGGCTGCCTTGCCCGGTATATTGGCAAGGCCGGTAGAGCCTCCTCTCTCGTTGCACCAGTCTCAAGGCTGCCTTGCCCGGTATATTGGCAAGGCCGGTAGAGCCTCCTCTCTTGTTGTGCCAGTCTCAAGGCTGCCTTGCCCAGTATATTGGCAAGGCCGGTAGAGCCTCCTTCCTCTCTGTTGCAAGCCTCTAGGCTTCCTTGCCCGGTATATTGGTAAGGCCGGTAGAACCTATTCCACCTCATGCCAGTCTAAGGTTGCCTTACCCGGTATTGGCAAGGCCGGTAGAGCCTGTCTCACATTCTCTGTATCACTACTCATTATTGCTGTGTACAAATTTATGTTGTTATATGTGTATGCCTAACCCGCGAGGATTCTCTTTAAACTTTTCAATAAAGTTGTGTTTTTATCTTAACTCTGTGTCTGAGAGTCAAAACAAACCATGACATTAGGATAATTTGTGGAATGGAGAAGAGTGTGGCATAGTTTCATACTAAAAAATGGAAACATTTTTAGTTCACAGAAAACCAAAGGTGGAATTTAGGCTTAATGGCACTTTGCTAAAAAAAAAAACATCAGATGAATGGCGCGTTGGAGTTATTTCGGATTACATGATATTAAGCAAGGAATGCAGTCAAGCATTGTGAAAAGCAAACCAAAAAGGTTTGGTTGTATAAGAAACAGAAAGAGAGAGGTAATGCCATTCTGTAGATCACTGTACTGTGTAAAATTCTCGAGACAACATCTTCAAAAGGACATTTATAAATTAAAGGCAGACCAAAGAAGGGGCACTAAAATGGTGAAGGGACTTCATGACACATGGTACCAGAACAAAATATATGAATGTAATATCTTTGGCTTGGAAGAGAGCAGCGAAGGATTTATGATAGTTCAAGAGGAAAGCATTTTTCAGTCAAAGATAAATACTCAAACAATAGGTCATGATCTAAAGTCAGTCAGAGGGTGGAAAATTCAGATGTAATGTCAAAAAGTACTACTTTACACAAAGGTTCCAGCAGAGGTGATGGGAATAATACTGTTAGGGAATTCAAAAATACCTGTGATAGATATATGTATAAAAAGTATGTAAGATTCTGCATACTGAGCAGACTGAATGGGACAGTTGGTATTCATCTTCCTTCAAAATCTACGTTTGTAAGGATGTAAAATTTGGAGAGATGATGTCACATAAAAAGAAAATCATAGTGGGAGAGATAATGGAGGATAAGGAAGAGATGGTGGATTGAGAGAAAGAGGATGGAGAAGATAGAATATCGGAAAGAGCAGAAAGGTAGAAAGATTTATTTTGTGGGGAAAGTTGATTACATATAATGGGATAGATGATTCATGATTGTATGATTTGTTGTGAGGAGAGGATGGATGAGATAGAGTGTGTTAAGGGATATAAGCAATAGAAGTTTGCAGGCATTAAAAAAGAGGAAAATAATGAAGTGATCCTCTATTCCTATCATTCCAAACCACTTACATGCTGGTGGCCGGTGGGTACCACAGAGAGGTTTTACTTGCCATTAGACATTTTATGCCCCTATATATTCCTTGATGGTAGTGATATGAGAGGAGCTGTATAGTAAACCTCTGGCTTGACTTGTGCACTTTGGATGCAGTGTTCTTTTGTGATCACAGTGCCCATAGAGGACCATTGTTTAATGATAGTCACTGGGGGGGAATTGTATTACAAAAACTAGAAAATATTCAGCAGCTCAAACTTTTAATATACTTGAATCATCAACAGCAGAGAGAATAGACCACAATTTGGTAAAGCAACATGTGACCATCCAGATTGAAAATCTGCAGTATTAACTGGAGCGATACAGGAGCTTCTCCATATGCTCCTTAACTGAACATAACAAATACATATAAGTTCGCTCGTACAGACACACTTGCAAGTCAAAATAAAATCAATGTTTCCTTTATTTTAACACAATATAAAAATGTAAGTACCTTGACATGCCGACGTTATAGAGCAATAGAAGAGAGACTTTTGGAGGTGTTCATATTTTAACCCAGCAAGATATGCTACATTTGGTCCCTCATAGATCAACGCGTTTTGTGCTGTATGCGCTTACTCATGCGCGAAACGCGTTGATCTGTGAGGGACCAAATTAGGCATATCCTGCAGGGTTAAAATATGAACACCTCCAAAAGTCTCTCTTCTATTGCTCTATAACATTGGCATGTCAAGATACTTACATTTTTATATTGTGTTGCAATAAAGGAAACATTAATTTTATTTCGACTTGAAAGGGAATTGTATTGCCCCAGAATTCAACATGGTGGTTATTGATACTGAAATATGTGCTGCTGTCATTGCTGTGATCACAGAAGGCCAAGAGCCCAATCACATTCCTTGATTTTGAAGTAAAGTCACACGTCAGGGATGATTTATATTTTTAAGTTTTTTTAATAATTGTTTCAAAATGAAAACAAATGTTAAAACAAAGCTTGTAACTTTAAATACCTTTCTTAAATCTAGCTGAATGAATTAACTCAAGAAAACGGATTCCTAAGACAGCAGTTAGAAGATGAGAAACTTAGATGTCAACAGCTTCAACTTCATTTGGAAACTTACAATCAGTCCTTGTCTAATCTTTTTGCTCAGCTACAAATAAAACAGGTACAGAAAGATGTTTTGCAGCAGGTGTCCCTACCTACAAATGTTATGTCCTGCAATCATAACAATCTTTCATATTTGAACCCTGGTTCTCAAAGAGAGTCTCAGATCATATCCCATGGGGAACAAACTTCAGGACTGTTAGCCTTGAAAGATTCAGAAGACAAATCATACTGGATCAAGCGGGTTGAAGAACTCTGTTCTCAGCTTCAAGAAAACACTGAATACTGGACAGAAAAGTTTAACAAACTATCTGACGACATGCAACAAGAATGTGTTACAACACCTAGAAAGTGATAAGGATAGCCAATAAGACTGACTATTGTGTACTATAATTTAATATTTTAAGATATGTGGGATTCAGTTGAACTGTTGCAAAGAAAAACCTTAGATTTTTATTAAAAAAAAAAAACCAAAACCATAAAATGTGACATTTGTTGTAGAACTGTGCTATATACATGCTATAGGCACATCGGACGTTTAGGCTAATATACTACGAAGGACTGGATCAATCCTGGGGCAAACCATCTGCTCCAAAGGTGACAAATATTCTCAAAATTCTCTTTGAAGTTAGGGGCTCCTAACCCCTTCATACTAGAGAGGTCTGAAAAGCAGCTCAAAGTAATGCATTGAAGACCTCTCTAGCAATGTAAGGGTTAAAAGCTCTATTTAAATTAATGTATATTGCTGTTTGTCCCAGAGTTCCTCCAGTTTTACTCACTACATCAGCCTGTGATAATTTCTCTTATAAAGTATTCACTTGCCTAAATCAATTCATATTGTCTGTTGGCCATTGGATTAAAGTAATGGCTTATGTAGCACAGAAACAAACGCTCTAAAATCAGAATTATGTATTTTTGTGTTTGCAAAATGGCACCACAACTGCCAGTTAATTAAAGAGATAGTAATGTCAGGATATAAAGTTAAGATCAATTATTCCTTACTATTGTAAAAGCCTGTGTACACAGGCCAAGGTCCAGGTAATGTTAACCCTTTGAGTGCCAGAGGGGTACGCAACGCATTCCTTTGCAATGCATTGCGTACACCTCTGGCACTCAGAGGGTTAATAGGTCGCTACCTCACTGCTCCACAAGACGCAGCCTTGCGTCGCCTTGCTCACGCGATGCATTAATGCGCAGTAGAGACTGTCCGAATGCGGAGAGTCTCTACTGCTCATGACGGCTTCTGACAAACATCCTAGCGAATTATTATATAGCATACTTTTTATAATGAACGGTACCTTTGTAAATGTCCATATCCTTGTATTCTTGATATTTTATTTTAACGTTTCCCCCTCCTGACCCTTTTCCCTACGTCACGCACCAACTCCTCAGATCTTAAAGCCGGTCACTTGACTGTACAGATCACAATGAGGGACAATATTATGTCGGCATCAGGAAAACTTGCTCCCTTTTGTCAAAGCGGGCAGGGTTTTCCTTATAGTGATCGACACAATATTGTCCCTTGCAACATATCACAAGGGACAAGATTGCGTGTGAACAACTGTGTCCCCTTTGATGAAGGGGAGCAGGGTTTTCCTTATGCCGACAAAATATTATCCCTCTTTACTATCCATTCGGTCAAGTAACTGGCTTTCAGATCTGAGTAGACTGTATAACGAGGAGAAAAGGGACGGGAAGGAATAACTTTAAAATGAAATTTCAAGTAAAATACGATATGGACATTTACAAAGGTACCATTCATTATAAAAAGCATAGTGAATAATCATAATGAATCTTAACTTTATATTCTGACATTACTGTCTCTTTAATTTTTTATGTGTCATGTATTGCTGTAGACCGGGGGGGGGCAAGTTTGGTCCTCAAGTGGTACCAGCAAGCCAGGATTTAACCTTGTTGAGTAGCAAAGAGGTATGCAATGTGTTGGATACATCTCTCTGGCACTCAAATGGTTAAGGATATTTCTGATTAAGCACAGTTGAGTGAATCAGTGGCTTATTCATGCAGGGAAATCCAGGACAACTACAGAGTAGCAGTTATATGGTTTTCATTCAGGTAATATTGCTGCTTTCATTTGGGATAAACAATCAGTATGAAAGGCAAATACTCAGCAGTATCACTTGCCTTGAACAATTGCATTTTCCTTTAGCCAGCCTGAATTAATATTGCCCCTTATCTTATTTATGGTTTTAGTTAAATGATGGAAAGTGTTATTGTCCTATGTCTTAAAGTTTATAATCTACAAAATAATGGTACAGCAAAAAGTCAAACCAAAATCCATTTCTTTTATTATTAAAAGAGAAGGAGCACCTCATGAAATATTCCCCTATTTACATTACTATCACCAGAAATTCATATTGACCCTATGACTTTTGCCTTTTGTGCCTTTGTTTGAGATAACATCTCCAGTCCATCCTGGATGTCATGTCCATGGAGACAGACATGAGAGTCGAAGGCAATATTTTGAAGATGAGATAGGCAGAATACGTGAGTCTACATAACCCGGTAAGGACCAGAGGGGTGCACAATGCATTGAACATGCCTTTGGTCATTCAAATGGTTATGTTTCCCATACGTAGTGGCTGAAGGTTATGTCCTGTGGTTCCTTTGACAAAGGTCTTGTCCACTTCCATGGAAATGACATCAGGACTAATTGATGATGTTATTTCTTCAACAAAGCCACAAGGGCAGAATTCACAGGGGACAGTAGTATTTTCTGCCCACAGTAAGGTAAGTGGGAGGGGGGATATTATTAGGAGGTGCTTCTTCTCCTTTAAACATCAGAGTGCCTGAGGGATATCCAACACATTGCTGAGCCAGTAGTGTAGGACAAACTTGCACTGAATGGGGATAGCAGCTGAAAATGTGACTATACAGAAGCAGCAGGCTCCATTGTTTACTGTGCTACTATGTGTTGACATGTTGCAGTGCACAATGAAGTGATACTATCCATCTACAAAGGCAAGTTTGAATGCTAATTTATTCTGCTTTTTAATGGGATATATTGTGTTATCCTAGGGAACAATATTTTGTGCTGCATCTGTAAAATGTATATTCATTAACTTCCATGATATGGCAAGTGTATATAAAATCTGCTTTAATATAAATTATTGTACATACTACTGTTTTGCATTCAGTTTGAGTTGCAATTAGACAAGAAAAATGACGACTTGCCTTTTGTTTATGTTTAATTTTTTTCCAGTAGCACTTGTATCCATTAGTAGCTTCAGGGCACAGAGAGACTAGAGAAAATTAGCTGTCATCTGCCAGTGAGACAGTGTTTTTATATGTATATGAGTATATTATATATATATATATATATATATATATATATATATATATATATATATATATATATATAGACCTAAATTGACTTTTATGTAGAATATGAACACCGGTCATGCCATTTTCATAATAAAAAATTGGATATTTTTCCTTTGTGACACTGAAGTATTATGTTTTGAATAAAACATTGGAAACTAACAGCTAAACTTTGATTATCTAGTTTGTCTATAATAAATGAAAATGTTAAATGTAAAATACACTTTTACTTAATTATGTTCTTTGAAATACTGTGTTTCATCATGCTGTTCTCTAAATTCTTTTAATGAGCTGTGGATATCAACTTTTACATTTATATTCTCATATTTTAATAAAAATGTGTTTTTTAAATTTGTTTTCATGATGTTTCTCCCAGTAGTGCCCTTCCAGGTGACAGTAAATGGCACTACCATAAATCCTGTATCAGAAGCATGGTGCCCAGGGATGATAATTGATGCTGTCTTCTAAGTGTCTTCTCATATTAATGCTGTCACCCAATCCTGCTGCTTTCTTTTGTGTAACATAGCAAATACCTGCCCTTTCATCTGTTCCTCACAGGGCTGGTGCAAGGATTTTTGCCACCCTAGGCAAAACCTAATTTTTACTGCCCCTTTGGCTCCGCCCCTTGTGTCCCCGCACACTAGCCGGGTGCTGTGAATCTCGTTGGGGGCGGCAGGAGTGTGTTGGGGATGCCTCTCTCTTCTATGTTCACAGCCGGATTATAACTCCACTAGTGTAGAAGCCCATGTACACGGGCCAAGGTCTGGGTAATGGTAACCTTTTGAGTGCCAGAGGGTTATGCAACGCATTGCTTTGCAATTTGTTGCGTACCCCTCTGGCACTCAAAGGGTTAAGAGACTGCTACTTCACTGCTCCACGTGGTGGTCTAGTGTCGCCTCACTCAGGCAATGTAATCACGAGCAGCAGAGACTGCCCATGATGGCTTCTGACAAACATCCTAGCAAATTATTATATAGGATGGGGCCCACAGGCAAGGTATCCATATGGGGCCCCTAATAGCTAACAGACTGCAAAACAGGCTCATATACTAAGAAAAAGCAGCGTGGTTCTGTGGCAAACCAACAGAAACATAGTGAACAAACAAAAAGAAGCATTGATTTGAATAGGCCTTTTAACCCTTTGAGTGCCAGAGGGGTACGCAATGCATTGCGTACCCCTCTGCCACTGAAAGGGTTAACCTCTTCAGCAGTAAGGAGGTCTCCAACACATTTTATTTGCTCTCTATGATGCAGATGGATTGCTGTAGAATTGGTCCTCTTTTTGTTACATCAGACTCACAGTTTATAGTCACAGCCAGTTGCTGCAAGAACCAAAAGAAGAACATGTGTTTAGATTAATAGGATAAGACTATACCTCTAGCTGCCTTATGTATCAAGATAAAGATGTGCAATTTTGGAAAACACCACTGTGACCATAGGGTTAAATTGAAAATTCTACAAATTCCTCTAGATATAAATGGGGCTTTTAACCCCCTTGAATGCTAGAAAGATCCCCAGTGCATTACTTTCCAATGTGTTTGCATTTTCTCTACCATTCAAAGGGTTAAAAGTCCCATTTAAGTCAATTGAAATAAATAAAAGGTACCATAGATGGATTTGTTTGTCTGTGTGTGTGTATACACATATATGGGGAGTGGGGGCAGACCCCCCTCAGAATCAATGGGGCAGAACTGCTGAGGTCCATGGCAATGACATTACTGCCAGTGTCACTTTTCTTCTGCTGACAATACTCCTGGATAATTGTAGTGGATCAGCCTGCATATAGACACTTCATCTATCTCCTTGCTGAAGTTCTATTAATCTTTTGAGTGCCATAGAGATGTGCAACACATTGCAATGCAATGGTTACCTCTCTGACACTCCAAAGGTTCAACTTTAGATTGAATGAGGGTGTCCAATGTATTGTAATGCTTTGCACACCTTCTTGCACGCAAATGGTTAATGTCAGACAAAATACTAGATTTTATTACAAGACCGGAGGCTCCTATTATGCTTAAAGGGATAGTAATGTTTCATAATAAAAGCAGCTCTAATTAATCATCATAGTATTTGGACTTTGGAGAGTGTTATTTCAATACTGTCAGAGTTATAGTTCAAGAGTAATTCAATGACAAAGTGTCCCCCTCCCGCCCCTTTTACTGATGTAACACTGCTCAGCCAGAGTAGAAGGGAGGTGCCCAGGTAGACTGCAGAGAGGGACAATCTTCAATTAAGATAAGGGGAAAAAGCTGAAAAGCTTGTCAAGGGGGACAGGGCTTTCATTGTTCTGATAGGAAGAATATTGTCCCTTGCTGTTATCTGTCTGGTCTATGGACTGCAGTCCACATCTGAGAAGAGATGGCTTACACTAGGTAAAAGGGGCGGGGAGGGGAAACTTTGCTTGTGAATATCTCTCAATCCATAAAGGTTTGAGAGATAAGACTTATATCGTTCTTCATGTTTTTTTAATGCCTACAAAATAAAATAATGATAAAACGAAGTATTACTATCCCTTTACATCAATCTTTACTACTCCAATAGCAGTTTAAAGTTTAGAATAACTAGAAAGCAAAATTAAACAGAGGTGGTTCAACTTTGAGGTCACGCCTTCTGTCCCCATCCTCCAATCGGTGATAGACCTCTTCTATAAATCTCACAACATCTGCATTAACTTCCTTAACCCGCAGGAAGTTAAGTATCACCAGCCATTACTCTATTTTGCTATGTGCTTATTAATATTCTATGCATAAGCCTTGCTATCAATGTTCATTTTATAATTCTTTTATGCTCCATTTACATGTCTGCTTTTCTATTGAATTGCTAGCCTTGCCCTAGCCGTTTTTTCTTTGCCTTTTCTGTTTCTCCCTCTGGCCTTTGCATAGCTATTGTTTTCTATTTCAGCTTCTTATGCTGTTCTGGGGCGGCTTTGTAACCATCTTGCTTCCGATACGTCGCCATTTTGTTTATCCTGTTCCCTTTCAGGTTGTCACGATCTATTACTTATTCGAACCCTCTGGTTGCTATTTTTTCCTACTTGCTTCAGCCGCCCACGTTCGCGTCTGTGTACTCGCGTGGCGGCCATCTTGGGTTTGGGGTTCTTTGCCATAATTTCCACTTCTGTGCATGTGCGGGCATATCTTCCGCTTTCGGCTGACTGGATTCTCTTCAGACTTGGTTCTCACAGTGTTTAGATGCCTATCCCGTTTACCACTCTCTCTCTCTTCTGATATTTAAATGCCTTACTACTTTCCAAATGAGTGCCTTTACTCACTACAGTTCTCTATAGGATATTGGTGCAAGGTACTGTGCTTTTCCATTTATACAATGTCTCACAAAGACTTTCCTATTCCCCCAGCGACCCCTCAGAAATCTAAGAGACTTCCCCCAAATTTCCTTATTTATAATTCCTTTTCTAGTGACTACAGCTATCATGAAACTGCCCATGACACCCCAAATTTCCCTGAGGCAAAGTTTCAAGCTATTGTGGATGCCTCAGTGGGCAAGTCTGTGGCTACTGCCAATAATGACTGTATGGGCCAGATGCCTGAGCCCATATTGAAGTCTATTACTGAGACCCTTAATAAAAATACTGGTATTTCCCCCCAAGTGGTTTCTAAGAATTTAAGGTCTTCCCCCTTGATCCACATTGAGTTGCCTCAAGACACCAACCCTGATGTTTCTCTAAAGGGAAAGAGGAAATCTAAGACTCATCATTGTGTATCATTGAAACCTGAAGCAGACACGTCACCTAATGATTTGGTTAGACAATCTAGCAATATGAATTGCAGTCTGAACCCACACAAGAGACCCTCTGCTCACGAGGAGGTTGTTTTGAGCAAAATGAGTAGGATCCGTCAAAAACCGGATTCCTTTTGTATTTCCCCCTCCTCTTCTGAGGAAGATTCTACTGATTCAGCAGAAAATATTTCAGTTTCTTCTGATTCTGACTCCACTTACAAACCTGACACAGGTACAGATTTCCATAAAGATACACAAAACTCTGTTCACGGTACTTCTATCCTTGATGATCAGGGAAATCCACTGTTCGATCCTGAAGGGATTAAACATCCCAGATCGTCGGAGTGGATTCCTAGAGCTCATATAGCTGATTCTATAAAATTGTGGTTAAGAAAACAGTTGAACAGTAAAACAAAGAATGAATTGTGGATGAATGCCCTAGACCTACCATACCATAGAGTCTATATGTGATACTCCCATAATTGACCCCTGGTTGATCCAGTTTCTTATGAAATCTGGGAAGGATCCCAGGAAGGGTTTGGACAGATCTCTTCAAAACTGCCAAGATAAATTGTTAGACTTAGTGGGTCCACTAGCTAAGATCTTTGAGTTGGCAGAGGATTCGGCCCATTCAGGTCAACCTGTGGACACAAATACTCTTAGACGTTGGATCCAAAGGGTTTTCTGCTTCCTGGGGAACACAAATTTGGCTTTGTCGACTGAGAGGCATAGGGCAATCTACGGTTGGAGATCTAGAGTATGCAGAGAACAGACCCGACAGAGATCTTTCACAGGTAAGTGTGCTTCCATTTCACCATTCTTTACAGGAAAACTTGGGTGGCAGACTCACCCATTTTTTCTATCACTGGTCCTAAATAACCTCGGATCAATGGATCCTCCAAACTGTCCAAGGTTATCAAATAGAATTTTATTCAATTCCTATACAAACAAAGACTCCTCCAGCTTTTCATTCTTCAGCGGAGGAAAGAACTTTGGTAAATTCAGAGATCAAAGATTTGTTTCAAAAAGGGGCTATAACTCAAGTTCCAACGGACACCCCGGGGTTCATAAGCAATGTCTTCTTGGTCAGAAAGAAAGACTCTGGGCTGCGACCGGTTATAAATCTGAAAAATCGAAACGTTCACAGGCATTTCAAAATGGAGGGTATCCATTGCCTCAGGGATTTACTGAGTCCAGCAGATTGGATGGTCAAATTATACCTCAAAGATGCCTATCTGACTGTTCCCATGTGCCCCGAATCTCAAAAGTTTCTGCAATTCCTATGGAACGATGCAAAATGACAATTTACATGCCTTCAGTTCAGACTGTCGTCAGCCCAGTGGTGCTTCGCGAAACTCATGAAACCGGTAGTTTCATTTCTCAGAAGCGGGGGCGTGAGATTAATAATATATCTGGACGATATACTCATTATGTCTCAAGATCACGTGACAACGAAACAACATTTATTATTGACCGTGAAGATCCTGACCCATCTAGGATTTCTGATCAATTAGAAAAAGTCGGTTATCCACCCATCTCAAATGATGTAATTTTTAGGCTTCACGATAGAGTCCAAGATGGCCTCACTTCTACTTCCTGGGAAGTAATTGAGATCGATTTGGAAAGAAATCAAGGCGGTTCTAAGAAAGGGTCTCATCTCGTTATAGGCGATTGCCAGGGTAGTGGGTCTTTTGTCGGCCTCTATCCAAGCAATTTTCCCAAGGCCACTTTATTATTGAGCCTTACAAAGACTAAAGAATCTACATCTCTGGAGGGGATTGGCTTACTCGGACTTGGTTCCTCTCTCGGTTGAAGCCAGGGAGGAACTTCGTTGGTGGCTCGACCACATGGAGTAATGGAATGGCAGGGCTATTTTCAGCATGTCTCCAGACCTAGTGATAGAGTCAGACACCAGCAACACATGCTGGGGAGCTTGTTGCAGAGAGGGGAAAGTGGTCTCAAGGAGAACAAGTCATGCACATAAATTGCTTGGAACGCCTAGTGGGTTCTTTTGCGGTCAGAAGCTTTATAAAAGACTTATCCAGTTGTTGCATCCTATTAAAGATGGACAACCTCTCGGCTGTCCACTTATCACGGTGCCAGTGATTGCTGCCTTTTTGTGTCAGTTACCTGTAGGGGGCTCCCCACTGGCTGTCTGCCTTCAGCCCGCCCTGCATTGCCTATTTAGACTGAGCCTGGGCACCCTTTGGTTGCCCTTTCGTGTTGTCTCTATGCTGCTCGCATCTTCATCATGTTCCTGGGCCCTTGCTGTGTTCCTGCTAACCTGAGATCGTCTAGTTCCTGAGTTACCAGTTCAGCGGTTCCTGTTTCCATTCCTGATCCGGTTGTAGTTGCTGTTGTGTCGCTGATTCCTGCTGCCAGTCCCCGCTGCCGTTCCTGATCCGGTTGACCGTTGGAGAGTACTGGTTACTGTTTCACCTGCTGTGCTCCTTATCCAGTTCGCTTGGGTTGGCTATTGCTCCCTGGTCACCTTGGCGACATTTCTACTCTTGCTGGTTTATTCAGTATGCGGGTACTGGTTCGCTCCACAGCCTCACGGCTACTGTTGTCTCGATACTGATTTGTGTTCCCAGTACGTGGGTACTGGTTCGCTCCACAGCCTCACGGCTGCTGTTGCCGCGATACTGATTTGTGTTTCCAGTACGTGGGTGCTGGTTCGCTCCACAGCCTCACGGCTGCTGTTGCCGCGATACTGATTTGTGTTTCCAGTACACGGGTACTGGTTCACTCCACAGCCACCCGGCTGCTGTTGCATCTATGTGATTTGGTTCCCAGTACACAGGTACTGGTTCACTCCACAGCCACCCGGCTGCTGTTGCATCTATGTGATTTGGTTCCCAGTAGGCGTGTACTGCTTCACTCCACAGCCATCTGGCTGCTGTTGCATCTATGTGATTTGGTTCCCAGTACGCGGGTACTGGTTCGCTCCACAGCCAACCGGCTGCTACTGCACAATAGTACTGTGTTCCCAGTACGCGGGTACTGGTTCGCTCCACAGCCATCTGGCTGCTACTGCACGATAGTACTGTATTCCCAGTACGCGGGTACGGTTTAGCTCCACAGCCGCCCAGCTGTTATCGCAACATATGTGTTTTGTGCTCCCAGTACGTGGGTACTGGTTCGCTCCTTAGCCACCCGGCTGCTGTTGCTACTTTGAGATTTATGCTTCCAGTACACCGGTACTGGTTTGCTTACATTTGTTACCGGTTGCTGTGCACCGGAAGAGTGACGGTTTCTCCAGTACGCGTGTACTGGTTTGCTCCACCACGTCTAGTACTATTGTACCGGTTTAGTGCTATTGTGTCCCCAGTACGCGGGTACTGGTTCTCTCTATGCTGGTTATAGCTGTCAAGTCCTAGGCAGCTACGTTGGTTCCCCAGTGCGCGGGTACTGGTGGTCCCCTGCTATTCCTTGGCTTGCCACTTGTGCTCATTTAGCCTCTGCATGTCATCCTTGTGACTGTCGTTGTCATCTAGACGGTCACTGAGGCTTCAGTGGTTGCCACCCTCTCCGTATTAGGCTGCCTTGCCCTGTATATTGGTAAGGCCGGTAGAACCTTTCTCTTGGTACCATCTTGGGTTGCCTTACCAGGTATTGGCAAGGCCGGTAGAACCTGTATACTTGCTGTCTCCCTTTAGGCTGCCTTGCCTGGTATATTGGCAGGGCCGGTAGAGCCAACTATCCTGTGAGCACCAGTACTGGCTGCCTTGCCCGGTATATTGGCAGGGCCGGTAGAGCCTACTAAATTCTCCATGTACTAGTCCACAGGCTGCCTTGCCCGGTATATTGGCAGGGTCGTTAGAGCCGATCGATTCCTTGTACTAACTTTCTGGCTGCCTTGCCCGGTATATTGGCAGGAGCGGTAGAGCCTATCGCTATTATTATTGCTTTTCCTGTCATTACAATATATATATGTATGTACGTGTATGATACCCTATGGGGTTGCTTAAACTTTTCAATAAAGTTGCGTTTTTACCTAAGTTTGTGTCTGAGAGTCTTAACAAACCATGACACCACGACATCAATCATCGATCAAGTCAAAGATCCTGGCCAATTTAGCCAAAGACTTTTGGCCTATTTTGCCTCAACAGAGACATTTCGATCCAAGCGGAATATATCCCAGGCCTTTCGAATACGATCGCAAACTGGAATTCCAGATATCTAATGGACTACAGTGACTGGACTCTTTAGTTTTCCATTTTCACGAAACTTTTGCTTCTATGGGGTCCTTTGGAGATGGATCTTTTCGCCTCCTGGGTGAACAAGAGGTTGCCCAAGTTTTTCAGTTGGAGACCGGACCCAGAAGTTCAAGCGGTGGATGCATTCCTTCAAGATTGGGGCAGTTCCACAAATTACGCTTTTTCCCCCTTTCGCCTTGATTGCCTGGGTCACATTGCAGGTCAAGAGACAACCATAGTTCTGATAACTCCCTTTTGGTCGGCGCAGCCTTGGTTCCCGGCCTTTCTTGAACTCTCAATAGATTGCCCTCTGTATCTCGCACCTTTCCTCTTTCTCTTAACGGATCCAAAGGGTCAACCTCATGACCTACTTCTGAACGGCCATCTACATCTCATGGCATGGTTGATTTCAGGGGTCCTTGGTGCATCGAGGGACTTTCAGAATCAACTAGATTCCTTATGTTCGAGGCTTGGGCCCCAGGTACCAGAGCATGCTACAATTCATGCTGGACCATCTGGACACATTGTTGCCTGGAACGGGACTTGGATCCCGTTTCTACCGATTTGACCAATATACTCAATTTTCTCTCGTCTTGCTTTCAACAGGGAAAAGCATATAGGACGATTCATTGCTACAGGTCTACGATTTCCACAGGACACTCTCAAATTGACAATTCCCCAATAATCAGCATCCTTTGGTTTGCAAGCTAAAGAAAGTGATTAGATTGAACAGACCACCTACCTCTAAATATTTGGATCTATGGGATGTCAATTTGGTTCTACATTTTTTGGAATCTTGGCCTGATAATCGATCACTTTCTTTAAAGCAACTGTCAGCTAAACTTACCATGTTATTATGCCTCACATCTTTCAGAAGGGTCTCAGATGTACATGTGCTAGATGTCAGATTCCGATCCTTCGTCCCTGAAGGCATTAAATTTCATGTTTTTTCTCGTACAAAAACCCTTTCTAGGGAACCGGTATATCCTTTTTTTCCCCAAAACCCCCAATTATGTGTAGTCCAATGTCTTCAGGCTTATGAGTCAGCCACCGTTAATCTTAGATCTCTTAATTCACATCAGTTATTAATCTCCTTTATTAAACCACATTTACCGGTCACATCCACTACTTTAACGATATGGGTTCGTTGGATCATGCAGTTGGCTGAGGTGGACACCACCTGTTTCGGAGCTCATTCTTCCCGGGGCTCCATGGCATTGAAATCGTTCATGTCTGGTGGGCTTCTGGAAGACATTTAAAGAGCGGCTTATTGGTCCAGGGAATCCACCTTTAAATTGTTTTATTTCAAACCAATTATGCACATATCTTGTAATGTGATTGCTCAGCTTTAAACTAGCATAATAGGAGCCTCAGGTCTTGTAATGAAATTCTAAGATTTTCCTAGCTAGTGAAGGAAAGTCAGGATTTTATTAAAGACACAGAGCCGAGTATTATCCCTCCCGTCTTGCCCTCCCTTCTTACTTGATTTATTTGTTTTTTTTCTGTTGTCAGGTTGACTGTTCCACTATCTTCTCATTTAACATAATTTCCAGATATACAGAGAAACCAGTTGCTGTCGATGTTAAGACTAGTGTAAAGAAAGAGGAAGTTAATGCAGGAGTTGTGAGATTTATCAAAGAGCTCTTTCACCGACTGGAGGATGGGGACAGAAGGCGTGACCTCAAAGTTGAACCACCTCTGTTTAGAATAACCAGAAAGCAAAATTAAACTTTAAACTGCTGTTGGAGTAGTAAAGATTGATTTAAGCATAATGCTTGCTTCCGTGTCTTTACTAGCTAGGAAAATCGTAGAATTGCATATCACATACTCCCAAGCTAGGAACAGGCTGGGTTGTGTTACATAGCTAGCTGCTTCCACCAGAGATTTATTACAATGCGTGCAGCTTATTATTGAAAAACTTTAAATTTCAGAGCCTGTACTCCCCCGTCTCCCAGGCTTCTCTGGAGCAACACAAGTAATAAATCTGACCTGCTATTGGGATGAGCAGTGATCTCAG
The DNA here is from genome assembly GCA_037306005.1 of Rhinophrynus dorsalis. Lineage (NCBI taxonomy): Eukaryota > Metazoa > Chordata > Amphibia > Anura > Rhinophrynidae > Rhinophrynus > Rhinophrynus dorsalis. The sequence continues at coordinate 97,047,078 of CM074723.1, read as the reverse complement.
TCCCTGGAGCCCTGAGAAGCAGAGCACTGCCAGTTTGAACTTGGAGTCAGTGTGAAAATGGGATAAATAATTATCAGCCAGCCCACACCAGTCCCTCCTCCCACCCCACCCTTTAATGGTGATCCTGAATACCACTGTGGCCTGGTTGTATACACGTAGATCTGTGAAGCTGTTCTGACGAGCTTACTTTCAGTTCGGGAGACTGACATGAGTATGCTCAGGAAGCAGGTACCAATGGCTGTGGGCAACAACAGGAGGCCATTCAGCTGCTGCTGTTCACTTACGTGATTATGGAAGTTATAGTCTCTCTTCCTCCTCCCCTGCCGCTTCTTATTAGCAGAGCAAGCTCCACTCCTTACATAACATCCACTGCTCTGCACCCCCAGTAGATATGCAGGAACTCCATTTCCAGTATTTCATGTACCTAAGCACTCGTCACCCTGTGTTATCCAAACCCGTAAACTGTAAAGTGCTGCATAAACTTGTGGCGCTATATACATATTCATTCATATATGTATATGCTTGTAAATCGTGTATTATGTAAAGGAATTATACAAATATCTAAATGTCTATTGTATGGTATACTGGACAGCTGTCAGTAAAGGAATGCCATAGCAGTGTTTGTGTTCGACAGGTTTTTATGTTACGTGTTTTTGTTGTGCCTTCACTCATTAGCTATTCTTGTAGACTACCTGTCGAATCCGCCGTAAATCATAACACAACTTAAGTCAAAATGTAACATAACCGCTGGCGTTGCCTACCAACCTTGATTGATGCAGCAACAAATTCAAACCCACAGCCAATCCCAAGGTCCCAAAGTAATCAGAAAGTACAAATACACCTATCTGTACCCAAAAATAATGGTCACACCCTGTCTGTGTTTCGAGTTACAGCAAGCTGAACAAGAAAAGGGAGGGTGTGGAGCATTATTCTGTCGCCGCTTCCACCTCAGTTGCCTCACGCAGTGGCGGAGACAGCAACGAAGCTATGCGAAGTATAATTTTATTTTACTAATGGCAATACCATTGGCATTGGATATATTGAAAGCAATTATCATTATTATTAGGGGGGTATTTGGATTTTAACAACTGGCACGCTACTACATACTTTAACCCTTTGGGCCCCAGAGAGATATGCAACTCTTTGTTTTGCAATGCACTGCATACCCCTCTGGCACTCAAGGGGTTAACGTATATATGCTTTTAACTTAAACCTTTGTTTTTGTTTTACAGCAAGAAGGCAGAAGATACAAAAGAAGACAGAAGAAAGAATGGCGTTAGGAGACAGAAGTGGATGACAGGTAAGTGTAACATGGATCAGTTAACGATTGGTGCTTGGCAGTATGTCAGGCACCGATAGTTAATTGTTTTTTAATGTTATGTTCCCAATATCGCTGCTTTTAGCGGTGTTATGCGAACTTAACTTTCATCCTTTGTGATTTTAGCTGGTAGGGCCTCTGAATACTGCGTTAGACATGTTAGTTTTTCAGCCAGTATTCACTTTGGCCCTACCAGCTATGTTAACACCTGCCTTTAAATCTACCCCTTAATTGGTTCCTCTCTCCCCATGAACCTTTTGAAAAACCTCTCCATAAAACCTTTGCATTGCTTTGGAGAAAATTCAAGCTTGCAACCAATGAAAAGCTAGATAATTATTATTTTATCTCAGTAACTTGCTTATCAGTCTTCCTTTGTTTAGTATAAAAACTTATGCAACAGTAGCAGAAATCTGAGTAAGCAAGGTCTAGTTACACTGCTCTGCTCTCAAAGAAATGTGAATCAATGAGAATCCTCAATCCCATTTCATAGTAGGCAATACTGTAATTCCAGGAGGTCTTGACAAGCGATTACAGTTTGTATTTCATAGTCACATCTTGTAAAATTCTGATTACATCTTGCCTGGGGCAGTTGTCAGTCACGTATGCAACAATATAGATTTGCATTTTTTATGTTCATTTTCTAATGTGAGTTTTAGAAAAACAATCTTATGCCAGACTTCTGTCTTCATTTAGCACAATATATGGTCAAACATTTAACCTGATGTAATTAAAACAGGTTGTATACAAAATATTCAATGGATATATGTATCCTTGTGGGAAGACCACCACATAAAACTGATCTCTCCAGTGTTCTTATACCCACTGGATTGTAAACTATTTTAAACATACCTATACAAGACCCCTGAAAACTGATTACGATATTCCATTTTAAGAAAATATCAAACAGTTTTTATAGTGACAATGTTATAATCAACATAACTACAGATAAAGTGAATATGCATCAAATATCAATATTTTAAAAATGGTCTAGTGTATACCCAATTGTGTCATATTTTTCAATGTCAATGAGTAAGTTAATATCCAAATCACAAAAACATATATATATTTTTTACCAATAATTACAGTAACTCTGAATTCACACTTATAATATGCTTATCAAAGTCCAATAAGTTATGGAAAGCAATATTGTAAAAACATCTGTTAAGCTAATGTTATTTAAGCATATATGTATGCAACTTTTTACCTATCAGACAAATGCTGATTTCTCTTATGTTCGATGTGGAACACATGAACCATGGAGTAAAGTATCCTCCAGCTAGGAAGGCAGCATACTTTCCTAAAAAAGGCTCCCTGGAGGTGGAAACTCCTTCACTATTCCACTCCATCCCCACCAGACATGTTCAATTTTAAAATTACATCACAGAAGCTGCCTCAAAGCAAATATTATCAAAGATAGCCTTACTTATATATAAATGCTATGATTGTTTATTTGGCATTGTAGAAGTACAGCAGTTTATCAAAACAGTGAAGTAAAAACCACATGTTCAAAATCAAACTCTTCTTGAGCTAAACTATTGTCTGCTTATCTAGTCACTAAACTTCTCACCAACTGTAAAGGCACACATATAGGTCTTTATGTACAAGTCTGCATTTTTCTATTTCTTTCCTTCTTATAGCTGAGGCATATCTATGTGCCATTTCACATATTCCTTATATGAATTCAGTTGCTGAATATCTGTAGTCTTCTGTTCTCCCACATCTCTCCCATATTTTCTATAGTTTCTCCATGGATAAGGCTGGTGGGTGAAATCTCTGCCAGAAAGTGTTTGTGGGCAAACTATTTCCCTGCAGTATCATGTGTGAGGCTTTCACTATTTGTGTGAGAGAAAAGAGGGTGACAGCCAGGCAGATTTTCAGCCTGACATTGTGAGCCCACTTGAGGCTGACCTCTGTCACCCCTCCATTACACTTTGATGGATTGTCAACATGGAAGAGCAGGTGGGAGTATGAATATTCAAACAAGAACATGGGAGGGTCCACAGACAGTGTAAAAGAAGACAACAGGACACAGGAGCTGAGTTCAAAGACTGAAGGGTGGTGACAAAGCAGGGGAGGCCATGTCTGTCATATAGGAGTAAGATTCCTAGGCTCAGATTTGAAAGATACCAAGAAGATACAGCAACTTTTGTCAAGTAGGTGGTAGGATAAAAAATCTGACCTTTCAAAGTGCATACATTGGCTTCATCCCAGTCTAATATATGTCACAATTAAAACTGGATTCATTGGCATTCTCAGAATGGATACAGTAGCAGTTGGCCATATATTTAAAGAAGTTCTAATACTTCCTAATCCTCTACTTGCCTTTCTATTTGCAGAAAATCCTAGTGCCCACTATAAAGAGTGCCATTGCACTTTGATTAAGGGGATAACACCTTCAATCATTCCTTGAAATCATGTTCATGGAGGTCCATGTTATATCCCGTATTAACTATATGTGGGCCATAGCACTGTGCAGTGTGTTGCACAGCTCTCTATTAATAGACTGAATACAAAGTAACTGATTAAAATGTAAATGATTATGTTGTATTTGGTCCTTCAGTTACTTGAACACTCCAGCAGGTGGAGGAATCCACAAATACTACAGTCACCGAATCCCACTCTGTTTCCTGAAAGGTCTGGTGAAGGCCTTCTGCACTTCTTGTTTGTTTACTGCTGTGGTTGAGCAGAGTGGGGATTTTGTCTCTCTGCAACAGTAGTAGTAGTAATAGTAATAGTAACATGGTGATTGAGAATTCAGGAAGTTTTCCTTCTCAGACATCATCTTACCCAGGTGCCACTCAAGCAGGAAGTGGAGGAGCCATAAACCTTAGCCTGCAAGAATCGCCATGGGATCAAGTGAGAGACTCAGTAGGCAGGCAAAGCACTTGTAACCATGTATTGTCTAAACCCTTACATTTTAAAGTGCTGCATACACTTGTGGCACTATATAAATAAACATCTTAATTAATTCATTCATTAACTCCAGAGGTCTCCAATGTGTGCAATTATCTGCAGACCTTTACGCCATTGAATGGGTTTTAAACCTTATTTAAATCAATTGGATTTTTGTTATTAATCTTTTAAGGAACAGTTGCTTTGCCCCAAAATTGCTCAACTTTGCTTTTATACATAAGCCTTATGTTGTTTTATGAGATTGTTCACATAAGGGTGGCTATCACTGTGCACATTGACACAGCTTTGTGCAAGACTCCTCTGACAGTACAATATTTTTAGGGTTTCCCTACTTGTGCACAGGTGACAAGTAAATGAGTGAGATTCTGTTTAACTCTGTGCACAAGTAGGAAAGTTCTAAAGACCTGACTTGGTAACCCTGTGTACCCCTCTGGCACTCAAAGAGTTAAGTGTTTCTGAAGATATGATTGGGAGCTACTGCAGTATTGCATTCAAAACACAGTAAAATCACTTCTCATTTTTATGCAAAAAAGTTGACTATTTTGTGTGAGTATGACCTAAATCAGGGATAGCCAATCTTTGGCCCTCAAGCAGTTGGGCACTATAGCTTCCATCATACCCAACCAACCAACAGCTTGCTGTGTATAATGAGAGTCGTAGTCTTCAACAGGTGAAGGGACAAAGGTTGAATATTGTCCTAAATGTTTCTGATGTAAATACACAACCTTTTTAATCTTTTGTGACATTTTTACCTCTTTTGATATTCAGCATACTTAAAATACAGTTAGTAAAAAGAGGGCAAACAATTATTTTGGAGGCACTGAACACAAGCTCCTTAAAAGAGAAGGCCGAAAGTTTTTGCCTCAACAATGAAAAATGGCACTTCCTGCAGAGCGGGAAATTTCATGCAAAAGTGCTGTTTTCCTGTGTTTTTCGCCTAGCTCATTGCATTGAAATCAATGGGATGACTGAGTTTTCTTTTGCAGGCATATAAAAGGGTGTCAGTCTCTCATAGCCTGCCATTCTGTATTTACGAGAGGAGAAAGCAGCACATTTTTGAGCTGGAGAAGAGAGGGGAATAAAGTGGAGTTGAAGCTTAGTTTAGGTAGGACATTTGTTCTCTGTATTAGGGGAAGCTGGAGGCACTCTGGGGGAGAATAAGGGAGAAAGAAGGTTGACCCCAAATACGCCAAAATTCTGTATGAATAACTGGCAAGACACAAACAGCTGTAATCCAAGATCCTTGGTGATATTGCTGTTATTATCTCTGTGTTGGATGTGTCTGGGGATGTAAGGAGGGAGCAATGGAGGTTTACCCCAAATACTCCAACATTCTGTCTGACTGATATGATTTTGCAGTTTCCTTGCTGGTATTATCTTAGTAACATAGTAAATTAGGTTAAAAAATACACAAGCCCATCAAGTTCAACCATTGCGTCATAATCTAGAGAAATGAGAATTTTATAAGCTTTTTCTGCTGCCAAATAAGTTAGTCTCTTTCTAAACTTCCTGTTTTGCCTACTTATACACATTATAACCATGTATACTCTGTCTTTAAAGAAATGTATCTAATCTTATTTTAACCCTTTGAGTGTTAGAGGGTACACAACGCATTTCAGAGCAAAGCATTGCATTCCTCTCCGGCACTCAAAGAGTTGTATATATCCATTGTATCTGTCATTACCACATACTTGGGCAGGGAATTCCACAATTTGTGTTGAGTAACCAGCAGCAGCACCAACAACAACACAGGTTATTAACATCCACAACAATAGCTATGATGCTATGCCTCTGCTACTGCTGGAACTGCTGCATCTTTGACACCTAGTAGAAATAGCAGTAAAATTACATCACCGTCTAGCCCCAGTAGTAGCAGCAGCCCATCAGAAACCCCACAGTCCATGAAGTCCACGGTATGGAGGTACATCACTCAGGATCCAAAAGCTAAGCATGTTGCTATCTGTTGTCTGTGCAGAATGCATGTGAGCAGGGGGAAAGCAGGCTCAACAAGATTGCACCTGAAGCACAACCACAGGTATGACTGGGAGACAAACCATGAACATGTCGCAGGTGCCACAACTAGCAGCAGTAGGAGCACTACAAAATGTTCAAAGGGCTCTGAGGCCAATAAGCAAAGTAGTGATGTTTTTGATGTGTCAGAGAGTGTGCCACTGCCAACAGTTAGTTCATTCCAAATAACACATGTGGTTCAGCTGCAAAGGGGTATAACTGGTTTTGCTGTAGAAAATGACAAGACTCATGGAGTGCCTACACATACCTCCACCACCTGCACAAGTGATGACTTTTAAGCAATAACATTACACAGTTCTTCTACTATGTACTGCCTTCCCACACTTCCTAAGTTCTTATAAAGAATTCAAAACATGCACACACATAATGCAAAAGTACGCCTATGGAATAGTAAACTTGCCAAAATGTTTGCGGTTGACATTCTGCTCTTTTGTGAAAACAGAGGCTTTAAAGAACAGTCATGTGTTGCACCCTGCTGGAATATCCCAAGCCGCAGTTATTTTTCAAGGATGGTTGTGCCAATGTTACATGAGCAGGCACTCAGCCTCCTAACAAACTTTTCAAGGCGTATGTTGCTGTCGGACTGACAACTTTGACTTTCATCTATTTATGTGTCCACTTAACCCCTCAGAAGAAGTAATATTGTGGTGAAAAATGTTGCAGCAAAAAAATTACTGGTAGTGGTGAAAAAGTAGAAAACTTTTGCAGTGGCAAAAAGGAGAAAACATTCACAAAAAAGCAAAAAATTGTTTTTTTCTCAAAGTCATGTGGAACATTTTTCAGACATTTCGCCCACCCCTACTCTTGGGTGCTTGAAAGTGGATCAACACATTGCTTTGCAATGCTTTGGAGAACTCCCTAGAATTCAGGAGGTTAAGCTAATCTTCTGAACTGGAATAATTGTGAATGATTGATCTTGCAAAGAGAAATGTAACGCTGAGTGATAAAAATATGAATGGGATGTTGCAATATAAGATAAATATGTTGTAACTGAAATCAATCTTGTATCAAAATGTAAAAACAACCATTGCTACGGTTCATGGTCACAAACATTGGTAAAGTATATTCCCTTAAGCAATATTCTGCTGGCACCAAGCATGGTTTTGACAGGGAACAATTATTACTATATTTTTTTTCTGTTATTTCAAGTCATGCATATGAAGTGTGATACAAAGATAATGTTCCTTGCTATTCAAAGCAATTGTGTTCCCCATGGTATGAAATTATTGAAACAAGAAGCACAACATAATTGCTCCAAGAAATTATGACATTGTGGTGCTGGATATAAAGGATGATGGACAGTAGTTCTAAAAACAATTAAATCGAATGTGTGTATGCTAATATAGTTGGAGAAAAATCCTTGAATATTGAAGTGATTAGTTTGAGAAATTGAAAGTTGAATATACAAGTGACATAGTCCTCAAAGTAAACCTTCTTTATGGATTTAATGATGAGCTGTATGTACTTCTAAAGTAATACATTAACTGATAATAATTATATTATTTCCGTTTTAATCAAATGCCCTATATGGAGCTCAGATATGGAATAACTTCATGCTAAATAAATAAGTATACTTTAAGGGATTATGTCAAGTGATCTGATCATTTGCAAAATTTTAATGAATTTTAAAAGAGAAAAGTTTGAAGGTTATTTTGTTGTAAAAGAAATATATCTATCTATATGTATTAATAAAAGGAGAATGCTGGCACATAACCAAAATTCTCCATCTGTGAATGAAAATCTAGCTGACATTGTTGCCGCCAGATACACCCCTAGATGTCAGTAGGGAGGAATTATTCAACTGTCTCCTTACTGTCATCTGCAGGATCCATCCCCAGTAAAGAGATGGCTGGGGCAGTGATTCAGACAAGGGGGCAAAGTCCCCCTGCCCAAATTACCACAGGGTGATTCCCTCCCCTGTATCTTGCCCACTCCCCTCCATCTCTTCCCTATGTGCCCTTCCCTCTATCTTTTCCATCTGTGTTCTGTCACCAAACATTGTGTCTCATTCCCTGCCTGCCAACTTCACCCTCCCCTTTATCCCATTAAGTTCCTGACAACATCGCCCTCTCCTGTGTCCCCTTTCCCTGCCTGCCATCACTCTCCCATGTCCCTTGTCCCCCATCAGTCACCCCCGTGTTCCCTTCTCTGTCCATGGGGAAACATATAGATTGGGTGGAGGAAATGTAAAGACACCAGTCTTTCTATAATCCCTTTGAGAGACTAAAGGTTTAACAATGCCTTTCATAGCAATGCATTAGACATGCCATTGACACTAAAAGAGTTAAAACACTGAGAGTAGGAAGGACCAGAGTTATGTCTTTGGCTACCAGGGGAACAAGGCTCGGCTGGCAGACATCATAGTGTGGGTCTATTGCTACCACTGGAACAAGACTGGGCTTGCAGACAGTGTAGTGTGTAGATTAAGCATGACCTGGCATATAGTCTGGAGTGGTTCTGTGTCTATCAGTGGAGAAAAGTCAGGCAGGCCGACAGCTATCAACGATTGATAATTAGATTGTAAACTCTTTCGGGGAGGGACCTTTCCCCAATGTATATTTCCCTTTGCTGCACTTTTTCTACCACTAATAATTCAGTGGCCACACTTTAACCTGATGCTCTTAAGCATGTTCTGTAAAATGCTGTTTACATGTATGGCACTATATAAATAAAGATGCATAGATACATATATATAATTACATTTTATCAGATAATAATGTGGTTAATATTGCACAAATTGAGGTCTATTTATCAGTCAGTGGCACACAATATAAGCTGGATTCTGTTGTTCTTCCCCACAGTCATTACTGTATATGCTGTCTATGCTAGTCTAATAAATACTGTAAGAAATCAGTACAGAAAGAATTTACATGAAAACTCATAATCTTTGCTATATGCATATACGTACTACATATGTTTATGTATATGTCCTCAACATAAATACCTTAAAGAGCAATGGGGTGCTCAAAGAAATGTGGAGCAAAACATTGCACACCCCTTATGCCCTTAAAGGATTAAGAAATAAAGGATATTCTAGCCAGAATGTGTAAAATGGATTATATGTGTTTCTGTGGTATATTTCTTATCACAAATTAATCAATTAATACATTTGTGAATGACTAATATGTAATGAAATTAATGAATTTTCTCAAGTGTTTAGCTATACACTATCACATGAATAGATCCTATTTTATCTTTATGTATAAGGGGTTATTAATGGTGTTGATCTATTACACTATGCTTAATACTGAATATAAGATTTAAAGTGGATATATCAGTTTCCATAAGAGATTCATCCAAGAGTATTATGGTTACAGCACCTTTAGCGGAGCTGTTTAACCAATAAATTTTGATATGAGTGGTATGTGACAATATGGCAATATAGTGCAACTACTCAGTAAGGGCAGTTGGATGGACCATGACAATTACAGCCTGATGATTCTACCATCAATAGTTAGTACAATAACGGAACAGTATTGCAATTAAGAATTGTTTTGTATCAGAAGTGTAATGACTTGAAAGATCTAATGCAGCATGTGTTAATAATAAATCTAGTTGTGTTTTTCAGTTGTATTACTCAAATGATAACAAGGAGGAGAAGTAGATGTAGCTTATTTGAAAATTAATAAAGATTGTGCCAACTAGGAACCTGCAGCATAAGATTCATAGTTTAAGACTGGACTCAAATGAAGTTGGTTGGATAAGAAACTGGCTGAAGGAGAGGCAACAGAGTATCATATTCAGTGGGATTCATTTAGAGGAAAAAATGGTTTGTTAGTGCACCATGGGAGCTGGTACTAGGGCCTGTGCTCTTCAATATCTTCTTTAATGATAATAATAGTGTTATTCAAGATAAAGAGTGTTTTTTTGAAGAAGGTCTGTAATGGGGAAATGATAAACCACATGCACAATTATTTAGAAATATTGAAGTAATGACAAGTGTATGGGATCTAAAGTCTAATGCTACAAAGTGTAAGATAATGCATTTAGGAGTCAGGACACAGAAACCCATATGGTACATACAAGATTAATGTTACTTCATTGACACAAAATATCAGAGGAAAGGGACTTGAAAGTTATTTCAGATGATTTGAAGTAAAGCAGTGGGAAAAGCGAACAGAATACTATGGTGTATAGAAAGAGACATTAGCAGCAGGGAAGAGCAAGGTACTAATGCCACTCTATAAATCATTGGTAAGATCTCACCTGGAGTACTGTGTACACATCTCCTGAAGGACAATAATATGCTGGTGGCAGTTAAAAGAAGAACCACTTAAATGGTGCAGGGTCTTCATGACAAACTAACAGTAGAGTCTGAGAAACCTTAATATGTATAGCTTGAAAGAGAGGTTTCTAAGATTTTTGTTTTTTTATTTTTGGAAATGTATGAACATTTCCATCTTTGGAATATAGTTAAAAGTTGTTACCATTTTAGCCATAGAATAAGCAGGAGACTGCTTGCATCCTAGAGCTACTCTGTTTGCCAATAAATGTAGAATTTGTACTCTACTAGTCTCCTGTTAAATCTTTAGAGCAGAATATGGTACCCCTACCACTTAAGAGCTATTCCCATGTAGCAAATAAGAGAATATCATCAGTGGGGACACAAGGCAGAGTTTCTCTGTTTCACAGTTTCTATTAGCTATAGTTAAAGGGATAGTATTACTTCAAAATTACTATCCCTCATATTGTAGCCCTTAATAAACTGAGTTAAATGACACCAGCGGCATCTCTCAGACCTTTATGGTTTAAGAGATAGCAGCTTTCAAAGTTTCCTTTCCCCTGCTGTCAGCGTTCTGCTGCCAGCAGGAGAATCCGGTCCCGGGACAGGCGGAGGCTCTTAAACAGAGCCGATATCTCGTTATGGAAGGAAAAATGATTCATTGAAACAGTCTTCTACGTGTGCCTGGTTACCAAGCACTCGTAGAAGACTGTTTCAATTAATCATTTTTCCTTCCATAACGAGATATCGGCTCTGCTGAAGAGCCTCCACTTGATTCAGAGACCAGATTCTCCTGCTGGCAGCAGAACGCTGACAGCAGGGGAAAGGAAACTTTGAAAGTGGCTATCTCTTAAACCATAAAGGTTTGAGAGATGCCGCTGGTGTCATTTAACTCAGTTTATTAAGGGCTACAATATGAGGGATAGTAATTTTGAAGTAATACTATCCCTTTAAAGAGACCACTGCAACTAAATTACAGATGGACACATGCATTAAACAGTTACTTCTTGGCAATAAATACCCCAAATAAGTATGTGAGCATGATAGTACAATGAGTATTTATTTAAACAATATGGTTTTATGAATTATAACCAAAAAGCTGAATATATATGACAAATGGTTTTCAACCCATTCCCACATGCCTACTAACAGGCTAGGATTTGGAGATTTCCTTGTCAGAACACAGGTGAGTTAATTAGAGGGTAAGGGAATTTGTTTAATTCACATGAGATCTTCAAAGGAAATCCTCAAATCCTGGCCTGTTAGTGGGCCCTTAGGGCATGAGCTGAGAACCACTGTGTGAGGCCATAATTATCTGTAATAAAACCCACTTATAATTGTAATTCTAAGGGCGCAATGTACAAAAAGTACTTATAAAGAAAAAATTGTCGTTCTGTGAGTGGTTGGTAAAAGAAGGACAATATTTTTAGAAGTAACTCCGTCACACTTGAAAATGTGTCACAAAGAAATAAAAATGACTATGAAAAAATCTTGATGAATATTGTTCTTAAAAATTCGGATGTTAAAAATGTCTGAAAAAAAATTCTTTTCAGAGAAAAAGTTATAAAGAAACAAAAACATTATTAGGCCTTAAAAGAACATATTTTCAAACAATAACTTTTTTTTTTTTTTACCAGTTAACACCATAGTTTTGCTTCTCACTCCTATCAGCTAATATTTTGTCTTCTTCAAGTTTAAACCATTTTATTTTGTCTGAAAAAATTACCTTAATCAGGCAGAAAAAGTGATGACTAAAAATATATTTTTCTGAGAATACCTTACAATATGAAGGTAGATTAAATCACTCCCACTTGTAAGACTGCTTTTTTTCCCTTTGAAGGAGATGGCAGAAATGCATGCAAAAAGTAATGATAATATGTTTGAGAATTGAAGGACAATGACATAAAAATGTTTTTACTATGATTACAGACAATTTCAGTTATCACAACTTTTTGAACATCTCGCCCTAATTTCTTTGACAGGCTGTCACCAGTTTTGTATTGTAGATATACCATGATAAAATAACTGTAATACTCAATTTCTGATAGCTTTTCCAAGACCAACTATCCCAACTTTATCTCTTTCCATGATAACACATAGTTTATAATGTAATTATTAAAGTAATGTTTGCACTTTTAACCAGGCAACTATTAAAAAAATGTTTTTAATAGGAAGACTTTGTGGATAAATTTACAATTGTAGAATGTAAACAGCATAATAATGAGTGTGTTAAATTGATAGTAATGTTTCACAACAATCTGGTGCAAATACTTTTTTACCCTTAGTGAGTCTGCGGGGCTTAAACTAATTCTGCATATACATTTTGGTCAAAATGTATAAGCAGAATTAGTCTGATTAAGACTAGAAAACATGTTTTTCATTCCATATACAAGTTATAATAAAAAAAAAATTAAATAAAGTTTGTTCAAGAAACAGAAAGAAAGAAAACACTAATATTAATCAAATTTCAAATACAGGTGACAACATTTATTGATTTGGTTATATTCCTTTTATAGAAATAAAGAAAAAAATAGGACAAGAGTAACACCTCATGGTATAATATGTTAAAAAACTAAAAACAAACAACAATGTTGCTGTCCTCAGTTAACCCTTTGAGTGCCAGAGGGGTACGCAACGCATTACAAAGCAATGCGTTGTGTACCACTCTAGCACTCAAAGGGTTAATACGCAAAACAGGAATGATGTGAGTTCAAATATATCTCTTTTAAATAAGTGGACTTCTAAATACCTTATCCTGTGCTGGACTATAAGTATGTTTAATCTCTCTCTCTCTCTCTCTCTCTCTCTCTCTCTCTCTCTCTCTCTCTCTCTCTCTATATATATATATATATATATATATATATATATATATATTATATAGAAAGAATGTCTTGAGAGGCACTCACACTTAATGAGGATAATTGCCTGGCTGCTGTAAATCTGGCCGACAGTATGCAGAATTTCTCCAATAGAAAAAAGCCCTCTCAGGACTTAACGAAGTGTGAAGAAAATAGCAAAAATGTATTTAACAGATAAACGTTTGATAACACAGTACTCTTTAGCAAGATAACCAGTGAAAAAACCCACTTATACCCTAGTGAACATAAGAATCCAAAAAGATGCATTTTGACTAGATATGATGTAATTTACAGTGCTGTTACATGGTGACTGACATTCATGTGAACCAATATACCCTTCACACAGTATTGAACAGATATAGTTGATATATTAAAAGACTGAATAAATTGTCTTCTAGCTATTTTAGAAATCAACTGATGAATATGATAACTAAGCTGCAGATAGTCAGTTTTCTTTAAGGCACCACTCTTAAGTGTGATAAAGAAGATGAAACCTGCATGATTGTAGTTCGGGTCTAATAATGAGTATTATATACGACTTCTACCTAGCAATAAAACAAGTGGGTGATGTATGTGGGTCATAGGCCTGCTCAGTGCAACAGAGATAATAAACATAAGGGAATCTAATGTTTTAAGGCAGAGAGCGCAATCGGCTCCTGGCTAATACAGTATGTAAAGCATTGTGCGACATCAGCCATAATATATAGGTTTTATTGGTATGTGGGTATGTGAAAGATGTGGTTTTTATCATGCTGTCGCATGTAGTACAGTTAACACAATTGAAACAACCAAGATGTTTTTTATTCATTGGTGCTGGGATAGGTAAAAGATCCGGGCTTGTTAATTGGTCCTTCAGAGTCAGAAAAAGGAAGTTTTGGATCTGAGGATAGAATGGGCCATTTTTGCCTCAGAATTGTGGTTAACTTCTCTATTCCTGGGAACTACTGGATGGTAAGACCATACATGCTGATTTATTGTCCTCTTTATCTGGAGAAGATCACTCTGTTTGAGTTGCTTAGTGCATAAAAGTTCATGATTCAAGAGCTTTTGATCACAGCCCCACTGCTCAAATTTCTGTTGTTTCTCAGTGAGTTGTTGTCTGGCTTTGTCCGGGTCATCACTGTTAAACAGCACTGCGAGTAAGAGATACTTTTTTAAACCAATGGAGACTGACAACTAGAGGCATGGAGCAAAGTGTTCCTGTCCGTAGGCTTAATGAAAAGAGTGGTGCCCAATTTATTGTCATTTTTATAAATATTGAAGTATAAGATGCTTTGGAGGGCGATAACTGCTGTTAATGGAAATGCCAGCCCACCTAAGCATCTTAACACACTGGTGTGTTATGGCATCCCTACAGACAAGATACCCCTCATAAGTAGTCTTAATATATAATGTGAAACTATGATCTCCATTGCAATCCTAGTATGTGGTCTGACTTTCATGATTGCATAACAGGTAGGAGACATAGCACAGACTACATGCGCTGCAATGAGCTGGCGTCTTGTGATGTCTCTTCTGCCTGACTGCCCGTGAAGTCAAGCGCACTCCTTGTCCCTCAAGATCAGGTATCTCTATTTTTCTTGAATTGCTAACAGTCTTTTGGCTCAAATACACTACTATTTCATGGGTGCTACTTTTTTTTTTCTTTTTTTTTTATAATATTTTTATTGGTGTTAGGAAGACCTGGTACAAGAAAGAATACAGACACTGCAAGTGCTCAATGAAATGTGCATTATACAAGTAAATTATACGTAAAATACAAAAGAGATCTTGTTAAGATGTCAAGTCTGTCAATCAAAAGGAATAAGGGAAGGAGTAAGACTCGACATTTCTCTGACCATTCCAAACATTTCCTGTTAGTGAAGGACAGATATAGTGAAGAGGAAAGAGAAGAAGTGAGAATGCATTTCTATCTGGAAACTAAGATGGGGGAAAGAGAAAAGCAGAGCTAAGAGTGAAAGATGATAGTAAAAGTGAGGAGAGGGAAATTCTAATTAGAGTGGGTCATAGAGGCAGATGCCCATAGGTGGAACTAATGACATATCTATATAACTGAAGGAAGCCTTGATTGGGTTTTCTCTATGTAGAAATGGGTGACACAATACATATCAATGGTTCAATAGGAGAAGAATGTCTGAAGGGTGTCTACGTTTAGCTATCCATGATAGTTTCATAAAGAGAATTTGTTTTTCCACTGCAGATACCCACGCCCTGAGAGAAGGAGGTTCTGAGGAGGACCACCATTTAGGTATTAATGACTTGGTCACATTCAACATCGTCTACAGGAATAATTTCGTAACAGGAAAAATTTGAGGGAGATTCCTATATAAGAGAATTTGCCATTGGTCTTTAGATAGGCGGATATTTAATAGTGCCTCAATGATAGAAAGACAGTTGGACTATAATGGAGTTATGAGTGGGCATGACCTCCATATATGGGACATAGTACCTGATCCGCTACCACATCGCCAACATTTAGGGTTATAGGATGCAGAGATTGCATGTGGTTTCGCTGAGTTATAGTACCAGAAGGTTAAAATCTTATATTTAGTTTCCACTATATGGGCAGAATTCGAGGTTTGAAAGGTGTTTTTCCAGATCTGGTTCCAGTCTCGTGGGTATATAGTCTCATTAAGTTCTTTTTCCCATGCTTTGGTGTAAACTAAATTGGGTTTGGATTTGGCAAGTGACAGTATTTTGTATATTGTGCTCAAGCATTTGGCCTTTGATTCAATTCAGGGGTCTAATAGTTGCTCAAAAGTCGATGGTGGATGAAGAAAGCATGAACGAAAATGTGGTTTGTCTAAAAAGTGTTTTATACGGAGGTATCTCCATATTTCTTGAGATAGAAAATGAAAACAGGATTGCAAATGTGCAAAAGAGAACATCCCAGACCCGTCTCTTAGATCTTTAAGTTTAAGGCCTGGAGAGGAGGACCAGCGGGGAAAGCACATGGAATCTAGAGTGTGTAAGGTTGGTGAAGGTGTGAAAATATGTGAGAAAGGTGAGGGTAGAGAAATAAGGGTGTGATTCTTATTGACAAAATTCCAGGTCTTTAAAGCATGCCCTATGATAGGATGAGATATCAAATCTCAGTCTGCTGGACCGGGGTAAGAGTGATTCAGTGAGAGGATCGAGAGATGTATAGAAAGATCTTTCTAAGTTGCACAAGCTTTGTTAGAGCCATTGTGTGCCCAGTCTGGAATAGCCGATAAAGTAGCTGCTTGATGATATAGTCGTAGATTCGGTAAACCCAAACCTCCTTGGGTCTGGTGTCTATGCAGTGTCTCTTTACTTAATCGTGGTTTACGACCACGTCATTGAAATAAGGAGATGATTTTCGAGGCAGTTGTGAAAAAGGGGGGGGAATATCACTGTGCCCGTGCTCCCCTTTTTATTGTTTTCCTGTCAGTCTGCACTGTGTGTGCTCCCATTGGCTGTCCTGTGTTGGTCCCGACCAGTATGGCTTTTATATACTGGGCTCCAGCACCCATACAGTGCCCTTTCGTGGTGTTCCTGTATCAGTGCTAGTTTCTGCTCAGTGATTCCCAGTGTACAGACTTGGCCTGCCTGACTACTCTGCATCTGTTCTCCTGCTCCTGTGTACCGACCCGGATTGCCTGACTATTCTTCAGTGCCTGCTTCTGTGTACTGACCCGGCTTGGCTGACGTTCATACTCCTGTGTACCGACCCGGCTTGGCTGACGTTCCTGCCCCGTGATTCAACCCGGCTTGGCTGACGTTCCTGCTCCATGATTCGACCGGGCTTGGTTGGCGTTCCTGTTCTGACAGCCTATTGTCGCCTTGGCGACATTCTTATTCTCCAGGCTATACGGTTCCCATTTTGTTCAGCATAGTGCGAGAGTCAGTTTCCGTTACTGCTAGAGCAGTGTGTCTTTGGCCTAGTCTCCGTTACAGCTCCTGCAGGGTGCAAGTGTCTGCCTCCATTACTGGTCCGGCAGTGTGCCATTGGCCTAGTCCTCCATTACTGCTCCTGCAGGGTGCAAGTGTCTGCCTCCGTTACTACTCCGGCAGTGTGCCATTGGCCTAGTCCTCCATTACTGCTCCTGCAGGGTGCAAGTGTCTGCCTCCGTTACTGCTCCGCCAGTGTGCCATTGGTCTAGTCCTCCGTTACTGCTCCTGCAGAGTGCAAGTGTCTGCCTCCGTTACTGCTCCGGCAGTGTGCCATTGGCCTAGTCTCTGTTACTGCTCCTGCAGAGTACAAGTGTCTGCCTCCGTTACTGCTCCGGCAGTATGCCATTGGCCTAGTCTCTGTTACTACTCCTGCAGAGTGCAAGTGCCTGCCTCCGTTACTGCTCCGGCAGTGTGCCATTGGCCTAGTCTTCGTTACTGCTCCTGCAGAGTGCAAGTGCCTGCCTCCGTCACTGCTCCGGCAGTGTACCCTTATACCTTGTCTCCGTTATTGCTCCTGTAGAGCGCAAGTGTCTGCCTCCGTTACTGCTCCGGCAGTGTACCGTTATACCTTGTCTCCGTTATTGCTTCTGTAGAGCGCAAGTGTCCGCCTCCGTTACTGCTACGGCAGTGTGCTCCATTACTGCTCCTGCAGAGTGCAAGTGTCAGTCTCCGTTACTGCTACGGCAGTGTTCTACATTACTCTATTCCTGTTAGTACACTGGCAGTTCACGTTTGTTCTGCTAGCCTGTTCCTGGGCGTTAAGCATCCTGAAGCTCTCTATATGGAAAGAGCTCTATCACAGAACTCTCAACACATGGGACTGTTTACACTCCTTGAAGACCTTTAACCCATGCAGTACCTTTGTCCTGGGAATCCAACATATTCTGCCTGACCTGTGTCAGTATAGACTGTTATGTACCTTATGGTTGTACTGGACCTGTGTAGGCATATATATTGTTAACCTGTCGTGTGTCTGTATTATATTGCCTGTATACTACAGGACCTGTGAAGGTTCTTATTTTATTGTGATTTCAATAAAACTGTGTTTTATCCTAAACCACTGTGTCTGTGTGTCGAACAAACCATTACATGGAAGCGGGATAGGTAGTGTTTGAAAGAGATATAAGAAACGGGGTAGAATCATCATTTTAATAGAGCGGATTCTGCCCAACCATGAAATATAAAGGGGAGACCACTTTGCTAGGTCTGTTCGGATCAAATGCAGAAGAGGCAAAAAGCTTAACCCCTTACCACCCGAGGTGGACAAAGGACGTACATGTACGTCCTGGAAGTCATTTAAAGAAATGAAAAAAAAGTTCGGCAGGCGTTAAGTGACAGCCGCATGCGCGCGCAGCCGGTCACTGAGGGGTTAATCTGTAGATATCCCATGGATGAGCTAGTATCTGAACTCCAAGGTATTTAATAGATGAAGAGTCCCAGTGAAAATTATGGTTGGATTTAAGTAATTCCCTAACTGTAGGTGGGAGATTTATTGCTAATGCCTCTGATTTCATGATGATTATTTTAAAGTTGGAGAGTTGGGAGAATTTATCTGCTTCTTCCAAGAAAATTGGGATGGATTGCACTGGATCCGTTGTAGTCAGTAGAATGTCATCAGCGAAGATTGACAATTTGAAGATATTACCTGCTAATAGTATTCCCGGGATACCAGGATTTTGTCTAATGTGTTGAGCCAGAGCCTCGATGGTTAATATAAAAGAATGGGTGATAGTGGACTCCCTTGTCTGGTACCATATGAGATCGAGAAGGCATTCGACAGGTGACTATTAACCTTCACTCTGGCATTGGGATTAGTGTAAAGAGTTTGGACATAAGATCTAAATTTGGGGCCAAAGCCAAAGGCTTCCAAGGTCTGCATCATGAATGTCCAATCAACTCTGTTGAATGCCTTCTCTCCCAGTGTTCTTTGGGGGTATTGGAGAACCCTCTCATTCCCTGCTGCTATCTAAATGCCAGTTATGTAACACTTTTTTACACTACGTGTATTTATTATGGTGAGCTAGCGTTGTGGGCTTTTTCTATTTCTGCTTTTGTTTCTACAACTCTCCTTTGCTCATTCACCAGTTTTCACTAATAATACACATATAATGATATTTCACATTTATTTCTTAAAGGTCCTTAAAGGCATGTTTTTTGGCCTGCTTTTTATTTTAACACTTTGTCTGTTCAGAACTGCTATTCTTTATTTGGTCTGTGGGGGTGGTAAACACTGGCTTATAAATGGGATTGAAGGACCCACAATCCTCTTTTGCCAGTGTCCACATCCTGCAGGCCAAGGATGTTTTATACCAGGCAAGTCCTCTCTTAGACCTTCTAAATTAGTAGTGAGTTCTTTTGTTTTTAATTGCATACATTGTGTTACATAACTAGGTACGTGTTTCCTTATAACATCTTCATCTGCAAGAACTTGAGATACCTTGACAGGGTTGGCAAGCTTACATTCTTTGGCCAAATTACAGACTAAATTCTCAATTTTCAACAGTTTAGTATATATACCTAGGTTAGGACACATATATACACACACTTTTATTATATATGCCTAAGTCAGGGCACACATTTGCACACTGGTATGAAGAAGCACAGGTCTGTTCTTTGTCTTGAATGCCTTCTCTGCATCTGTCATGAGGAACACAGGTGGACTTTTGTTGGAGGTTATTGAATGTAAAATACTGATCAATTTCCAGGTGTTGTCACAGGGTTCATGACCTGGTATGAATCCTGCTTGATCCAGGTGGATCAAAGAAGGGAGAATCTGTTGTAATCTGTTCGCTAAGATTTTCACATATATCTTAATGTCTAAATTCAATAGCAAGATTGGTCTGTAGTTAGCTCAATGCTGAGTGTCTTTACCTGGCTTCGGTATAACTGTGATATGTGCTTCTGCATGGATACTACGTTTTAGTCAGTTCATCACTACAAACTGGGGTAAATGATACTGTGAAGGGGAATTATCCAGCTACCTAAGCACAGTAATGAGCCATCTGGACATGATATCCCTATACATAGTTTACTCCCTCCTGCAGCAAATATAGAGTGTACTAAGATCCCCAGTACAAACTAGTAGCTGTCAAGTCATCATGGATATACAAAAGATATGCATAACACTAAGGATGCTTACTGTTGCAATGCGCTGGTGTCCCGCAGTGCTTCAAATACTGTATTAGACAGGAGCGGTGCCTTAAAGAAATTGACTGCAGCTCAGTTATCATACTCATCAGTTGATTTCTAACATGGTTAGAAGACAATTTATTCAGTCTTTTAATATATGAACTGTATCTGTTCAATACTGTATGAAGGTTTTATTTGGTTCACATGAACGTCAGTCAGCACGTAACAGCACTGTAAATAATGTCATATCCAGTCAAAATGCCTCTTTTTGGCGCCCTTTATGTATAGGGTATAAGTGAGAAGTTTTTCCACTGTTTGGTTATCTTGATGAAGGTTACTGTGTTAACTGAAATGTCCATCTTTTAAATACATTTTTGCTAATTTCTTCATATTTCATTAAGTCCTGAGAGTTTTTTTTTTTGTATTGGAGAAACTATATATATTTATTTATTTTCTTCATGGGTTCAAGCTTCCATATAAATCAGTGCAACACACACACATGAAAATATGCAAGAGGCTGGATTTGTCTGATATGTACATGTAAATTTTTCCTCTGTAATGGCATTAATGAGCTACAATGTGATGCTTTTGAGAGTTTATTTGCTATTGAATAAGCAATATTTTTTTTGTTTGTCCTCAGTGAACCTCTCACATATTTTATCTTTGTTTTCAAATTCCTCAGGGTTTTTCCCTAAAAGTCAAGGGATATCTGGATATGGATCTCGAACTCTATAGGAAAATGAGCAGCACCTCTCTGATGCTGCTAAAAGAAAATTGAAATTTAAATCTGGGCTTATGGTCCTTCCATGCAGAGGGGAAGTTCCTGTCATTTCTGGATAGCTGAGAAGCTGTCCCAATTTGCATGCATGCCAGATGTCTACCTGTGCACATATAGAAAAATTACATTTTGATGTCAAATAAGACCAGCTGGTCCTTCCATTCTCCTTTCTAATAAAAATACACAATCTCTTAGATATCTCAGAATAAATGTGTGCCTATCCAATACATTCTTTAATTCCATTATTAGTCCCAACCACCTCTGCAGGGAGGCTGTTACATAAGTCTATCACCCTTTCTGTGAATTAGTACTTATGCATATTACTTCTGCTTTCCAACCTCTATTTTGTTCTAAAAAATGCTTCCTTCCTGAGCTATATTAAATCTCTTGATATATTTAATGGTTGTTTTCACCCCTCTCTGTCTTCTCTTTAAAGTTGTATGCAGAGAAACAGGATGTGAGCTCCTTGTTTCCCCTACTGCAAAATGTTTTTGTCCACTGTGTTAAGTATATTATAATTTGGTGGATGTTTTGTGTGTCACTGTGTTATTTACCTCCGTTCTGATTTTGTTGTGCATTCTGTGTAACTTGTGTTAAAGCTTGGTGTATTTTCTGTGTTTCCTGATATGATCAACTAACAGCTTTGTTGAAACAATAAAAGAATAGTTGAAAGTTGATATATTCCTGCTGTTTGCTTCATCAGCATGGCTTGAAAGTAGGCATTCCAAGTAGGCAAGAAATAACCTCCTCTGATTGGTCAACTGGACACCAATGTTCCAAGTCCTAATTTGGTTTCTTAATTTGATAATAGTGTCTGGAAATGTAGGCCATTTCCTGATTGGCCAAGTGTCTGAAAGTGTATATAAGCAGTGTGTTTCGCCAATAAAGGCTGTGCTGTTTTACCCTCCTCAAAACCAGCTACAGCTATATTTCTGAAGGGATGGCTGTATTTCTGGAGGAATGACAGAGATGGCTTGTGATTCTCTTCACAGCCACTGCAGAGCTAACTTCACTTGGCTCACCAGTCTACTTGCAAGTTGCTGCCATATCACGGTGCCCGTGCTCCCCTTGCGACATTCTGTAATATGCATAAGTACTAATTCACAGAATATCGCAAGGGGAGCACGGGCACCGTGATAGGCCATATACATATGCCTACACAGGTCCAGTTAACCATAGAGTCCATAACAGAATATACTGACACAGGTCAGGCAGAACACAGAGGATTCCCAGGGTAACTGTACAGCATGGGTTAATGGCCTTCAGCAGGTGCAAACAGTCCCATGTGAAGAGAGGTCTGTGGAGGAGCTCACTTAGGATAGAGAGCTTAACGATGAGTAACGCCCAGTAGCAGGTTAACAGACCAACGTGAACTGTCAGAGCAGTATCAAAGACTAGGCACCATAGAACACTGCTGTAGCAGTAGCAGAGATCAGGCAACTGGTATTCTGCTGTAGCAGTAACGGAGACAAGGCCACTTGCACACTGCCGTAGCAGTAACGGAGACTAGGCCACTTGTGCGCTGCCATAGCAATAATGGAGACTATGCCACTTGCACACTGCCGTAGCAGTAATGGAGACAACTCAACTGAGCACAGCCGTAACGGGAACGGACTCAGCAACCGAGCAACTCGCCCTGAGGTCGCAACCAACCGGGAGTGTAACGAAGATCTGACCAATAGGAATGTCGCCAAGGTGACGCAGAGGCAGCCAGAGCAGGAACGTCAGGCAAGCCTGGTCGATACACGGAGCAGGAACATCAGCCAAGCCAGGTCGGTACACGGAGCAGGAACGTTGATCAAGCCGGGTTGGTACACTGAGCAAGAACGTCAGCCAAGTCGGGTCAGTGCACAGGAGCAGGAGACGAGATGCAGAGTAGTCAGGCAGGCCGGGTCTATACACTGGAAATACTGAGAGCAGGAACAAGTACTGGTACAGGAACACCATGAAAGGGCACTGGGGAGGTGCCAGAACCCAGCATATAAAGTCCACACTGGGCGGGACAATCACAGCACAGCCAATAGGAGAGAAGCAGAGCGCAGACTGACAGAATGTCGCAAGGGGAGCACGGGCACCATGCTAGGCCATCTGTACCTGCCTCCTGCCTGATCTAGAGTATCCAGGACAAGAACCCATGGAGTGGCACAGATAACTGGATAAGCTTGTGTGCTGCCTGGGCTGTGACCTCCACAACTGGTGGCAGTGGTGGGATCAATATGTCTACAGGCAACAAAATTGTGGATGACATTATGCAGGAGATTTGTAGCCTTCTAGGAGCAGATTTCAATGTGGTGGCCTATCAAAAGACTGCCACATTTGGCTGGTAGAAGGTAGCCTGAGAGCAGCATAAACGGCTGAGGGACTCTTACTTCTACTCAGACTTGGAACAAGATCAGCCACCTTTTTATCTCCAGGCCCTTCTGGACTGGCAAGTCAACTTGTTCCAGAAGTGGTACCACATGATGGGTCAGCAATCCTGCGAAGAGTGGCGATACCAGTTGGAGGATCTATCTCATGATGAGGTAGAGCTAGAAAAAGAGACTTCTGTGCTTTGTTGCAAAAAGCCAGATGATTGCTTCAGTGGTGGTACACTACTGGTCGCCTATGCACCTGATATCCAGATGCAGAGGGGTGGCATGAGATCACTGGTGGAAGATGTGCTTCTGTATTATATAAATTTTGGGAAAGATGTGATTGAGTGGAAAGATGGCTAGAGGAGCTGTCGTTTTGTTACAGTTTCCCAAGAATAATTCAGGAGTCAGACCGGTATAATAAATATTTATTAAACAATACAAACAGAATATAACAATAATAGGAATAATCACAAGCAATAGACACAAGGAACAGTAGAGGTCCCACTAGAGGTCAGCAACTCTATCAGGAATTCGGAGTCTGCTTAAATGAGGGAACCTCTACCAGAGACAGGCATGCGCCCCTGTAGTCTCTGTATCCCAGAAGGTACTCAGAAAGCGCTGCTAGAGACAACCTGACTAATGACTGCAGTCAGAGGGAAGGCAAAGGGATCTTCCAAAGGACAGTTATTTGGAAGCTACACTGACGCATGCCTGCCGTCAGTTCCAAGGTGTAGTCAGGTGCACACCTGCCGTCAGTTCCAAGGAAAATGAAATCAAACGTTAGTCTTAACCAGAGCAACAGGTCCACACCAGATTGGGTGTCTACTATGAACAGGGATTAGGCAGGAGAATAATTAGACAGAGCCACAGGTCAGCACCAGGATGGATGGTCAGGCAAGCCGGGTCATACACACAGTAGTCAGCCAGAGCCACTGGTCAGTACCAGATTGGGTGTCCGCTATAAACAAGGAGTAGGCAGGAGAATAGTCAGACAGAGCCACAGGTCAGCACCAGGATGGATGGTCAGACAAGCCGGGTCATACACAGAGTTGTCAGCCAGAGCCACTGGTCAGCACCAGATTAGGTGTCTATTATGAGCAGGGAGTAGGCAGGAGCATAGTCAGCCAGAGCCACAGGTCAGCACCAGAATGGATGGTCAGACAAGCCGGGTCATACACAGAGTAGTTAGTCAGCCAGAGCCACATGTCTTCCCCACAGTGGGTCCAGTGCTGTGTGAACCCTTGGGGTATCTTACTGAGCATCTATCCCCCCTTCTCCCCTACGCTCTGCCCGTCAAGAGAATTACAACAAGATTCAGATGCGGTAACCAGAACAGCACAGGAAGCACTGTGGGGGAGAGGAGCTGAGAAGGGAAGAGAGAGCCGGGGCAATACTTTGTTGTGGTACTTTATGTTTCTTTGTTTCACACATTGATGGCTGGCGTAGGGAAGGATAGCTAAGCAGGGGAGAGGCGAGATTTAATTCTGCGACATGAGAATCTCACTCTTTCCTATAGTGCGAGATTCTTATGTGGCCCTTATAATCTGGGCAACATGCTGATTGTGCCTTGTGGTCGCACGCTGTTTTGCGTAAGACCTTTTAAAAGTGAACCATATCTGCCTAGCACAAAGTTACGGAGTTCTCCATTTGATTCAGCTTGTGCAAAGTGGAGGGAAATGTGCAGTTCATTAGCCTTTCCTTTCTCTTCCCTTTGTTTAATTCCATTTAATAATGAAGTTGCAGAGGAAATTGTGTAAGTTTCCACTATTTTCCTGTGTATGCTGTGAGTGTAAATGTAAGGGAGTTACTGGCATTAAAGTCTTTAACACTGCAGAATGTGTCCTATGTATGCACTACAAAGATTGTACGTTTCAGTGCATACTCTGAATCACAGCTACTGGAGTTGGAGGCTATGCTAATGGAACTACGCTGTGTATTCATGGATTCACCCCCAATGTGTTTTGATTTTATGTTTTTTTTCCATTCATTTTAACTTCTTTGGATGACACCTCTGCTGTTTGTGCTAAGTGGGCTGTCATATTGGACTCCCTAGCATCCACTGCTCTTTAAACACGGCTCTGTATGTTGGAGAGCAATCTAGCATTCATAGGTAGGAACCTCTTATGTCGAAAGGGTTAATGTAAAGAGGAAAAACACGTCAGTACTGCCTGGTGAGTCTTACGTATTTGACAAATACACAGAGAACCATGGATAAATGAACATTGTACTGAGCATTGTATGTGTTAAGTCTATGCCTTTCTTTTTCTATTCTATTACTGCAGTTTTGTACCATTTAACTAAGTATACAGATTGTTGCTATATAAAGGCTGACTTGTTTAATTTTAATTACCTCTAATTATATCTAAACCATATCCAACACAACCTTATTATCCAGTGTTAGCAGAAAAATTATTTATGTCACTCATACATTATCAGTAGTTTACAGAAACCTTCAGAACTGATTATTTTATAATCATTTGTTAAAATTACATGTATGGTATAAATAATTTGTTAAAATATTGTATATCTAGTTGGCTTCAGGAGACTATTATCAGATTATGCATTTAAATATTTTGCAAATCAGATTTCATCTGAAATAATATTTTGTATTTGGTATGAAGGAATTAGAAAATCCATATCCACAAAAGTAGTGAAATTATAAATATAAATAACTATAGTTAGTTATGCTTTGTACTGTTCATTACTCCATTTAAAAATGATCTGTAAAACATCAGGATTCCAGACTGGGTTGATTGAACAAAATGATTAATAAGCACTGCTCTTCAATCATATAAAATCAAACTGGCTACGTCAGTAGTTTAGATAAACATGAGAAAAAGCAGAATTAGGAAGAGTTCTGGATTCAGTGTTTATTTCTGCTTAAAGGGATAGTAATGTTTCACAAAAACAGCAGCTCCAATTAATCTTCATAATATTTGGGCCACAGAGAGTGTTATTTCAATACTGTCAGAGTTGTAGTTCAAGAGTAATTGAATTTATAAAGTAACCCCCTACTGCCCCTTATATCTAGTGTAAGCCACCTCTGCATCAGATGTGGAATCTAGTCCACAGACAAGACAGCTCACAGCAAGGGACAATCTTCTTACTGTGAGAACAATGAAAACCCTGCCCCCCTTGACAGAGAAAACTCTAACACACGGCAAAGAGATGTGGATTTTGGAAATTGTATTTGTTCCCAATAGTGCTATTGATTTGCCCTGTAATTGCTCCACATTTTTTGTGCACTTGGCTCAAAC
Source organism: Rhinophrynus dorsalis (assembly GCA_037306005.1). Classification (NCBI taxonomy): domain Eukaryota; kingdom Metazoa; phylum Chordata; class Amphibia; order Anura; family Rhinophrynidae; genus Rhinophrynus; species Rhinophrynus dorsalis. The sequence continues at coordinate 97,020,303 of CM074723.1, read as the reverse complement.
TCCTCTTCGATATTCAGCCTGTAGTGATCCAAATTTTAGAGTGTGAGTTTGGTCAAATTATATCTATGCTCTAACTGTGTAGTTGAAGTGGGCATGTACACATGGAAATAACCATTGTTGATTCTGCTCAGAATCTGGCACTAGATTCACTGTTAAGTCCCTACTCCTGCTAAACAGCAGTGTACTTTGTTTCATATGCCAAAAAGCATCTCCTTCATGACACTTTCACCAAGAGAAGGGAAATAAGGCAGTATATGAGCATTTCAGGGAGTTCATTGCCAAGATATATGGCATGGGTTAACACAGGGTTGCTGTCAATGTCAGTTTTCCTGCATATCTTATGAGGCGTGAATACAGGGCTTGCTGACATTAAACTCTGGAAGAATGTGCCTGCTGGTATTCACTACAGCAATTATACAATGTAGTGTATTCCCTTCACTGTAGCTTCTGGTATTAAACACTAATGCCAGTTCAGCTGCACTGGCAACTTCATACAGTCTCCCCATCAAAAGACGGGGGGTGCCTAAAGTTCATTCAGCTGTATTGGCCTTTCTAGAGGTTGTTAGAAGCATACATATTTGTTTTTCTCCATTTTACTAAGTGTTTTTACTTCCTGACCTATAAATATGTAGAATTTCAGAATTTCTAGCGGTATCTAGTGGTATTACCTTGCAATGCGTTGGATATATCTCTGGTGTTCAAAATGTTCATTTACTTTTTAATAATTCATAATTTCAGACAAATAGCATTGAGTATGGTCAAGGAACCAAAACAGTAGAGAATATCAGTACCTGTTTGACTCCATTTTGGACAGGTAATATTAATCATTTAATGAGGAACTGGAACTTAGGGGAAATAATGCTCTACAGAAAAATCGTAAAAATTTGTCATTTCTGTAAGGTACAGCTTATGGTTATTATTTCATGTGACATATATTTTGATGATGAGTTTAACAATACCATTCCATGTGCATATTTTACAATTTGCAATGTAGTAAAATAGTTTCATAGTAAAGCAAGAGTAGGAAAGAAATAAAAACGACACATATTCACATATTGCTGCATTATTTATCATTAGTCATGTGTATGCATCAGTTGTAAAACCAGAAAAAAAAATACATTTGCATAGATACGTATTTAATTGGACAGTAGCTTTACTATATTATGCAAAATGGAGCTTTGATTGAGAGCAACAAATAATCCTCTCTACAGGCTGCTCATAATAGATCCTAGGATTCTGTGAGTAAGACTAGGTCAAAGGCCAAGCCTTCTCTGCAGATGGATTGATTGAATGAAGCATGACTGGATGTTATCCTAGCAACTCTGTTAGGACGTAGGAGGTATTGCAACATCAAGGGATTCAAGTGAGGAGCAAAAATTACTGAAAGGGCAACTAGCTCTAGGCATAATGTTAGGCAGTCAAGTAATGAGAATTGTCAGCCAGTCAGTCATAAGGACTAGAATAATTTCCACATAAAGGGAAATGATTATATATACGTACATGCATACAATATCAGGCTTGCTTAGCTTGAGGCAGGGACATTGTCTTATTGACCTAGTGGGATACCAATGAGATTCCCACCGGGATCCTCCAAAGGCTGTACATGTTTCCATATGAATGTGTGAACATGTCTAAACTTCTTTGTAGGCTGGTATGTGGGGGTCACACAGCTTTAATTTCAGTTTATGTATATTTTGGTGTGTACAAATGCATTCTTTTTTTCTCCAGATCAGTCATTCCCAAACCTGTCCTCAAGTGCCACAAACAGGACACAGATACATCTCTTTCTGAGTCTCTCCATTCAAGCACACCTCTCTCCCTATGCAAACACATACACCTCTCTTTATCTCTCTCCAAACACACACACATACACACACATACCTCTTCCTATACACACAATCACTCTCCTCACACACACAGTTTAGGTCAGCTACACTAATTTTATAAACTTATACATTAAAATCACATTGAACAATTTCTAGGCCAGATATTATCAGCTTCAACCTTCAGGGCACTCCAACAGGTTATTTTTTCAGTATATTCCTAATTAATCACAGTCATCTCAATCACAATGACTGAGTCCTATGATTAAGCAGTGATGTCATGAAGGAATGACCTGTGGTGTGCCCCAAGGATTAACACTGACCCCAAGGTCTAACACATTGATACATATTTAGATGATATGGTTAATATAATACACACAATACTATATGTAGAACATATTTATTGGACCATATTCAGAAAGCTAAAGAGCAATGATTTTGGAGCAAACCAACTACACCAATAACAAATCATCAATTTAAATAGGATTTTTAACCCATTGAATACTAGGAATGAACACAGAGGTATCAAAAGCAATGCAATGGAAGCCCTCACTAGTATTCAAGGGATTAAAATATCCATTTAAATCAATGAAACATTTTTACATTTGTATTTCTCCCCTATGGTGGGTTGGGTTCCCCAGAACTGCAGCTTGTTATTCGTGAATACAGCCCCTAATGTACATCTTACAGCATTACGCAGTATCGTAGGAGGACAAGCTCAGCTATAAGATATATATATATATATATATATATATATATATACACTAGGGGGGAGATTCACTAAGGCGCGATAAAGAGCTGATAAAGTGGAGATGACTTCTCCAATGATATCACTTCTATTCCTATGCTAATATTTTAAGCTTATGTACTAATATTTCTGAAGTGGAAGAAATCTTAGTACATAGCCTCCATAGAATAACATAGGAGGTGATATCACTGGAGAAGTCATCTCCACCATATCACTTCTTTATCACACTTTAGTGCATAACCCACCAGCTATCCAAGTCTTCAGTAATGGGTCACTCGAACGAACTGCAGTAAGTGGATTTAACTCAACATGTAGTTTAACATGTTGAGTGCCATGAGGGTATCTAATACAATGTGAAGCAATGCACTGGATATCACCAAAATTAATTGATTTCATTTAAGAACCACATAATGAAGCTTAAATATACTACAATTATTTAATATCTTATAGCTGATGAAAGGAATTGTGATCTTAACTGGTCCTAAAATTACCACTAATAAGTAATATAAAGAGCCCTATGCAAAATCCTGGGGCAAACCAACTGCTTCATGCAGGGAACTAATACAAATCCCCAAATCCCCTTTGATTTAAATGGCCCATGTGTCTCTTTGATCGCAATATGGGTGGGACTTGTCTAGCTTCAAGAGAATCGAAGCTCCATTTAAATGGATTGGTATTTTATTTGTTCAACAGCAGACGTATCAGTCACACCAATAACAAACAAACCTGACTTTATGCATTATTAAAAACAATTGTATTTTTATTGTGCTCTCTAAAACTGCAACAACTTAAACTTAGGACTTATCAAAAAGTAAGAGAGGAAGTATACAGACCAGGAGATGGCTTTGTGTGTAAACACGAATGTTAACAGATCAACGTGTTTTGTCTATCAAAAAGCTTAATCCTAATCTTTTATTAATCTTTTGGATAAACAAAACAAGTTGATATGTTGGCATTAGCACCTACTCACAAAGACATATCCTGGTCTATACTCTTATTTTTCAACAGCCCTAAGCTTAAGCTGTTGCACATTTGAGTACACAATTAAGATACAGTTGTTTTTAATAACTGCTGAAGCCAGGGTTTTTGTTATTGGTGGGACTGATACGTCTGATTTTGTTTGCTATGCAGAGATCAATAAACGGTCTCTAGCCAGCACAAGACATCCCTGGCACATATAACACTATTATTATTAGAGTTTTTATGATTTTACTGGTATTTCAGCTTTCAATTGAGTTAAATGATATTTAACACCTTTAAAGTCATAGTAATGTATTGATATGAAGGCAACGTTGATTAGTTAATGTACTTTTTTTGGTAACAAAACATACCTTTCTAACTGTCCATAACTTTGTAGCCTTCATTTATTTTATTTTAAAGTGCCCCCCTCCCACCCCTTTTCCATATTTAATACTGCTTCCCCTCAGAGCAACAAGCTGGTTCTGATGGATCACAACAAGAGAGGATCTTCTGTCAGCATAAGGAAAAACAAGCCCACCTTCGTCAAGGGGGGGCAGGGTTTTCCATATCCTGATAGAGAGGAGATTGTCCCTCATTGCGATCTGTCTGGTCAAATTAACAGATTTCAGGGGAGGCAGCATTACTTATGAATAAGGAGCAGAAGAGAGACACTTTAAAATATGATTGTGTGGTGTCTTTTCTCTGCTTCTCTCTCCCTTACTCTCATAGCAAGGAAGAGAGAGGCAGAGAGCAGTCACAAAGGTAAAACACATTGCCTTTGTGACTGCTTCAATTTAGTAATGATCACATGTACCTGCTAAACGGGGAATGACTGAAACTGAGTACTCTGGTCCTTGAGTGGTCAGTTTTAGCCTCCCCAGCATGACTGTATCATGTACTGAAGTGCACTGCTATCATTTAACGCATGCTAGGACCATCAGGGGTCCTTAAGGGAAGTTTCCAATGACGATCCTGGCACATCATGAGTCCTTAACGGGTTAAAGACACTAATATTAGTAAGTTTTCCAAATGCTTTCCATCCCAATTTTATTTGTCTCTCAATTTCTATCATGGTGTTTCCATCTGTTGACATTTCCTGTACAAGGTAAACATACTTGTCCACTTCTTCTAGTTCTAGTCCATCTACTGTGATTTTCCTTGGTATCGTAATTTTTTTAAACATGACTTGCATTGTGTTGATATTCCAATTCAGACCAACTTTTTTGCTTTCCTGTTGTACTTCAATTCATTCTTGCCATTTTTCAGGACTAATGGCAAAGAGTGTGATATTATGTACAAATGTATGTGATGTAGGTATTCTCCATTTACCTTAAGTCCTTTTTTGTCCCAATTTAGTTTGTGTAAGATTTCTTCCAAACAAGCTGAAAATTGTTTTGGGGAAATTGTGTCTACGATAGTCTCAATAACTTTTTCATTGTGTGTGACTAAAAGGTCTCGCTACACAATGAAGCGATTAGACAGTGCTACCTCAACAGTCTTTTGATTTTTCAATAGCTGGCTAGAGTCAATCTTCAAGTTTGTTGATTTGATCTTTTTCTTTATTTCTTTCTTGCGGTTAATTTGGATTTTTGCTCTTCCAATGTTAAAATTATTTAAGACTGAGCAGTCAGTGAAAATTGTTTTATGATTTGCAAGTATGAAGTCTATTTCACTTGTATTACCATTAGGGTTTTTCCATGTCCATTATCTGTGGGCCTTTTTTCTGAAGAATGAAATCATGATCTACAAATTTTGAGCTTCTGCAAATTTGATCAGTTGGTTGCCTCTGTCATCTCTTTTTCCAGTTCCATGTGGTCTCCATTTTGGATCTTACCAATTAGTTTATTGAAATCTCCCATTACAATTTTGTTGGGTTAATTGTCCTGTTCGTAGATGCGTAATAAATCATCTTAAAATTTTTCAACTTCATCATCACCTTGGCTACTTGTAGGGGCATAAAAGTGAATGATTTGAAGAACATAGGAAGAGGTTCTATCTGAAATGCTTTCTGCTTTTACCAGTTGGTCCACATCATCCATTACTGGTTTTTTTATAGTATAGTCAGTGTCCATCTTATAATTTGATTCAATCTTCACTCTTATTATGAGTCTCACATACGCTGATGATGTTCCAGTTGATGTAATACTCATAGATCAGATATTAAGTGTTTCAATGTCTAAAGACCAAAGACAGCCTGTGAGAACCTGATGATTCTTAGCACCCTCTGCTTTTGAGCTGGTCTTTCCTTTGCCATAGGAAGTAGGTTGCAAGTCTTCAGGGAATGAGGGCCATTGTTTTTGTTGTAAGCCATGCTGAGGGAATGGACCATAATCTGCCATGCTGGTCCAGTGCGGGTTGGAAGATTTTGGATTAATTTAATCTGGTGTCTTTGCTTAGACCCATCCACCTTGGGGGTATATGATCCCGATGGCATAGTTTTTGGTTCATGGACACACGCAAACACTCCTGCCAGTATAAGGCATCTACCATTGGAAGTGTGTGTATATATATATATATATATATATATATATATATATATATACCAGGACCAGAAGTTGGAGGCACTCACTCTTCTATGCAGATTGCCCTGGTGCACAATCCTCAAAGGTCATAATATATACAAAAAATGGGAGGCAGCATCAGTGGGACTTTTTCATAAAATCCTGTTAAGGGATTGAAACGTCGACCTATTTAATGACCTATTAGCTTGCAAATAAAATTTTGTGAAAAAGTCCCACTGGTGCTGCCTCCCATTTTTTGTATACATCTATATCTCCTATATAATAATTAGCTAAAATGTTTGTAACAACGCAGTCATGCGCAGTAGAGACTGCCCATGAAGCAGCTGATACTTCGGAGCGGGGCATTCCGAAGTATCAGTTGCGGCGCGGGCAGTCTCTACTGTGCATGACTGCCTCATGACCGGCTGGCACTGTATCAGCCATGGCGCGGGCAGTCTCTACTTTGCATGACTGCCCCGCGACCAACTGACACTGTGGCCCGTGTACACAGGCTCATCAACTAGTATATATATATATATATATATATATATATATATAATATACAATTATCTTGAAGGACGGCACGCAAAGGAGCTTTTTTCAAACAAGTAGAATAGATATTTATTGAAAGATTTAATAAACATCTATGCTACTTTCTTGAAAAAAAGCTCCTGTGAGCGCCCTTCAAGAGAATTTATATATATATATATATATATATAATGTATATAATTTTTTGGGTGTCCATTTGTGTGAATGTGTAAATTTGTATTGTAAAGCTGTTTGTGTGTGTCTCATTCTGTGTCTGTGTATGTCTATGTTGCATTCTTTGACTACAAGTGGGACAGTGTGAAGCAGAGTTCTCTGTCCTGTGGTCTGGCTAGCAACTGTCATGTCATTCCCATCATGGACATCCGTGACTGATTAAGGATGTTATCTCTTGAACAAAGCTACAAGGAAAAATTTGTTTGGGCCATTAGGATTTTTAGGCCATAGAAAGTTAAGTGTATGTGATTATTGGGAGCTGATAGGTATCCTTTAACAAATGTGCAGTGCAGTATTACAAGGAAATACTCAATGTTGAAAATCATTATTGTGTTATGCATTTATTTATTTGCAGTGCACCGTGGAATCATAATAGATTGATACTGTAATGAGAAATCTCCAGCATTTTGGGGTGAAAAAAGCTAAAATAACTTTGAATACATCTGTATGTATAAGTGCTATTTTAATTGTTCTACATACATTAAAATGGGCCTTATATATAAAAGCAAATCAGCTGAACCACAGAAGACAAATACACCTTCTGCGTGCAAGAAAGGTATCCTAAGCATTGTAAAGGGTTAAATTAATCTTTTAATCTGTTGAATTCTAAAAAAAAGTCTGAAAAGCATTTCAAAGCATACAATCCACTTTGAAACAACGGGAATGTGGAACATTTTTATTTGTCCTCTATGTTACAATTGATTTGCCCCAGAATTACTCCTGTTTGCTTTTATACATAGATCCCACCATTTTTTTTCTAAAATTTGTATAACTTAAAGTTATATTTATATTATCATGTCTAGTCTTATTTGTTGATTAAATAAAATAATAAAAAACTAACAAAAAAACAATAAACAAATACTTGTATTACAACATCTAGAATCAATGCTTAACATTTAACCAGAGAAAAAAAAATCTTCACTAAGAGGAGTAGATTAGTGCACGTATGTACCCCTCCTCCTACTAAATGCTTCATTTACATGCTGGTTGTCATAATCTATTGTGCTTTTTCTAAATATAGGCAGTCACCTGTCAAACTCCTGTTGTAATAAATCCTCATGCATGTTGGTAAATCTGAATGTTTAAATCCACAGATAATCCCTAGGTGAGGACTATATTAAATTCATCAGTTTATTGCAGGATCTGAATAAATTCACTCTCACTTACTACCATGTTCCCCATCAACCGATTGAAGAGATGATATTTTAGATCATTTAGACTAGAGGCTCCTTTCTGTAAAGCCAGACATATCTGGTATTAAGCACTTTAAACCAACACCCCACGGCTGCTTGTTAGCGAACATCTCTCTATGTTTCTGAGTGATCATGCAAATCGGCTTCAATATCTAAAGACTTTATGCAACAGAAAAATTAAAGTGCTTACAATCCATCAAGGCAAACTGTCACAGCCTCCTGCCTAAACACTCTGACAAAATACACATAGGGATCATGTTAGAGTAATGATGAATGACGGTAAAGTGTAAGGCAAATCCTTTTAAATATTCAAATGCAGCATATATCATGATGAAACTGCACAGAGAAACTTGATGTTTACAGATGTGCTGAGATGCCCCATCCAGGCCAAGATATATATATTCTTGAACATGGGAATTGCAATGAAGTGCCTGCTATTGTAATCTGTGTTATTATAGGAACTGAATTACTCATTATTTATGGTGTACATTAATTTGCATAATTCCCTTATGACATCAACTTGAAATTAAACTTTCAGGCCTGGCATACTGAAGAAAAAGTGAGAAAGAAAAAAAGAGAAGGGGGAGACAGAGATGATAAAGCAAGTGATTAATTAAGACAGTGTGTATTCGGGTGAGATATGGAGCAAAAGACTGAAAGAGCGATTGATCTTAATAAGATGTGAGCAAGTGTACCGTTAGAAGAGAGTGAGATAATTCTGACTTCCAGATGAGAGTGGATTACAAATGATTTCACAAGTCCTTTATTTATAAAGCACCAAAACACTGTATTGCACAGAGGGAGACCAGAATGCAAAATGTTGCATCAGTTAACATAGTCTTTCAGGCATAATAACAAGAAAGTTGTTTGCTGCAACTCAAAAATGGCCACTTCAAATTCAGGTGACAAAGGACAGATGGAGGAAATTACCATGCCTTCATGCAGGTAACATCAGTGGTCCCAAACATGGTCTTTATCTTGAAGCAGCTCCCTAAAGGGCATCCCACCTCCATCACTTGGAAGGTGGTGAATTTAACTGAAAACCAGAAGAAAAGGGGCATATATATTGGCAATATAACAGATTATAAGTAACTAGATACCTGTAGTAAAATAGACTTATAAGCTAAACAACCCAATAAATGTACAATTTTTAGTTCCTACCTGTCATCACTGGGCACTACAATAAAGACAATCGGGTGATAGATCAATAAGCTAATAAACACTTCAATAAAATATATCTAGTGTTGTTGCTTAGAAATTAAGCACTAAATGAGGCAATTTACCTTTTAATTTAGAAGTTTTTGATATATTGACAGGACAGGATAGGTAAGTGTATGCATAAAAGCTTTATCTGGGCCAGAGAGATAAATGGGTAGAATGGATATTTAAGTCAATAACATGAAATGTATTAATCAGTCTGAGAAAAATGAATGAAGATTGAAATGGAGTCAGATAGGCTTTATCATTCTGTTTTGATAACAGGATTTATTAATGGTGGGCATCAGGTGGCCCTGGGGCTGTATGTGGTGCTTAGAGGCTCCTCTTGTGGTCCCTTGTCTGTTTCCTGATACAGGGGAAAGATAAATAATTCCCTAATACCACATCACAATAATATTATTTTGCCCCCTCAAAACACCCATGCTCATTCTTTTCTCTCAGCATACATCCTTCTACACGTACACTGTTCCACCTTAACATGGAATGTAAGGGGTAGATATTTGATGGGGCCTAGAGGTGAAGATGAGGGGGATATTCAAGTGAGGGGCCATGGAATGAGGGGGCTGGGGTGTGAGAGGACATAGATGGGCAGATGAGAGACCTTGAAGTGAGAGCAGTGGACATGGGATTGTGAGTAGTGGAGATCCAAGGAATGAGGAGGGTGGATGTGCATGAGTGGAACTGTCAGTGGAATAGGGCAAAAAATTTAGGAAGATGTCCTGCAGTGATTTGGGGGGGGGGCTCTACTTCCCTGTTAAAATCACTGCCCCAGGCATATCTGTCCTGAGACAGGCTAAGGAATAGAATGGATCCTGGTGACATCAGTAGGGATAAACTGACATAACTCATCCCCTCTCCACTGCTGCCCATGGGGTTTATTTCCATGCTTTCTCTTTTTGGGGGTAACTATTACACATGTGGAGACCCATATATTATTATGACAGGATTCTGTGCTTGGTTACACTGTGTACTGGTGGTGGTGGTGGTGGGGTGCTCTGCATTAGTGTCTTATACATATATATATATATATATATATATATATATATAAAATAAATATTATTCAGGCCCCGATTATTTGCACACAATTAAAAAAAGCATCCTATATGTGTAGATTTTTACCATGGTTTGGTACTTACTTATGCCTTTCTGCCTTACAGTTTATATGCAGACAATAATTTTATCTTTATATATTTAAAAACATTGTATACTTCATAACGTGAGGTGAATAGGCTGCTATACGCAGCAGCCTGCCTATCGGGGGCTTGCAAAAGAACATTAAGATGTAACATTAAATGTGAACCATATGTCTGTGTCACGGTTTGTTTTGACTCTCAGACACAGAGTAAGATAAAGTCAAACTTTATTGAAAAGTTTAATAAGAACCCTCACGGGTCCTGAACATATATATATATACGACATGCACAAAATAGGTTCAAACAGTAGCTTATACAAAGATACAGTATGGTAGGCTCCACCCACCCTGCCAATATACCGGGCAAGGCAGCCTATGGTATGGCACAACAATATGAATAAGGTTCTACCGGCCTTGCCAATATACCGGGCAAGGCAGCCTGGAGAAAGGCACGACGATATGAATGAGGCTCTACTGGCCTTGCCAATATACCAGGCAAGGCAGCCTAATGGATAACACAACTGTAGGAATAAGGCTCTACCGGCCTTGCCAATATACCGGGCAAGGCAGCCTGGAGGATGGCACGACAATATGAATGAGGCTGTACCGGCCTTGCCAATATACTGGGCAAGGCAGCCTAAATGTGACTGAAGGACAGCTCCACTAGTGCTGTAAGGTTGGTAGCATCAGCATAAGATGGTACAGTGGAGCAAACCAGTATCACGTACAGGACAACCAGGGAAGCCCTACCAGTGCTGTAACGGTGCTGTAAAGGTGGCAACTAGCAACCGGTGATATGGAGTAACCCAGTACTAGTATAGGACAACACGGAAGCCCTACCGGTGCTGTAATAGAGGCAGCTAGCCACCAGTGATGTGGAGTAAACCATTACCGCGTACTGGACAACATGAACGCCCTACCGGTGCTGTAATGGAGACAGCTAGCAACCGGTGAATGGAGTAAACCAGTACCATGTACTGGACAACAGGAACTCCCTACCGGTGCAGTAATGGAGGCAGCAGCAACCGGTGATATGGAGTAAACCAGTACCACGTACTGGACAACACGGAAGCCCTACCGGTGCTGTAATGGAAGCAGCTGGCACCCGGTGATATGGAGTAAACCAGTACCGCGTACTGGGCAACATGGAAGCCCTATCAGTGCTTGTAATGGAGGCAGCTAGCAACCGGTGATTTGGAGTAAACCAGTACCACATACTGGACAACACAGAAGCCCTACTGGTGCTGAAATGGAGGCAGCTAGCAACCAGAGATATGGAGTAAACCAGTACCGCGTACTGGACAATGCGAACGCCCTACCGGTGAAGTAATGGAGGCAACAGCAACCGGTGATATGGAGTAAACCAGTACCGCGTACTGAACAACACAGAAGCCCTACCGGTGCTAGAAATGGAGGCAGCTAGCAACCGGTGATATGGAGCAAACCAATAGTCAGAATGTCGCCCAGGTGACCAGCATCAAATGAAAGATGACAGACAGGATCCAGAAGCAGGAACGACAGTCAGGCCAGGACTGGATACTGAAACAGTAGTGACAGCCAACCCAGGTCAGGAACGGGAGCAGGAACAACAGCTACACCGGATCAGGAACGGAAGCAGGAACGGAAGCCAAACCGGATCAGGAACGGAGGCAGGAACCACGCAGGAGAGACACTGGCATCTGGACGAGACAATGACACTGGTATACTGAAAAAAAACAGGCCCAAAGATACAGGTACAAAGGCAGGTGACTACTGACATAGAGACACCACGAAAGGGCAACCAAAGGGTGCCTCATCCCAGTCTATATAGGCAATACTGGGCGGGCAATAGACAGGTGGCCAATGGAGAGTTCTTACACCTGACTGACAGCAAAAGCCAGCAATCACGGGCACCGTGATAGTCTGCTGGACACAGAGCTAACTTTTGGATCAGCACATATAGGATCATACTACTGTGAGACATTTTCAGGTACCAGATAGTAAGAAGTAAAAGAGACAGATCATCCATTATGACAAACTAGGCTACTGTCTAGTGCCCATGGCAATATAAGGGGGTCTAGCTGCAAGTGATGGGTCACAAACAAATGCCCTGCTGTTGCTGCTGCTGCTAACATGTTGTGTCAGACACCCTTTTTGTTGAAACAGGCCAGCATCACCCAGTTGTTCCCACTTCCATTAGATCCACAAGTCCAGTACCTGTTAACAGTAACATGTTAGAAGCACTGGATCAAAAGATGTCGGGCCCCAGATAGGTAACCTGCCTAGGGCCCTATGGAGCCTTAATCCATATCTGTTATCTAACATCCTGGCTTCCTTCAATTGCATGGAAGTGTGTGAGCATGGAAACGTGTTAGCAATGATGATAGTGCCCCCTGTTCACATCCTGATTCCAACTGAATGGATCACAATGGGTTAAATTGAAATTATCTTCTAGGGAACATTTTTTTTTCCCTACACTGACGAGAGACTTTGGCTGTCAGTCACAGCTGGCTTGTGCTTCTACTAAAGTTAAAGGGTGCCCTGGGCAAATGTGCCAAAACATTTGCAGCAACATTTGTAAACAACACATGGTTTTCAGTGTCTATCACAAGACAAGAGATGAGCAAATCAATCATGGCTCAGTTTGCGGATCAGAGGCAAATGTATGTAAACATATGTAAGGCCATAGGCAGGTACCTAACAGGCAATGATCATTAAAATTGAGATGAAGTCATGGACAGGTGACAGACAGAGAAGTGGTTACATGAGCTTAACTGAGATTGTAGGTGTGTGCCAGACAGAGGAAATAGTCATTAAGGGCTCAATCTAAATGTTGGAGACATCTGTTTTTGTGCCGATTGCATTTTTTCAAGCACAATAAGCTAGTCAGATGCCTGTGCTTTGAAAAAATATCAGCAAAAAAAGAGAGCCGTTGTGTGATATAGTTAAGAGATGTTTTCACCCATAGAAAATTATGAAAATACTGTAATTTTCAATTCAAATGTCTGTGTTAGCCATGAAGATCTGATAAGGGACTCAAGTTATCGCAGGAAAGTTAAGACCCAGTTTCTTTATGACTTGAGACACATGAAGGTAAAAAAAGTCAAAAAAAAAAAAAAAAAAAAAAAAAAAAAAAATGTAAGTCCTTATTGGATGTATTGATATGTATTGAACTAGGTATAATTACCCTGCCGCTATTCATCGGATTAACCCAATTAAGTTAAAAAAATCTGATTAAAAGTAACACGATTAATCCTGATGTCGAGCGGAGTCATCAGCATGCTGGTCATCTTCTGTTCTTCTCTTCAGTCTTCTCTTCTGTCCTTCTCTTCTTTCTTCACTTCAGTCTCCTTTCTTCTCTTCAGTGTTCTTGTTTCTGTAAAAGAAAAAATAGTATGAATACAATCCTATATAATAATTTGCTAATGTATGTTTGTCAGAAGCTGTCATGCGCAGTACAAATGTGGACTACGGTCTGAATTTGTAGCACCCCGCTCTGATATCAGCCGTGGTGTGTGCAGTCTCTACTGTCCATGACTGCACAGTGGCCGTTGCTACCTGGTACTGTGGCCCCTGTACACGGACTGTTCAATTAGTGCAGAATAAGACAATACATCATTTAACCCCTTGAGTGCCAGAGTTAAGCAATTTATTAATGCCCCTGTGTATTGAAATATGCCTCCATTATTATGTATATGACATAAGCAATTATAGTAAAGTTGCAATATCATATGTCCAAAAACATGATAATAATATACTTAGCTTGCAAGACCATTTTTGTGGCCTAACATCTGTAGTGCTTTTAGCTGGTAGGACATTTGGATACCGACCAAGACATTTTCTTTTGTTGGTCGGTATCCATTATACCCTACGGCTTTTTTATCTCTAATATTTGGATCGAGCCCTAAATGTAGCTAAGGTGTGGGCAGCTAGCAGAAAGAGAGAGAGATGCATTTAAAATAACATAGATCATACACAGTGGTCAAATAGGAATTCACGGCTCAGGAGCATTAGCAGTGCAACACTAGCAGTGTGCACACTGAAGTGCTTATATGACTGTTCTATATAGCCTAAAGAGGCTTGCCTAGCAGAGCAAACCAAGCACACCTAGAAGACCATTTCAGTGAAGGATTTCTTCTTCCATAACGCGATCTCGGCACTGCTAAAGAGCCTCCACCTGTCCATGGACCGGATTCCCCTGCTGTCAGCTAGAACGCTGACATCAGGGGAAAAGGTAAAAAGCAAAACTTTGAAAGTGGAGACCATAAAGGTTTGAGAGATGCCGCTGAGCTCATTTAACTCAGTTTTTTACTGGCTGCAAGTTGCAGGATAGTAATTTTTAAGGATTACTATCCCTTTAAGCCACAAGTGTAAGACTATTAAAAAACAATGTACTACAATGTAAATAAAATCAATTTTAAGTAAATCTTATTTTAAAAATAAATATCTCTGGAAAGGATGCATATTTAAAGTGATCAATGAAAATTAATAGTCCCCCATAAGATTTATCCATGTGTAGAATCTGATGCATGTCCATTTAGTAGATTAACTGTAGTCCTGTTGAAGTTTCTCTGATGGCATAGAAATTTATAATGGGAATGAAATGCAAAGATGAGAACTTGGTGATACCTTTTTACTTAGACTAAAACATAAACTGTTGGTCTAAATAAAACATTTATCACCAAGTTCATATGCCTTTGCATTAATATACAAGTAGACATATAGGGTATTCTACAATTTAATTTACTATGCATCACTTTTTTTGTATTTTTCTTGTGTGGTCTCTTGGAAAACTCTGTATTATTTGTGTTGGTCTAAGACACTCATTCTTTTTCAGGGTTAACCAGCAAACATAATCCAAAAACGTGTTCACAATTATATTTTGCATTAACTGAGAAAGAATGCACTGTACTAC
Source organism: Rhinophrynus dorsalis (assembly GCA_037306005.1). Classification (NCBI taxonomy): domain Eukaryota; kingdom Metazoa; phylum Chordata; class Amphibia; order Anura; family Rhinophrynidae; genus Rhinophrynus; species Rhinophrynus dorsalis. The sequence goes on along the minus strand of CM074723.1, from coordinate 97,005,072 downwards.
AGCATTAAAATTCATTTTACTCAGCTTTGTTCTTTAATAACTAGGCCATTGGTTTGGGTGCTGCTGCTTAAAATGCATTTAGCATCCATATGTATTCTCTCACCTAAGGCTTGATATTTTTAATGAGATTATATCAAGAAATGTACAGACCTGAGAGTGCTAACATCATTTCAGTGTGTAATTCCCAGAACCCTGATCAATTTCAGCAAAGCAATTAAGACTGCTGACTACAATAAATGATACAGAGATTATAAAGATTTCTCTGCTCAACTGTACTGTTTAAAATATAAGAGTGTTATTCAACAAAAGTGTAATAAAGAACAACTTTGCATAATTTATTTTGTTTTATTCTTTTTGCAAAAATTCCTACAGATTACCTAATTTTAACTCCTTGTTGACCAGAGGGGTCTGCAACGCCTTGCAAAAGCAATGTACTGCAGGTGCCTCTTGTCCTCATGGGGTTAAAATGGATTACATTGTAGTACAGTTCCTCAATTTGAGGAGAGGAAAAAAATTAGAAAAAATAATATATATATTTTTTTTATAAACGTGGTTTGGATATTTGGATAACAATATAATGAAATCTATTCTTTAGGTTTGCATTTCACTATCTAATGCACACAATCTTTTCTCCCATCATCAAGCAGGACAATAGCGATTTTATGAAAACAAGTGCATCAAAAATCAAAGTTTGTCATCTTGAAGAGTTAATTTTGAAAGAGAGATGACCTTTATCCTTATATTCTCACTCATTTTTTTATCAAGTCTCTCCAAGGGGAGTCATCATATGCAGGGCTCTATGAACAGTATTGTCCTTATCACCTTCTTCCAGAAAGTGGTAGAGTAATAGGACTTTGTAAAGCGAAATGAAGCCCAGTCTGATGGCTGCTGATTAAAAATTGACTCTGCCACATCAAAGAAGAGTTGAAGGTGAAAATGATGATCACTTTCCTCTCCCAGGGATCCTGCACTATTTCTTTTATTCAACCTTGAAAGGTTCTTTCTGAATAAGATAATATCCCTTGAGTCTATTCTGGTTAGGCAGCATGAAAAAAAATGTAGATCAGTATGCCTATTTTTTTATATAAAAAATGGGGGTTTTGTTAATGACAAAGCACTGTTACGTTGTAGTTTGTATGCGTTAAAAGATGATAGATCCATTTTAAAATGGTGCTTAGACAATGAATATTACCTCTTGATTCTGCTCTGCTTAATTGTTAGCAGGCATATTGAAACTATTCAGGATTTTAATTTAACCCTTCTAGATGCATGAGAAAGCACTGCTGTGAAGGATGTTGTGGCAGCCGAGAGGAATTTGTTATTAGCTAGATGTTATATAATCTTTATTTTTAACCCTTTGAGTGCAAAGCAATGCCTAGTGTACCCCATTGTCACTCAACGTGTTAACCCCTTCAATGAAAGAGAAGTTTCCACATATTCTGAAGCAATGCATTGGCGACATCTCTAACATTCACAGGGTTAAAGAATATTTATTAAATGTTATGGGCCATGTTAAAAAAAAAAAGAGGAACAATTATGTAGTAAATCAACTGCACTATAGGGCAGAGTTATGTATAAAGTCCCATTGACTTAAATGAGGTTTTAACCCATTGTATGCTAGAGAGGTCTCCTATGCATAGCTTCACAGTGGGTTGGAAATCTGTCTAGAATATAAGGGGTTAAAGCCCCATTTAAATCCATGGAAATGTTGGTAATATTTATATTATTTTTGTTCCCTTATGATGCAATTGGCTTTTTCCGGCATTGCTCATCTTTTCAATTTAATATATGTTGCCAGCGCAACCTAACACATTTCACTTCTACAGCAGCTTCGTCAGGTGTCCACAGAATTAAAGTGTCAGTCTCATGCTATCTTTGTAATTGGACTATATACTTTATTTTCATATTGCTTACATTATAGCCCAGTGCTTTATTTATGCCTTTCAATGCCAAAGAGGTGCCCAACACAATGGGAGGTTATGCACTAAGGAATGATAAAGAGGTGATAAAGTGGATATGATTTCTCCAGTGATATCACTTCTCCATTTCCTATGTTATTCTATGGAGCCTATGCACTGAGATCTCCAAATTTAGAAAAAACTTAGTACGTTGGCTCCATAAAATAACATAGGATCTGGAAAATTGATTTCACTGGAGAAGACATTTCCACTTTATCATCTCTTTATCACACCTTAGTAAATCTTCCCCTATGTGGTGGCAACTCCAATGAAACTTAAAATGTTTAACAGTTGGTTATGGGAAGTCATTTTATACCCAGACTTTGCACACTATATATGATGCTTCAAAAGGGCATGAACTTACTTTTCCCTTAGTTATACTGCAAATCCAACACCTTGTTTTTAATTGATTTTATTTCCCTTCACTTCTATGGGACTAAAATAAGTTATATTTTAGAAAGATACTCAGCTCATTTCTTGGATTTTCTGTGATTTAAATATTGAGTTATATGTACTTTGACCTACTGGGACGATTCCTAGTGCGGTATACCAATATATCTCTTAATAATATTAAAACTCCTTGGGAAATCGTATGATTATGGATATTATTAAGTTTTAAACCCATAAGACTATGAAAGAAACCTTCACATAAGATTAACTTATTACATCAACCCTTAATAAAGGTGGTAACAGTGTCACAAGATCATTGATTTGTCTCAGTACAAAAAAGATGATTACTACAGGATATCATTTAGTACAATTATTCTATTATAATAATCAATTACACTAACATTGAAGTCACTATTTCAAATATACATCTCGTTCACATTCATGAAATAATTTTCTTCTTACTCTGTAATTAGCCTCTTATTAAAAGATAAAGAGACAGATTATTATGAGGTGAAATACAAAAGATTTGAACATGGAGCAAAGATTACGTTATTTTCCTGAGGACATGATATATCACATTCAGAATATAGTTTGGTTGCTAGCATTTGACTGTACAGAGTTTACATATAGAGGTTATCCTATATAATAATTTGCTAATGTATGTTTGTCAGAAGCCGTCATACGCAGTAGAGATGGCTGCTCACGCTGCAGGCATGCGCAGTAGAGACTGCCCGTGTTGCGGCTGATAAAGGAGTGGGGTGCTCCAAATTTGGAGCGCCCCACTCCGTTATCAGCCGCGGCGAGGGCAGTCTCTACTGTGCATGACTGCACCGCGGCCGTTGCTTCCTGGCAATTTTGGAGCAAACCATCTGCACCATGAGGAAAAAAATAAAAATTTCCCAATCTTCTAATTTGAGCTTTTAACCTCTTGATTGCTAAATACATCTCTGAAGCATTCAAGCTATTAAAAATACCACTTAAACAAATGGGACATTCCTGTGGAGCAGATGGTTTGCTCAAATATTATCTCCAGGTTTCCCCATAGAATTCAATAGGAAAATATTTGCTAAAATGGGAGGTAACGTTTATCTCCTGCAATAGAATCTAACCCAAGATGAGCTATTCTCTAGCTAACCAATTGTACTGTAGGAGTAACAAACATTTTCCTGATTTCCTTTGCTCTAAATTGGACTCTTAACCCCTTTAACGCTAGAAAAGTCTCCAAAGCAATGCTTTGAAATGCACTGGAGACCTCTGTAGCATTCACGGGGTTATTAAGCCACTTAATTCCATGGGCCATTCTGTTTCTACCTGTGTTGTAGTTTTTATGCCCCAGAATTTTTCATATTTACTTTTGTGGAAAAAGCCCTATATTCTTAAAGAGATAGTAAAGTCCAAAAATAAATGTACATCCTATTGTGTAATATATTTTTTTATAATGAATAGTATGTTCTACAACTCCCTTACCTCCATATTCGGATTGAAAAATCCAATTAATTAATCCAGTTATGCATTATAATAAAGTACATTGAACACTTGGATGTTTATTTATTTTTGGACATTACTTTGCCTTTAAATACTATATGATGTCTTCACGAATATAATTTAGTTTATTTTCTCTAGAATTAACCCCTTAAGGACCCATGACGGTCCTGCACCGTCATGGGTTGTTATACCCTTAACGACCCATGATGGTCCAGGACCGTCATGGCTTAAAGGGATAGTAATACTTAAAATGTAAAAAAAAATATGTTGTAGGGTTTATCCCCCTGAGTAAAACATTCTATGGAGATTTATGGTCAACTGACCAGAGCTGTCCATAGGATCGTGTAGCAACAGCGCCACTGTACAATTTCAGGCCACTGTGATATTGCACCTAAAAAATTCAACTTTGAAAATTAATAACTTTTGAATGAAACACCTTTCAGCAGTGGGGGTACCCTTGTTTTACTCAGGGGGATAAACCCTACAACATATTTTTTTTTACATTTTAAGTATTACTATCCCTTTAAATGATAGCAGCGTGCCTCCGTTCACACTGCTATCATTAATTCCAGGCTGAGACTGAGCACTCCGAGACAGGGGCGTTCGGTCTCAGCCCTTCCTGCTTGTGCCACTTCATGTGATCGCCGTAGCAGCAATCACATGTACCGGCATAGTGACAGACAGAGGCAGCATGCAAAGGATGCTGTCTGTGCCTGTCTCGTCTGCCTCTGTCTCCCTTGCTATCAAAGTAAGAGAGACAGAAGTAGACGGGAGACACCTAGTGGTAAAAAAAAATACAGCAGCTGGGGGTATTAACCCCTTCGCTGCTGGTGCAGGAGGCAGGCTAAATGCAGTTCAATTTTTGACCTGCAATTATACACTTTAAAAAAAAAAACACATCACACTTTTTTTTTACAAAAAATTTTTTTATTTAAAATATATATATATATATAATTAAACAGTATGGCAAGTGTGATTGCTGTGGAGCCATGTAATACACTTATATACACGACCAAATGCCAGGGACAAAAAAAGTATCAAAATAGGATGGGAAAAGGGGACATGGGAATTTTCACCCAGGGGGGACAGGGGCCACTTTAAACTGCGCATTTTGTAGGTATGACTGACCGGTCATACTTTTCATGCAGTCTCCATAAAAATGTAACCCTTTGTGGCCAATTGATCCCAAGAGAAAAATCAAAAATGTTTTTTTTTTTTACATTTTTTTTTAGTTTTAATAAAGTGAATGGTCGGTTATCCATATAAATAGGGTATCAAATGAAAGCCCTATTTGTGCTTAAAAAACAGTATATAATTTATGGGGGTGGAATAAAAGACTTAGAGGGAAAACACTGTTGAATAAAGACATAGTCAAAAAGGTCAGAATTGCTCCGGTCCTTAAGGGAAAACGACCTCAGATTTTCCCGGTCCTTAAGGGGGTTAAACTTATTTTTTTACTTTTCATATTCTGAGAATGTGTAAAGTCAGACTGCATATATCTCTTATTTCTTTATATCTCTTCACCTTTTTAACCCCTTAATGACCGATGACATGTAAGGATCTTCATCGTGTCTGTGTGTTAAGAACTGATGACGGTCCTGGCACGTCATGGTTTAACTCTCCCATCTCTGCTGCAGAGCACAATGGTAGAGCAGGGGGAATGTGTTACTAAGTGCTCCAGCACCAGAGCACTTCGTTTCAGCCAATGCTAACATTGTTGGTTCATGTGATTCGCTAAAATTGCAAATCACTTGTTAGTTGCCATATGATAAAGGCACTGTTTGTAAACATTGCCCCTGTCACTTCTATCATGATGAGAAGAGAGACAGAGAGACACTGTTACGTGTTTCAATGTTTCATAGAATGTTCAAGTCTTTTACATTGTCTAAAAATAGATAATTTATTTACCCCCTTTGAACACTGTAAGTACAGTGATCAACTGATCATTTCCCCCTTTGGTCACTATTCGCAGTGATCAGTTGTCCTTGACCCGAGGGAAAGGGTGCCTACAGTACCTAGCCAACCCAGGAAGTCAAGTGGATGTGACAGGATTTAACCATGTGCCGTTTTTTTAATGTGTTTTTGGGGGAAGACATTTGGGGGAGATTGTATTACAAACAAATGTGTATGCATCCCAGTACATTACTGTCAATCCATCATCCTTAGTTGCAAAGTAGAAATAATGGCAACTCTCAGATCTGACTGAATTTAAACAATTCTGGGCCCTAATAGTGACTATGGGGATAATTAAAAAAGCAAGCATTTGGTCACACTGGAGCAAAAATCCCATCTGTGATATCCCTATTTACACAAAAGTAATGCCCAGGACCAGATATGAAATGCTTTCACACTTCATGCATTTCAGTGACAATACCATGTGCTTCCCTAAGGAATACACCCAGTATAACAGCCTGTATAATATTTACTCCCTAATAAATTATTTATAGAAAAAGTTGTCAATGATGAATCCGTTAGGAAGTGCAAGGGAAGACTGGAATCCAAACAATATATCCCCTCTAAGAGCTCCAAGTTTGGAGTCAGATTTTATAATCTGTGCAGTAGTGCCATGAGGTATACTCAGGCTTCCAAATTTATGAGGGCAAGGACAGCCAATTGATCTGCCTGGTTGCCCACTGGAAACCAAACCGGTGGAAAAATTGTTTATGACCTCATTAAACCCTTATTAAATAAAAGTATCATTTTTATTAGGACACTTTTTATACTAGCCCCCTTTTATTAAAGTTATTCTTTTGTTTTGAAAAAATGACCTGTGGTAATGTTAGACACAATTGCAAAGATTTGTCCAAACAACTAATAAGTACCAAGCTGAAAAAGGGGACATCCTCAGCTTTGTACCAACAGAAGCTGTTTGCAGTTAATTTTAGGAATAAAAAGGATTTGGTCATGCTGACCACCATGCATGATGAAAGACTGTGCCAGTGTCAGTCCACTGCAAAACTGAGGTACTATGAAAGCCAGTCTACATCAGAGACTACAGCAAACATATGAGGAGAGTAGATCTATGTGATCAACTTATGCAGCCTTAGCTCACTATGAGGAAATGTAGGACCTGGTACAAAAAGGTTGTTGTTTACAAGATGAAGACTGCAGTTTATAATTCATATTTAATTTTTAAATTGGCAAACCCCACTCCAAAATCATTTGCTTTCAGGTTTTTTTTTTTCAAGTGGCACACAAAGTTATACCACAGAGAACTGGTGAAGAACACTATCCTTTTTTTTAAAACAAAAAAAAAAAAACCTATTTCCAAAAGCAAAACCCACAGAAATGCTGCATTGGTGACTGCTTCAAACAGTATCATGCAGGTTCAATGCAGTAGTGCTGTAACAGTTACCATTTTCCCCTCCTGAAATATTCAGTTTTGTTATTTTTCAGAACACATCCCTCCTTAGAGCTAATGCTATGATAATATAATGGGAAGCAATGAACCCTATTTTTTGTTGTTGTTTTTTTGAGCAAGTTGTAAAAATACCATGTCTGAAAATGGAAATGTGCATGTCCTCAACTGGGCCAGTAGCTCCCCAAACCCTTACAAACCTATGCATATGGGGCATTGCTGTATTCAAAAAATGTAGCTGAATATTAATGCATTTTTAAAAGTCTCTTAATAGCCTGTGCTTGAAATCCACAGCAACATTGAAATATAGGTGTGAAAAAAATCTGTTTTTTTTCTTACTGCAGGTTTTGGGAACGATTGGAGGTTAAGTGGATGGGAAAAATTGTGAAAATGCACCTACAATGAAACCTAGGGTTGTTTACTTTTCTAAAACTTATACTTTTGGGGGTCAAATTGTTATTGCAGCATTGCCAAACAGCCCCAAATGAGACAAGGTACCAGTTAAGCAAGCTATAAAAATGGAAACACACATGTTCCCAACTGGGCCCAGTAGCTATCCCAAACCCCAAACTTTGACAAACCTATGAGTATGGGGCATTACTGTACTCACAAGTTATATCTGAACACTAATCAATACATTTTTAAAAATCTCCAAATATCCTGTGTTTGAAATTCACAGTAACATTGAATATGTGTCAAAAACACTGTTTTTGTTTTTGGTTTCTGTAGGATATGAGGGGGGATTGATGGTAAAGTGGCACTGTGAAAAATGTGAAATTGCACCTAAAATGAAACCCAGGTTTTCTACTTTTCAAAAATATACACTTTTGGGGAAAATGTTTAAGGTAGAGTACTGCTAAGCAGCCCCCAAATGAGTCATAGCATTAGTAAAACAACCTTTGAAAATTACATGTCCGTTCAAAATTGGCCCTGTAGCTCACCCAAACCCTGACAAACCTATGCATATGGGGCATTGCTGTACTTATAAGATGTAGTTGAATATTAAGCTATTGATTTATTTTACATCTGCAACTAGCCTGCACTTGAAATCTACAGCACCATTGAAGTATGTGTGAGAAATGCTGATTTTTTTTTACTGTAGGTTTTGAGAGGGATTGGTGGTAAAATGATTATGTGAAAAATGTCAAAATGCACTTAAAATTAAGCTCTGGGTTGTCTACTTTTCAAAAATATATACTTTTTGGGGACATTTTAAAGTGGATCACTGGTACACAGCCCCAAATGTGACATGGCACCAGTAAAGCAAGCTGTGAAAATTCCATGTGTGAAAATGGAAACACTCATATTCCAATTTTGACCATGTAGCTTCTCCAAACCCTGAGAAACCTATGCATATTGGGTATAGCTGAACACTAGTCGATTAATTGTTTTATATCTACAACTATTCTGTGCTTGAAATCCACAGCAACATTGAAATATGTGTGAAAAATGCATACTTTTTTAGCAGGTTTTGAGAGGGATTGGTGGCAAAACAACTGTGTGGAGAAATGTCAAAATACACCTAAAATGAAACCTTGGGTTGTCTAATTTTCAAAAATATACACTTTTGGTGGGTAATTTTAAAGTGGAACACTGGTACACAGCCCCAAATGAGACATGGTACCAGTTAAGCAAGCTGTGAAAATTACGTGTGAAAATGGAAATATTAGATGATTAGTAGATGAACACTAGTCAAGCGGTTTTTTAAATATGCAACTATCCTGTATTTGAAATTCACAGCAACATTGAAATATAATATATGCAGGTTTTGAGTGAGATTGGTGATAAAATAACTATGTGAAAAATGTCAAAATGCACCTAAAATGAAACCCTTGGTTGTCTACTTTTCAAAAGTGTACACCTTTGGGGTAGAGCACTGGTACACAGCCCCCAATGTGACAGGGCACCATTTTAGCAAGCTGTACAATTTCTGTGTGAAAATGGAAATTCACATGTTCCAGTTTGAGCCCCATAGCTCCCCCAAATCCTAACAAACCTATGCATATGGGCAATTTCCGTGCTCAGAAGTGTGCAACTATCTTTTGGTTGAAATCCATAGCAATATTGCAATGTAAGTGTGAAAACTGCAATAAAGTAAATATTACCTCAATTTTAGTACAGATTTCTGAAGATGACTTCTCCATTTATTTCACTTCTCTAATTCCTATGTTATTCTGTGGAGCCTATGCACAGAGATCTCTCTCACTATATTAGTGCATAAGCTCCATAGAATAAAATAGGTACTGGAGAACTGATCTAATTGGAGACATTATCCCCTCTTTATCACCCTGAGTGCATTTCCACCCCAGGAGACACATACTGGGTAATGTGAAATTTAGTGTCAAACTATAGCTATGTATATGTAAATATAACACATACACTTATACATGTAAAACATCAATATGTAATGAATGAAAGGGCGAATGTGATTTCGTGAGTAGGGTTATGCATATATCTTGTGAAGCAAGCTGTGTGAATGCCTCCTCCCCAGCCTTTGTATGATATGAGGCAGTACTTGTATTTTGGAGCCTGAGGAGGCAGTCCCAATTAGGAACTGGTGGCTTGAAAAGTCTGTTTTTTCCTTGACAAGAAAGAAGAGATCTAATGTGCTTTGGTAAAATTGGGTACCATGAGTGGACCATCTGACATAGGTGTAGAGGACTGGAAGCTGGCTCAGAAGAAATGAGAGAAAAGAGATTATTCAGTGCCATGACAGGGCACCACCTGTTGAACATAGGATATAAAGGAATGATACTACTTTTGCCAAGCTGTTCTGTAGGGGAGGGTAAGCGAGCAGTGATCTGCCTGAAAAGATGAGTCAGATTTCATAAGATCTCGTGATGAGCATGAGTGGCCTGCGAATTTACCTAGCCTGTGAAAACCAAAGAAAGCTATACAGATAGTGTCAGAAAGGACAGTGCTGGAATGGAAAACAAAGGGGAAGTCCTTCCAGGAACAATTTTATGCGGTAGTCTGAGAGTACTGATGGCTGGTGTGGTGAGCGGAGGGCTAGATGGTACAGAATACCAGATAGTTATAGACAGAAGAGAAAAGGGATGTTTTGATGTAGTATTGTTTGTATCTGTCTCTTTAAATCTATTCCTTTAATTTGTGTTTGGCAGTTCTGCTGTGACATTATACTGAATGTTTGAAAATGCGGATAAGTGATCTAAAGGTTTCTGATTTGTTCTTGAGTTATTGACCCTCCCTCTGTTAGAGCTCTGTCATTGATACAATGATGTGTATCAGAATGAGGCTACTATGTAGCACCAATCAGCTTTTGGTTGCTACTTTTTAAACTAATATGTTTAGTTTGAAAGTTTAGTCAATGAATAAGAGCTAGAGATGCTCGAAACGCGTCAGACTGTTCATAGTAGCTAACTCCCATGTCATGTCTCTGGATTTTATTATACTATTTTGAATAAAGTGGAATTTTTATGAATCAATGGCGATTTGGAAGACCGTCTTTTCAATTTAACCACCTGAGCCGGGTGTGCTCCCGCTTTGTTTGTATTGTCTGAATTGCATGGATCACATCGGAGGATCCAAGCTGGATAGAACACCCTGAAGCGAGAAGCAGGTGAGCTTTTGAGCTGGATTTGTTATCAATGACCTTTTGTTTGTTTGCAATTAATATGTTGAGCATTAGTCAATTGTTTACATGTCAACAGATGGCCCTGGAATGGGCCTTGTGGCACAAGGGGCAGATGTGAAGAAAACTACATCCACTAAAAAAACACCCCGTAGTGTTGAAATTATTACTTATTGGGGATGAAACCAGGTAATGGATGGCCTTCCCAATTTGTCCCAGGAAGGGAGTACGGGGGGGGGGGTTAGCAGAGGGTAATGGTGGGGTGTTTTGGGAGGTAGAGGGGCCTGCACTGCAAGGAGGTGCTGACTAAATAGAAGGGCAGATGTTGGGGGAATGATAAGTAGACTGGCAGAGATGTTATGCTGGAGCCTTCTTGCAGGTGAAGTACCTACAGAACAGTTCATTATCCAACAGGCTCCAGTTTGTAGGATAATTGAACTGTGGAAAACCTGCTGCAGCTTTGGCTGAAAAGGAGTGATGGTAGTCATAAAAAGAACTGCCACCATACCTATATGACAAATCCACTATAATATAAAGATATTGGTCAAGCTCCTGTCTGTGGTGGGGTATTACCCTGCAAGGTCCTTGGGCAATACAGTAGATCCATTTGCATGGATCTCTGTGCATTGGATCTATGGTATTGTCCTGCAAGGACCTTGAGGTCAGATGAAAAGATCCTCATAGAGTATTTCTAGAAGCAAATACAAGCAATCTGCCTGCTGTGCAGAAGTCATAGCTGATCTGGAGGGGGGGGGAAGGGAGCTGGGAGTGGACTGACTTGAGTATAACACCCCCCACACACACACATACACACGCACACTTCACGTAAGGTGAAGAGGGGAAAAATTGTGTGTATTATACGTGGGATTTTATGGTGAATCTGAAAAATGACAGAGAAGTACTGACTACTGATATGAACTGAAATATTTACTGTAAGTGAGAGCTGTCGAAAGTGCCTAAAGCAGTATAGACTTGGCTGGACACCAGGTCATGTTGATGAGATGAGGTCTGATGATAAGAATAAAAGAAAGTACTTTTTTTTTTTTTTTTTTTTATACTGTCTCTTACTGGACTTGTAAAAGACTTGTAGGAAGAGCTAGAGTACCAAAAGTTAATGGCATAAAAGAAGGCGGAACTTTAAAGCAATATATACTTAGAAGTTAAAGGGATAGTAATGTTTCACAAGAACAGCAGCTCTAATTAATCTTCATAGTATTTGGGACATGCAAAGTGTTATTTCAATACTGTCAGAGTTGTAGTACAAGAGTAATTGAATGATAAATTATCCCCACCTGCCCCTTTTACCTAGTGCCAGCCACCTCCCCTCAGATGTGGAATCTGGTCACTTGACCGGACAGCTCACATCGAGGAACAATCTTCTTACTGTGAGCATAAGGAAAACCCTGCCCCTCACTGCGATCCATCCAGACAGCTTAGCTGCTCTGAGGTGACCAGTGTTAGTAAAAGGGGCAGGAGTGGGATACTTTATCATTCAATTACTCTTAAACTACAACTCTGACAGTACTGAAATAACACTATATGCAGTGCTTTCTCAATATCATGCAGTATAATAAATAGTAGGACATAAAGCTACAATTAATGATCTCTTTTCAAGTTCATTATCTTTTAAAGAAATCCCCCCTGTTTTGAAGGCCCACCATAATATACATTTTTGAACTAGACATAAAAAGGCTGCTCCCCTTCATTGAATAAATTCTCCATTCCTTTACTAATACCCACTGTGGCTTATCCATTCTCAACTGGCTCATTCAACTGACTCAATGGGTCACTAAGGGGGTCACAGAAAGAGCTTAGGGAAATACCTCCAAACCTGTCCTTGCTGAGGCAGAGCTGCTTGCTTATTTAGAAACAGAAATGGAATTGGTAACAGAACCCTCCAGTTGTTATCGGGAATGATGAGTTTTCTACGCACTCATCTTTTCTAAAAACTGAGTGGCACAGACAAATTTAGTCTATTGAAGGAGTCATTTGAGAACAGCCCAGCTACATTGAGTAAAGGAAGGGAATGAGTTTCCTAAGTTTACTTCTTCCATCATCCCCAAGTGAAACACAGTGTAGGACTACTAATGGTGCTGTAAATCTTTATACAAAATAGAATGTATTAATTATAAGATAACATTCAGACTTTGACTTAGCCAGTGGCATTTATGGCATATAAACAATCGGCAAATAACAAAGGAGTGGATAATTGTGCCAAATTCTATCCTCACTCAGTTTTGCAGCTGCAAACATCCTATTAATGCTTTGTTTCTTTATCCTCATGTGAGTAAATTTTATTATTATGCATTCTAGATCCACACCTTTGACATGTTAGTTTCAATAGCACATTATTATCTTCTGGGCCACTTATGATGCTTTCTTTCCTTGAGTTCTGTGTAGTAGTATACCATTTTTTATTGTCACATTGGAGAAATTCTGAAGCATACAAAGTACACCATTCCATATCACCATTAAAATGGAAGGAAAACGTGAGCGGAAACCCTGCTTTCAGCAATACGTAGCTAAGGTTAACTTGGGACATAATGGGGGGGATGCACTAAGACATGATAAAGACTCGAGGTGATAAAGTGGAGATGACTTCTGCAGTGATATCTCACTGTGTGTCATTCTTTGGAGCCAATGCACTGAGATTTCTCTAATTTTGGAGATCTTAGTGCATAGGCCCCATAGAATAACATAGGAACTGGAAAAGTGATATCTCTGGAGAAGTTATATGCATGTTATGACCTCTTTATTATGCCTTAGTGCATCTCACCCAATTACGCACCTTATTGCATAACCCCCAATGTGTTTTAAATCAAGATGATACTACCCTTCAAAGATTTTCTCCTACTTAGACAATCTTTGTGATAATAGAGGGGATTTTTATGTGAAGCAGAAAACTGTAGGATAATTTAAAATATAGCATGCCATTGGACATATTCACTTATTTGTGTGTTTTTGCATTAAAATATTATTTTAATTTAATTTTCTACGTAGTTAATTTTATTACTAATTATGTTTATTTTCATTCAAAGGCTAATCAGGTGTATGGCTTTTATCAATGTACTAATTTACCACATAAAATATCTTAACTCATGCAAAAATCTAAATTACCAAATGGCATGTCCACAGGCAGCCTCTTGCCTAGATATAACCTCGCCCACTTAGAAGTATCCAGCTGAATTATAGTCACTCAGCAGCTAAGCCACAACTATACCATTTATTTTAGATGTATGATTTAAAATTGCAATGCTCTTCTAATTCAACAGGAGTAAATTGGTTTTTATCTGCTCCACTGGCCAATCCGTCACATAGATCAAAATGAAGGCATAGTTTCATGGAAAATCAAGGGGTAATGAATTTGAGAAGTACAACATATTTCTGCAGGCCACAATACCATTTGTTGATAAAATTTATAGATCATTGGATGGGTCAAGAATGGTTTTTGAGAATGATTTAACTGAAATTGTGAAAGTACCAATGGAAAAGGGGATGTTGGAGATTAGTTAAAGTTGGGCATAGAGTAAAGATTAGAAAAGAGAAAAAGTTAGCGTAAGTTAAAAGGACAATACATTTGGGTAAGATAGTACAGGAATTAGAGGTGGGCAGACCCCCTACTCAGTCATACAAAAGAAGAAGTATACAGATTAGATCATCATAGAATGGAGAATAATGTGTAATCCATGGCATTTGATAAGAAACATTTTAAAGCTGATGGTATGAAATATGGCCTAGTGATTGTCAAGATATTGTTCTGTAAAAGCAAATTGAGGCATCTATTTGAGAGACCAGATGAAATACTGCAAATATATACAGTTTGGTTGGAAATAAGAATGAATATTAGTGAAAGGGTAGATTTGCAGGAGCAAAAAAAATAACAAGAATGAACTCCTCTGATAGCATTTAGAACTGTAGCAGCACTTCTAAGGATGACTAGATTGATTATGAATGTTATGTTGTTTGATATATCTGTATTAATGAATGCAGTCAGCAACAACGTTATGATTAACAGATGTTTTTTGTTGTATAGACAGTCAGGCCTTACCACTAGGGATGGATGAAAATGTTTGCCTCAAACTTAAATCGGCGAATAATGGCACTTTCCTCTTGGTGAATAATTTCCCAAGCAAAGTGCCGTTTTTCCTCTTTATTCACCTTGCTCATTCCATTGAAATCAAAGGGAACATTTAATTTATATACAATACATAACATATAATATGTTATTTCCCAAAGGCTTAGTATAAAAGGGGCATGAGGGTGCCTGTGTTGGTGGGTGTGGAGAAAGAATCAGTTGAACCGGGAATGTTTTTTGGGGGGTGGGTTGTTTACTGGGATTTGGGGGGCAGCTAATAAAAAATAAATCCTAAAAACAATTTAAAAACCCCATAAGACATGGTATAAAAGGGATCTGAGGAGGGTGCCTGTGTTGGTGTTTGTGTAGTCTGGGGAAAGAATCGGTTGAACAGGGAATGTGTTTTGGGGGGGTTCTTGACTGGTATTGGGGGGACAGTTAATAAAAAAAAAATAATGTGTTTGTATGTAAAGTGATAGAGACAGGAATCCCCTGACATAAGCTGCCACTGGGCTAGACTGATACTTGACGTGATAGAGTATTTCGTAGAGGGTGATTTGTTAGATTTGTTGCTAGAGGCCCAAACCCTGAGGAAACATTGATTTGTAGGACTTAGACTTATTAGAGGTACAAGATCTGAAGAAACATTGATTTGTAGGACGTAGACTTGTTTGGCATAAGCCCTAAGGAAATATTGATTTGTAGGACTAGAAACAAACCCCAAAAATTGTTTATTTTTTTTGTAGGACTATGTTTTTTTTTTATTTTTCATTTTTTTTATTTTTTTTTTTTTAAAGCACAAGTCTGGAGAATAAAAAATCCCCTACTGGCCTAGTCTCAGCAGGTCACGTTTGCCATTTGCCACTGAGCATTGTCATATGTCCTGAGTCCATAATTGCGGAATTTGCAACTGCTGTTCTTGCTTCTGCTGCTGAGTTGTTTAAGCAGCAGGATGATTAGGCAACTGAAAGGGTATGGGATCAACAACAGCAGTAACATGGGTGATGGATGATGAAGGTTCCACTTGACATTAGCTCCAGTGATGCACCTGAAGCAGTAACAGCACAATAAGTAGCCCCCCCTGTATATGTGGGAAAAAGAAGAAGTTGGCCAATAATTCTTCTCCAACTGCCCCTCCTCCAAAATCACCGGTGTGTTGTTATTAGAATATACATTTTTCCCTTGAGAGCAGGAACTGTGTCTCTCATCAGCAACTGCAATGTGCACAGTGTGTGTGGTAAATAACACCTGGGGGCACAACTGTATCCAAACACCATGATACCAGAAACCAAGTACTACCGCTGTCACTATACCCCTTGTCCACACCCCGCTAAGGACACATGACAACTTACTGGCAGTTTAATAGTAATGATGAGCCCTCCCTGCAATCATCTTAGCATATCTATGGGATGGAATCTCCTCAGATACAGATTGATACCCTGCTTGCAGTGGTGCTTGATTTCTGTGGTGGGTGTTTGGCTTTAACATGTTTAACATAAATGTCATGGTGTTTGTGTTTCATGTGTTATCAGGGCAGTGGTTCCAAGGTGTGTTCCCTCCTTTACTCTTCTCACTGACTTGACACAAATTGTGCACAGTGCCGTTGGTAATGACTGCACTGTGCCTGCCCCAAAAGAAAAATAGTCCGACACCCATGACTTCAGGGGATATGGATATGGAACAGGTGGAGAAGAATGGCCTCTTTCTTTTTATCCTCCACATTCCCCTTCACTGTCTGGGGAAGAGTATGATGTTGCTGCTGTTGCTGCGACTGCATCAGAATCAGCTCTGCAACTAGGACCAAGAATATTGCTGCTGCTGGCAAGTGGAACCTGTCCTAGTTCCGCATCACTTGTTGACCCCATTCCCACTGTGTCCAGGGTGGTCTGTGGCACATTAGCTTGCTCCTCAGCATCCTGCTGCCCTTGCAACTCAGCAGCAGCAGGAATTAGAGCAGTTGCAAATTCCAAAAGCTCACTGCTGGTGGTGGTGATGCCCATCCTCATCCCTGTCTCCCATTCCTTCTCACTTTGGGCTAAAGAAGCCATCAATGTCTCTTCCAACCCAGCTTCTCCAGCATAATCACCACCACCACCACCACTACTCCCTCTGTGATGCTGCTCTATTATAGACATCTCACTGCTGGTTGGAGGAGGTGACGAGCAATGTGACAGAGGGTGCCCTAATGTCATACTTGCCATTTCTTGGTGATGTGAAGAAGGCACAGGCAGCTAATCTGTGCTCCTGGTGGTGGTGGTGGTATCATTTCTGCACCTGCTATCCACCACCAATTCTGGCTTCTTCAGGATCATGTTCCACCTGAACACTATCGTGAAGGGAAGGGAACTCCCAGGGCCAGAGGAATGGTGTGGGATCCCTTGACCACTAGTCTGGATGCTCTCAAATGCTTCCCCTACCACTCCCCTAACTCTTGTCCCACCAGCTGCTTCCCCATTGCTGTTACAATTCTACTAAGACCATCCACATCAAGTTCAGTCCCAGAGTCTTCCTTCTCATGGTCACTAGTAATATGAGGATATTGATTACCCCCTCCTTCATTCCGAAGACTAACAAGCTGCTTGACCTTCTTGGTATTAGTAGAACTAGAACTGGCGGTTCTGCTTGGGGATGGCAAGTGTGACTTAGTGTTCCCTGCTGTCACACTTGGGGATAATGAGAGAAAAATATAATGGTGAATACATAATTAAAAAACAAAATCAGTGCAATGACACCACTGATTTTATTGGCTATATTCCATGAAATGTCTATATTACTTTATCTTGTATACTAACAGGTATTCATTTGTAGAGAAATTAATCAAATGAATGGAGAAAATATGGGCAAAACCAACTTTCTTTTAGTAAAGTAACCATTTATGCCAGATCTGTAATACATTCTTGCCATACATTTAACCCTTTATGGACCATATGGGCGTGCAGCTCATTGTGAAGCAACGAGTTGGATACCACTCTGGTCCTTAAAAGGTTAATGGAATCCTGTGCTTGGCTCAAGCTAAGCAATGAATCAATCACATTAGTAAACAGAATCCTATATGATAATTCACTAAGGATGTTTGTCAGAATCTATTATGCTCAGTAGAGACGGCTGTGCACACTGCAGTCATGCGCAGTAGAGACTGCCCGCGCCGCTGCTCATACGGAGTGGGTCACTCCAAATTCATACCAGAGTCCTCTCTGCACACCTACTTGGGACCGCTTGGTCCCAGGAAGGTGTGCAGAGAGGAGCCTGGTCTGAATTTGGAGTGCCCTGCTCTGTATCAGCCGTGGAGCGTTCGACCAGTCAGTACTGTGCATGACTGCAGTTCGGTCACTGACAAGACAGGATCTGTCCAGTTCCTGGGTGGCACTGTGGCCCGTGTAAACAGGCTTTTCAACTAGTAGTATAATAAGTGGAAAAATGTAAAATGGCTAAACAATGTGTAAAGGGGTAACTCAGCCTTTACTTCAGGGTGGCTGACAGATTATGATGGAATGTTCCCACATCGCCCAGCCCTGCTATAATATATACCGTTTAGGTCATAGTTTATAATAATGGGAAATGGTGCTCCTGATAAATAAACATGAGAGGGATAGTAAAAAAAAAAAGATAAGAGAAAGGAAAGTGGAAAAAGGATATGATGGGATCCTGAATTACAAAGGAATAAAAGGAAAAGGAGTTAAGGCAGAGTAGGTAGAATGAGGTGAATGTGGTACAACCATTGTGAATATTTAGACTGTATATTATACATATGATCAATGTGCAGCAGCCACAAATGAATAGTAGCTAATGCATAAATTCTTTGTCTGCCATACTAAAAGGGAAATACATTGTTGGAATATATTAGATGATGTATAGAGATCTAGGGGAATGTGCACAAATGTGAATCCCCACATTATTCAGTGAAAACTAGTCATTGGCTTTAAAAATGGATTCCACTGAGTAGCTGAAGAATTGGAGAGTTGTTCTCGTTGCAGACACTTCTTACCCTTTAGTAGATATTGGGAAAGTCCTATGTAGCCAGGAAGCAGTTCCTGTATACATTGATCTTTACTCTAGAGAGTAATGTTCCATTGACTCTTTTTATAGAAAATGTCTCCAGTGCAGGGGTATGGAGGCCATTTTGGTAGAGATCAAGATTCATTTAAGATGTTTATATACATGTTTAGAAATATATGGATATTTAAATATCTACCTGTATATAAAAAATCAACAAGTAAATGAGTAATTGTAACAATAATGGGAGAGGGTGAGAATTTAATTAAAGAGACCTTTTTGCTGATTTAGGATCTTAATATTTACTTTAAGTTGCTCATGTTTAATTATATGGATCATGAATTTCCACACTGAAATACAATTTTACTCCCAGGATAGTTGACAAAATAAAATTTAAAATTTTGACAAATTAACAAACATCTTTTGGTCTTCTTATACACATTGTTGTTTTTAGTATTCTTAGGCAAAAACACTAAAATATGCAATCCATACATAATGATGCAACATCTATTCAATATTTCCTATTAGTTCTTGAAAAAATATTACCAAAATAATTATTGTTAACTATTGTGTGGTCATTTTCTCTAGGAATGCAACGACAGATTACAGCTTTAGTTAAGAAGTCTGTAGCAGCTTTGTTCTCCACAAAAATGGCTCCGCAATTCCTATATTGGAGCCAGGAAGTTGTGCTCAGTCCACTGATAATTGCAGATGTAATATGTTTAAAGAGCATTCATCTTTCATGTAGCCCTGTGGGGGGGGGCAGTTTATGAGGAAGTATGAGACAATAGGGTTAAACAATGAGTGAGCCCTGGCACTATTTTAGGACTACATCACTGGGCTAAGTTCTCCATCTAGTTCATGGCTTTTCAACCTATGCCCTCAGGGCCCACTAATAAGCTAGAATTTGAGTATTTCTCTGCCTGAGCACAGGTAAGTGAATTAGAATGACTGAGCCTCTGATATTCACACCTACACTTAAATAGGGTAATCCTCAAGTCTTTGCCTATTAGTGGGCCTAAGGGTGCATGTTGAAATCCACTGTCAGAATACTATGAATTTTGTAAGAAAGCCCTGTGTGTACTGATAAATCTAACTGTCATTGAGCAGGGAAGAAGGTCTTGCTGTCTCTTTACCTGTAACTCAAGTGGAACTCTGTAACTCCCGAGGAGTGTTTGACTCCTTGTAAAGCAATGCATTGGACCCCCCCAACAAATCACAGAAATGAATTGGATGAAAAAGGAGAAAAGATATCCTTGAAGTAATAGCACTTACATGTGCTAACAAAACCTTTTCAATGTAGGTATGGCCAAATTGGGAAGTATGCGACTTAGTGGTTATTTTATGAAAAAACAGCTATAAAGACTGACAGAGTATAATGTATGAGTTGTTTATCCTTTTTCTGCTACACTATGCCCTTTATATATCTCTATACTGGTTCTACATTCCAGTGCCCTAGCATTTATTCATGTACTAAATGCTAAGTTTAATATGTCCCTATTTTTGCCCGTACCTCTATGGGAAAGATTTTACCATAAGCAAGTGCTATTACTGTTGGGATATTCTTTTTCCTCTTTATGTTGATAAAATATGAATATCTACTGCCATTGTCATTATATTAGTATTGATGTTATTTGGTGCTGCATGAACCATATATATATCCTGTATAGGTCATAAACCTGCAGTACCTGTAACCACTAGAATACTGAATAGACTAAAATACATTGAGACATATTTATAAAAAAGGCAAACGTAGAGCAATGCTGATACAAACCAAATGAAGTTTAGGGAGCAAGTAAAAAACCCTATTAATTTAAAATGAGACTTTACAATGTGTTGGACACCTCGCTAGTATTGAACTATTTAAAAGTCCAGTTTAAATCATATTACATACTAGTTGTTCCCTATGGTGTATTTGATTTCAACCACAACATTTACTCCACCTTTAACTTAATGCATATGACCCATTATGCAATTAGTACATGGCCTTTTGCTAATTAATGGGATAGTAACACTCAGGATGTCAAATGATATATTCCTGGGTTTGTCCTCCTGAACAAAACATGGATACCCCCACTACTGAGAGGTTTTTATTCAAAAGTTATTGTAGCTCAAATTTGAAATTTTTAGGTGCAGTATGTCAATGGCTGGACTTTTACAGTGACCCTGTTTCTACTACATCCTATGGAGGTTTATGGTCAACTGACCAGAGCTAGCCATAGGATGGTGCAGCAACAGCTTCATTGTAGGTTTTACATATCAAGTTTTTACTATCACTTTAAGGAGGGTTGATAACTTTATCATTGGTTGTACCTACAGAGTTCCACACAAAATGTAATAAAAATTGGTGAGACAAAACCAGTGATATAACACTTATCACCCCAAATGTAATATAGGCCTAAGTGGTTATATAGCATGTGAAGTATATAGAATTAACTATTTGAGTGCCAAAGGGGGGTGCCACACATTGATTCATAATAAGTGGCTTACCCGATGGCATTCAAAGGGTTAAATTCCTTGGGGCTGATTATGTCTCCAATACACTGTTTAGCAATGGGTTAATGGGGAAAAAACAGGCAAACTCAACAAATAAAGTCAGGAAGCCAAACTTATCTGGAAGCAATAGAAACATCTCATATTGTCTGTTTTGATTTCACCTCCTGTAACCCCAAACTTAGTATAAATATAGGAAACTATGAAAATCATTTTATGATTTGAAAAGTCTTGGTTGTATGAGAAGCTTAAAACTCAGCTTTCTGCTAAATGAAAGAATGTTTCATGAATGCTTCAATGATTCTTATAATAACAGGATCAGCTCGCTTTGTCAGTAGGGCAGAAAAGTACATCATACTAAGACAAACATACAGAAGTCGTGTACACAATGTAAAAGAGCAATATGTGCATTTGATATCTCAGTGACAAACAGCACGGTGCGTTAGATATGTACTAGTCTGTAAAAGTTATTAAAAGGAAAAATATAAGAACTGTAATTTGTTGAAGCAAAATGTCAATTCTGATAACTAGAACATAAAGTAACAGAAGTCTGCTGTGTTTTTTTATATTCTGAACTTTTCCTTTATGATGTTTTGATTGGCAAATGCGCTGATGGACTAAATGTTTTAAATAGAAAATTAAAAGTTATTTGATAGGAGACATGCTGAATTGTGGGATGTGAAATTAGGCCAGATTGCATATTTATATATGTACTGTAAGAAGAGCCAAATTGTGGATTTGTCAACCTTCCAAACTTTGTCTTAAGGGATTGAACAGTATGTGGGATACTTGGTGGTCTACAAACAGCATCTTGTTTCATTTGAAGAAGAAATTAATATGTTCTTTTCCTTTTTTTTTGTAATTTATATTTTATTTTAAAATAAACCTCACTGGAAGCACATTAAGTCAGAACTATAACACAAACATGCTAATTTGCTAAAAGAATATGTTCAGTAACATTTTGATACAATAGTTGTTGGAATAGATTCAGATAAGATGTTCAAGGCTGAACGAAAATGAAAGTGATAATAAACAGATCAGTTAAAGTTTAGATTACAGTAGTATTAAGGGACGAAGGGAGAGACACAGTGGAGACTTAGAAAAGACAAACTACTGGACTAAGCAAAAAAAAAAACAATTTCTTAAAAATGATCGACAGATCAAAATGAAGATATCCTGCAATTCCCTCTTTAATTTGTTCACTTTTATTAGTTGGCATTTATTGTAGCTCTATGTCCGCCCCTGTTCATGGATGTATATGTGTCAAAGCATAATGAGGCTCAAACAGAACAGAGCAGTTCTGGACAAACCAACTGCAGGACCTCAATGGGAATTTAGGGGTTTGTTTTTCTATTTGTCCCCCATGGAACTCTTGGTTTGGCCCAGATTTGTTCTATTTCTACTTTGTACATTGAAAACGTGCAGGAAGAAAAGGAACGATTTTAAAGCAAATGAACTGCACCATACAGGACAAAGGAAATTCCCATTCAATGCGTTCTAGCACTCATTACATGCTAGAAAGAGCTCCAAAAGCATCAAGATTGAGGTCTCTCTAGTAATCAAGGATTTAAAGACTCATTGAAATGAATGTGAATATGGGGAATTTGCTTGTTTTTCCCTGTGGTTCAGTTAAGGTACCTTAAATTTGTTCCACTTCTCTGTAGTACAGTGGCCTTAGTGGACAGGTAGGAATTTAGGACCATATGCAAAAAATAAGAGATAGGCGTTTCTGTAAAAATAATCTGGGGACAAATAACAATTCTCCAGATTTATTTCATTTAAATTAGCTTTTAACACCTGGAATACTAGAGATTTCGCCAAAGCATCATGACAAAATCTGTTGAAAACCTCTCTAGCATTCAAGGGCAGTCAAAGACCAATATAACCCTTAGAGTGCCATGCATTGGATAAACTCTGGCACTCAAAGGGTTCAATCAATTGGGACTTCTAGTATGTCCCCTGTGGTGCAGTAGGTTTGTGCCAGGTCCTCTCTCTTTTAGCATATTGAGAGATCTATGGCTTTCACAAGTCAATGGGTGTAAGCAAAAAGGTTCTTTCTAATTGTTAGGTATCATGTGTTGGTGCATTGTTGATATGATTTGTAAAAACCAAATTCACATTATGACATCATGCATTTTGTTGTATCCTGACTACTCAGTGCATTTAAAAGGAAATCATTTTGCTAATAAAAGTGAAAAGTTTGTATACATGTTAGCAGATATGTGCCTAAATGGGATTGAAAAATCCATGTGAATAGAAGCACAGAATACAGTCCAAAATAAACAACAAACCTGCCCTCCTCCAGTCTAATTGTGAATAGTGTGCCCTGTATTAGGCATGTATAATAACACTGTTGATAAATATGAGGTTTTAGTGCCCACATTTTTGGCCAAAACAGAGGTATAAGCTTGCCAGCCCTGTCAAGGTACCTGAAGTATATGGCAAGTACCTGCTCTTCAGGGGCTATTTTTAATTTTCATTTTTTATCTTCAATTTAGATAGCATTTTCAGGTGTTTAGTTAGGTACTTGCCATATAATGGAGGTACCTTGAAGGGGCTGGCAAACCTCTTTTTTGGCCAAAAATGTTGGCACTAAAACCTCATATTTATCAACAGTGTTATTATATAAGCCTAATTCAGGGCACACTATTCACAATTAAACTG
Source organism: Rhinophrynus dorsalis (assembly GCA_037306005.1). Classification (NCBI taxonomy): domain Eukaryota; kingdom Metazoa; phylum Chordata; class Amphibia; order Anura; family Rhinophrynidae; genus Rhinophrynus; species Rhinophrynus dorsalis. The sequence continues at coordinate 96,981,064 of CM074723.1, read as the reverse complement.
GAGGAGCACAGGTTTGTTGTTTTGCTTTGTGTTTGCACTTTGGACTTTTGCCTGATGTTTGGGGACTGGAGAACCCTCTCATTCCTTGCTGCATGCTTCAGTAACACCATTACTTTCACTGTTCACGTTATACAAATTGTATTATTATATATATATTACTATACACTAAGGTGAGTTAGTGCTGTGGGTTATTTTTCTCTATTCCTGTGTACAGAATACAATAGGCACCTAATTGGTGCTTGGTAATGTGTTTATGTTTTTTAGAGACTATTAACTCTTTGAGTGCTCAAAGGCAATGAATTGCACACACATCTGATACTGACAGAGTTAACATTATGGTAGGGGAGTTTTACAGTAAAGGCAATAATGAGGTGGAATTCTTTGCCTTGAGAAGCTGCGTTGACATATATTGTAGAGATTAAGTTGATCCAGGGATATATATGACTACATTTTAGAGTCATGAAGAATATTGTTTTTTCTTTAATTTTTGCCTTTCTCTGGATAAACAAAACAGTTGTAATATGGTTTGGTTGGACATGATAGCTAAACCTTTTTAAACTGTAACTATATCACTACTACACTACTATGATAAAATCAATAACGCAGAGAATCACAAAAATTGGTATAAGGGTAGGTTCACAAAGTGACATCAATGTAGTGTTTTTTATGCTGTACTAATTGCTCGATAATTAAACAGTGTGATCCCATTTGTATCTTTCATATGAATGATCTTTGCCTTGCAAAATGAACCAGAAAGCAACTTGCTGAAACTTGGATACATTCTGTAATGTCGGCCCAGGGGCCTGTGGGCCACCACCATGCAGACTATTCGCATGAGCAATACTGGAATTTGTGATGCTTCCCATTTGAGCCAGCCATTCATTACACCTTTATCACACCCCCCATGTGAGAAGATTAGCCTTATAACGTATGTGTTCAGAGTTATGTATGTGCAGGTGGCTTGGCCTGTCCTAAAACACAGGACGAATCACACCACCAGTGCTCACTTGACTTGTGCGTATATTATCTGTTATGAGTTAAACTTTAAAAGTCGCCTAATAGCCTCTAAATCTTCAATATAACTATGTTTTCAGACACAATTATTGCATTAACACAATAGATATTTCTTGTGACCTATACACTGATTTTTCACAATCACGAAGCACATTAGGTTTCTATCCAATACATATAGCAAACACAGTGGTAATATTAGTGATAATAATTGTCCTTTAAAAATCATATTATTATATTAAAGGATACTTGTAGAAGATAAAAGTCTTCAACGTCTTAAATAAACAGATGCCCGTTTAACTCCACATACTAGTTTTTAGAGCTTGCAGGTTTTCCTTGCGGGATGTTGGACTCGCCCTCCACACATATGTGTGACCAAAATAGAAAAGAAAAAACAGGACAGCACACAGCTCATCTAAGTGTTATCTGGATGGCAAATAATCAGTCATATAGACAATTCTCCCAACTTCCTTATGATTGAATACTCACAGAGAGGCTACTGCCACCACCTAGAAAATTTGCCTATGCTGGATTAGACCTCCAGTCATGGTCTCTGGTTTCACCCGTCACTTATCTCGCTTCCTCAGTCTCCGCCTTTTCTTCTCTCATGTGCTTTATCTTTATTCCACTTTCTTACCAGATAATGATTGCTGTTTGTATCACGGGACTCTCCGGACACAATCTATGCACTTAGGGAAACGGCGTTAGTGATCTAGGGAAGTATGGGACAACCATATGGATGTATAATAGTTTAATAAATTAATAAAAAATATTTGACATTTGACACCTGACAAAGCAATATAGTGATTGCAAAACGCTTTGGGCTAATATTCCCACCATATACAATTTATTTTATTAATTCATTGTTTGTCCAATGTCAAATATTTTTTATTACTTTATTAAACTATTATACATCCATACTGTTGTCCCATACTTCCCTAGGTCACTAACGCCATTTCCCTATGTGCATAGATTGTGTCCGGAGAGTCCCGTGATACAAACAGGGATCATTTCCCTGTAAGAAAGTGGAATAAAGATAAAGCACATGAGAGAAGAAAAGGTGGAGATTGAGGAAGCAAGATTAATGACGGGTGAAACCCGGAGACCGTGACTAGAGGTCTGATACAGCATAGGCACATTTTGTAGAGGCTGGAGTAGCCTCTCTGTTTGTGAATATTCAGTCATAAGGGAGTTGGAAGAATTGTTTATATGTCTGATTATTTGTCATCCAGATAACACTTAGAGGAGCTGTGCGCGGTCCTGTCCAAGTGAAAGTACAACGTTTAAGCTCTCACGAATAGGGCCTTCACTACCATTTCTTTTGGCCTGTCTCTCAATATGTCATTGTAACTGGTTCTCTCCATTTCCATACAGGGCTGCTGCATAGACTGACACTCAATAAATAAAAGATTGTAATAGTAATGACAATAAATGTAGGCTTCTTGGATTGTTATAGGATGACATCATGGATATAGTTGTAGACATCTTCAATGCATTGCAAAGCATGCAATGGGTTAAAGATGCCTATTGACTGCTATACTATATTTTAAATTTAACTGTAAAAGCGTATAATTTTAATGAAAAATAGAAAAATTAAAAAGTAACTTTCCAATTGACAGCCATTTTACTAGTGATCAGTATGACTGTGTACCTTTCTTCTTAGTGAGCTTGCCAGTAAATGCTGAAATGCTTATTATATTATTCCAATGTAGTAAAGCAATCATAGCTTAAATATAGAAAATACATCTAGTAAATACATGTGCTTCCAGGAAATATATGACAATAAACTAACTGAAAATAATGTTTTCCTCATATGATAAATGTTTATATTATTTTGAGATATTTTGAGATAACATTGTATAATTTATTTCTTTGCCAGAGGGACACGTAATACATTGCTGTAATGCAGCTAATTAAGGATATTGAAATATGAGGATACTACTTAAATTTGTTTGCATATTTGAAAATTAATTTCAAACTGTATTTGTTATGCATAGCTTGGAACTAGGAACCATTGTTTAGTTAGCACATGAAACTACATTGACAGCATCATTTTCATTTAGTTCTGCACTCACAGTCACAGATCACTGTACAGAAATAAGAGTATTACTATATTCCAAACTACGCATCATCTTATATTTTGGTCAGAATAATATATATGCAGCTTTTAATGAAGTATTCAGATATGCAAACTTTAATTGAAGCTGACAGGCCTACTTTAAGGTATAATAAATATATAAGTAAAATAAATAATGAAACATAATCTTATATAATCATTTATAATTGAATGACACTTGATTAATTATAATTAGGTTGTGAGTGCTACTTTAAGGTTTAGATTTTTTATTAAAGGACAATTAATAATAATCTTTCTCTCACTCTCTCTGTGTACATTTTATATAATATATATATATATATATTTATATAATACAAGGAGATAGCTTATTACTCTAAATAATATAATGTAATGAAAATAAATAATAAAACAATTAAGAAACAATAAGTACTGGGTAGAATGATAAAGCTAGAAAAATGTCCTCAAAACTGGTAAAATAAAACCCAATGGGCTCACAGTTTCTTGCAATCCACCTCCATCAGATGCGATATTCATTGTTAGACTGGTCCTGGGTAGGGATGGGCCAAAGTGTTTGCCATGTTCCCACGGGAAATTTCGAGAAAACCACGTTGTTATCTGCTTTTTCACGGGAAAATCCACTTTAAAACTAACACTTAAAATTTTACAATCTTTCACCCAGACAGATGCAATAGAAGCAGCTACAGAGAAAGACAGACGTGCTGTTCTGTTCTGCTGTGATAGTTTGGCAAAATTGAGGCAGGAGAGGCTCATAGTGACTGCTATCACTATGAGCAGCAAAAGGAGGAACTGGAAGGGCCCTTATTATGTGTCCACTGAGTCTGAGGAGGAAGTGACTAGCAGTACTGAACCAATGCTGTCCAGTCCCCCTAAATCACCCCAAGGGATATTGGGGAATTTAATGGGAAGGGAGGGAGAAAAGGGTAGTAGTAGTGAGAGCAGGACAGGTCAGCTGCCTGTGCCTGATGCAAGACTTGCTGCCTCTTCTGCCAGTGCCACCATTGCTGTACCTGCAGCCACTAGTGTTCTACCTGCTGCCAGTGCTGAACCTGCTGCCACCAATCCTTTGCCTGCTGCTAGTGTTTCTTGTAGTACTCAGGGGGGAAGGAGAAAATGATGCCAAGTGTGACAGCAGGGGATCCTCTGTCACTTTGATCGTCACCTCCTCCAAGCATGAGTGAAAGCAGCAGCACGTAGGGACTAGTGGTGGTGGTGTTGGAGAAGCTGGGGTGGAAGAGACATTGATGGCCTTTTTAGTTCAAACTGAGAAGAAATGTGAGACAGGGATTTACCACACACACTGTGCACATTGCAGTTGCTGATGAGAGGCACAGTTCCTGCTCTCAAGGGAACATTTCTATTCTAATAAGAACACACCTGTGATTTTGGAGGAGGGGCAGGTGGAGAAGAATTATTGGCCAACTTCTTCTTTTCTCCACATATACTGGGGGCTACTTATTGTGCTGCTACTGCCTCAGGTGCATCACTGTAGATAGTCGTGGCAAGTGGAACCTTCATCATCCATCTTCCATGTTACTGCTACTGTTGATCCCATTCCCTTTCAGCTGCCTAATCATCCTGCTGCTTAAACAACTCAGCAGCAGCATTATGAACAGCAGTTGGAACTCAGTACTCAGGAGGACATTTGACAGTGGCCACTGGCCAACATGACCTGCTGGCATTAGGCCAGTAAGACATTTTTATTTTTTTTCAGGGCTTGTGTTTCAGGGCTTGTGTTTTGAAAAAAAAAAAGAAAGAAAACGTGTCCTACAAAAAATAAACAATTTTTTGGGGGTTTGTTTCTAACAAGCCTAAGTCCTACAAATCAATGTTTCCTTAGGGCTTGTGCCTCATATAAGTCTAAGTCCTACAAAGGCCTCTAACACCAAATCAAACAAATCATCCTGTACAAAATACTCTGTCAAGTCAAGTATCAGTCCACCCAAGTGGCAGCTTATGTCTGGGGGTTCCTGTCTCTATCACTTTACATACAAATGTCTTATTTTATGTTATTGATTTATTTTTTAATAACTGTCCCCCCAATAATAGTCAAGAAACACCCTCAAAACAAATTCCCTGTTCAAATGATTGATTCATTCATCAACACAGACACCCTCCTCCATCCCCTTTACACCATGTCTTATGGTTTCTATTTTATTTAGGATTATTTTTTTTTAAACTGCCCCCAATCCCAGTAAACAACCCCCCCAAAATCATCCCCTGTTCAACTGATTCTTTCCCCACACCCCACCAACACTGACACCCTCATGCCCCTTTTCTACTATGCCTTTGGGAAATAAAATAATATTTGCTATGTGTTGTGTGTAACTTCTATGTTTCCATTGATTTCAATGGAATGAGCTAGGCGAAAAAAGCGCAAAATCAGCACTTTGCACAGGAAATTTTTCGCCAAGCAGAAAGTGCCATTTTTCTCCAATTTCAGTTTGAAGCGGAAATTTTCGCCCATCCCTAGTCCTTGGGTTGGGTAGCCACCTTAATCCCATATATGTATGTAATGGCCAGGTACTGGTCTCAGTTGACACTACCACCTTTGTCCGATTTTACTAGATAGCAGACAGGTGCTGGTCCCAGATAGAATGACCACTTGGATACGTTGTCTTGGGATAGCAGGCAGGTGCTGTATAGATGTTGTATTTGAATGGCTGCTTTTCTGTCTCTTCTCTCAGCTGTTAAACTGGTGTGGGTCCTGTACAGGATTAACAATCACCTAGTGTTGGCTAATTGCAGTCTGAATATAGTCCCTACTGCCCTCTTCCAGTCCATCTCATGTGTTCTTTTAGCCACTTCTATGCATTCAAGATACATATTTAGAAAGTTCAGGATTGAGATCTCAGTTTCTCATCTGATTGCACATCTGCTTCCTTATCTGCTCAGTTATTCTCCCCCATTAAATTACAGGTCATTCCTGGGGCAAACCAAATGCACGAAAAGAAACCAATAAAAGTTACCATTGATTTAACTGGATCTTTTAACCTCTTGAATGACTGATGTAATTGAAGGGTTAAAAGCATCTTTTAACTCAATGGAGATTTTTATTTGTCTACTGTGGTGCAGTATGTTTGCTCCAGAATTGCTCCAGTTATTTGTGCATTAGTCTCCATATGATTAATCCTTGTAGATGACTGTGTAAAACCTGTAAAAAGACAAAACTGTCTCTCCCCAGGGTCCGTGGACTGATCTACTACCACACAGGCAGACCCAACATCAGTGCCACTTATTTCCTTTCATTTTCACTTTGTTTCATATTCCTTGATCAGATCTCCTTTTTTGGTATTACCCCTCTCTGCATCTTTTGTTAAAAAAATTTATTTTTTTTGTATTTTATAATCCTCATTTAAAACCCAATTTATTTTTATGATAAAATGTTGTCAATATAGGACATTCTTTAGCCACTTCGGGTGGAGGTTAATTTCAATGGAATATAATTATTACAGGAAAAGTGTATTTTAGCCTGAAACATTTTGCTCTAAGTTAGACCTTCCTGTGATAATTAGGTTAACAAATAAACTCCATCCACTAAATATGTATGTAGCACTATACCCACCATACCTATCTTACAATACAGACGTGTTGGAGAAGTTGGGGGTATCTTTCTACCCTAAATGTCAAGAGGTTAGAATTAAATTCAGACTTTCTGATGAATATAGATCATTTGCAGATTGCATGTTAAAAGATAAAAGAAAAAAAAAACACCTGGCCTTTATCTGGATTATTAAAAGCATAGCCTTCAATGCATATATAAATAAAGCAATCCTTTCCTCAATATACAGGCAAAAAAGTGAAAACCACAGATGCTTAATAATGTATGTTTTAAACACAACTTATTTATTATATGGTCATGACATAAGGTACAGAAATAAGTGTTTAGATCAGTGTGTGTGTGTGGGGGGGGGGGGGGGCAACATGAAGTAGTCTAGCTGCTGCCAGACTACAAACTCCATCATCCCCTGTACAAAGGTTGGTTTGAATGATGGGATTTGGAGATTGGCAGCAGCTGGAAGGCATCACCATTGGTTTAGATGTACAACCTCTGTAAATATGTGTATATTCACAATGACTGCTGTATATCATGATATAGTAAAGAGAAAGACACTAAAATAAAGGTGAAGAGTCAGAGAATAACTAAATGCAATTTATGAAACAACATGAAATACATCAGTTTTGATTATAAATAAAACTTAAAGGAGTGAATATATACATGGCCTGATTATATACTGTAAATTGTAAAATCATATAAAACCTGAATGTGTCATGTACAGTAAAATGCATAAAATAGGGGTGGGCAATTATTTTCTCCTGATAGCCACATTTCTTCATTTTTTTTCAAGCATAAGTTTCATAATAAACTTGAGAGAAAGTGAGAGAGGGCTGTGCAGAATGAAAATGTTAGTGTTAACAGCTTTAGTGCAGCATAAAGAGACTACCCAATAACTTCAAGTTCTCTCTGAACTTTGCATACATTGCATCAGCTTTAAAATGCATTACATATATTCAGGACAACGAGTCAGACCAGACCACTGGATCAAATCAGTCATTTGACCATATTTTGCTAATTTCTGGTAAAAAATATATAATAAGAGGAGTACCCTTTGAGAATGTCCAGTAATGCAACTTGTGTGCAGAAAAGGGTGCATTAAATGGTCACTGTGGATGAGGCTACATATGGAGCATAATTTTCCTCTCTTATCTGCAGGAAAGTCCTTCAAACCTAGCCTTTTATTTCTCCCCAAGGACAAGAGTTGGGTATCCATTCTTACTCTATATGTGCAATACCAAATGCTAGAATGTATCAGGCTATATTACTTAGACTAGACTATGTACAACATTACGTAAGTACATTTATAGAAATACTTACATGCTTTATTCACAGTTGCAGTACATTACTTATTTACTTAGTATTGCTAATATTTTGTTTTCTTTTTTGGGGTGGGGGGTTTAATGGACTGTGGAAGTGTATTCTTTTTTTCTTACAAATTTATTTTTTTTCGCTGCTTTAGTGATTCTCCAAATTGCTTTAATGTGCCATTAAACATTAAGTAGACTTATTGTTTTTCTTTTCTACCTGTATGTAATTTGTGTTTTTTCTCTAACTGCTTCTTTCCCAAACTGGGATGTTGTTTATTTCTAAGACTGCAAGGCTGGAGAATCTTAATGTCTATGTGCCTGCTGTGTATATGTAAAGGTCTTACAGCTTTTGACCAGAATTTTGTATACACAACAATCATATCCAGCAGTGATATTACTTTAGGATAAATGTATAGCTTCAAACATCTAAAATCAGCCTGAACACATTATTTCCAAGTAGGCCCATGGGTGCAGAAATTATTGTAAACATACTGTGAATAACTATTACACAAACCCATGTAATAGCAATAGATTTTTATTTTACAAAGGTCTGATTTGAGAGGTACAAAAATAACTTTTACTAGTAGATTATCATTTTCTTAACCCTTTGAGTGCCAGAGTGGTATGCAACGCATTGCTTTGCAATGCGTTGCGTACCACTCTGGCACTCAAAGGGTTAATATTTTATAGACATCATATCTGAAAAGTAACATCTATAAATATCATTGGAGCCTCATCCCAAAATGTAGTTTTCAGCTGCAGTCCAAATAAGATCATTCTTCCCTACTGGTCATCACTGAGGACATGTTCCAGTTGAAAGCTGTTGTTATGTTACAGTTACCTATTAGTCTTGCTTGCACATACATTTTGCTTATTATTTATTTCTTAACAATTATAGTGAAAGCCAAAAATTATAAAGTTTCATTATAGATAATCCAGGTGACTGTTAATTCCAACTAAAGTGAGCAAAAAAAAAAAAAAAATAAAAAAATGTGTGTGTGTGTGTATATATATATATATCAGTTTATTGCCAAATAATTTTCCATATCATAGTTTTATCATAGGTATTGTTCAGAAATGATCAATTCAGCAGAGTTTTACTGTGATTTCATATATGCCATACAGAACATTATCATTTTTATGTATTGCCCACACATATTTTATCTCTGATATCAAACACAGAGCCAGTGGTTACCAAAACAAAATGGATGTCAAAAACAAACAAGTATTCTTTAAACAAATAGGACTAAGATGGAGAAAGATGAAGGGAAGAAGAAATATACTGTAAAGTGCAAACATTTTAGACAGGTTTGAAAAAATTCTGTAAAGTAAGAATGCTTTCAGAAATAGACATGTTAATAGTTTATATTTATCAGTTAACAAAATGCATAGTGACTGAACAGAAGAAAAATCTAAATCAAATCAATATTTGGTGTGACCACCATCATCATATTCTAGGTAAACTTGCATAATGTCACAGATTTTGTAGGCAAATTGTCAGGTGTATGATTAAACAATTATACCAAACAGGTGCTAATGATCATCAATGTTATATATGGGTTGAAACACAATCATTAACTGAGACAGAAACAGCTGTGTAAGAGGAATAAAACTGTGTGAGGAACAGCTAAATGTAGTGTCAAACATCATATACCATGGCAGAACTGAGCACAGCAACAAGACAAAAGGTAGTTATATTGCATCAGCAAGGTCTCTCCCAGGCAGAAATTTCAAGACAGACAGGGATTTCCAGATGTACTGTCCAAACTCTTTTGAAGAAGCACAAAGAAACGGGCAATGTTGAGGACCATAGACACTGTGGTCGGCCAAGGAAACTTAGTGCAGCAGATAAAAGACACATAATGCTTACTTCTCTTCACAATCAGAAGATGTCCAGCAGTACCGTCAGCTCAGAATTGATGGAAAACAGTTGGACCCTGGTACATCCAGTGGTATATGAATGAGTATCTGCAGGCAACAGTGAAGCATGGTGGAGGTTCCTTGCAAGGTTGGGGCTGCATTTCTGCAAATGGAGTTGGGGATTTGGTCAGAATTAATGGTATCCTCAGTGCTGAGAGGTACAGGCAGATATTAATCCATCATGCAATACCATCAGGAGGGCATCTGATTGGCCCCATATTTATTCTGCAGCATGACAATGACCCCAAACATATAGCCAAAGTCATTAAGAACTATCTTTAAGGTAAAGAAGAACAAGGAGTCCCGGAAGTCATGGTATGGCCCCCACAGAGCCCTGATCTCAACATCTTTGAGTCTGTCTGGGATTAAACGAAGAGAGAGAGAGAGAAGCAACTGGGGCTTCCAAAATCCACAGAAGAACTGTAGTTAGTTCTCCAAGATGTTCGGAACAAACTACCTGTCGAGTTTCTCACTCACATTTTATTAATTGATAAATATAAACACGTCTGTTTTTAAAAGCATTCTGACTTTACAGAATTTTTTCACACGTTCCTAAAACTTCTGCACATTACTGTATATCAGGAGAGGCTGTGAGTGGCCCAATGGGAGGTGAGGAATGAATATTTAATAATAATAATAATAATAATAATAATAATTACTTTATAACATATAGAGCTATCAAAACCTCTGTGCATTATGAAGGACTATTAAGTTGATCCATTAACCCTTTCAGTGCCAGATAGTTGTCCAACCATTTGCATGCAAATGTTGCAATGTGTCATCAACTACAACAAACTTCTTTTCTCTTCAGAACCAATATGACTATCAAAACATACATTAAATAAGAAATTACATCTCCTTTACAACATTTAACAACAAGCCAGATAGCCCTCAGGCTATCCAGCTAGTCAACCCTTGGCCAGCCAGCCAGCCCCCAGTTTATCCAGCCAGCCAGCCAGCCCTCAGGCTATCCAACCCTCAAACCTTGGCCAGCCATGTGTCAGGCTATCTATCCAGTCATCAGACCAACCAGCCCTCAGGTTAATCAGCCAGACAGCCCTTGCCATCAGGCCAACCAGCCAGCCAGCCCACAGGCTATCCATCTGGCCATCCCACAGACAATCCAGCCAGCCAGGCCTCTCCCAGCCAGCCTTCAGACTATCCAGCCAGCCATCAGACTATCCAGCCAGCCATCAAGTCAACCAACCAGCTAGCCCTCAGGCTATCCAGCCAGCCATCCCTTAGCCAGCCAGCTCTCATGCTATCCAACCAGCCAGCCCACAGGCTATACATCCAGCCAGCCCTTGGCCAATCAGCTCTCAGGCTATCCAGCCATCTTTGCCAGCCAGCCAGCCCTAAGGCTATCCAGTCAGTCCTATCAAGCCATCATGCCATTAGGCTATCCAGACAGCCCTCAGGCTGTCAGCTAGCCAAAAGTGTAAAGTGAGACTCTTTTTTTTCCCATAGCTGTTTCTGAGAATTATATCTATTATTCTCTCATCAGGTACAGCCAGCAGGAGGCAGGCATCCAGCCACCAAGAGGTGAGCAACTAGCCAGAAGTGTGGGCATCCATTCTTTCATGGGTGTGTATGGGGAAGTGGATGTCTGCACAGAGTTATAATCCTTTCACTGCTAGGCATTTTTCTATGTATTCTGGCCTTCAGCAGTATCAGGGCAACTTTTAGCATTTTAGCTAACTTTTTCTTTGTCCAATTAAATTAAGTGTTTATTAGTGGCCAGTGTGTTTGTGTGTATATATATATATATATATATATATATATATATATATATATATATACACATAATCACACGCATACCCATGTTGAAGAATCAAACTCACTGGACTTTTCCTTGTAAAATTTGATTTAACAAATTTGCACCAGTTTTCACCATGGAAAAGTCCAGCTAGTGCTGTTCATTTACATGGATTTGTATATATAAATATTTCTTGTGACTTACACCCAAGCCATTGATATTGTTATTTAGTCAGTCAGTTCACAGACTTTGGGAAAAAGAAGGAGAACATGATGGGCCAATACAAATAAAATACACATGTAAATCAGAAAAGAAGAATGAGGGGCCCAGAAGGGGCACTAGAGGGAAAAATAAAGTAAAAGTAGAAGAAATGGGCAAAGTAAAAACAAAAAAGGGACATGAAAGGGCCCCCAACAATACACAAAAAGGACAAAAACAAAGGGGACCTGAAGAGTTAAAAAAAAATCAGAAAAATGCCATAAATTAGAAAACAGCTGTATTATGAATGATTAAAAGTTTTAATGTTCTATGAAAAAAGATATGCATCACTTGTTTTCATTATTTTTTAAACTATGTAAAACAATCCACAATAAATTATTCTAAAACAGGATGAAAAGGATTATAAAAGACACAGATAATGAGCAAACAAAGAAACCCCAATACATACAACAGAAACACGTCTTCATTAAATGACTTTGGTTTGGGAGAAAATATCCTTAATAAGTTAGTCCATTTGCTTTACATAGGGTGTTAACCATAAAATGGTAATGGTATATTTATAACTGTTATTGGTTGAGACTTCTACCATTAGTTGTTCCCTGTTATATACCAATGAAAAGAATGTGTTCAGAACATCAGCCTTTTTCTTATCCTCACTAATCAATTCATCCATCTCATTTTTGAAAGGTCCTTGCACTTCCACTTACATTTTGTTGTCTCCCCATCCTAAGAAATATTAGGTGCCAGTAACATTCTCCTACCAACACTTTTTTTTCTTACCTTTTAGCTTCAATTTCTGCCCACAAGGATTCTACATGACCACCACTTTCCTCATATATCTCTCCTTTATCTTGGATTTGGATCTGGTATAAAGTACAGACACACTCCTCCCCTCATTTGTAGCCCTCAATATTTACTGCTCAGCCTTGTGTAAGTTAATTAAAATAACCAAACCTCTGATTTACTATCCTGTGTTCAAGCAGAAATAGCCTAATGACATGGTCTTTTAGTGATTTGTGACAACAGGATAAGAATACAGCCCCTGACCTACACAGTTAGTATGACTTGATTACCTATGTTTAGAACTATTGTATGTTGTATTCAGTATTTCTAAGTATTTCTTTTGTTACTTCTACTGTATTTTCCAGCTTTATTTTCTGTTTATTTTGACTTATACAAATGGATGTTTATTTGTAGTTTATATCTGACACGGTTAAACACAGTTTTTGTATTAATAATTTCCTTTATACACCTTATTATCATAACAATTAGCACTGGAGTTGAGCATTATTGGTTGGCTGGGATGGAAACTGATGTATGGCAGTGCTTCCCAGCCCTATCCTCAGAGGCATCTAACAGACCACGTCTTTAGGATTTCTCTGTGCTCAAGGGAGTTAATCAGAGGCTCACTCATTTATTTCATTTGCCTGTGCACAATCAGGGAATTCTAAAGACATGGCCTGTTAGGTGCCCCTAAGGAGAGGGATAAGGACCACTGATTACTGATTTATAGTATAAAGATTGGAAATGTTGGCTCCTTAAAAAAACTGATTATGTCAGATATTAATCTCATTGTCAGATTTGGATAATGATGTATTTTACTCTATCAACATTGTTATACACAATGATAACATGTTTTCCCTTTGTCACAACATCCAGCGCATTCTAACAGTATGCAAAATGGTCAGATGCACAAGGTAAACTGATAGAAAACCCTCTTACTAACACACACAGAGTAAAGGAGAAATTATGATATCATACAACACAGCTTGGGACTCTCCAGATCTGCCATTCTGATAAACCTGGGGCACATGCTTAATATGTGAAGCCATGTGAAAATTAAGCTGTGTTAAAATAGTTATGACAACTCTGTATTATGTGAATGCAGGTGTGAGAGCTTAGCATTGTATGTACCTATGTGTCCACACAACATTCAATAAAGTTAATGTAAGTTAAAAAATGTGTAAAGACACATTAAGCTTGAGCAACTACTGTTAGAAGGAGAACAAAAAGGTGTAGTTATTGCTTAACCCAGTGGTGTCTAAGTTCAGTTCTCAAGAACTGTATGCAGGTCTTTAGTTAAGGATTTCCATGCACGAACTCAGAAGGGTTCATCAAAATGAGTCAGTAATTAAATCATCTCTGCTCAAGCAGAAAAATCCTTAAATAGGGCTTTTCTCAAGTCCCTGAGAACCAAGCTTGGACACCACTGCCTTAAACTACCTGGATGTTAGACAGTTCTCCAATACATTATGAAGAAATACATTGGAGTCCCTTCTAGCAGCCACAGGGTAAATGATCCTACTACTTAAACTGACCCTGTACCAAATGCAACACATTCATTATGGGTTGAAAAAAATATAAAGGAAGAATTTAACTTGGCATACTGGAAATCCATATAATATCTACCCGTCTCAGAACAAATTTTCCATTTATGCAGCTGCTGGTCAATGAACCAAATATTCCTAAATGATTTTTCTCCCTGTTGAAAATGTATTTTTCCTGTAATGTCCACTACATAATGATACAATATCCACTGGAAATTTGGCAAGATTGCAAGTTGTAATGATATTTTCAGATCACTAAAAGAAAACTTTATCTGCTAAAGAGATTTAATAAATTGTAATTACAATTAACTCTATATATGGGCCTGTTTTTCTCAAATAACAGTAACTGTTTTACTTGCTAAAATCTAACCTCATCACTTTTTCCACTACAGCTATAAAAACCTTTTTTCTTTTTAAAAATCTTTGTTTTTGCTAGATAGAAATACAGAATTCTGCTTATGTTGTCTTGAAAGCTTATATCCCAAAGCTACTCAGTTGGCCAATAAATGTATAACTTTTTCCCTACCAGTCTCCTCACTCATAATATTGACCACTAACATTCAATACCTAGAGTTACCAGTGGTGGATGTTCTCCTTGTGCAAAATGCACATATATTTATTTAGAAAATGTTTTACCAGGAAGAATACATTGGGGGTCATGCACTAAGGCATGATAAAGAGGTGATGAGAGAGAGATAACTTCTCCAGTAATATCATTTGTGCAGTTCCTATGTTATTCTACAAAGTCTATGCACTAAGATCTTAGTTTATTGGCTCCATACAATAACATAGAAAATGGAGGAATCATCCCCACTTTATCACCTCTTTATCATGCCTTAGTGCATAACCCCCATTGAGATTTCTCTTGTTTTCAGGTATGTACTGGAAAGCCTTTACAGTAAGAAGTTACATATTTACAGAAAACAATATAAACACACATACAAAAAATTATGTAGTTATATATAATTTTTAGATCTAAAGATGCAGTTATTTTTAGGTATTTTAGATTGAGAGAAGATCTGATTTTTTTCATGTAGGTTATTCCAGGCTGTCAGTGCTGTGAAGGAGAAGGCATATCAACTGCAGTTTTACTTGTATTGTCAGATACTTTAGGTTTAGCAGTTGAGCATAGGCTATAGTCAGTATTCTCAGGTAGTCTGGGAGCTTTCTAGAGAAGTGGCTATAAACTAGGCAAGAAACGCGTGTGTGTGTCTATATATATATATATATATATATATATATATATATATCTTCATCAACATCAGCCATTGTCGATCCACTACAGCACTGAAGGAGGAAGACCTGCTTAGCAAGTTTTCAACAACTTTGTTCTTGTGCCTTTTGTTGCCACTGTGCACCAACAAATTTGGTAATATCATCTACCCATTTTGTTTTCGGTCTTCTCCTTGGGCATTTAGTATTGAGTGGAATCTATTCCAAAATTAATTTGTTCCATCTACGGTCAGGTCTTCTTGCTATGTGGCCTGCCTGTTGTAGATATGTATGTTTGTATATCTTTATTATATGGCACCACACAGTGTACGAAATGCATTACAACAGCAGTATGTTACAATAAATAAATGGGGATAAAATAAGTGTGACAATCATAGAACAATAGGAGAGAGGTCCCTGCCCCAAGGAGCTTTCCATTTTGATTTTATTTGCTTTACTCTTTCAATTATGTTATATACCATTGTTTGCTGATGAAATTGGCTCTTGTGCCTGTTTATCATCCATTCCAAGTCGGTCAGAAAGTTCATGCAGTTTCTTGTGGCTGTCAGGGACCTCTGAAAAGTTTCTTCCACTATCAAGATGTCGTCCAGACAGAGATCAGTTTATCTCCCTTTTGCCTCAGGAAGGCGAGTGCCACTGCCAGTACTTTTGTAAATATCCTGGGTGCTGATGCCAGCCTGAAGGGCAGCACCCAGTACTGGAAATGGGTCCCGAATATGCAGAATCTCAGGAATCTCCTGTGGGCGGGCCTTACCAGGAAATGATGATATGCATCTTGAAGATCTACTTTTGTCATGAAGGCTTCAAAAGGCACATCTTGATTGTGGAGACTACTGATGAATATGTTTAGGCACTTCAGATCTAGGATTAATCTCAAATACCCTGAGGATTTCTTTACTGGAAAAATGTCTGAGTAAATCCCACAGCCATTGTGCTCTTTGGGTACCTTCTCTATCACATTGTTGGTGAGAAGATCCTGAATGGCTGGTCTTCATCCTCAATGCGACATTTGAGACTTTCTGTACTTGTTGATCGAAGGGACAGTGTGGAACTCCAATGAGTACCCATTCTCCAAAATTTGTTGGACCCACTTTTATGGCTGAGTTTGTTACCAGGCCGTGACAGATGACTCCAGCCAGCCCCCTACTTGAGTTGGAGGTGGGCTTCCCCTGATCTCATTGGAAAGACTTTGGGAAGGAAGGTTTCCTCTAAAATTCCTTCTGTCCAGCCCTGCTACTTTGAGTCTGGGTCTTTTTGCTTGGCTCAGGCCTGTATCTTCTTGCATCTCTAAAGGACTGCCTCTTGAAGTTGGCTGACCTCTGAGGAGAGCTCCTGTTACAATACTCATGCAGTAGAAAAGCAGTCTTGCCTGCCGAGGACTTTTTAAATAATTTCCTCTAACTGATTTCCGAATAAAAAGGACCCAAGAAAAGGCAGAGAAACCAGACGATTCTTGGAAGATGCATCAGCATCCCAAGCCTTAATCCACAAGGCTCTCCTAGCAGTGACACACAGGGCTGTAGCTCTGGCTAGTAATTTAATGGAATCCAGGGAAGCATTGCATGAAAAATTTATAGCTTCTTTAATAGAAGCCACTTCTTTCAATAATTTTGGACCAAGATACTGACAACTTTATTTTTGCTTCCAGCTCTCCAAGCCAAATCCTTCGGACTCTAAAAATACATGCCATTGCTGTAGATGTCTTTAAATTCTGGTCTTTAGTAATAAATTGTTTATACAAGGCATTGTCAGCTCTTTTGTCCATCGAATCTTTCAATGAAGTCCTATCTTCCAGCAGAATAGTGGTCCTGCGTGCGACATGTGCTGCGGCCGCAACCACATTAGGATGAGTTATCCATGACCCTGTATCCTCTTCAGAAAAAGGATACATTTTATGGAGTCTTCTAGATATAGAAGTTCTGTTGTCACCCTGACGCCATTCTGAGTTGGACAGGGAAGGTTAGAGGTGATTTCTTATGACCCAGAAAGGCAACATTCATAACATCCACTTCTTTCTGGGATTCAGAAAGACCTAGTCTTCCTCATTGCCTTTATCAGGCCATCTAGCCTATCCATATTAAAGCTACCTGATTCCTCAACTATTTCACCTTTCTCAGCAGAAATGTGAGCTGAGTCAAAATCCATGGCACTACAATCCTCATCTTCGTCTTGGAGACGTGACGGACCTTCATCAGTGTCAGACATCCTCTGCCTCTTCCTAGAAGAATCCTGCATTGCAGTAAAGGTTTCTTGCATGGATGACCTCATCCATGCTAAGAAATCCTTGAACTGGGAAGATAATTTATTGCTGGCTGACTTTTTTAAAGCAGTCAGAACAAAGTATAAAAGTATCTGAAGGCAAAAGCTTGTTATCGCAAGAAGCACACACTCTGGGATTTGAAGAGGACTTGCCCTCTTTAACAGATGGTTCCCCAGAAAGCTTGGGCTTCTCAGTCTGGCCAGATTTGCTTGAAGAAGACATCCCAATATGGTACAAAGAAGGCAGCCAGGAAAATTTTATTAAACAGGAAATAATATGGGCACTCACAGTGTTAGATCTGCCTTGCCGCTCCTTTCTTATTGCCAGCATCCGGAAGACCTCCTGTTCTGTTGTGCACACACTGCTTCACTTCCTGTCCATGTGTGTAAGAAGCCTGATTTCCCGTTGTGCACTGATGTGCTATACTGAACTCTTCCAGCTGCTGCCCTGGGGGGCTGAAGCGAGGGAAGAGGTTATACCTGTAAGTCCTCTGTTGGGCCAGATTGACGCCCCATGCGACTTCCACATATGTATGCGAGCGGCCCAACAATGTACTCTGCATCTTT
Source organism: Rhinophrynus dorsalis (assembly GCA_037306005.1). Lineage (NCBI taxonomy): Eukaryota > Metazoa > Chordata > Amphibia > Anura > Rhinophrynidae > Rhinophrynus > Rhinophrynus dorsalis. The sequence goes on along the minus strand of CM074723.1, from coordinate 96,962,811 downwards.
TGGCAGTGTACATAACACCATTATCGTGGGTGGAAATATAGGGGGAAAGAAATAACAAAATATATTCTTGTCTCTAAGAGGTGCAAACCTCCATCCTCCAGCTAGGTAGGACCAAACAAACTGAGTTATGGCAATGAGACCGGGCTTTTTATGTTTTCTGATTGGTCCAACCAGCTTGGTGGTGGAGCTCATACCTCATTCCTTACCATGGATAAGGACACAGAGGAAAACTTGCAATCAGCTATCATAGTTAGCCATGATCAGGGTCTCAGGGGATCTGTTGTAGCTCCACATAAATGAGGAATCCTGGGGAATATCAAGGTTGTTGACAAAGAATTCGTAAAAATTTAGTTGAAAAACAAAAACTCAAGTTTGCATGCCCTCCAGATAAGTTTCCCTGTTGATTTCAATGTGTTGTTATTTCTGTTGATAAGTATAAGCTTGTCAAATTAATCTCAATGGATTGCAAGCCTTTTTGGATAGTTTATATGATTAATACAAGCATGGCGGGTTAGTCTCTATTTTGCATAATCTCTACAGACAGGATTTATTCTAGATTAAAAAGTTGATTGGTTTCTCCATGGATTGAAAGCTCTTTGGATAAAGGGGGAGAGGCACTAAAGGGCAATAAGGGGCAGGATGGTGATAGGACTGTGACTTCATGTTGATGACATATCAGCAGTATGCACTGAGATGTGCTCACCATCACACCCTGTGAATCCACCACAGCTGAATGACTTTGCCATGAATCTGCCATTTCTTTGACAGGTTTACGATTTTGCTCTAACTAATTAGACTATGGCTCATTTGTATACGGAAATACAGGTTAATAAGCCACTGGCATATTCATGTGGTTGTATTTATATGTTAATGTGGTCTTTTGCCACATGCACTAAGCTCCGATAGCAGCCTTTGCTGTCGGCGTTCATAGTCCCAATATCACCAGCCTCAGGTTAGTGATGCTGGGCTCCTCCTATAGCTAGCTATGGAGCCAGAGAAGTTTGCCATTAAAGGGATAGTAATACTTAAAGGTATAGTATTGCTTAAATTTAACTAATTTTAATATTGTAGAGATTAAAATTATGACTAGAATGAGGTATGTCCCATCTCTCAAACGTGTATAGTTTGAGAGATCGAAGCATCTAAAGTTCCTGATTCACAAGAAGTCTGTCATCTAGCTGAGAGAAGCAGATTCTGGTACCGGAACCATCCTGCGGCTCTTTAGCAGAGCCGAAATACCTCAATGTAAAAATAAATACTTCATTGGAAAGGTCTACAAAGTGTGCTTGCAAAGCAGGCACACTTTATAGACCATTCAAAGGAAGTATTTCATTCTAGATAGCAGTATCTCAGCTCTGCTGAAGAGATGCAGGACGGTCCCGGGACCAGAATCTGCTTCTCCCAGCTAGATGGCAGGCTTCTTGTGAAACGGGAACTTTTGATGGTTCGCTCTCTCAAACTATACAGGTTTGAGAGATGGGACATACCTCATTCTATTCATGTTTTTAATCTCTACAATATTAAAATTAGTTAAATTTAAGCAATACTATCCCTTTAAGTATTACTAATCCCTATAGTACAGTCCTTTTAAAAATAAATGTATTGCCCCCAGTTTCATCTCTCAAATCTTTATGGTTTGAGAGATGATTGCTCCTAAAGTTGCCCTTTCCCTCCCCCTTCCCCGAAGTCAGCGTTGTAGCTGACTGAAAGGAAATCGGGTCATAGATCATCAGGCGGCTCTGCAGCAGAGCCGCGATCGCTTTAATAAAAAAAAAATGTTTCACTAAAACGGTCTTCTACATGTGCTTGCAAACCAAGCACACGTAGAAGACCATTTCAGTGAAAGATTTCTTTTTTATTAACGGGATCGCGGCTGTGCTGTAGAGCCGCCTGAAAGTTGTACGACTTGCTTCCCTGCAGTCAGCTAGAACGCTGATTATGGGGAAGGGGGTGGGAGAGGGCAACTTTAAAAGTGATCATCTCTAAAACCATAAAGATTTGAGAGATGACACTGGGGGCAATACATGTATTTTTAATAGGACTTTAATATACAGATTAGTAATACTTAAGTATTACTATACCTTTAATGCTAAAGAGACGAGACAACAGCTGCCCTCCTTTAAGGGTGATGTTGTTTGTGGTGCCAGAGTCTGAGCAGAACCTCTCCACTCCCCCAATGGGCAAGTGGGGAGTAAAGAGGATGTGCCCAGACTTCAGGGTTGTCAAACTGTTTTTGATATGCAAGGGGGAACATCCCATACACATCAACAACAGTTTGACATCCCTGCATGCTAATGATTATATTCAACCCATTCCTCTTGAATGGGGAATCAGTTTATCTGATGAATTGAAGTACTATGGGTATACACTTAACCGACTGTAAACTCTGCTGGTGGATATATAGATTGAAAGACCTGTGGATTTGAGTTTCATGTTACAGGTTGGATGATATACATGTAAATTACAGAGAGGGGGAGAGAAGCTTCAAAGTCTTTGTAAGTCCTACACTTATGTATCATAGAAATGTATTGATTAAAGGGATAGTAATACTTCGTTTTAACTTTATTTTATTTTGTAGGCATTAAAAAAACATGAAGAATGATATAAGTCTTATCTCTCAAACCTTTATGGTTTAAGAGATATTCACAAGCAAAGTTTCCCCCTCCCGCCCCTTTTTCCTAGTGTAAGCAATCTCTTCTCAGATGTGAATCTGGTTGTAAGACCAGACAGATAACAGCAGGGGACAATCTTCTTTGTATGAAAAGAATGAAAGCCCTTCCCCCCTTGACAAGTTTTTCAGCTTTTTCCCTTATCTTAATTGAAGATTGTCCCTCTCTGCAGTCTACCTGGGCACCTCCCTTCTGCTTTGGCTGAACAGGGGGGGGGGTACTTTGCTTGTGAATATCTCTTAAACCATAAAGGTTTGAGAGATAAGACTTATATCGTTCTTCATGTTTTTTTAATGCCTACAAAATAAAATAAAGATAAAACGAAGTATTACTATCCCTTTAAGATGTTTTATAATACCTTTTTTGTGATATATTTGCTTTTATTTGATATATTGTGGCACATTTTCTTGTATTATATAATCAGGCTATCAGTTTATCGGTAATTATTGAACAACCTGTCAACCCTTTAAGGCCATGAGAGGAAAACAATGCATTGTTTTGCAATAAGTTTGGATTCATCTAGAGTTTAAAGCGTTAACAAGAAAAAAAATCAGAAGATCACCTAACAGACATAAAAAATGTAAACTTTGAATTAAAATACTTTTACTAATGACGCTTAACTTACATAGCAATACATTTTGCAGCCTTCTGGCACTCAAAAGTTTAATTATGTGTTATATTGCTAGAATTCATCGTTATATGATCATTTATTTACCTGTATTCTCCCAATGCTATTGGAATGGTAGAATTTTGACACAAAGCAAATTTACCATTGAGAACAAATAGATATCCATTGAATATTTCAAAGTGTGTTGGAGTGGGATACACAGTTGCATTTAAATTAATGGAGACTTTTTTTTTTTTAATTTCTCCCCAATGGAGCACTTAGTTTGCAGTAGAATTCCACACTTTTATTTTGAACTTAAGACCCTATCTCCACTTATTTATTTTAGTTCAACACAAATCTCTGGGCTTACACACAACAGTTGTGTCAGACAATGCACATTTCAGGGGCATTTTCATCCAGCTGAAACATCTAGTTGTAGTCATATCAGGATGTGATATAAAAGCAGTCTAGTTAACATTGAAATATCAGTGCTGGGAAGTAAATCTCTGAGGAGATACTGCTGTTTTATGATGAACTGTTTGCCAAAATATGAAAGGTGAGATAATGCTCTCAGAGGATGGATAGTGTAGCAGCTCCAGTCTCCCTTGGTAGGAAATTAGCTGTGTACTCTATGACCAATTAAGAGTTCTTGTTTAGGTTTGTTTGCAACCTTTCATCGTACATCACTGTTTAAGGTGCAAGAGCTCAGCAGTATCCTGTAATTTCCCAGAATTGTGCTGTGTATATATATAGCAAACTATGCCATCAGCCTCATCTTGAGTCATTGTTAATTTTATTACAACATTATGAGAAGCTACATGAATTATTTGGAAACTAATAGCATTAATACAACATATCACGTTTATACTGAAAAGCTTAGAAATGTATTTATTTATATATTACATAGTTATTTATTACATGACATTTTTTTCTGACAAGTATGGTGACATTTTGTTAACCCTTTGAGTGTCAGAGGGGTACACAACTCATTGCAAAGCAATGCATTGTGTACCCCTCTGGCACTCAAAGGGTTAAACTGAACTATTGATGGGTATATTAAACCCCTTGATTTCTGGATGTTACCAACACATTGCAAAATGCTGGGAATGTCTTCATCATTCAAGGGGTTAAGATAAAGAATTTCTCTCTCAGCTGAACTATTTAATTACCAGAGTTGTGTGCAGTACATTACAAAGCAGTGTTTAGCATACCCCTCCGATACTTGATAGGCTCAGATAACAACAGAGCAGCTTTGTGCAAATGCATCTTTAATTATCTATTGCAGAATACATGTTCAAAAATGTTCCTATTTAAGATGTAGGTGAAAACCTTACTCAACAAACTTCAACTGTTTTATTAAATGTAGTATGATGTAGCATGCTCATAGTTTTATCGATTATGCTGGTGTGCTGATTTATGAGTAAAAAGCTGATATTTAGAAATGTTATTGAGCTGCATGGGTTTTTTTTCCAGCAAACATGTGTACACATCAGCCATGAGTCACATTGGTCACTTTGTTCTTACTGCCCTACCTGAAAAAAGGGTTCACCACATGTGACCAGCATAGGCTATCAGCAAAATATTTACATAGCACCCTTTGACAGCAGACACAGCTTTAAAAGAGAGTATGACCCAGTAACAATACTAGATCTAGCATCTAGAACATTAGTTCCCAACCTCAGGGTAACCACTCAAATAGCTATAAAATGGACACATCTAATATAGTCTTAAGCACAATTTTACATTTAATAAAGCTAGTTTGTTATTGCTACTTCCTGGAATGTGCTGCCAATAGTTAGCAGTAGCTTCAACCAATTTATTTGTTGTAGAAGGATGAATAAGTCATAGAGTGGCTTCTTTATATAATTGGCTGTGTAATATCTATATAAATAAAGTGCTAGCCTGCGAAGCTCCCTGTGTGCGTAGCTGCACATGCCCACAAAGACTGCTGGAACGATGCAGTCATGTGCAGTAGAGACTGGCTGAACGTGCTGATCTGGAGTGGGGAGCTCCGGGTGGCTCACTGACTGTCTGTGCTCCCGGCTCCGGGGCAGCAGCCGTGACCGCTGGGTGGCACTTTAGCCTATGTATACGGGCTTTCATGCTATTTAACAATATTTCTGCAACACGTTTGAGTGTAGGCTTATTTGTCATTTTGCTCAGTTTAAATATATAATTGCTACGCAGTTTCTTTAAATGTGTAAAAAAGGTACAGTACTGTGCAAAAGTCTTAGGCAGGTGTGAAAAAATGCTGTAAAGTAAGAATGATTTCAAAAATAGACATGCTATTAGTTTATTTTTATCAATTAACAAAATGATAGTGAGTTTGCCTGTTTCTTTGTGCTTCTTCAAAAGAGCTTAGACAGCACATCTGGAAACCCCTGCCTGCCTTGAAATGTCTGCCTCGGAGTGATCTTGCTGATGCAGTATAACTACCTTTTGTCTTGTTGCTGTGCTCATTCTTGTCATGGTGTAGGACTTTTGACATTAAACTGTCTTCAGCAACCTCACGTTGTTAGCTGAGTTTGACTGTTCCTCGCCCAGTTTTATTCCTCCTACACAGCTGTTTCTGTCTCAGTGAATGATTGTGTTTCAACCCACAGATTAAATTGATGATCATTATCACCTCTTTGGTATAACTGCTTAAACAAACACTTATTTACTTACAAAATCCCTGACTTTGTGCAAGTGTGCCTAGAAGAATGTATGCTGTTTTGAAGGCAAAGGTTGGTCACACCAAATATTGGATTTAGATTTTTCTTCTGTTCACTCATTATATTTTGTTAATTGATAAAAATAAACTATTAACATGTCCATTTTTGAAAACATTTTTACTGTCTGGCATTTATTCACACCTGTCACACCTGCCTAAGACTTTTGCACACTACTGAAGTTCTCAAATGTTTTGAGGTGATGGAACCATTTAATTTTATACAAAACCTCAGCGAAACCTTAACAACTAAACCCTGTAACCCCTTGTATGTCAGAGAAGTTTCCAATATATAGTTGGTATCACAATCAAATATATTAGTATTCTAATTTGTAATAACTTTTGTAACCATTTTCATAACCTTTCACACGTCAACTGGTATTCGCAGAACCATATATTCAGACTGTGGAGCAAATTCACCATAGGAAATAATAAAAATAATCAGGAGAAATAAAAAGTTGCATACTTATGATTGATTTAAATGGGGCTTCTAACCTCTTGAATGCTAGAAAGGTGTCAGTGCATTGTGAAACTATACATTGAAGACTTACCTTGCACTTTGTTTGCATTTTAAATTAACAGAACATTTTTATTTGTCGTCTATGGTGCAGTTTTTTTCAACAGACCTGCTTTACTTTTACTTAGTAAATCAGCTTCATTGTCTGTAATTACAAAGGTTTTATTCTGAGGAATCCCTTGTACTTTTTCAGGGAATTCTGGAGTTCTGTGGAACACAGTTTGTGAACCTCAGGTTTAGACAGTTCTTTGAAAAAATGGTCAGCTCTTATAAAGGAAAGGAAAAGGAGAGAAGATCCCGCAGTTCAGATGGATAGTCACAGCTTCAGTCTGACATGTTACCAAAGAAGAGTTAGTCATTGTAGTAAAGTGGAGATGAACAAGAGTTTAGTCAAAATATTTGGTGAAGGCCATGGGGGAAGCTGCAGGAGCAGGTCTGCCCCCTCACCACTTGTAGACAAATGAACTAATTCTGTTTTCTTTCATTTCTCCCTTACCCGTTCCTAATTTTCATTAGATAATGTCCTCCTTTAGCATGTGCTAGCATATATTTTCTTTGCGTGCTGACATGGGCCACATTTTTTCTGCATCTCCCATGTTAATAAGATATTTCTCTTCCTGGAGTTTGTTGATATATGAGTACTGTTTTTGCATACCTGTTTATGTCATGAGACCTCAATAAAAAAATGTTTTTCTAGAGAACCAGAAAAATCGGGTATATTGGTGCATTCATTTGTGCTGTTGTTCTTTCTTGTGTTTAAATATTTTTTTTCATATAGTGGCTTCTACTGAACCTTATGAGAGTGCATTAATAATAACTTTGACTTGACATACATTAAGTGCAGAATGTGTTGGAAAATCTTACATTACCACTAGTGTTGAGCGAGCATGCTCGGCCGATGCTCGGATCGGCTCGAGCATCGCTCTGCTCGGCACATGGCGGTACTCGTACGAGTACCGCATGTGCTCGCCCGCCATGTTCGGGTCTCCTCCCCGCACGTTTTGCGGCTGCTGCGCAGCCAATAAACGTGCAGGGAGGCTCTGACATCGGTGTAATGCCAGCAGCCATGTTGGCTGCTGGCATTACACTGATTGGCTGGCCAGAACCCGTGGTCAGGTGCTGTATAGCACCTGACCAGCGAGTTCGGCTCAGTCTGAGCCAGGGAGAGCTGAGGATAGGAAGGGAAAGGCAGTGTAGGGAGGAAAAAAACAAAAATTGTGAAAAAAAAAGAACCAAAAGTCCTTTTTAGGACTACTGTGTGTGGGGGCAGCAGGTTATTTGGTGTGGGGGGAAAAAAACAAAAAAAAAAAAAAAAAAATATATATATTCTGTTTAGTGTGCAAAGTTGCAGATTAGAGCACATTCTGTTTAGTGTGCACAGTTGAAGATTAGAGCACATTCTGTTTAGTGTGCAAAGTTGCAGATTAGAGCACATTCTGTTTAGTGTGCAAAGTTGCAGATTAGAGCACATTCTGTTTAGTGTGCAAAGTTGCAGATTAGAGCACATTCTGTTAAGTCTTCAAACTAAAATATCAAAGTCACGTATTCCATTCAGTGTGCGTCGCCGCAGTTTAGCAGCACATTCTGAGTACTGTGCAGAGTTGCAGAATAGGAAGAAATACTGTTAAGTCTTCAAACTAAAATATCAAAGTCACATATTCCATTCAGTGTGCTTCGCCGCAGTTTAGCAGCACATTCTGTGTACTGTGCAGAGTTGCAGAATAGGAAGAAATACTGTTAAGTCTTCAAACTCAAATATCAAAGTCACATATTCCATTCAGTGTGCTTCGCCGCAGTTTAGCAGCACATTCTGTGTACTGTGCAGAGTTGCAGAATAGGAAGAAATACTGTTAAGTCTTCAAACTAAAATATCAAAGTCACATATTCCATTCAGTGTGCTTCGCCGCAGTGTAGCAGCACATTCTGTGTACTGTGCAGAGTTGCAGAATAGGAAGAAATACTGTTAAGTCTTCAAACTCAAATATCAAAGTCACATATTCCATTCAGTGTGCTTCGCCGCAGTTTAGCAGCACATTCTGTGTACTGTGCAGAGTTGCAGAATAGGAAGAAATACTGTTAAGTCTTCAAACTAAAATATCAAAGTCACATATTCCATTCAGTGTGCTTCGCCGCAGTGTAGCAGCACATTCTGTGTACTGTGCAGAGTTGCAGAATAGGAAGAAATACTGTTAAGTCTTCAAACTAAAATATCAAAGTCACATATTCCATTCAGTGTCTTTCACCGCCGTTTAACAGCCTATTCTGTGTACTCTGCAGAGTTGCAGAATTATAAGAAATACTGTTAAGTTTTCAAACTCAAATATTAAAGTCACATATTCCATTCAGTGTCTTTCACCGCCGTTTAACAGCCTATTCTGTGTACTCTGTACAGTTGCAGAATTATAAGAAATACTGTTAAGTTTTCAAACTCAAATATTAAAGTCACATATTCCATTCAGTGTCTTTCACCGCCGTTTAACAGCCTATTCTGTGTACTCTGTACAGTTCCAGAATTATAAGAAATACTGTTAAGTTTTCAAACTCAAATATTAAAGTCACATATTCCATTCAGTGTGTTTCAACGCCGTTTAACAGCCTATTCTGTGTACTCTGCAGAGTTGCAGAATAGTAAGAAATACTGTTAAGTTTTCAAACTCAAATATTAAAGTCACATATTCCATTCAGTGTGTTTCACCGCCGTTTAGCAGCCTATTCTGTGTACTGTGCAGAGTTGCAGAATTATAAGAAATACTGTTAAGTTTTCAAACTCAAATATCAAAGTCACATATTCCATTCAGTGTGCTTCGCCGCAGTGTAGCAGCACATTCTGTGTACTGTGCAGAGTTGCAGAATAGGAAGAAATACTGTTAAGTCTTCAAACTAAAATATCAAAGTCACATATTCCATTCAGTGTCTTTCACCGCCGTTTAACAGCCTATTCTGTGTACTCTGCAGAGTTGCAGAATTATAAGAAATACTGTTAAGTTTTCAAACTCAAATATTAAAGTCACATATTCCATTCAGTGTCTTTCACCGCCGTTTAACAGCCTATTCTGTGTACTCTGTACAGTTGCAGAATTATAAGAAATACTGTTAAGTTTTCAAACTCAAATATTAAAGTCACATATTCCATTCAGTGTCTTTCACCGCCGTTTAACAGCCTATTCTGTGTACTCTGTACAGTTCCAGAATTATAAGAAATACTGTTAAGTTTTCAAACTCAAATATTAAAGTCACATATTCCATTCAGTGTCTTTCACCGCCGTTTAACAGCCTATTCTGTGTACTCTGTACAGTTCCAGAATTATAAGAAATACTGTTAAGTTTTCAAACTCAAATATTAAAGTCACATATTCCATTCAGTGTCTTTCACCGCCGTTTAACAGCCTATTCTGTGTACTCTGTACAGTTGCAGAATTATAAGAAATACTGTTAAGTTTTCAAACTCAAATATTAAAGTCACATATTCCATTCAGTGTGTTTCAACGCCGTTTAACAGCCTATTCTGTGTACTCTGCAGAGTTGCAGAATAGTAAGAAATACTGTTAATTTTTCAAACTCAAATATCAAAGTCACATATTCCATTCAGTGTCTTTCACCGCCGTTTAACAGCCTATTCTGTGTACTCTGCAGAGTTGCAGAATTATAAGAAATACTGTTAAGTTTTCAAACTCAAATATTAAAGTCACATATTCCATTCAGTGTCTTTCACCGCCGTTTAACAGCCTATTCTGTGTACTCTGTACAGTTCCAGAATTATAAGAAATACTGTTAAGTTTTCAAACTCAAATATTAAAGTCACATATACAATTCAGTGTCTTTCACCGCCGTTTAACAGCCTATTCTGTGTACTCTGTACAGTTCCAGAATTATAAGAAATACTGTTAAGTTTTCAAACTCAAATATTAAAGTCACATATTCCATTCAGTGTGTTTCAACGCCGTTTAACAGCCTATTCTGTGTACTCTGCAGAGTTGCAGAATAGTAAGAAATACTGTTAATTTTTCAAACTCAAATATTAAAGTCACTTATTCCATTCAGTGTGTGTCACCGCAGTTTAGCAGCCTATTCTGTGTACTCTGCAGAGTTGCAGAATAGTAAGAAATACTGTTAATTTTTCAAACTCAAATATTAAAGTCACTTATTCCATTCAGTGTGTGTCACCGCAGTTTAGCAGCCTATTCTGTGTACTCTGCAGAGTTGCAGAATAGTAAGAAATACTGTTAAGTTTTCAAACTCATATATATTAAAGTCATATATATCGTGTAAGATGAAGAAGGCGGGTAAAAAGGGACGGGGAAGTGGACGTGATCCTGAAAGTTCAGGGCGCGGGTCAGGACGCGGAGAAACTGTGCCTGGTGCCAGAGCACAAGAAAGAAAGACATCCACCATACCTAGCTTCATGTCTGATTTCACAGGGCGTCGCAGGACATCACTCTCGAGGTCCGACCAGTGCGAACAGGTGGTCGGTTGGATGACAGCTGATACTGCTTCCAGTCGGTTAAGCACCACCCTGTCTTCCACCAAGTCCACTCTCAGTAGCCAAGAGTCTGGTCAACATAATCCTCACTCTGATCATCCTTCCTCCCACCATACACGGTCTGGTCAAAGAAGTGATCCCACACTGGGATATAGTGATGAGCTCGTCTCATCACCAATCCTTCATTTGACCCTCTCTCCAAGCACGCTTGCAGAGGAACATGACATCTTGTGCCCTGATTCACAACCTCTAGAGGCTACCCAATCACAAGAAGATGACAGATGTGAACGGCATTTAAGGTCAAAGGAAGTAGTGGATGATGATGATGATGATGAGACACAGTTGCCATTAAATCAACCACTATTTCCTTCTCAAGACCTTGTTGAGGAGAATGTTATACAGTTGTCAATGACCGAGTATGTGGTGGGATCAAGACTTGAGGAGGATGATCAGAGTGAGGAAGTGGAGGAGGACTTGGTGGACGATGAGGTGACTGACCCCACCTGGGAAGGTGTAGAGCCGAGCGATGACAGCAGTCCTGAGGGTGAGCCATCTGCAGCACCGCAACAGGCTGGAAGAGGCAGTGGTGTGGCTACAGAAAGAAGGCGGACCGCACCAAACCGGCCCGCAAATGTTCCACGGAGCACCCCCTTGCGTAAATCTACCTTGCCAAGGGGTAGGTGTTCCGCGGTATGGCGTTTTTTTAAGGAAAGTGCGGACGACAAAAGATTTGTAGTTTGCAACCTGTGCCACACCAGAATGAGCCGAGGCATGAACACTAGAAACCTCACCACCACCAGCATGATCCGACACATGGCATCCAAGCACCGTAGTAAGTGGGAGGAACGCCTGGATCGCCCATCTGTGTCTGCAGGCCACACCACTGCCTCCTCTTCCCCTGTTTTCGGTGCCGGCCAATCGCCTGTCGAAGGCGCAGGCCCGCATACCTCCCGCCCTGCACCTGTAGCATCTGAAGCACCATCAGCGACCACATCCACTTCCCTGTCCCAGCACAGCGTCCAAATGTCGTTACCCCAGGCATTTGAGCGCAAGAGAAAATACCCAGCCACCCACCCACAGGCCATAGCACTAACCTCACACCTTTCAAAATTACTGGCCATCGAAATGCTGCCATTTAGGCTTGTGGACACTGAGTCCTTCCGCAGCCTGATGGCAGCAGCTGTCCCTCGGTACGCGGTCCCCAGCCGCCACTACTTTTCCCGGTGTGCCATCCCCGCATTACACCACCATGTGTCCCGTAACATCACCCGTGCCCTGACCAACGCAGTTACTGGGAAGGTCCACTTAACGACTGACACATGGACAAGTGCTTGTGGCCAGGGACGCTACATTTCCCTGACGGCACACTGGGTGAATGTCGTGGAGGCTGGGAGCGACTCGGACCCTGGGATGGCACGGGTGCTACCCACGCCGAGGATTGCCGGCCCTACCTCCATCAGGGTTTCCACCAGCACCTACGTTATTGGCTCCTCCTCCTCCGTTTCCACCTCCGAATTCTCTACACACACCGCCACTCCCCCATCAGCCAGTAGCTGGAAGCAGTGTAGCACTGCAGTGGGGAAGCGTCAACAGGCCGTGCTGAAGCTGATCTGCCTTGGGGACAAACAGCACACGGCCTCAGAGCTGTTGCAGGGGATTAGTCACCAGACCGAGCAGTGGCTCTCGCCACTCAACCTGCAAGCAGGCATGGTTGTGTGTGATAATGGGCGTAACTTGGTGGCGGCTTTGGAGCTCGGCAAGCTCACACACGTACCATGCCTAGCGCATGTATTTAATTTAGTGGTGCAGCGATTTCTAAAAACCTACCCCAATGTGCATGATCTCTTGACCAAGGTGCGCCGCGTGTGTGCACATTTCCGTAAGTCATCTACAGCTTCGGCCGGCCTGTTGAAGCTGCAGCAGCGCTTACAATTGCCAGCTCACCGGCTGCTGTGTGACGTGAGCACGCGCTGGAACTCCACCTTCCACATGTTGGCCCGGCTTTGTGAGCAGCAGAGGGCAGTAGTGGAGTACCAGCTGTTACACGGTCGTCGCCTCTCCGTTCAACTTCCTGTAATCAGAAGTGAGGAGTGGGAATGGATGTCAGACCTCTGCGAGGTTTTACGCAATTTTGAGGAATCGACACAGATGGTGAGCGGCGATAACGCTATTATCAGTGTAACCATCCCACTTCTGTGTCTACTGAAACGCTCGCTGCTCACAATTAAAACCGACGCTTTGCATGTGGAAGAGGTGGAAATGGGGGAGGAAGAGCTTACACAAGGTGATAGCCAGAGCACCCTCACTTCGTCTTCTCAGCGACAATTGGAGGAGGAGGAGGAGGAGGAGGAGGAGGAGGAGGAAGACACGGTTGCCTCCGCTACAGAGGGTAGCCATGGAACTTTAGTTCCATCTCTTCAGCGTGGGTGGGCAGAAGAGGAGGAAGAGGATGAGGATATTGAGAGTCAGCCTCCTGGTGAGGACAGCGAAATCTTGACTGTTGGTACTCTGGCACACATGGCTGACTTTATGTTAGGCTGCCTTTCCCGTGACCCACGCGTTGTACGCATTTTAGACAACACGGATTACTGGGTGTTCACCCTTCTGGACCCCCGCTACAAAGAGAATTTCTCATCTCTCATTCCTCCGGTGGAGAGGACAAGCAAAATGGTGCAATACCAGAAGGTTCTTGTTGAAAAATTGCTCCAAAATTTTCCATCTGACAACGCTGGCGGCAGAGTACGTGCTACCTTGGCCAACCGAGAAGGGGAGAAAAGGGGAGCACACAGCAGTTCCGAGAAAGGCAGGGCAACACTCTCCAAGGCGTGGGACACCTTCATGACACCCCGCCAGCACCCTCACCCTGATGCGCAGCCTAGTGTCACAAGGAGGGAAAAGTTTTGGAAGATGGTGAAGGAGTACGTAGCAGACCGTGTCAGCGTCCTCAATGATCCCTCTGTGCCTTACAACTACTGGGTGTCCAAGCTGGACACGTGGTATGAACTGGCACTCTACGCCTTGGAGGTGCTGGCCTGCCCTGCCGCCAGCGTTCTGTCTGAGCGGGTATTTAGTGCTGCTGGTGGCATCATAACAGATAAGCGTATCCGCCTTTCCACCGACAATGCTGATAGGTTGACACTTATAAAAATGAACAAGGCCTGGATTTCCCCTGACTTCTCCACTCCACTGGAGGAAAGCCCCGGGGGAACATAAACTCACTTTATATATGTTATTTACAATGATGGGAATACTCTGTATTCCCATTCACCCCTTCCACCCCAAAAACGGGTATATGGTTGACTCTTAATGTTCTCATCCTCCTCCTCCTCTTCCATATGCCCTGGGATATAATTTTTATATAGGGCCAGCTCACCAGCGTGCCCTGGGATATAATTTTTATATAGGGCCAGCTCACCAGCGGGCCCTGTGATATAATTTTTATATAGGGCCAGCTCACCAGCGGGCCCTGTTTGCCAATTTTTATATAGGTCAGCTCACCAGCGGGCCTTCTCATATAATGTTTTATTGGGTCAGCTCTCTAGCGGGCCCTCTCATATAATGTTTTATAGCGTCAGCTCACTAGCGGGCCTTCGCATATAATGTTTAGGATGGTCAGCTCTGCAGCAGACCCTCACCCATAATGTTTTAGATGGTCAGCTCAGCGCACGTTTCCCTCTTAATCATGGCCTCAGTTCTGAAAATCAAGGAAATTTTTGGGAGAATTTGCCTCTGCGCACGTTTCCCTCTTAATCATGGCCTCAGTTCTGAAAATCAAGGAAATTTTTGGGATAATTTGCCTCTGCGCACGTTTCCCTCTTAATCATGGCCTCACTTCAGAAAATCGATGAAATTTTTGGGAGAATTTGCAGATGATATACAAGTAAATATACAGCAAATACTGTTTGGTAACAATTTTTCGCCTAAAGTCGTTTTTATTTTCCTTTTTGTGTGTTTTACGGTCAGTCTGTAAAAATGGCGTACTACGGGCGAAAGATCGTTCCCAGCAGCGATGTTGGAGTCCAAGGTGCATCCAGACATCCTCCCTATGCTGTCCCTGAACCATTTCTGTAGTGTTTCCATCTTTTTCTGCCCTTTTCCTATGGACCAGGCACCCTCCCCTCATCAGAGCAGGGGGTGCCTGGTGTAATGCTCGAGTCCTCCCATTGACTTCAATGGGGCTCGGGTGCTCGGCCGAGCACTCGAGCCTCAGGGGGTGCTCGGTCAGAGCACCCGAACATCCGAGCATTGGGGTGCTCGCTCATCACTAATTACCACATATGTAATTCAAGTTATGAATACATTTATTACAGTTTGATTAAAATATATTCGTATTTGATGGCAGTAAGTTGCCACGTGCCCCTTAGAGGTATGCAGAAAATTGATCCAAAGCCATAAAATAAAATAAATAAAACATAAAGAAAAAAATTAAACATATCACAAAAAATATATAAAATATCCTCCAAACCTGATGAAATCAGAGGAAAGGTATGCTGAACCAGTGGATCAAATCCCAATCAGATAAAAAAACAGCTCCTTTTACAGAGGAAAAAACATATATACTAGGTCTGCATCATAAAAAGGGATAGTGGAATCCTACATAAAAAAACAATAGATCTAAACCAAATATTAAAAAAACACAGGCTTTTGCATGTCAAGCCGATCTCTTAATTATATATAAAAAAAAACTAGTTTACATGTAAAAGACTCACATAAACAAATGTGTGACATGACAAAATATAAGAACCATAGATTTGAATGGATGTCCAAGATGTTAATTTACACTCATTACTTTAGTGCAGTGATAGTGGATTGTTGGACCACCAGCTGTTAGAGATTATAGTTCCCATATTGATTATGAGAGTTGTAGTCCTCAACAGTTGTAAGACCAACAGTTGACTACCCATTCTGCAGTAAATCTCAAGAATATTATCCATGTGCATTTTTCTATCTTTTTTTTTATAGATCATGAACTCAAACCACAAAATCTGTGAAAAAAATTAAGAAATATTTAAAATATAAAGAGTGTAATAAAAAACTATGATTTGTTCAGATTAGTTAATTTTAAAGTGCAGCATAAATGATGACTCTAATATGGGGGGGCAGGTTTGTCCCTCTGTCATTTCCCTTAAACTTCCCTTGGATGTCCTCACTAACCACTACCCAAGTTGCTTAAGTGTTCTGGACTCTCTTCACTGCTGGAAAATAAACTACAGTTTGATCATACTGGACAACAGTGGGTGTCTGCTCTATTCTTGCCATCCTCCATTACATTATTTCCCTTCCATCTTCATTACTTTCAAGCATCTCCTGAAAACCCACCTACTCAAGGAGGCATCTCAGTAACAATATCCTCCTTGTGCGCACTGACAGTCACATTAGAATCATTCTGCACTTCCTTCACTAAGCCCTGGACTTGCACTTATGATCCTCCTCCTTCTGTCTCTGTATGTTGTCATGATTTCTAATTAGTTTGTAAGCTCCTTGGGGCAGGGTCCCTTTCCCGATGTGTATATTTGCTGCATTTCCCCCCCCCCCCCCACTAATAATGCAATGATCGCACTTCAGCCTGATGCTCTTAAACCAGTTCTGTATTTTGTTTTGTATTATTACAATTTCTGTATAGTGCTGTGTTCATGTATGACACTATATAAATAAAGATACATTCATTCAATTGGGACTTATGTTGAAAAGAAAAGTGGACAAATTCTGGGGCAAAACAACTTAGCATATTGGACAAATAGAAATGGGGCTTTTAACCATTTGAATGCAAGGGTGGGGGATTTATATTTGTCCCATAGGGATTGACCCCACAATGACTCCACTTTCCTTTTGAACATATGGCCATTATCACTGTTTTCATGTAAACAGGCTGCATAATACAATTAATAATTTATTTATTATGATGGAGGCAGGTTCAAATGTAATCTTATTTTTGACTGTTAAAATATTAATACAGAAATATCAACCTTTTTTGCACACAGATAAAACATCTTTAAAGAAGCAGTGGCTTTGATAGATACTTTCTGAAGGGTAGAAACCTCCAGGCTTCACTCTTAACCCTTTGGGTGCCAGAGGAGTAGGCAACAAATGGCACTCAAAGCTTTAAAACCCCTGGTCTTGTTGTCAGTTTATGGCATGTAATTGTGCTCATCTCCCTGCAAATAATTCTGCAGTTGGACTGCACAGTGCACTAATACTGCATTTGAATGGACCAAGACCTAGCTATTTAGAACCCTAGCAACTCTCCTGTTCCAAAGCATTTTTTGATTAATCTGGTGGCTGTTTTACTTCCATTCACATTACTTCTAAATATAAAGGTATGTCATCAAAATCCATGTGAACCCATAGTGTAAAAAGCATCATTTGTTTTCATTTGATAAACACTCAAATGTGCAATTATAAATTGTTTTGATTAACAAAATGATGGTTTTCCAAATTCAGAAGAGTATATATTTTGATTTCAAAATAAAGGAAATGATTGAATTGTGGACATGGAGAGGGAGTAGCGTAAGAACAATCACAGATATCTGCTTAGCTAATGAAGTATAAGGATTTTTAAACAGTCTATCAAATTCAGTTACCATCTATAAACAATTTGATTATATCAGCTCTTCAGCTTCAACAGTTCCTGCTTTCTGATTCAATATAGCTCTGAAAAACCCTTGCTAGAGACTAAACAATGCATTACCTGAAGTAGAAAGGAGTTTGAATAAATACCATCAAATTCTTCTCATTACAATAATAATAACATAGATTTAGAATCAGGTTATTGTTGTGGCACCGTTCATAGATTCAGTGTTCTCGGAAATGATTGCATAAAGACATTTTTATGTTAATACACTTGATGCCACTGAAGTACAAACATGATTATTGCACAAAATACACATCTCTCTCTCAAGCTGGCTATAAGTCAGAAAATCTCCTATGCCTTCTGACTGGTGGAATGTACTATGAATAAAGTAATTCAGCATTATTGTGGTACATCTGGTGTAAATATAGTTTTGTAAGCACATCAAAAAGATTTGTTAGCATCTGAGTGAAGTAAGTGGCTTGACCTTACTATGGGTATATCTAAATGGTAGCTTTCTGTCCACAGTCCAGAAACCATACTAAGAAAGCCATTGCAAAAACATGCTTATATTACAGGTCATTAAAACTGGTCTTTCATGCAGTGTCCCCCAAATAATTTTTCATATAGAGTTAAGCATATCAATACTTATATTATGCTTAGTAAGTCCTGCTTTGTCCATCCCTGTCTCCTCTATGATTGGTAATGGGGAGCTGCATTGTACCTTAAGGTACAGACAGGGATGGACAGCGCAGGCATGCAGATGCCTCTTCACCAAGATGGCTGTGCTGACATCTGCAGTGAGTCTCAGAACAAGTTGGATTTCTAAATAATGCCAGACTTACTAAGGATACTACTACTGTTGATATGCTTAACAATATGTGAAAAGTTATTTGGGGGACACTTTAGCTTGCATGAAAGTTCCACTTTAAAAGAGAACTAACACCTCCTAAATAATACCCTCTTCTCCTATTACGGACAACAAAATACCGAGGGCCCCTATGGACTTTTCCTTGCTCCTTGGTTTATGAAGTAACTTCTTCAATCAGTCGTGGATGTCATATTTATGGAGGCAGAGATTACAAATGCTAGTAGGACCACAGAACCTCAGACTTTGCTGACTGCTCATGGTAATCGTAACACTTTAAATATCAGAGTGTTTGTGTGATGCTTCACAATGCATTGTGCAACCTTCTGGTCTTGAAAAGTTTAACAAGGCTCATGCACTCTGCCTGCTTGTTTGATAAAACTGCCAGCAACTGTCATGCTTACTCTATAGATATGATATCCAATACTGAATTCATAGAGGCCATTGTGCTTTTTTGGCAAGAGTAAGGTAAGTGTGTATGTGGGGGGTATTATAATGATGTTTTATTTCTCCTTTAAAGAACCTCTCTTCTAGGGTTAGGCGTTAAGTCACATTTTAGTCCTACTTTTTAATTCAAAAAACAGCAAATTGCCATTTTTTCCAAAACAATTGTCATGCCTACAAACTCCCTAAAATATCTGCCTTTTTGATAACCCTAAGACATTTTCCATTGTACTTTGATGATTCCTTCTGGGGATTAGACTCAGTATATGTGGTTCTTGCTCTACCAGTGCAGTGTGACCTGGTTGGGACTCGAAGGTCAGTACAACATGTGGTTCTATGACTACCAGGGTAGTCCATTTGTGTGTGTCTATTACTACCAGTGTAGAGGGAGAAGGCTGAAGGAGAGATCAGTATATATGTTTCTATAGCTACTGTGGGACATGGCTGAAGGGTTTGTATGTGTAGTTTTATGGCTACCAGTGAAGTGGGACAAGGCTGTAGGTCAGAATGTGTGGTTGTATGGCTCCGGACAAGTCTGGGCGTCAGTAACCAGTGGTTAGTAACATGTTGTAGTCTGGCATCAGCTGGAGGGATTCAGGTTACCCATCTTTCTACTAGACTGTGCAGAGGGACAACACTGGGAGGTCAGTATATGTAGTAACATGGTTACTGTGGAACATGGCTGGGTCAGTATGTGTGCTTCTATGGCTTCCATTGCAGTAGGAGAAGTCTGGGGTCATTTCATGGCAGAAAAAAGTGCACATTTTCACACTTTTCTTTTTTGGGAATATATTTTCACCCATCCCTACTCTCTTCTAGATCTTGCAGTAACTTAAACTACATATATATTAAGGGGACAGCGCCTCTAAGAAAAAACAGAAAGAGTGCAATACCAGGCTAAGAAAGATTAGATTTTTGTCCACAAGATTCATATTCTCTTAAAATAATAATAAAAAAACAGTTTAGCAAGATCATTGCATTGTAATGGCAAGGTGGGCTCGGTCTTTTCTCTACATCTCCTGACTATATCAGCTGCTGAAATCTTACCCAGCCTTCTCTGTTAATACTGCTCCTTTAATTTTATTTCAATTAGTTTTTCTCTTAGAAGATATAAAAAATAAATGCTATTTCTTTTTAAGTATTTTGACACACCTGAAACTGTCAGGGAAAAGGTCCCCAATGCTGTTTTTTTAAAGCAGAAAAAAATAACCTGTCATTCACTTTACTATGACCAGAAAATGCTAATGGCCCATATGCATTTTCCCATGTTCAAGACATAACATTAATCAGCTCCGGATGTCATATTCATGTAGGTAGACATGACATTACTGTAAGGTTTCTCAATATGAAATAGACAGATTGCATGAGCCTACTTAAAGGGATAGTAATGTTTCAAAATCAGAGCAGTTCCGATTAATCTTCATAGTATTTGGGCCATGCAGAGTGTTATTTCAATACTGTCAGAGTTGTAGTTCAGGGAGCTCACAGCAAAGGACAATTTTCTTATTGTGAGCATAAGGAAAACCCTGTCCCCTCCCCACCAAGAGGTTTTTCAGGTTTTCCCTTATGCTCGCTGAAGATTGTCCCTGTCTGCAATCTGCCTGGGCACCTCCCTGCTGCTCTGAGGGGATCGATGTTACATCAGTAAAATGGGCAGGGGGGGTACTTTATCATTCAATTACTCTTGAACTACAAGTCTGACAGTATTGAAATAACACTCTGCATGGCCCAAATGCTATGAAGATTAATTGGAGCTGCTTTGATTTTGAAAAATTACTATCCTTTTAAGCTGTTAAGGATGGAGAGTGATGGCTGCTAGATTTCTCCACATTATAACACCCTCTGGTCCTTAAAGGGTTAAGGAAAAATGAGTGACAGCTGGCAGGAGAGTGAGATGTAGAAATAAACATATTATACATCAAACAATGAAAGCGTATCTAAATAAAAACTAAATTATATAGCCTCTGGGAAATGGGACACAATGCATAAAAAAAAACTTGCAAAAATAAAAATAAACCAATAGATATGCAAAATAACAATAAAAGTGCATAAAATCCAAAACATTCAGGAGTCTTTGTGATGGTAAGTGGATGAATAAATAATCAAGATTACAGAGAAAGAAAAGACAGTGGAATTTAGCACACCAAGAACAATGCAGCAACATTGGATGCATAGAGAAGACACATTTTAAAATAGTATACCATCGTTAAACCAGTTAATAATATATTTAGGAATAAATATATGTTATAGGAATTTTCATGCTGAGAAAAACAGAATCAGTCTGCTTGGATATTTTTCCTTCACCAGCAATTACAGCTCAAACTTTTTTTTATACTGAAGTGACCACCAGGGGGTGCTTATCACTTATCACTTACATGGTCTATGACTCAAACTCTCCAAAAAAGTGCATTATAAAACCTCTAGTTGAAGAGCCCATTTACAGCCCACGCTGCGGCTGATACGGAGCTTGGCGCTCTGAATTCAGACCGTTGTCCTTTCTGTGCACCTTCCTGGGACCAAGCAGTCCCAGGAAGGTGCGCAGAGAGGACTCCGGTCTGAATTCGGAGAGCTCAGCTCCGTATCAGCCACAATGCGGGCAGTCTCTACTGCGCATGACTGCAGCACTTGCAGCCGTCTCTACTGCGCATGATGGCTTCTGTCAAACATTCTTAGTGAATTATTACATAGGATGGGGGTTTGCACTAATAAAGGGGGAGATGAAGGGGGAGATTCAATAATTGGTGATAAAGATGTGATATAGTGGAAATGACTTCTCCAGTTTATCACTTCTCCTGTTCCTATGTTATTCTATAGCCTATGCACTAAGATTGCTGAAGTTAAAGAAATGTTAGAGCATAGTATCCATAGACTAGCATAGGAACTGGAGAAGTGATAAACTGGAGAAGTCATCTCCACTTTATCACCTCTTTATCACCTCTTAGTGAATCTCCCCCCGACTTATCCAGTGATAGCTCTTCTCCAGTTCCTATGTTATTGTAAGAAGTCAATGTACTAAGATTTGTTCTACTTTGGAGATCTTAGTGCATAGACTTTACAGAATAATATAAGAACTGGAGAAGTGATATCACTGTTACAATTGTTGAATAAAAACTCTCCCCTCAGTGAGTGTATCATTGGTTTACTTATCAGGACAAGCTCTATAAAATATTTTATTTTCATAAAAATGTTTACTGCACCCTTGTCATAATACTTTATATATCCTAACAGTTATAGTCTATGTATCTGACATAAAGAATGAATTGCTCACAGAAAGGCAACACTAAAGGGTAAAACACAGGTAGACTGATATACTAAGAAGAAATTGGACCAGACCTGGAGAAAATCTGATTAAGAGGGAAAAACCTACTTTCACAAAATTTCCCATTCATTTACATGTGGCTTTTAAAACATTTTGAATGCCAGAAGGGTGCCCAAAGCATTGCTTTGCAATGCATTGGGCACCTCCTGGCACTCAAAGGGTAACCTTTTAAAAGCTAATAAATGTCTCCAACCCTTTGAATTGTAATGTATAGGAGATCTCTTTAGTATTTAGACTGTATTCTCTTTGTAGCAGGGTCCCCTTGCCAATGTATGATTCACTTGCTGCTCTTTCCCCTGGTAAGAATGCAGTGATTGCATGTTAGCCTGATGCTCTTATGCCTGTCCTGTATTTTTTGTATTGCACTATTACTATGTCTGTAAAGTTCTGTATGCATGCATGGTACTATATAAATAGAGATACATACATATATATTCAGGGGGTTAAAAAGTCCAATTTACCGCTATTGCTATTTTTATATGGTTCCCGCTGAATTGTTCCACTTTCTTTGTGCATATGACACTACATAGCAGTTTATTGTTATTACAGAATGTCTGCTAGTATGGAGAAAAGTAAGACTTTCAATATAAGCTGTTCCTTACAGCCACTTCCTACAAGGCTTTACTGGTTGTCTTGCCTATGATATACACTGCTGGCTGCATGTGGGCATTCTGTTCTAACATTAATAAACTGTCTCTTGATAATTCCCCTTCATAGTGAACTGTTACAACTAAATTAGGTTTTTATGGCAATGACAGGGTTAATTGGGATACAGACACCTTTATTTTGGCCAGTCTATGGGGCACTCTTGATTTAAGACACATCAAAATTATGATTTATGACTTCTGCAATTGCTGTGCCCTTTAAAATAAACTTTCACAATTCTGTTTCTCTTATTACCCAAGTGTACACTGCTCTTATGCATACATTTGTAGAGGTATATACAATTACTGTGTTGCTTTTCTTTCATAGTGTATATCCACTCTCACCATTAATGTTACCTGTTATTATTCTCTGTACAAGATACTATTTAATACGCTCTGAGACAAGGGGATATTGTTATTATATTACAAAAACTTAATTTTCTGCATCAAAAATCACAAAACATAAATTAATCTCTTGTATGTTTATATTTCCGTATAGGTCTAGATCAGATGTCAACAACATTTGGTTCTGCCACTGTTGGAGACTACAATTCCAGTCATCTCCAACCAATCAGTGACTAGTTGAGGATGATGGAAGTTGTAGTCCTCAATAGCTGGGGAGCAAAATAGGGGCTACCACTGGTGTAGATGAAGGCCTATATAAAGAGTGGGCAACAGAGGTCCTATAGCTTGTGTTCAACACATTTAAATTGTTATCCAGCAAGGTCTCCTGTTGCTCACTATTGTCCAGGATTAATAAATGACGATATCCATGGTATGCTATTGTTCCTATAATATTTAATGTGTTTAGTTCTATAACAAAACATTTCTTTTCACATACATAGCCACAACATACATTTTTTAACACAATACATTTTCTAAAAGTAAGGGCTCTGATGTTGGCACATAAACTTAATTTTGTCTTAGGTAGGAAACCATGGTACTCAAGTGCCTCTTACAAACCAAACATTAAAGGGGCAGTAAAGTTCCCTGACAGCAATGGGAAAGGAGTTCTTATAGAGCAAAACCTTTCCATTCCTTTTCTATTTGCTCTGCAGAGTTTTGTAATCTGCAGGGTTCAGTGACACCAGCCATGGTCCCTATCAGAAATTGTGGGGCCCATGACAAATGAAAGTGGCAGGGACCCAATCTCTCCTGTGTTCTATCCTCTTTAACCTTTAATGTCAAGCACAAATATTGTTTTCGGGGCAAAGATTCCTGGGACAGGGAGCCAAAACTAGGCACTGTTCATGGAAATCTGTGACAGCTGGAAGGTATTTTTCTGGCCCTTGTGTGCTGAAGGGCCAGAAAGAGATTCCTGGAACCTTCATTAATAACAGAGCCAGTCAAATAAATTGGTAGACAGTTCTAAAGAACTGGGTCGTTCGAAAGGTGGGTTTGTGGGGAGGTCTTCCAAAAAAAAAATTTTGGGGGGGGACAGCCAGCCAGTTAAATAAGTAACTAAATATTCCTTATTACATTTTTTTATAAATTATTTGAGGCATTTTAAAATGTAGTGTCAAGTGTAGCATTAAACACATAATACATCCAGGAGGATATATTTAAATATCTCCAAACGAAACAGGCTGGTCACAACCACCTGATGCCCTATATGATTTGGAGGTGCTGGTGCAATACTCTCAGGTACTTTAAGAACCCTGCTTTTGCAACCACCATATATTAGCGTTTAGGGCATATAATCTTCCGCTCCAAAAATTCAGCAGGATCCAAGTAGGGATGGACGAAAATTTCCATCTCAAACTGAAACAGGCAAAAAATGGCATTTTCCTCATGGAGAAAAATTTCCTGCGAAAAGTGCAGATTTTCCTCTTTTTCCTGCTTTTTTCTCCTAGCTCATTCTATTGAAATCAGTGAAATATATATAAGATCGAACAGTGGATTACCTACAGGCACTCAGCTCTTCAATAATTCTATTCTATTGAATGTTAAAGGAAATTCACCTTGAAAAAGTCCCGTCAATTGGGACGATACGCATAGGTGGTTTGTCCTCATTGACTACCTGTCGGTCTAATGAAGGAGATGGAGACTGATGGTTGAATTAAGCTATCCGAAGACGCACATGTAACGTTGATGAGTGTATATGTTGCATATATGTGGGTTATCTAAAGATAAAGAAATGATACAGATAAGATTTTCAACATATATTCCAATTGGAGAGAAGATGTTTCGAGACAATGTGTCTGTGAGAGTACAGTAGAGTGGTGAATTACTACAATGTATCCAAGAGCCACAAGTGGAGAGCACGATGGTTGGAGCGCATTGAATACACGTGTTAATGGAGGATCATTATGAAAAAGGATTAGTACAGTGTATCAACTGGCGGTGAGATTGTTCTGTTTTTATTTATTTGCCCGTACAATTGTTTGATTCCAGCGTGATATCTCAGTGGAGTGAATATATGTGTTATAACCCAGAGATACCTATGGGACAATATTTCTGACTCTTATCTGGAAATTCATGTTGGTATAATCCAGAAATAAATATGGGACATGATAATCATTCCTCGAATTGAAGTTTGAAAAGATGGTTATTTTACCCACATGTGATGCAATAAGAAGTATCGGATAGTGAAGAGAAGTTTATATCATTTCTCTATGAGGATTGAAATAATTGAGAAATAGCTGATCTCCTTGTCTGCGCTGAAGAAAGCTATATATATGATCTTATTGTTTAGGGCGCAGATGCCGGCACCTGGTTGGGGGATTATATGCTGTTTTTAATTATATGTTGGAGCTTTATGGTGAATGGGGAGTGTTTGTTTTTAGGGACTCGTGTTGGTGGGTGGGAGGTTCTCTTGGATTCCTGTACACATGTCCGTTATATTTTGGTATAATTAAAATTATATAATTTTTGTACTTATATTGTTTGATGATTTATATTTTTTAATAATTATTGAAGAGCTGAGTGCCTGTAGGTAATCCACTGTTCCATCTTATATATATTTCTTATGGTATTTTTGGATTCAGTGTCACCCTGTATTAGTTTAAATGCAGTTGTCTCTCGATGTAAAAAAGGTGTGCTCTACTCTTTACTCATTACTTGTTTCTATTGAAATCAGTGGGAAGATTGAAGTTACACACAACACATAACAAATATTTCATTTCCCACAGGCACAATATAAAAGGGGCATAAGGGTACCTGTGTTGGCAGGGTGTGGGAAAAGAATCAGTTAAACAGGGAATGATTTTTAGGGGGGTTGCTTCCTGGCATTGGGGGGCAGTTAATAAATCCTAAATAAAATTAAAAATCAATCCATAAGACATGGTATAAAAGGGATCTGAGGGTGCTTGTGTTGGTGGGTGGAGTCTGGGGAATTAATCAGTTGAACAGGGAATTTGTTTTGGGGGGTTTCTTGACTGGTATTGGGGGGCAGTTAATAAAAAATAACTAAAATAAGAAATGTGTATTTAAAGTGATAGAGACAGGAACCCCCTGGTATAAGCTGCCACTGGGGTGAACTGATACTTGATAGAGTGTTTTATAGAGGATGATTTGTTAGATTTGTTGTTAACCCCTTAAGGACCCATGACGGTCCAGGACCGTGATGGCTTGTTTTCACTTATGGACCCATGATAGTCCTGGACTGTCATGGAATTCCGGGCTCCCCACGCGGCTGCACGCCGTTCGGGGAATCCAGAATCGGATTCTGAAAAAAAAATGGTCCTTGATCCTTAAGTGACGACCGTGTGCGTGCACGACTGGTCCTTAAGGGGTTAAAGGCCTTTGTAGGACTTAGACTTCAAGCCCTAAGGAAACATTTTTTTGTAGGACTTAGGATAAACCCCCCAACAATTGTTTATTTTTTTTTGCAGTACTATGTTTTTTTTATTTGTTTTTTATTTATTTATATATTTTTTTCAAAGCACAAACCCTGAGAAAAAAAATAAAAATGCCATACATACATACATACATACATTTTATAAACAAAACGCCTAATACAGTTCTAGCAGGTATAAGCTTAAGTTTCAGTCTTGAGTGTAGCGAACAAGTAACCCAGGTGGTCTATATGAAGCAGATTTTATCCATTAAAAGACACTTATGTGCTAATAATATGACATTTTCAAATCTTTTATTATAAATATTTCCAAGTGCATTCAACATGGAAACGACAGTTTGTAGCAAATTAGTGCAACATTTGTAAGTATTTATTTGAAGTGTAGCTAGCTTCACATTTATAACTAAGGGCCTGATGTTACATTTTCCTTTAATCAGAACTTCTATGAATAATGTACACCGGTGCTATATACTCATTAACCAAGGCTACACACAACTTTCTCTGATTACCGTCTTCTCATTATGATCCCTTTCTTAGTGCTGTGGGCTATAATCATATCAATATTTCCTGGCTCTGGAAATTATTGCTAATAAAAAGATGTACTTTACACTAAATATTGCTGTTGGCAAATACCGTAGTCTTTCTAAAATGTCTTAAATCTTTAATTCCTCTTCACAAATCCACAGATGTTCAGCACAGTTGTTAGTTCTTAAACATAGCCACAGAACAAAAGCTGTTTTGTGGATGATCTGTCTGAATAAGCAAGACAAAAAGAAAAATACCAATGCTTTTGTTTTGTGACGATTGTGAAGTGTACATCAGATAGCAGATGATGCATTGATGATGTAGTGTTATTATTAATAATATGAACCTTTGTTTTCTGTAGTAAAATATAGTGTCTTTTTTCAGATCGGCATTGCCTATCCTAGCAATAGTAATATAGAAACATAGATTTTGATGGTAGAAAGAACAATATTGGCCATCTAGTTGGCCCATTTCTCTACCAAATTAAAATTCTTCATACTTACATACTTCATAAAATAGACATGTCTATTCCAGGCATTTTTTGACAATAGCTGTCTACTACCAACTCTGCTGAGATACTATTCCATGATTCAACCATACGTTCCATACAGTAGTACGTTCCCTCATCAGTTTTGAATTTTCCACCCTCTAACTTTATTTTATTACCTTGTGTTCTAGTATTCCTCTTTTTCTGAAAAATCTGCTCTCCTGAGCTATATTATATCCCTTAATATAATTAAAGGTTGCTAATATATCACCCCTCCCCTCTTTTCTTCGAAGCTGTGTATATTAAGTTGTTTGAGTCTATTCTGGTACCCTGAGTCATGAACACCTTGCACCATTTTAGTGTTTCTTTTTTGCACTGCCTCCAGTTTATTAATTTCCTTTTGGGGATGTTTTCTCCTAAAATGTACACAGTACTCCAGGTGAGGTCTTGCCAGTGATGTATAGAGTGGAATTAGTACCTCTCCCTTCCTGCTGCTAATGCCTCTTCCTAAACAACCAAGAACCCTATTCTTTTTCCCACTGATTTACTGCATTGCTTGTCTACCTTGAAGTCATCTCAAATAACAACTTCCAAAGTCCCTTGCCACAGATGTTTTTGTTGGCATCGTGTCATTAAAACTGTATTCCAGCCCTGGGTTTCTGTGACCTAAATGCATTATCCGGAGTGTTTCAGCATTAAACTTTAGAGCCCACACTCTTGTCTATTCATCCATTTCTCCTAAATCCTCATGGATCTGCATTATCCTTCATAGAGAGTCAACCCAGTTTCAGTTTCTGTATTATCTACAAAAATGCATAGCTTTGCTTGAATGCCACCAGTAATATCACTATTGAAGATATTGAGGAGAACAGGATGCTGGCCCCTGTGGCACTCCTCTAGTAACTCATCCTTCCTTAGAATAAACAGCATTAATTATGACACATTTCCTGTCCTTCAGGCAATTATTTTTTTTTTAGTCTAGTCCCAAATTAAGTCTTTTAGAAATTAGCTTCCTATCTAGTACAGTATCAAAAACTTTGCTAAAACCCAAATATACTACATCTGCTTACTACATCTACTGCTCCACCCTTATCACTTAAGTAAAATAATCAAAAAATTAAACTAGAATTATTTGACAAGATCATCTTGTTATTACACTATGCTGCCATGGACTTTGTATGTCATTAGACTTCTGAAATGCAACAATTCTCCCTTTCAAAACCATTTCCATTAATTTCCCAATTACAGATATCAGACTCATGGGTCTGTAATTGCCATAGTCCTAACCACTGCCATTTTTGTGCAGTGGCAATACATTGTTAATTTACCAGTGATTCAAAAACACTCCTGTGTCAAGGCTTGGCTGAGCTGCTCTCTCTGCTGCTTGATTCTGCTGTCTGAGCTAATCTAGTGCTCTGCTATCTATTGCTACTGCCTTCCCTGTCCTGAGTCTGGCTGAATCAGCTGACCTCTCTGTGATTGCTCACCTGACTATCAGCCAACCCCCCCAGGGTATTTAAAGCAGCTTGGCTAACTTCCGGGTACCCTTATGTTTGCTTCTGTCTGCATGAGTGTTCTACTGCATTCCTGATTTCCTGTGCATGACCTGGCTTCCTCTGATGTCCCTTCTGGTTCCTGACTCCCTGGCTTGTTCCTAACATCGCTGATTCTCTGTATTCCTGACCCCGGCCTGGCTGAATACCTGTCTTGGTTCCTGACCCCGGCTTGTCTTTTGGTTTACGCTTTTGAATCACAATTTTGCTTTGTTGCTTTTGTTATTTTAATAAAGGTGTTTTTTGCACTTTACATTTTTGTGTCTGTCCGGTTCCTGGTCCCTAACATCCTGTCAACAGAGATTGGTTAAAAAGCTCAGCTAAAAGTGTTGTAATCCAGAACTAAGCTCTTTTAATTCCCTTGGATGAACCTCATATGGATTGACTGACTTATCCACTTTCAATTTTCATAACATCATGAAAAAGTAAACAGACCAGTGTCCATTGGTTTAAAATCAACAGTTCTAAATGGGGGGATCACATTCTTCATACTCCTTAATAAAGAGTGAGCTAGAATAATAATTTAGACAGCTGGCACTTTGCACATATGTACCATTTTAATCTTGTTACATATTCTTTACTTTTCCCCTTTTTCGCGAATATACTTATAGAGAGTTTTGTCACCATTTTTTTTTACAGAATTTGATATTTTTCTTCTGCTCATAATAGACAGATATAATAGGCAGATAGACACCTTTCTATCTTCCTCTGAGTCTGCCTGTATTTTCTTTATTCATATGTTTTATGTTTTTCCTGCCAGTGCCACCATGCTAGAGATCCAGATTGGTTTCCTTTTTCTTTTACATTTGTTTAAATGCCTGATGCAGATAGAATCACATGTTTTAGTTGTTCCCATTGTCCTTGCACACCACGAAGCAACCTCCACTCTGATAAAGAATTACTTATGTGTTCACATATAAGAGAAAAATAATCTCTTGTAAAATCTAAGACTTTTGTTTTAGTGTGGTTAATCACTAACATTACCAATATATTAAACCACAATGAATAGTGATTACTGGTCACAGATACATCTAATACAATATCAGTATTAGTGTGTATCAAATGTAGTATGCTTTTCTTGTGAGTGAGCTCCTTCACCAGCTGAATATAGGATGCTCCTAGCAATGAATCCAGGATGTCCCTACTCTTTGCTGATACAACAGAAACCTGCCAGACCAGATCTCCCATAATAATCGCTTCAACATTCATGGACATATTTGTTTTTGCATCCATCAGTGCTTTATCCGGCCCTGGAGACCTTACTCCAATAGGATTTATTTGTACCTTAACCCTTTGCATCTGTCATTTTCACCTCTGGCATATTAGTTGTTTGAGGGTTATTGTTAACTTACGGGACTGCAACTTTATGCATCTTTCTTTTCATTGCACCTAACAGTTTTGTGAATGATTTCCTGCTACTGTCTATATAATCTGCCATATATAATTCGGTTTAAAGTTATATATGTGGTTGGCTGCTATTATCTTGCTTGTGATGCAGTGTACTGTACATTGATCAGTCTACTATTGAAGAACCTGATCTGCCTTTGGCCATCCTACCTCATCTGAATCTGTTCCAGTTTCCCCAAGTTTTGGCCTGTTCCTGACCACAATGCCTGTTTTATGATTTAGCTCTGTCACTTGATCATTGGAAGATCTTGCAGTCTTGTTACGCTTTGACCCTTGAGTATTTCCATCCTGTTCTGGTTTTGGCTCAACTGGAACCAGATATTTGACTTTTGTGGACAGCACTTTTAACACCCTGCTCGTAGCAACAGCAAGTATGCATTTATGGGCAATACTGACCTCTAGCATCACACTTTAGCAGAGCTCTCCAGCTGCCTTACAACAGAGGATTCCTCCAGTTTTCAGCTTCTCTGTCCTCCTCTCCTAAAACATACACTGTTGCTCTTACAGCTTGCACAGATATTTGCTAATAAGGGTGTTTCTTGTAAATATAGGAGAACTGCCTTCACATGCTCATGATGGTGGTGCAAGTCTGAAGAATAGACCAGGATGTTGTCAAGATACATCATGACATGTGACAAGAGCTTGGAGGATGGCTTGTATTAGTATTAGATGAAACCTGTTAAAGTCTATCTACTATTTTTTTCCTTTCTTAATTTAAGCCAGCTTAAAGTGCCCTTGTATCCAGTTTCGTAAATACTTTGTCTCCCTTCAATAAGTCAAAGAGCTCCATTATCGGGGTAAGAGGTTTGTATTCTTTACTATGAACATGTTGAGACCATGGTAGTCAATGCAGGAAGTAGGGAACTGTCTTTCTTTGAAATTAAGCAAAAGCCTGCTCCAGCAGGAGGGAAGAAGACCTGATGAATCCTTGTTAAAGGGGAACTACCACCCCTTAGAAACATGGCCCTAAATAATTACCCATCTGGTGACTAGCTGCTCAGTAGCTCTAGTCGCCAGAATTATTACTGCGTTCATGAGATTTATACACTGCTCCGGGAATGACAGGCAGGAAACCGCGCAGACATCTTTCCATAGTGACGTCTGCGAGCCTGCGCTGTCAGTCCCAGCCTGCTCTAAGAGACATTGCTAGGAGCCACTCAGCTCCAAAAGGGACTGGCAGCGCAGGCGCGTAGATGTCACTATGGAAAGATGTCTGCAAGGTTTCATGCCTGTCAATCCCGGAGCAGTGTATAAATCTCATGAACATGGTAATAATTCTGGCGAATAGCACTGCTGAGCAGCTAGTTGTCAGAATTATTATAGTATCCACCTCTTTACTTTCTCTCCTAGGGTTGTCGGCATCACGCCGTAAGGACTTGCGGGTGTTACCTTTGGCTTCTGCCCTTAGCTTCCGTGCTGCCATCCCTTTTGTATGTTTGTAATGTGTGGGCTGGTATCCAGCTTCTGGGTGGCTTGGCTGCGGGTCACTTGCGCTCCCTCCTTGCTTCCGCTCTTCTCCCTGTGGCAGATCTTATCCCAGGGGTATTCTGAGTCCCTCCACCTCCTGCCTGGGTGTCATCTGGCAGCTTGCAGCTTGTCAGGCTTCCTCTTTGGCATAGTGGGTCAGTCTTCGATTGCCCTGCCACGTGTCTGTCTGCTGGATCTGTCATCCCGTTACCATGGTGACCTCTCCTGAGCTTCCTACTTAGGAAGTTCTGTCTAGGTAGGTGGTCTGTTCTTTGGGGCTTTCCTTGTTCCCTTTCTCCCCTAGTGTGGAGAAAGTGGTAGGGGTTCTGTCTTGCCCCCCGTCTGGCAATCTCTGCCTTTTGGGTGGTGGTTGGAGGTGACTGTCTTCATGGCTCTACAGCTGGGTGGGGAAGGGTTTTCTTCCCAGACTCCTTTGCCTGTTTTCGCTGGGGACGGGGATTTTGCTGCTCTCTGTTGCTCTCTGCTGTCTGTCCTTGGGGGAGCTTTAGGAGGTGGGGCATGCGTTGGTCCCTATCCCCTGGGTTGCTCTTTGTCCTTAGAGGGGAGCTTTTAGGGATCCCACTGTTTTGTGGCCTTCCATTAGCTCTCCTTTCTATATACCAAGGTGTGCCTCCCTATCACTGTGCCTGTGATCCCTTTCTGTCACTCTCGCTTGTGGTGCTCTCCTATTGGCTGAGGAGTTTTGACCCGTCCCTGGTGACCTTTTTATACCCAGCCATTGACACCTGTCACTTGCCCTTTTGTGGTGTTCCTGAGCCAGTGTTGCTGTCTTCAGTTGATCCTGATTCCTGTGTACCGAATTTCCTGTCCTGACTACTCTCCTGTGTTCCTGTTCCGTGATCCGACCCGGCCTGGCTGACGTTCCTGTTTGTTACTGATCTGGCTTGTCTGAGAACCACCTCCGTGTACCGACCTGGTCTGGCTGACGTTCCTGCTTGTGACTGATCCGGCTTGTCTGAGAACCACCTCCGTGTACCGATCCGGCTCGGCTGACTTCCTTCTCCGTGACCTGAACCGGCTTGTTCCAGCGACCTGCGTGTACTGCTTCCTGCTCTACTATCGCCGTTGCGACATTCTGACTTCCGTTAAGGCCGAGTACCGGACTGTTTGTCTCTTGCCACAGTACTCCTTCTGGGCTGTGCTCCAGTGCTGAGTCTCCGTTACCGTGTGCAGAGCTGTGCTTCCGTACTGAGCCTCCCTGACACTTGCAGAGCTATTCCCATTGCCGCTAAGCTTGAGTTCTACGAGCTGCTTAACCTGTTCAGTGCTGGCATATCTCTAATGATCCTTTACGTTTATTGCTGAGCCTATTCCTGTGTAACTGCTACTTCTGCTGAACTGGCCGCGTTTAACACTTGATTTGGAGGGCAGCTCAATCCTCCACCTAGCAGAGTAGTCTGTATTGCTTACCGCATCCGGTAGTGGCGCCATTGGCTCTAGCAAATTGTCTCCAGGATACGCCTGTGGGGGCTATTGGCTCACCTCTCGTGCGGCACAGAGTGGTCTCCGTTGTATGCCCGCAGGGCTATTGGCCATCTCTTGCGTTATAGCAGTCTCAGCATTACGCCCATGGGGGCTACTGGCTTAAGCTCTTGCAGGTGGTCTCCGGTATACGCCCGTGGGGGCTATAGGCTCAATCACACTGTATAGCTGGTTTCCGTTATTATGCCCGTGGGGGCTATTGGCAAGCTCTTGCATTGTAGCAGTCTCCGTAGCTACGCCTGTGGTGGCTACCGACTCTAGAACCTGCAAATATTGAGAGCTCCGTTGCTACGCCCGTGGGGGCTATGCACTGCTATAGTCTAAGGCAGTACTGACTGTGCATTCTAGCCTTCTATGCATTACCATCTCGGCTTAATCACCATCTTGGGCATGCCAAACTCCACAACTGAGACTGACTTACCCTTGAATTTAACCCTTGAGTAGCCTAGCTACTGTGTACCTATCCTGGGAAATTTATAGTCACCATTGTATTCATCTATTTGCCTGTATAGCATATCTACCTGTGTTCGCTATTATTATTGTCGCCTGTAGAGGGCGTGCCTTTCTTTTTTTTTATTTAATAAAACTGTGTTTTATTTTACCTGCTGGTCTGAGTGTCTTGAAAACCGTTACACTCCCGCTCCTCTGTAGCATCCTCACTGCCTTTCCATCCATGGTCTCTGCCATCTCTTGGCGGTCATTTGTTGGACACTATAAACATCCCTACTTTAGTTCTGGTTTCTCCGAGTGCTTATCTGCTATTCGGGGTCTATTGCCTGGTCCTGACCCTGCTTCCAGACTCCTATCCGGGTCTAGGCCCTATCTCAACTAGGGTCGGACATCTGGTTTTGTGACCAGCAACTCTATCCGGCTACGTCTGCAGCAAGAGGGGCTGGACAGCAGGCTGCAAACCCAAACTATGTTCCTCAGCCTCGTACCCAAGCGACTGGACCAGATAATTCGACAGGTATGTGATCAACATATCTACTTCGTGACACTGTAGTCCAAGGATGATGGTAGTATGTGGGAACTGGGTGATCTCTTGGCATAACTTTTCTTTGTGGAGAGCTTGTATGGTGACTTTAAGAGAACATTATTATAAATTGTGATTACACAATTTCGGTGTTTGGAAGTGACAGCCAGTAGGATAACCTTGCCTTCAAGGGGAGTAATGGATTTTATTTTCCATGTTTGATGAATAAAAGTGCCAGATGCATCTGAATTAATGGTGGCTTGGGTGTCCACTGAGTGTCCATGAAAGCTTAAATGAACATGAATCAGAACCTGGGTAGGAGGTGATGGATTAGTTAAAGCAGTGCTTTGGTAGCATCCTCCACTATTCTAGAGCTGAAGCAATTTCAACAAAACACCACACATTTCCTCACCAGATGGTCTTCTAGGTCACAGTAAAGGTAGAGATGGCATTTGAAGTTTCCTTTTATTAGACAGTGAAGGATGATTCAGATTCCTCTTTGCCATAGTTTCTTCTGGGGTATGTACCAGGAATGGTCAAGGATTTTGCTGACCAAGGAGATCATGGAGTGATTTATACTTTATGGACCATTCATGCTCCAACTGCCTCTCTTGCATACTCAGGCCCAGACAAAGGCAAAGTGCAATCAGACCCACCAAAGCTGCCTACATCACAAATAATTTCAATTAGCCAGTTTGCTGGATTCAATGGTATACTCCCCCACAGTCTGGTTGCCCTGACTGATCCCTAGGAGGGATGGTTCTACTGAGACTTTGCATTCAGAAGCATCAAATACTGTCCAAAAGGCTCAAGCAAAGGTATCATAGTGCTCAAAAAAGGGAGAGTTCTTTTCAAGAGATACCCATGCTAGGGTCTCCCCTTCTATGAGGGAGATTATGAAGGTCAAATGAACAGAGTGAAGGTGAGTGACTGGTTACAAAAGTGGATGAAACATTTGTCCAGAAAACACTGACACTCAGGTGGGTTCCAGAAAAGGGTTCTGGCAGTGGAATCTTGGATGATTTATCAATCTCAGAGAATTTCCTCAGGTTGGAGACTGGAGGAAAAGGAAGATTGGTCATAGCTCCTAGCTTTGATCTGGGAATGGAAGATGATTTTGCCAGTCGTTTATTTCTTTCAAAATCGTTTCTTGTTTTCTGCCCAGCCACTGGAGATGAGTTGTGTGAGAAGACAATATCTATTCCAGCTGATCTTATCATAATAGCGTTCAGGTGATCTCCACAGGATCCATTGTCTGGCCTTTGCAAGCTGTAGTGAAAACAATATCTGTTTGAGGGATGGATCCCAGGAACAGAGGTCAAAGAAACTGAAACCTGGAAGCCTCTTCTCTAATATGGCTAAATGTGATGTTCACTCCTGGTAAGACTATGAGATAGGCGTTAAAGGTGCTGCCCAAAAGGTTAGAGATCTGATTCCACTTGAGTCAGAATCAGATCAGGATGGAAAGACCTATGTGTTGTGGGGTAGGAGAGACAAACAAGATCTTCAGTTCTGGAAGCAACAAAGCCAAATTGTAAAACAGGAATCAGGGTCATGAACAAGCCAAAGGTTGAGGAAAATGGAAAAGGTTCTTAGGTGGCAGGCAGTGCAAGGACCAGGGCAGGTGGATCAGGTCCTTGAATAGTAAACTGCCCAATGTTTGGTATGCTGATGTCAGCGGGATCACCAAATGTAAGCTGCTTGAAACCTCAGTCTGTGGAGGAGCAACTCCACAGAGAGTATGTAGACTGCTATTTGTTATATAATATGCAGAATACCCAGAGAAGGGATACACTAGGACACAACACAGCAGTAACAGATAGACAGCAACTAGTAAGAGCAACAGGTACACAGCAGAGGAGTCCCAGGTAGGTGAGATGCTGGGGATAGCAGAGTGGGGTACGAAGCTGGCTGGCTGGCATAGACTACCCCCTAGGTAGCCTTGCTGCTGCTGAGGCTGAACTAAAGGTGCCGACCACCATGTCAATTCAGTGCTGACAGGAAGAGCCGGCCCATAACCAGGATGACTGCCTAAGGGATAGTTACTACGTACTGGGGTCAAGGGAGGGCAAAAGACAAGAACACTGACAATATCTGCTGTACCAGACGAAGGTTGCTGAGCTGGTGAACTGGAGTGCAACATCTGACAAAAAGATCAGATGTCAAAGGACTGTAATCCAAATGAAAGTCGAAGGACTCTAACAGCAGCAGAACCAAAAGAAAGTTGAAGTAGTCAAACAGCAGCAGGACTGAAAGAAGGTTGAAAGTAGTCAAACTCAGACTGCTGCGGTGAATGGTGAAACTCAGACTGGTCGAATGAGCTGGACAGTGGATAAAGCAGCCGGAAGGTCAGATAGGTAGTTTAGCAGGGTCATCAACAGGTGGGCAAAAAGGTACATAATATGACAAGAAGAATAGTAGTCAAAAAGCAGAACCGAGGACAATGAAGAATCAATAAATGGAATCATGGTACAAAGGCAGAAGAGGAATCAGGAAAGAAGGCCAAGGTCAATACATGGAAATCTTACTGGAAGGGCAAAAGAACTCAGGAACAGAACTGGAAACTAGTAAACCCTCAATAGAATGCTTAGATCCTGTCCCAGGCCAGTGAAACTGGTGCTTGAAAAAAAAAAACAGGTTAGAGAACAAGGATTTTGCAAACAGCAAAGAAACTGGCAAGGAATCAGAAAAGGACAGTACATGACAGCTGGGCCACAAGCAAAACAATAGCAGTCAACTACAGAGAAAACACATTTCACAGGCAAAGGGTAAATTAGGACTGGCTGATTACATAGGCAGTATGACAAATTTTTGCAAACATGCAGTGGAAGGTACATAACCGTGCACTAGAGAAAAGGTCTCAGAACATGTGTGCAGGTATGCACATGTGGGTGTTGAATAACTCTTGAAAAGT
This sequence comes from Rhinophrynus dorsalis, assembly GCA_037306005.1. NCBI lineage: Eukaryota > Metazoa > Chordata > Amphibia > Anura > Rhinophrynidae > Rhinophrynus > Rhinophrynus dorsalis. The sequence continues at coordinate 96,925,360 of CM074723.1, read as the reverse complement.
GAAGATGCCAGAGATGAGTATGACAGGATCCTGGAGAGATCTCCAAAATCTTGCTTCACAATGTATGTAAGAACTCTCTAGCATTAAGGGTTTGATGAAGCTTTGTATCCTTTAATGCAGACATGCAGCTCGAAAACATGCGGCCCATGGGTCAAAAGTGTCAGGCCCTCCACAGAGAGAAATGTTAGATGTCCTACAGCCCAGCCTCAATTGGCTAAAAGTCTCATTAACATCAATGGGATTCTTTTCTCAGTCAATTTAACCTTCTGAATACCAGAGTGGTGTCCAGTGCATTGCTTTAGCAATGCGTTGGATGCTCATTTAGCACTCCTAGGGTTAATTAGCAGACAGTGTATGGATGGGTCTGTGGATACCCCTCCCCATCCAACATACACCCTAGTAGCCAATGTTGTAGCCTTCCTTGAAGGGAAATGTTGACTGTACTGTTGATGTAGTATGCTTGAACTTTGCAAAAGCCTATGATACTGTGCCTTTAATTTACTGCATAAATTAAAAGGCTTCAGCTTGGGAGGTGATATCTGTGCATGGACAGAAAACTTGTTAAATCAGGGCTATCCACGTTCAGCTCTCAAGGGTCATCAACTGGCCAGGATTTAAGGATTTCCCTGCTTAAGCATAGGTGAGTCATTCACAATGAATGAGCCACTGATTAACTCACCTGTGCTTAATCAGGGAAATCCTTAAATTCTGGCCTGAGGACTGAACTTGGACAGCCCTGGGTTACAAGATTGGTGGCAGAGAGTTGTTGTAAATGGAACCTTTTCAATTTTCTCTAAAGTTGTAAGTCGGGTGCCACAGTGTTCAGTCCTGGGCCCAATGATATTTAACTTGTTTATTAATTATAAAAAAACAGGTATTGAAAACCCACTTCAATCTTTGCAGTATCTAAGTTCTGAAGAGAGAATAGTCAGACAGGGTTTGTTTACATTACAGAAGTGATGTCTAAAGAATGATATGATTACCATTTACAAATATATTCAAGGTCAATACAAAGAACTCTCCAAGCAAAGAACAAGAGGTCATCCATTAAGACTAGAGGAAAGGTGCTTTTGACTAAAATAAATGAAGGGATTTTCTACAGTAAGTCATTCAAGTTATGTAATTCTTTGCCTCGGGATGCTGTGCTTGCAGATACTTTAACTGCTTTCAAAAAAGTAATAGATACCTATCTAGCTCAGAAAACAATTGAGAATTATGACAGTAGGGTTCAAAGCAGATAAGATGCTCATCTAGGAAAAAGTCAAACAACAATTTTGAGTCAGGAAGAAATTTGTTTTAGACATTTGGAAATGGCTTCAATATGTTTTTTTTTGCTTTGCTCAGGATCAATAGGGGTGCTATGGCATGTGCTGAGCACAATGACTCATCTTTTTTCAGCTTCATCAACTATGTTACTATGTGGTCCGTGACCAACTGTATTTGAGTTTGAAGTGCTTGTCCTTCGGGATATGCACTAGTTAAGGAGATCCCAAACCTGTCCTCAACTACAACTAATTGACCATGTCTTTAGAGTTTCCCTTCTTGCAACAGGGAAGTTAATTAATTAAAATAACTGACCTGCTGAGTCATCTGTGCTCCTAAAGACTGAGCTCTTGACGATGCTTGAGGAAGGGTTTTGGAATCTATACACTAGGTTATTAGAAATATCTACTGTCGGTAGAAGCCTTAAAAGTCCATTCAGATCTGTGGAATGTTTTCAAGGTATCTGAAAATGGAGCAGTATCCCTCACATTAGACTATAACCCCCTTAATTCTATTACATTAGGATCACAATACTCTATAATGGTCTTCATTATTTGAAAAGAGTGGCCATTTTATTAGGTACAATTAAAAAACATTCCATAAGTGAGAGAATAAGCATGTGCAGGACATAAGCATGTGCCACACATGCTAGCTAATGTATGTGACTTGTGGCATGAATCATATAGGGATTTGCCTTTGTCCACTGAAGCAACTGCAAGCTGTGATCCAGTCTGCATGGGCCAGCGTTCCAGTGGAATTATTTAACACCTTGTTGCTTTAATGCCCCTACAACTGGTGGCTGTTTTAACGATCAGATTATGCTTTACCTGCTATTAATTTGGACCTAATAAACTAGCTACTCACAGTACAACATGCATTCAAGTAAGAGCTTTGCTATTGCTCTGCTAGATAAAATATCTTTCTATTCTCTCTTCCCATCTTATGTTTCTGTTCTCTACCACAGTGTGGTAAATCTCCTTTCTCCCTATATATTTCTCCTTTATTCTTCTCTTCATAGGCCTCAGTACAGTGTATAATCCTTGCTTTGATCTATTATTTCTTCTGTCTGCCTCCAGTCTTGTCCACTAAAATTTGACTACCCTTCTCATGGACTTGCAGCCTGACTGCTCCTATTCCTAAGCATCTTACTGTGGGCTGTTACTGACTGCTTCTTTTCATCTCAGCAGAGTCTGTAAGGTTGTACTTGCCACAGTTCACAGGTAGTTGACCTCTAAGTTGACTCTGACTACTACACACTTACCTTTGGTCTTGCTCCTTTTTGCTTTATCCTGTATTAAGTCCATTCTGTCTGTGCAAAACAACAACAAAAAGATTAAGGAACTCTTACTATAATTGCTGCATGTATTGCTGCTTCTCTCTTTACATATTCCAGTTCAATAATATAGGTTTTATAAACTGGTCACTGAAACATTGTTTTAGATGAGGTCTTACCAATGCATTTTTCCAATACAAGGTCATACTTACTTCATATATGTTTGATGCATTAATCTGCTGATATTCAAGACAATATATCCCATATAAACTTTTCAATTCAGTTGAATAAGATAAGAGAATCTTGGTGCTTGTAAAACTATCACCTTTTTTCATGGTTAAGGAACATTCTGTGCAGTGGGACTAATTAAACATTTCCTTTTGAGTAGTGATTATACATTTTAAAATGTCTCAGTTATGTATATGTTTCACCTATTACATTTTAATTACTTTCCTTTAAAAACTCATGATATTTGAATCAAGAAAATAAAACCTAAGGAAATAGTTGTAAATGGCTTTTGATAGTTTTGTACCTTTCTCCATGCTGAGACTTTATAAATATTGTTTGAACTACTACAATACAAGGGTACTAAGAGAAAGAGAAAGGCAGGCTCTTTTTAAGTACACAATAAATTGTTTCTTTTTCTTTTTAGCTGTAATTTTTGTTGTTTACAGCAATTATAGTGAGAGTTTCTTAATCTTTTTGTTGTTGTTCAGTGGTGTTGATAATAAGTTCTTTCCACCTACGTGATTTTCAAGACTTTATAGCTCTTGAATGCTCAGTCAAGGGAGCTGGAAAAACTGCTACAATCTTCAGTGTAAACCCTTTCAATACCAGGGGCTGGACCGTTTCTTAGTCCCAGGAGGCCCGTACACATTTTCATCATTTTTGTTATCCATTTGTTTAGGTAACTTTCTAGTTATAGATGGAAAGCAATGTATTTCTTTTTGCAGTACAGATTCAGCTTTTGCATGGTCCCTCATGTGAAGTAAATTTTGCATAGTTCAACAAGCTATGATATCATCACTACAAAGTTAAAAAAATTACTTATTTTGCTAATACTGTACACTATATATATATATATATATATATATAAAACATTTATGTTGGTTTTGAAAGTTTTAATTAGCTTTAAAAGCCTGAATCTCCAGAGAATACAAATACAAAATAAGAAATATTGTACGTACGTGCATGTCCTGCACAGACCATTAAATTAACAGGCCCACAAAAGGGTTTCTTAAAGTTTATTAACTAAAATGCTAAAATGCACATTCCATTGATTACATGTGAAAACTACCCTATCAATAATGATATAAAAATAAATATTTCCTGAAAGTAGACTAACTTATGAAGTTTCTTCCTACACAAAATTATGTAGAAAAGCAATGTAGATAAATATTTGAGTTTTTAGAAAGGTTTCAGAAATTTACTATACACCAGGCAAGCATAGTGTAATAAAACAAAACAGACAAGAGCGCAAAAATCTGAGAGCAGCTGTAGGGTCCCAATTATAGCAAAACAATACAGTTGCACTTACTAGATAGGTTCTTGTATCGTTGCCCAATCATAAACTATGTAGCATCCACAATGATACAACAGATCTCAAATGGAATGAATCTTCAATGGATAAAGGACATGCAGTCACTGCTGATCCTCGGATATTATGAGCGCTGAGTCTCCAATACGTATGGGGACATCACTATATATACCCATGAAAACTAGATAGGTTCTTGTATCGTTGCCCAATCATAAACTATGTAGCATCCACAATGATACAACAGATCTCAAATGGAATGAATCTTCAATGGAAAAGGACATGCAGTCACTGCTGATCCTCTGATGTTATGAGTGCTGAGTCTCCAATACATACGGGGACTCACTATATACTGTCACGGTAACCCAGACAAATAATCACACAACACAGTACAAGTAAATTTAACCAGTTTACTGAAGAAAATAATAGTAGCAATAGAAATAATATGAATGACTATAAGAGCGAACTCTTCCTCACCCTTGGGGAGACAGGCGTAAAGACAGTGTCTAGTCCAGTACTCAAGCTGACACAGAACTGCAATTGGACAGTAGATAGACGGGTACAGAACCAGACTTGGCTCTCACAGACAGATAGGAACCTGGAATGCCAGGGATAGTAACTGAGAGTACCCAGACAACCCCCTGTGAGGGATGTCAATTGATAGTGCACCGCCAACGTACCAGAAAGGTACTGATCAAAAGCCATACAGCGGAGGTACATTAGGAGGTTGCCAATTACGGGATTGCAGTAGCATAGTGTGTTACCCAGAGTGAGTGCAGGCAGCAGGGAACACTCTAAGGTAGTGTACCAAGAGACAACAGGTAGAGCGATACAGGTAACACTATGGGCCCAGGGCTAATGGGATTGCACAGAGCGGAGGCAACTAATAACGCTACCAGCAAGGTAGAGTTATACCGGCTAGGAAGAGCCCGGAGGCAATGGGATCGCACAGCGTGGAGGCAACTAGCAATGTTACCGACAAGGTAGTAGTTGCATCGGAAAGGTAGAGCGTGCCTACAGATGTACCTGGTGACAGTCGTAATCAGACAGGAGCAAGAGTAGTACGGAGTGTAGGTCAGACAAGCCACAGTCAGGAACCAGATTGGTTAGTTAGCCACAGCCGGGGTCAGCACAGAGTGGGTAGTCAAACAAGCCAGAGTCATACACGGATCAGTTAGTCAGACGGAGCCAAGGTGAAACACCGGATCGGATAGTCAGACAAGCCAAGTATTGAGAACCAGAAGATATCGGACGCCAAGCAAAGGTCAAAACGAGCAACACTGGAATGCACACAGAAACACCACAAAAGGGTGATTAAGCATAGTTCGCTGGCAGATTATAAGGCCGCTGCCGAGGCCAGAGCACAATAGGCCACACAGACAGAAAGCTATAAAATAGCAAGCTTGGCGTCAGAGAGTGGCAGACCAGAGGATGCGTCCAGAACCCACCACCAGATAGAAGAGCAGGCAAGGAAATCACGGGCACCGTGATATATATATATATATATATATATACCCATGAAAACTAGATTCTTGTATCGTTGCCCAGTCATAAACTATGTAGCATCCACAATTATACAATGGAGATCTCAAATGGAATGAATCCATAATGGACAAAGGACATTCCATCCATTGAAATTCATTCCATTTGAGATCTTCGTTGTATCATTTTTTCGCCTAGTTCATTTAATTGAAATCAATGGGAAGAAAATGTTTTCTCCACCACAGGAAAGTTTTCTCTACTTTTCTAACACCATATACAAGGGTGTCAGGCTCTCACAGCATACCATTCTGTGTTTGTGAAAGGAGAGAGCATCATGTTTTTGAGCTAGAAAAGATAGGCAAATAAAGGGGAATTGAAGCTTAGTTTAGGGTGTAATTTAGATAGGACATTTGTTCTTTGTATTAGGGGAGTCTGGGGGCACTCTGGGGGAGAAGTGAGGAAGGAGGTTGATCCAAAATACCCCAAAATGTGGTGTGTCTGACTGTCAAGACACAGGCAGCTGGGGACCAAATTGCTTGCTGATTTTGCTTTTATTGTCTCTGTGCTGGGGATGTCTGATTTTGTTTTTTAGTTACATTTTTTTTTACTAACCATGATAAGATAGGGTGGACAACTTAAAAAAAAGAATACATATATATAATTAAACAGATAAGTATATTAGACAGCTGACTGGGAGCCTGATGTGAGCTCTGTGACTGAGGCAGACTTCATAGACAGGAGACGACATTGAGAATTTTGTTGAGGGCTAAGGAAAGATTTCACACTCCATAGCTGGGTAATGTCTAGCAAATGCACAAGCGGGAGGGGGGAAGATGGAGCAGTGCAGGGACGTGGGAGTAAAGTGGTAGTACAAAAACTGACTACAGCAATGGTTTCTGTAGCATGTGCAATAAATGATGATGATTCCTCTCCTCCCGGGGTGGATGCAGTTTGTCAAGGTTCCACCAATCACACCACACCAGTCCTCCACCACCACTACCATACACATCTGCCACATTGTAAGCTGTACTTTTATTTTTTTAATCACTTGACATCATCATGAATATGTGTCAGTGTCACTTAAGCAGGAATTAAGTGCTGTGGACAAAGGACAAGTGCACTCTGCATGCTAACACATTTTTCAAGGTATATGTTGCTGTAGGACTCACAACTTCCAGCTACTTATTACTCAACTACAGCCCTTAGAAGAAGCAATATTGTGCTGGGAAATGTTGCACCATATTAAACATAAGAGAAAATGTGTTAGACTATGAGAAAAATCTGTTGAACAGGCAAAAATGTGTTATAATAGGAGAAACATTTTCTGGAATAGGAGAAAAGGAGGAAAATTTCTACCCTAGCCTGGTGTGCGAAATGTTTCCAGAAGGTGGCATTAAAGGAATATCAATGCATTGTTTATCATTTTCACTCCTTCAAAGATACTAAAATCTTTGGAAGTGATGCAATTTCCTACTGTATTCATTATCTACCACTATTTTGAGAAAAATTATACTCAATTGGTATGTGCTGAAATACTGCAGGGGTGACAGAAGCATAAAACTACACCACTACAATCTCTAATTTTTCTTACAATTTTTGAACATGACTTACCTGTACTAAAGTGGTTGTTACAAATAGAGAAATGAAGAAAAGGTACACAAAGCATACCATTTTGGGAAGAATACAACCCATCACATCAAATGAGGGCTCACTTGCATTTCTATTCCAAACCTGGTGCACACAAATGTTTCCGGAGGGTGGCACTAAAGGAAAAAAATGGCAGGTTTCCACCCCTTCAAATCTACTGCAATACTTAGTGCTGTATGCACTACCTACTTCTCTTTCTAGAAAAATGGGTATGCCAGGAGAGCAAAATTGCACCAACTACAATCTCTCTTTTTCTGAAATATTCTGAAACATGACTTGCCTGTACTAAAATGGTTGAACAACTACAGAAATGAAGAAAAGGTAGACGAAAAATATATTTTTTTTTAAAAATGAGTAATTTGTACATTTCATTCCCTTTAAATGAATTGAAATAATTTCCTAATACCTTCATTATGGGCTTTTTTTTTCTTTCAGAAAAATGGTACCCCTCTGGGGTTGACATACTCTAGTGCCAGGAGCATGGCTACCAGTGGAAAGGCTGGGGAATCAGTATATGTGTGATTCTAGGATACCAGTGGAGCATGGCAGGGGTGTCAAACAGTACTTGTGGGGATCTGCAACTGCTTGTGGGTAGGAGACTTGTAGAGCAGAAGTGATACATTTATTGGTTAACTTACTATCTCTAGGGTTCAAGCTTTTCAAAACATCTTAGGTCTCTTCTTCAGGCATATTTAGAATGAACGCTGAATACAAAATACATGAGAGGGTATAAACTAATGAAAATGGTTTTTACATTAAAATTACTTTCAAAGTTAATTTATTATCACCATGTCTGTGTAAATCATCCCCTGGGCTACAGTAGATGCATATCTTCGTATCTGGCTAAGTGGTACAATATCTATTTCCCTTTTTGCTGGTTTTGTAAATTTAGTGTGTAGAGAGTTTGTGACTGCAGCAAAAAATGGCTAGGTCTATGGAATGTATGAGTTACCCCTCTGAGCACAAAAGGGGTGCTCAACTCATTTCTTGTAAAGCATTGCACACCATTCTGGCAGCCAGTGGGCCCAGTATAAGTTTATTGTGGGGAACAAATGTGACATAAATTCCTTGTCATGGTTCAGGCCACAGGTCATGCCACAATTCAAAATGTTAAACTTGGTGCTCAGTTTACTAATTGGTCTTCCTCTCACCCAACTAACCCCACTACAGTCCATAATGAATTCTGCTGCAAGACTAATCTACCTCATTCATCACTTCTCTAACACCAAACCCCTCTGTCAATCCCTACACTGGCTCCCATTAGCATGCAGAATTAAATTCAAAATTCTGGTGCTAACTTATAGAGCCCTCACTAACACCCCCCTCCCCTATATTTCATCACTCATTTCCAAATACACTCCCACACGCCATCTTCGCTCTGCGTATGACCTTCTGCTCTCCACAGCTATTATTACACCCTCTCACTCCCGCCTACAGGACTTCTCCTGAGCTGCACCTCAGCTCTGGAATTCCCTCCCCTGCCCCATCAGACTCTCCCCCAGCCTCCAAATCTTCAGAAGCTCCTTGGAAACGCACCTCTTCAGGGAAGCCTATCAACTGCCTCCATAAATATTATCACCAAGAATCATCCCTTGCCTGGACCACTGCACTCAACAGCACTTCTCACTCCCACCCACTGACTGGCAATTCATGTGGCAGGAGGCACTTACACCCAATAGCACTTACTCCTTCTGTGTCAAACCTACCTTCCTCTACAATGTAAGCTCTTATGAGCAGGGCTCTCTGATCCTTCTGTTCTCTACATTTGATTTGTACTATTTAATATCTCTGTATGTCTATTCCTAATTGTACAGTACTGCGGAATTAGTTGTTGCTATATAAATAAAGAATAATAATAGTAAGAATAATAATAAATACTCCCAGATTTTTCCCATCAGTATAGACACCCCGAGATTTTTGATGCTATTACCAGTTTTGCAAAAATGTTGACCCACTTAGTTGTGCCTTTTCTTGTTCATACTGTATCTAGGAGAATTCATCCAATTTCTTAGAGTTTGTCCTGTCTCCCCTACATATGATTCTGTGTTGAGACATTTCACGCATATGATGAGGTAGACATATTAGACATCATTAGATGATCAGCAGGAAAATTTGTCCTTGATGTTGTGGTTTTGGTGGTAACCTGGTATGGGCACCTTAAAGGTATCACTTTTACTCTACCGGTTTCCTGCTTTTTCTACAGTTAATAGTGTGCCACCTTTTACCTATGCTACTTGTGGGTAGCAGAACCATGCTGGCATGTCAGACAGTGTATGTGGGGATATGTGACTGCTGGGGACAATAAAACAATTTGGGGGGGTCAGACAGTATATGTAGGGACTCTGTGATTATCTGTGGGCAATGGAACTTGGCAAGGGGTCAAACAGTGTATGAGGGGATCTGTAACTACCAGTGGACAGTGGAACCAGGCTGAGGAAGCAGGCAGGATACATGAGGACCCGTGACTAGTAGTGGGCAGTAGAAGCAGGATAGGGAAGCAGACAATGTATGTGGAGATCTGTGATTAGCAGTGGGCAGTGGAACTAGGATTGTTAAGCAGGAAGTGGGAGTATGTAGGCCACACAAAGCTATGCAATTGGTAGATCGCCCCTTATACTTATTTTATTTATTACTTCAGCTATTGCTGATGCCTCCATGGAATTGATCAATTAAGTGATTGTGTAAGCAATCAACTTGGTGAAATGAAGGCACTCACTGACTTCCTTCCCATGACTAACCCAGCATTTCCTGATCTATCAGGATAGACAGGAAAAGTTTTGTATCATTGCTGATATCAGCAATGATGTGAGTGGGCTTTCTTGCTTTTCCCACTCAGTTCAGAAGTTCTGCATCTGGTAGGAGACTGGGAAAACAGGCAGTGAGTGTGTTAGGTTGCTATTATATGATTACATGATTGTGTAAGTGATCAATACCAGGTGGTCATCATGAGGGTCTTGATGACTCCAAATGCATGGTCTTGGCACAGGCGATCCAACACCTCTACCCACAGCTTTAGCCACAGTAAGAACACAACTGAGTCTGTCTATGATCCCAAGCCTCACACCCTACTCAACATACAGCATCAGTAGTAGCTTGATTCCCAGTCCTTACAAATCAGGTATAGGCTTGTTAGTCTAATGGTTAAACATGTACTTCTTCATTTTATTGCTCTTTCCCATGTCTTTCATTTTAATGCACTCAAAACTCAAATCCTTTAAATGGGACATTCCATGTATTTTGTAATTGTTTTTTCTTGTATAACACATCACTCATAATTCAATATATTTTTTCAGTGTATATTTAATTAAATTGTTACCATATCACAGTAGAAAACCAATTACAGTAGTGTATTAAACGGACAAGATTTTTTCCTTCTATAATTGTTTCTTCAAACTATTGCTATTTCTTTATACTTCATCTGCAAAAAGCAGGAGATGAGAAATTCTGGAGTAATCCAACTGAACTATGGGGACAAATAAATATTCCCATAATTCCCATTGATTTTAACCTCAATGTGTTAGAGACCTCTCCTGTAATGAAAAGGAATTTGCATTTGTTCCCTGTGGTGCAACTGGTATGCATAATATTAAAGTACTAGTTGAACAGCCCGTGTACACGGGCCACAGTGCCAGGCAGCAATGGGGCCGGTGCACGGTCTGAATTCGGTGGGCCCTGCTCTGCTATCAGGTGCGGCGCGGGCAGTCTGTACTGCACATGACTGCAGCACGTGCAGCAATCTGTACTGTGCATAACAGCTTCTGACAAACATACATTAGCAAATTATTATATAGGATTTGCCACAGTCATACACTGCTATGAGTAGATAATTTTGGATAGTAAACACTCATTTCTACTGTCCTCAGTCCTGCACTGTTTGTGTCTTATCATTCTCAACTGCTGTACTGTGCAGTTCTATGGAATCTGTTTCAACTCTAGAGATAAATGGTGATAATAATAAACACCCACATTAATTCTTATGTATTATAGATAAGAACACTGGTTTTGCAGTGAAATTATTTACCTTTTTAGATTATGTATTATGCCTATTTTGTTGAATAGAATCACATTCTCCCCCTCTCTGTCTAGACAATCAAGCTTATTCTGGCATACAGTAAATAGATGTGTGCTAACTTTTGGTTATAGGTATGCTGCGATGATGTGAGTATTGGTGAAAACTCTGAGTCAAACCAGTTGCACGGTAATGGACACATTTTACGTTCAAGGAACTAAAAGGCCCATTTAAATCAATGGGAATTTTCAGTCCCCCAACCTATGGTACAGTTGGTTTACTCCAGAATTGCACCTCATCATTTTTATGAATATGGCCCACTGCGCATGTTTCATATCACTGGTTCCCAGCCCAATCCTCAGGAATGGCTAACAGATCATACCCTATGATTCCCCTTCTTGTTTACATGTGAGTTAATTAAACGACTGAGTTCCTTCTTAACTCATCTGTTCAAAAGCAGGGAGATCCTAAAGACATGGCCTGTTGCACTCCTGAGTAGAAGTGAACAAATGCCTTATATAAGCAAGCATACTATAAATTGAAAAAATGTATTTGTCCCATGTGGTACAGTTTATGTGCCCCATAATTGTACCGTTTTCTTAGTACATCAGCTTCACTGTATATATGAATAGGGACTGTGCTGTTGGCAGAATGGGGTCCCCTTTTATCCCATTATATTTAACATGCAACGCATTAGTGTAACATTATTATGTAATACCAAACAAATTTATGATGTGTAATAGGCACAGTGTGCTTGACATTAATCCCTTTAACTGTGTTGAAATAAGAGCACACACACCTAAACTGATCTTTGTTGTAATAGAAATAAACTATACCTTGTAGCAATGTAACACCAGCAGGTAAATGTTGGCATTTTATCTCATGTTTCCACTATCATGTACATTACAGCATACCTCTACATTAGCAAAATAAATAAATAATTACAAATTACCATTTTTACTTTGCCAAATGATACATTAATGTCGGCTACAACTGCGTAATATCAAGCCTGTAAATTCAGGATCCTCATTCTCAGACAGATATGTCATCTTTGTTATAACAAAATGCATTACTTTTGCAAGAAAGTAATACCTAGGCACTCACCCAATGGCCATAAAATTCAATATAAAGATAAAAAAATCCACATCCTTGTTATCATCTCTTTTAAAATTCTAACATTTTAGTTACTCGATACAGTACACATCAGAGTAAAAGATCTGTACAAGAGTAAATATGTCATTTTTTATCTTTACATCTGATCATTTTTGTTATCAGATGAGTGTCTAGTTATTGCAGTCACACAAATTATATTTTTTGCATTTCTTTCTGTCTGAACATCTCCCACCTTGGAACGAACATCATTATGCATGTGTTCCATCTTCTTCTGCCTAAAAAAACCCAGAAAACAAAACCTTGCATTGTTCATCCTTTCTTTTCCTACTACATTGCAACCTTTTACAGATTTAAATCTAGAAAAGTCCTCCTTGGCTTCTTTTATGTTTGATATCATTTTCTACTACTCAGTAAGAGATGTATTTCGGCTTAGCTGTTTGATTGAAGTGCAACTTGTGGTACCTAGTTCAAAAATCATCCAATCCAGATATGTAAATGCAAACATATTAACAAGGTAATCAGTGATTGATAATTAAAGCATATTTACTTAATTTCTTATTAATTACTGCAGAATATAAGCACAAAATAAATATGCATTTGTATCATTATGGTCCTCTTATCACCTCTTCCAATTGTGGCTAATTACGGCATGCATCTTTTTGTGCCTTTGCTGTAATTCTGACAGAAGTTGCATTCTTTCAGATGCATGAACAGCTTTCACCTATTGAGTATTTATTTTGGCTGTCCATGGTAATTATTCTGTGTACCTGACCTGGGCTGTTCTTGACTTGTATTCCATATCCTCAACCAGCATTGCGGGTTCACTGCATACCCTCTGTCTATACCAGCTGGACCTGACTACCCATGTGTGTAGGGGAGGTTATCTTAACTCAGTTCTGTCTCAACTGGTTCTGGCTATCCGACCTTACGTTCAGCATCTTTAACAAGCAGCAAGACTGAGCTTGCCCCCACATCACTCATGAGCATCACTCACCAGGTTCTCTCTCTTCTAACTAATGAGTCCAACAGGCATGTCCAGATCACATTCACCAGGTATGTCAGCTGCTTAATTTCAGGAACAGGACCTCACAGAGAAGTTATTTTTCCTCCTCTACTGCACAAAATTCAAGATAACAGAATTTAGTTTCTTATCTATAGCAGCTTTTCCTATTACTGTGTACGAATGTGAACTTATCTCATTAGGAGAATATTTGCAGTCCTTTTCTTCACTAAGAATTTAGTTGTCACTGCATCTCAGTATATGTATGATTTCTTTAGTGAGTGAGTCCGAAAAGTTGCTGCACTACAAGGTGTTTTCTGGGTGTGCACAGTGTGCACAGTGTGCACAGTGCACAGTGCACAGTGCCTGCAGACTGTCACGTTTAACGTCTTCCCACCATGGGAATGAACAGTGGAATTCATTCCATCCTGTCAAGGAATATAAGGAAACTGTATAGTCACCTCTATCAGCAATACAGGCAAGACAAGAGTACAATAATATTAAATGAAATATGAACCATTATCTTGTATACCTCACATAAAATATAATAATTTTGAGACTGTTTCACAACTTGCTTGAACATTTTACTTCATCCTATATAATAATTTGCTAGGATGTTTGTCAGAAGCCCTCATGCACTGTAGAGACTGCCCAAACGCACAGACTGCTGGAGTTCTGTTCTGGGAGCATTCTGTGCTTTCTGGCAGTCTCTACAGTGCATGAATGCATCAGCCACAGGACACAGAGCAGGACTGACCTCTTAACCCTTTGAGTGCCAGAGGGGTATGCAACGCATTGCAAAGCAATGTGTTGCGTACTCCTCTGGCACTCAAAGGGTTAACGTCACCAGGACTTTGGCCTGTGTACATGGGCTTTTACACTAGTAGTAAATAAATTGCTTAAAACCAATTACGCATACTTGTATAAAAATATTTTTTAGACATAAAATATAAAATGTAATTATTAAAAATAATAATTTGTGCAATATTAAAACATTAGTGGATACAAAAATACAACCACTTATATACCTCAAATAAATGACAATGTCATATAGTAGGATATATGTAAAATCTAAATACAATAAAATATATAGGAGTATAGAAATATGAAATTCCCACCATTCAATGTTCAGTCTTTACATATATCTATGTAGAGGTATAGGTTATCAATAGTTAAATACAGCAGCATAACAAGGTTTAATTTACTGTTCCAATTAATGATACAGTGTATATAGACACCTGTCCCACCCTATATATCCTATATTATATTTGCTAAGGATGTTTGTCAGAAACTGTCATGCGCAGCAGAGACGGCTGCGTGCGCTGCAGTCATGCGCAGTACTGAGTGCCCACGCTGCGGCTGATACGGAGCGGGACACACCAAATTAAGATCGTAGTCCCACTGCTGGCCCGTGTACACAGGCTTTAAAACTAGTAGCTATATAAAATTTTAGGTGGCTGCTCCTTTGTTCTGAGATCTGCTCCTTTTGGCAGGAATGTCACCAAACAATCCTTAAACCCTTAAGGACCCATGACTTTCCAGGACCGCCATAGGTAAAAGGTGTGATAAGGACCCATGATGGTCCCGGCACGTCATGGATTTCAGGGCTCCCCACTTGACTGAACGCCGTTCGCGGAGCCCTGAATCAGTTAGAGAAAAAAAAAAGCCAAGTGGTCCTTAAGTGCCAGCTGCGAGTGCACAGCCAGTCCTTAAGGGGTTAAACCACTCTGCAATAATAATTTTCAGTAAGTGAACCTGTTTTGAAAAACTAAATGTTCCAGATTAGATAAATAAAATGTAAGCTATTTTTCTGCAGTTTAAATTTGCTTCCACACTGGATTAAATATGCATATATATGTGTATATATATATATATATATATATATATATATATATATATATATATATGTCAAAATACACTTCTTAGCAACAGATTAAATTCCCCACAACAGTCAGTTGCATATGTTTATGAATGTAACACCATGTAAGTTAGTCAAAGAAGCAGAACTGGAATGGTTGCTCAATCCTATGGATTGCTACACAGTGAAAGCACTAATTCACTGTGGAAGGATGTCAATCTATATGGTAGATGCTTCTTTGGCAGAATTTTCCTTCCAAATTGGAGTGATTATAGAAATAAACAAAAGTGCCTCATTAAATGCAAAAATATACAGTATGAATTTTGGTCAGTATTTCTTTGAAAAACTGCAGTTACAATTCACATACATACAATTAGATGGCCATATAAAAGCCAATTACTGTTCAGATTTCCCTCATTCTGGCTCGGGCAAAGGCCAGAGCAAGAACTACTATGGGGTAATTTTTGTTTCTCTTATTAATGGCAGCAGAGGTGGAGAATATCAACAGGGATATTATTTTCTTTTGTTTTATTTCTATTTATTAAAGTTAAAGAAGATTTGAAGAAGGAAGAATAAATAATTAAACAAGAAGCAAGAAGATTTACAGAAGAAGAAAGAAGACTGAAAAAGGAATTAAAGAAGAAGACAATGGAAGACTAGGGTGAAGAAGACAATGTTGGACCTCTGAATACAAGGTAGCTTTTACAGCTGTGAGGAATGGGAAATAGGCCATAGCATACTGTTAGAATTCAGGGGAGGTTAATCATTTGAATGCCAGGGGGTATGCAACATTTTGCCCTCTGGCACTCAAAGTGTTATATGTTGTTTTCTTCACTTATGTATTCTGTAACTTGGACACATGTATATGGGACTTAGGACACCTTATCAATGGATCTGTGGGTAACTAGTGTAGGAATACTATTTTTAATACTTTTCAATTACAGATCAGTGACTTTAACATGCCTTAGGGACTCAAGCCTAGGTTTGAGAGACTTTAAATACTGAACGTGTGTTAAGAGCTACTGCATGCAGTTGAACAGCAAACAGACACACTGTTTCATTGTATTCAATGTTCATTGTTTTAATTTTGTACCCATTATACTTTTTTAGCAGTCCGTAGTATGTCACAGTACAGGCAATAGAATACCAAACTGTGACTTAAAGGGATAGTAATACTTCGTTTTAACTTTATTTTATTTTGTAGGCATTAAAAAAAACATGAAGAATGATATAAGTCTTATCTCGCAAACCTTTATGGTTTATGTGATATTCACAAGCAAAGTTTCCCCCTCCCGCCCCTTTTACCTACTGTAAACAATCTCTTCTCAGATGTGGAATGCAGTCCATAGACTGGACAGATAACAGAAGGGGACACTCTTATTCCTATGAAAACAATGAAATCCCTGTCCCCCTTGACAAGTTCTTCAGGTTTTTCCCTTATCTTAATTGAATATTGTCCCTCTCTGCAATCTACCTGGGCACCTCCCTTCTGCTCAGGTTGAACAGTGTTACATCAGTAAAAGGGGCGGGAAGGGGACATTTTGTCATTGAATTACTCTGGAACTACAACTCTGACAGAATTGAAATAACACTCTCCAAAGTCCAAATACTATGATGATTAATTAGAGCTTTTTTTATTATGAAACATTACTATCCCTTTAAAACTACCGACGTTACTTTGGTCTCCCTAATGGTGCTAACTGAATTGAGCCCACAGTCTCTAACAGCTTGAGCTTTATGAAGTGGACACCTTACTCACATAGACAGAAATGTATGTCAAGAACCTGTAACGGTTTTCAGTACACTCAGAAGCAGTTTGGTAAAACACAGTTTTATTGAAATCAGACAGAATAAAGTAACCCTCATGGGTCCAGCAATAGTTAAGAATCAATACTGACACGGGACAGGTTACAAAATAACATTAACCCACATGGGTCCAGTATATATATCAGAGAGCAGTACATATACTGACACAGGTCAGGAACAGTTCGTGTGAAACAGTGACACACTGATGTGTAGGTGCTATTAGGCAGAGAGGCTGAGAGGCCCTAATAGTGAGGCCCAAGAAACACTCTCTGCGGATGAGTGTCACAATAGCGACTAGGCCCAGGAAGGGTGAGCGAGGCCCTGGATGGATCAGGGAGTACCGGTGGTACTGCAACCGGAGGAATAATGGAATGCCCAGGAATCAACACAGACTGTGATCCAAGGTAACGTTACCGGACAACAAATGTAACAACGCTAGGCTTGGTGGCAACTGCCAGGTGACAGAGCCGCCTGAGGTGCCCAGGAGACCAACCTCAGTAAGGAGTAGTGACAAGCCAGCATATATTGAGTCAATAGAATAGCTCCTATCCGGGCGAGCACCGGACAGCCCTGGTAATAGACGCTCAGGCTTGATGGCAACTGACAAGAGCGGAGACTAACTGAGGCACCCAGGAGACCAACCTCAGTGGCAATGAAATAACAAGCCAAGCGTATTTTGAGCAAACGAGATCTGCGTCAGCCTTGGGTAAGTAGGAAGGAGGCAGCAAGGCACAAAGGGGTCGCAGTCATGAAACGGTAAAGCAGTACACGAGGCAACCAACTGGGTCAGCACGCTCAAGACAGAGCACAGGAGATACTCTCTACCGGACTACCGGACGTGGTAGTGCACTGGGCTGGAGGCACTAGGAGCAGGAATGGAAGCCAATCTGGGTTGATGCGCAGAACTGGAATGTCAGCCAATCCAAGTCGGTACACGGAGCAGGAACGTCAACCAGACCAGGCCGGTACACAGAGCAGGAACCTCAGCCAGGCCAAGTCGGTACACGGAGAAGGAACAGAATCAGAGAGAGTAGTCAGGCAGTCCGGATCATACACAGGATTTCACACGATAACGACAGCAAACTCTTAGCAACGGGAACACCACGAAAGGGCCCTGTAGAAATGACAGGACTCAATATTTAAAGGCTTCCACTGGGTGGAGCAATATCACACTAGCCAATAAGAAGGACTCAGGCACAATGCTGCAAAATGTCACCAGCAATACACGGGCACCGTGATAGAACCCCACTTTGTGATACCAGCTCATATTGAGCTTGATACTATTCTCAATGGTAAAACAACCGTAAAGAGAAAAAAACACAGAGCATGAAACCCACTTGTGTACCACAGCTGGCTATATAAATACAGTCTCTGTTAAAAATTCCCTCATTCTAGCTCAGACAATGACCTGAGAGGTATAAAGGGGAGGAGGGTGTTTTACTCTGCATTCCTGACACTGGTCACAGCAGAGGCAGAGGCAGTGGCTGCAAATTAATGCCTGACTACGTTTTAGGGGAAGGAATCCCAGTATCAATGTGTGATGGCTTATTTAGACCTGAAATGCCAGCATACATTTAACATGCCTCTCACCTGACTAACCCCACTACAGTCTGTAATGAACTCTGCTGCAAGACTAATCTACCTCACTTACTGCTTCTCTAACCCCATTCTCCTCTGCCAATCCCTACACTGGCTCCCATTAGCATACAGAATTAAATTCAAAATTCTGTTGTTAACTTACAGAGCCCTTACTAAAACTGCACCCCCTATATTTCATCTCTCATTTCCAAATACACTCCTACT
The DNA here is from genome assembly GCA_037306005.1 of Rhinophrynus dorsalis. Taxonomy (NCBI): domain Eukaryota; kingdom Metazoa; phylum Chordata; class Amphibia; order Anura; family Rhinophrynidae; genus Rhinophrynus; species Rhinophrynus dorsalis. Next base: position 96,906,572 of record CM074723.1, on the reverse strand, counting down.
TGCCATCTTCACTCTGCACATGACCTTCTCCTCTCTACAGCTCTTCTCCCATGCTGCACCTGAGCGCTGGACTTCCCTCCCCCATCCTATCAGACTCTCCCCCAGCCTTCAGATCTTCAGACGCTCCCTGAAAACCCACCTCTGCTTGCAAACCAAGAACATGTAGAAGACCATTTCAGTGAAAGAATTCTTTTTCACTAATGCGATCTCGGCTCAGCTGCGACAGACTTCCCCTGCAGTCAGTACAACGCTGACTTCAGGGATGGGGGAGGGAGGGGGAACTTTGTGTTCAGTTATCTCTCAAACCATAAAGGTTTGAGAGATGAACCTGGGGGCTATTAAATTCTTTCGCAAATATCTACACTATAGGGATTAGTAATAATAAAGTATTAATATCCCTTTAAGCATATCACAGCAATGGCTAGTGTGATTATATTGGAGGATAAAGTGGCATAATGAGTTATACAGTAGACTTGTGCACGACAAAAATTTTTGGTAAAATTCGATTTCGGACAAATTATATTTTGTTTGTTGTTCGAAGATCTGCAATTCAGACCAGACCCGTTTGACTTGGACGAAATTTGACAATAGTCTGAATTATTCGGCCAAATTTAACATACTTTAAAAAATTACTCTCCCTTGCGGTGGCAATAAGTTACTAGGCCTGCCTACCTGCCTACACAACTGTGAGACTGGCTGTGTCACTCTGAAAACGATAAAAAATTCTTAATATTTTTTAATATTTTGCACAGGAACAAAGATTACTCTCCCTTGCAGTGGCAATAAGGTACTAATTCTGTCTGCCTGCCTATGCTACCTGCTCTCTATCTCCTTCTGCTCTCTCTGAGCTCCAATAATGGACTAACAGGAAATGCAGGCTGCCTGGGTGTTTGACGTGTCATTAGTCCAACCCCCATCATGAAACAAAGAAGCTAATTGGACTAGAGGGAGGGAAAGTATGGAGGGAAAGCATCACGCACACAGGTAGTCATCGTCAAATTTCCGAAATTTTCGAGGACATTCTGAACCAGGGCTGTTCGTATTCGGTTTTAAAAAAATGAATGACTTTTCCCTTTCAGATGGCCGAAATGACTCCGAATGACCCTTATTCGTCCGAATTCCGAAATTGTCCGAACCGATTAGCACAAAAGTATTATACAGCATGTCAAGTTTATTAAGATGGATTTGTGGCTCTGGAGCATATACTACATCCTCATAGTCTGAGTGGCAGTAACATTTGTCAAAAAAATAAGATCCCTTACCAGGGGACTTAAAAGGGATTTGTTTCTGAACGGTGCACCTATTTTTGGATAAAGTTTAGGTGTTAATTTATCAAAATGAAGACCGAAAGTGAGGCTGGTGTCTAGCCACATACCAAGATATTTGTAGGAGTTCACCAAGGCCAAGTTATGTTTAGACTTTATTACAATGGATAGATTGGCGTTTCTGAGATTACACAGTTTGTACTTTGTACCAAATACCACTGTGACCGTTTTTTCGGTGTTTAAGGACAGTTTGTTCTTTGCTATCCATCTTTCAACTTCAGAGAAATCATGCTGTAATATGGCCTCAAGTCGTGATATTTACAATTTTTAGCATACTGTAGATCATGGTGTCATACATGTGCACAAAATATGTTTTGCAAACTGTGGGCAAATCATTTATAAAAAAAGAGAGAATATAGAAGAGGGCCAATAATGGAGCTTTGGGGAAATACTGGTGAAAATATTGTCAGCAAAAGACACATTTTGCATTCTATCTGCTAAATGGGATAGGGACCAGTTTAGAGAGTGATTGCCCAGTTCTGAACTGATAAGTCTGCTTATCAGAGTACTGTGGTCTACTGTTCAAAGCCTTTGAAAAAATCTAGGAAAATAGCATCAGTGAATTCATCAATTCTCATGCCAGTCTGGATATCATTGCATACTTTTAGGAGTGCAGTGTAGAGTGATTTGAATGAAAGCCTGATTGAAGGGGGTTAAAAAAACTAGTCTGTTGGTAATACTTATATAGTTGCAAATGGGCACATTTCTGTAGGATTTTAGATAATCTGGAGAGTAGGGATATTGGTTTGTAATTGATACTATACTTTTATTCCCACTTTTCTGGACAGGAACAACTCTAGCTACTTTCCAGCCTTTGAGCATTAATTAGGGATTCAATGCATTGCATACACCTGTGGCACTGAAAGGGTTAAACTATGCACAGATGACAGTGTTATGCTTTGGCACACAACATTTCATATTACTTCTTTTATTTGGTCACAGGCATGACACAACTGTGACAAAGAAGAGAGAAGAAAGAAAGAAAGAAAGAAAGAAAGAAAGAAAGAAAGAAAGAAAGAAAAAAAGAAAGAAAGAAAGAAAGAAAGAAAGAAAGAAAAAAGAAAGAAAGAAAGAAGATGGCAGTAGCTGACCAGGGTGCTGAAGACCCCGCTGGGCATCAAGATTGCTGGTAAAATTTTTTTCCAGGACTGTTGCTTTTTACCTTAGTCAGATTAACACTATGCATGCCAGTGAGGTAAGAATACCCCACTGGCACTCATAGGGTTAATTCTACTAACATTGGACACATTTTTTTCAGTACTTTGGATGTATTGATATAATCAATACATTCACTGGGAACTTTTTTTTTTCATTTTTGTATTTACTGTCAATTGATGCGTCGGCTGTTTTGAGATGCAATAAGGGACTCTGCGACCAAAAAACTTGGTCTAAAATTTCCCATGATAAAGTGGGTCCCTTAATGTATCTTAAGGGCTAAAGCTGTCAATTGAATAGCATCTTGCTGTGTTTTTTTCGATTTTCTGTAGGTGAAAATGCTGCTAAGTTTATCACTCAACAGGTTTTTATTTGCTGGCATTTATTCATAGCACAAGTAACTGGAAAGCTTACTGTGCTCGAAAAAGTGCCATTGGCTGGTTTTCAGCAGTCGGTCCTTTTTGATTCAAGGCCTTAGTTTTCACTTTAGAATAAACAAAAATGTAACAGCACCCCATATTCTAGGCAAAATTACTTCAACAGTTTTCATTTTAATTACATGTTAAACACATAGCACAAATACTCCCAAATATACTGAAGATGGCTGCTCTGTGTTTGTGATAGGACGGGTGGTCAGGGGAAGTATTCCTGCATGTGTGGTCAGCATCAGAAAGCTCACTGTGAATGTATGTAATCTGCAGCTCATTGACTTTTACATTGCTTTAAGTATACTGCTGCCCAGGCTGATCAGCTAAAATAAGCTATAGGAATGTATTGTAGTCCATCATAAATATTAATTATATTGAAACAGAGATGTGCCCACAGCTCTGGGAGTACCTGCACCACTATTTGTTAGAAAACTGTCAACAGTTCATTCATTTTCTTTTCATGTATTGCTTCTCACACTTCAGATTGATCTGGGTGGCACAAAGTGCAAATCGGGTTGATAAAGTTTCTGCCCCCAGGGTGCCCCCTTAACATCCCGTTTCTGAAGGAAAACACAGTCCTTACCTCTCCTGATAAACTACTTTAACTACTTATTTTACTGACTCCTGTAATCCTGTGTCTTCTGTGTGCTGAGATGCTGTATGAGCACCCTTACACCTATGCACTTTAGCACATAGATCACACACGAGAAATACAGGTGTCAGCACAAGAAACAGTGCAATTGGCCAGGAGAGATCACTTGTATAAGGTAAGAACTGTTTTCATTAAATGGATAGTAATACTTCGTTTTAACTTTATTTTAATTTGTAGGCATTAAAAAAACATGAAGAATGATATAAGTCTTATCTCTCAATCCTTTAGGGTTTATGAGATATTCACAAGCAAAGTTCCCCTCCCCGCCCCTTTTACCTAGTGTAAGCCATCTCTTCTCAGATGTGGATCAGGTTGTATGACCAGACAGATAACAGAAGGGGACAATTTTCTTTGTATGAAAACAATGAAAGCCCTTCCCCCCTTGACAAGTTTTTCAGCTTTTCCCCTTATCTTAATTGAAGATTGTCCCTCTCTGCAGTCTACCTGGGCACCTCCCTTCTGATCTGGTTGAACAGGGGGGGGATACTTTGTTTGTGAATATCTCTTAAACCATAAAGGTTTGAGAGATAAGACTTATATCGTTCTTCATGTTTTTTTAATGCCTACAAAATAAAATAAAGTTAAAACGAAGTATTACTATCCCTTTAAGGTGGCCCAAGAGAAGAGAATCTTATCTTTAACCTTATATGTTTTTCGTGTTGCTCAGATAATGCTGAACAGCAAATATTGACCAAAAATATTGGGAGCAAAGGGGTGAGTTAGTGAATAAATACAGTTCCCTAACTCAGCCACAGAAGAATTTCTATTGGGTTGCACAACCTTCTGATACATACTGGGATAATAATTAAGCTTGATTCCAGCACATTTCTAAAATATATTTTAACTGATAAAAGGATTGAGAATGACTCTTAAGAGTTCAATTAGTTAATTGCCCTGTTGCTGCCTTTTATGCCTCCATGAAGTTTGTAGAAATAATAAAAGTCTCCATATACTCTTCTTTCGCTTTATACGCTCTCAGACATCTTTATGTGCCTCTTCCTGTCCCCTTGCCTTCTTTCTCTACACTTGCCTCTCCCAATTGCCCCTCTCTTTCCACCCTTTCCTCTCTCACTTGAACCTGTCTCTCCCCATTGTTTTGCTTGCCACTCTCACTTCCCTGTTGTCACTCTCTGTTCCCTCTTGCCTCTCAATTGCCTATATCTTCCCTCTTATCTTTCTTACTTTCCACCTCTCTGCCCCCTTACCTTACTTGCTTGCATCTTTCTTTCCCCACTTGACCATATTTATCCCCCATTGTCTATCTCCCTCTCCTACTTCCCCATTCTCTCTCTCCTTTCCTTTCTTACTCTCTTCCTCTTGGCTCTTCTTTCTCTTAACATTAAAATATCATAATATTGCCTCTATTGAATGCTTAATCTTGGCACTCATTAGCAGAATCAATGTAATGATGTATGGGTACATGAATGGAAGAAATGGTGTGACTGCATTTAACAAACACATATCAAGAAATGTGAAATTTGTTGGGGCTTTAAAGTGCAAAATAACCCTGATAATTATAGGGTTAAAGGAGAAGTAAATTTTTTCATGAAACATGTATGTTATAGTTCTTTGCATGCTGAGTAAAACAAGGGTACTCCCATTGCTGGGGGGAGTTGTTCATTCAAAAGTTATTACAGATCAACTTTAAACAAATGGTTTAAAAGGCTTTTATGTTTTATAATATACTGTATAGTATAGAATGAGCCATAGACTATGACTCATCATCATAATGAAAGGAACAGACCACTTGTGACCACAACAGAGAACTTCTGTCTAATTAATATGCAATCAAAGAAAAACAAGAAGGGGCGCCTACAGTAGTGTTATACCAGACTGGTATTCATATGACAATTAAACATATAATGGATCAACTCAGATTTAAATGTTGTTGACAGTCAGGTATACACCTGTCATCAACCCAATAAGCATGCAGAGTACTTTACCCGTCTCTGCTTGGGTACACATTAGTTCCACTCCAATGTCTTTCTCCTCAGAATGTGGTATGTATAGGTTGAATTAACCAGAGATAATCCACCAAAAGTAACAAATCAAATCAAATCAAATAAAAATAAACTTAAAAATAAACTTAAAAGAAGCCACTCTGTAATGTACAAAATATTATTAAAAAGACATACAAGGGTACGCGTTTTGCAGCGTATAAACTGCTTTGTCAACCTAAGTATTTCCAAAATGAAATGGTTCATTTTGTCCTCAAAAGCCCTCCGCCACCAGTCCCAGTGTTCCCATCTACTCCCAAACACCCTTCCCATACTCACACAAGTCCTCCTTATGCCCATCTATACCATGCAGCTTGCAACTATCAGAAATCAAAGGGGTAATTGCCCAAAATATAAATATACAATACCCAACACCCCCACTAGCCTAACCTGGATGATCATTAACCTCTCCATTGCCAGACTGGCTGGGAACACTTGCAATCAATACCTTGCAACTGGCCTGATAAAGGAGGGGTAAACTTGTCAACAGGAATCATTTGTTGAATGTAACCCTTTCAGTGCCATGGTATGCAAAGCATTCCAAAGCAATGCGTTGAGTACCCCTATTGTACTGAAAAGGTTACATCCCAAATGAGCAGATTAGAATGGAGAGTGTTAAAAACAATTATGGAGTCCTGGGACCCCAAAGCACCTTAAATGAAAAAAAAATCACCCCACATTTCTTAAAGGATTAGTAATGCTTCATTTACTGCTAAACTATGATCTGTCCTTATACTGTATACTATTGCTCCCCTTCATTGATAATGTTAAATCTCTATATTTTATTTGAGAGTATGTTATAAAGTGTCCACCTCCCATCCCTTATATTTACATCATATCCCTTGCCTCAGACCTGAAAGCGGATCGCAACGAGGGACAATCTGTTTTCAGTATAAGGAAAACCTACCCTTCTTCATCAAGCGGGCAGGGTTTTCCTTATACTGAATAAAGGAAGATTGTCCCTCATTGGGATCTGTCCAGTCCGATGACCGGATTTCTGATCTGATCTGATGGAAGGTGGCTTACCAGACTGAAAAGGGGCTGGAGAGGGACAATTTAAAATATAATTTCAAAGAAAATATAGTGATTTATGCATTACCAATGCTGAGGAGCAATAGTAAACGGACTGTTTTCTTCTGGTTTCTTAGCCTTGCTTTATCTTGGAGTATTTTTCAGTGCTCCAAAAGGCTTCCAAATGCAATACGGTAGAATGTGATTAAAGAATTTCCCAGTTGTAAATATTTGCTGAATAGAAAAACAGCCATTCATATTATTTCAAGCTGGAAAGAAATATTGAACTATATTAGAAATGCCAGGTTATATGTTTAATATGAATTACTTTTTATGCATATTTTTTTTTATCTGTTTTTGGACCACGGCATCACTAAAGGTTTTGAGGGACCTCTTCTTGCAGGGAAAGTATTTTGTTATAATATGTCCCTGTTTCTCAAGAAGTAGACATAAAGGTTGGAATAATCCTCCCTTGGGCACTTAATGTCTCCAGCCCCCACATTAAATTATTAATTATACTTATCCTAGTGGGCAAATCTTAACTTAATATGGGACCTCTTAACCCCTTAACTATTTATTCTTCTCCCGGTGGAAATAGAATGGGAATGTCCTCTGACCCTTTCCTTAAGCAATTATTCTTTTAATAAAGGTTCTCAGAAACCATATTAATATTTACACATTATGGATAAGTGTGGGTAAGGTGAGTAAATAAAGCACACACATAATACAGCCATTCAACTTGCAGTCTCCATTTATAACTAACAGCTTCAAATACAAACACAGACCATGCTTGTAGATCCAAGAATTCATCTAAAGGGGGTCTGAGTAAATTTCTGTAAATTTCATATAATTGCTCCACTTTTGTTCATCTGTCCCTAAATGTTATATAAATGGATGCCCATATAAAACTATACTACTGTCTAAAGGTCAATAAGATTATAAAAGAAAACTATCAACATGCACTGTCAACATCTGCTATGCAACCAGATTAAGGGGTCAGCAGGGGAGGGCTTGCAACTTGTGGCCTGGGGGGCAAATACAATCTACTGGCCCATTTCTTCAGTCGTTCCAGCCCATCCCCTTTAGTTACTTTTAATATTGGTATTAATGCTGTTAAGTAAGGTAAACGAGACCACATAGCTTACAGTTGAAATGCAGCTACTCTAGTGATACCATAGAGCTTACAATTTAAGTACATCAACATGATTGATACCATAGAGCTTACAAGGGAAAATGGTTATGCTGTTAGTGTAGTTCTATTTGGATTGTAGCTCTGTGGTATCATTTATGTAGTTCCATTTCAATTGTAAGCTCTGTGGTATCACTAGTGTAGCTCCATTTACAGCAGCAATTGGGAGACTGAGTGAGGCAGTGGCCCACTGGCCCAGACAGGTGACCAGCCCAGGGGGCAATTGCCCCTCTGTCCCCCAGGCCAGCCCTCCCCTGGGGGTCAGAAAACTGACCACTGTCACTGTTTCACTAGTCTTTTGGAGCAAACTAATGTTGATACTTGGAAATTGTGGACTTCAGCTGCAAAGGATTCTTGTGCTGGTTATTGGGTTTTGTGATGGTGCAAGTAATTATGTTGCTGTATGTTAAATCCATTATTTCAGTCATGGACCTGTGCGGTCCAACCTCCTGCTACACATGGGGTATGTATTCTGAGTTCCACATTGACTATAAAGAACCATTTTTTAGCTCCATGGAGTAGCTCTAGGTCCAGTCTAGATTAGTTCATGAGTAAACAAATTACTCCAGAGGCGAGAGATAAACATCCCACTGATTTAAATGGGAATTTTAACCTTTTCAATAGGAGGCCTCTCTAGAATTCAAGGGAATAAAAACACTGTTAAAGCTGGTGGGAATTTTATTTATTTATTTTTTTATTTGCACCAGCATTTCTCCTCTTTTTCTTCTCTTTTTCTTTGTGCATATAGCTCTTAGTCCATGTAGCAGTGCAAGATATTTGCATTTTAAGGAATTGTAACTCTTAATAATAAGCCTCAGCTTTCCTTATTATGGGCAGAATATCCTATGTGAATCAATTCTTCATAGATTAATTCCAAAATATTCCTCTTTAATCAGTATCATGTCAGACTTCCTTCATTAACCCTTTGAGTGCCTGAGGGGAATCAAATGGATTGCTTTGCTTTACCCCTATGACACTCAAAGGGTTAAAAAGAAATTTCTGTGGGAGGGTTTTGGGGTACTGGAGTCTTGAAACAAAGAATATTGCCTGTCTCAGTGAACATGATACCCACTACTAATTTAAGATTCATTTTAGAAAAACAGTCCTCAAAGAATTGGTTATATTGGCCTTTGGATTTTCAGTCCAGAAAAAAGACGAGTTTCTTATTAGGAAGCATTAGTGTTTCTTAATAATTTCATGTTAATACTATTTAATGATTATTGTCCTTTACAACTTTAAAATACTATTGTAATCCCATATGCTCTCATTACATCTCTTCTAGTCCTTTATACTGTATGTCACCAACCCATTACCTACCTCATGTACTTTCATCCAATCAGTAGCTAACAAGTACTTCTCTTCATATACAAAATTTAGCTGAATTATCCCTTTTGTTTAAACAAGCATGTCTTTAAATTATTTATGCCACTCTACTGATTCCAAATGCACTTGACCTCTCTGACTTCTACTTTTGCTATAATTAATGCACTTAAGTTATAATGTACTTGCTGCTCTCATGCTGATTGTTGGTACTTTATTCTCCCTCCATTATAGTAGTTTAAGGATCTTCATTTATTGTTGGTACTATGTATATAGTTCATATTACACATATGCTTCTCTATAAGGCTAGGCATCTGATTTCACAGTGTTTCTTGTTAAAGCAGTGCCCAAAATTGATTAGAATAAATAATAAAATCAATAGATTACATGAAATAGTTCATATTTGGAGGCAACTAGCTGATTAATAGACAGCATGGTGCAGTGCATTCTCTAAGCCAGGCATGTCAGACTTAAATATACTAGAGGGCTGCATACACAAAGATGGTATCTTTTAAAAAAGTCACACGCAAAAGAGCTTGCGACCACTTGACACGTTAACCATGTCGCCATAATAAAAATGACAACGAGAGACTCTCGCACTGCATGACAGAGTGAGCTTCTCAAGTCGTGTACTGAACAGCTGCATATGTTTAACCTGTTCATCCCCTCCAGAAAAATTATAGAGCCCGGATCAGATCTTCCGTGATTCTCTTCACCTCTCAGCCACTCACCGGGTGCCAAAAAGAGGCAAAGATTCCCTCTAAGTGCAGACATCGGCAGACATTGTTGCAGCAACAATGACTGCTGATGTCTGCGCTATAATTTTGTTGGTAAGTTCTGGAGAGACATTTGAAATAGTTTGCTACTCTACTGTGGCTGTTTTGATAATGAGCAAAATGTGTAGCTGATTTCTAGAACAACGGTGGGAACCTTTGGCTCTTAAGCTGTTGGAGACAACAACTGCCATCCCCCAATTAGATAACAGCTAGAGAGCCAAAGGTTGTCCAGATAGTAATAGCAAGCCAAGCTGACCTAAAATGGAATTTGTACCAGTGCGTCACATTGTCATTAAAATGAGAAATCCTGTTGGAAACCATAGCTTATTAGACAGGGTGCCACATGTGGCCCCATGGCCACTTGTTTGACATACTTGGTCTAAGCAGAGAAAACCAGTACTGAAAGTTATATGTGAATACTTTGTGGAACCATAATTCTGCAGGGAAGTTGCAATTTGACCCTGCAGTATGTATTGCATAAACAGTGTTTTTAACCCTTTCAGTGCTATAGTACTCAGAGTAAAGGGAACATTGGCATAAAGCTGTGAAAAATAAAACAAAATAATAGCCAATTATGGGTCAGGTGAGCAGGTTTTATCCAAATAAATTAATACATAGTTATAACATACTAACTCAGCTGATATGGATGAGAAAAGATATGTATTCATCAAGTTGAACCTCCACCACATCTTCCTGGCTGATTCAGAGGAAGGCAAAACGAAAACCATATTGAAGCCATTTCAATTAAGCCTCAAAAGACATTCAGATATCTCCCTGGATCAACATCCTATCTGCATTTAAAGCAACTGTTACTATTCTCACTATTGTTTAGAGCTAGAGTGGTATCCAGTACTTTTTAGAAGCAAATACTGTGTCTGCAAACACAGCCTTCTAACACAAATAATTTCTTACTGTCATTACTGTACCATGCCTTTGTTTTAGTTGAAAGAGTTTTTCCTCAGTCTTAATGGATGCCTCCTTTTCAGTCAGCTCATTGAATACGTTCTTAGTCAGATAGTTATTTCAGTTAATCTTGAACATATTTGTAAATGATAATCATACCCCCATTTCGACATCTCTTCTCCAGTGTAAACAAACCCATCTTATCTAACCTCTCTGCATAACTAAAATCTTCTGATCAGCTTTGTTGCAAGTTTTTGTATGTTTTTAAGTTCATTAATGTCTTTTTTTAGAACTTCCTCCAAAACTGTACTCCATATTCTAGACCAGTGATTCTGAACTTTATTCCTCAGGGCAAACCGAAATGTTATATTTTCATGATATCTCAGGTTGATCACAGGTGCTTAGTCAGTGGCTCTGGCATTTTGAGCAATTTCTCTCTGCTTAATGAAGGATAGCTTTAAAAATCTACCTGTTGGTGTGTCCCCATAACTGATGCAAAGGCCTTAACAAAGATTTATAAAGTGATACAGTTATATGCCCAATCTGTACAGCTATACTCATTTTAAGGTGACACAGAAAGGGAGTGATGCATGGACCCACTATCTCCAAACAGCCGACTCAAGCTTGAATAAAAACTTTTATTCGTACAATGTTAAAAGCAATGCCATATTGCACAAGTATATACACTTATTGCAAGTGAAGATAGCGGGTCTGTACAGCATTCCCTTCCTGTGTCGTATAGTCTGTTGGAGCCAGTGTCTGTGGCTGTGGGAAGTAGCTCTGGACCTACACATGCCTTTGAGCTTTGGTGAGTCAATTTCAATACAAAATACCATTATTTACAAGGCAATTGTAGCAATTTTGTTATTTGTTACTTTATACTGATTTTTATACATGATAGTACAATATTGGCTCTTGCAAAAGATTGGTGGCCCTGTATACTATTGTGAAATCTATTGCCATCAGTTTACTAAACCATTCCACAATTAGTTTCCAGTTTAGCATAGTGTATATGTAGAATGCTTGTTTCTATAACCCAAATGTATAACTTTACATTAATCTATATTAAATCTCTTCTGCCACTTTCCATTCACTTTTTTCCACATCTTTCTTCAAAGAAAAAAACTTCCTGCTCTTTACGTATTTCCTTTTTCCAGTTTAATATCATCAGCCAAGATCAAGACACCACTTTCAGTTCTCACTCCGAGATTATTAATAAATTAAAATGCATTTGGGCCCATGACTGAACCCTGAAGTACTCCACTTACAACATTAAACCAGCTTAAAAATGATCCATTTAAAAATCTCTGCATTCTATAAAGTAACCAGTTGTTCACAGATATCACCTCCCAATCCTTTGCAAAACCCAAATATATGACACTAACTCCATATTACATGATATAATCTTCATAAAACCATGCTGACTCATACTAATAATGTTGTTAGTCATCGCATAGTTCTGACCCTGAATACTATCAGTTTGTAATCATTCTAATATCTTATCTACTATGGAAGTAAATCTGTAATTTTCAGGATTTGATCTTTCCCTCATTTTGAATAATAGTACTCCAACTGCTTTTCTCCAATCATAGGGCACTGTTCCTGATAAGAGTGAATCAGTAAATATTAAGTATAATGGACCTGCTATAACCAAAATGAGCATCTAAAGTACACTTGGGTTTATGCCATGAGGAACAGGTTGTGGAAAAGCTCTTTTATTTCTAATGAGAACAATAGACAGTTAATAAAATTGATTTACTATCTCTTCAACTACAATCCTGTTCAAGAATGCCAAAAATAAAAAGCAAAATAAAAAAATGCTGGTTATTAGAGCACATCCATGAAAAGGATAATATCATACAGAATAACTTTAAAAAAACTGCTGTGGACTCACTGGTAGGCCACGATCATCCTTTGAAGTGAACAAGTAAAACATGACTTTCTAAAGACCATTAGTTGCTAGCTCAACTCCAAAAGCTATTTCATGTGCATTGCACTTTGTCAAGGTGTAAATGGAAACACAATAAGTGGAACCCAGTAGCTTACTCATGTACACCACCATATCCACCTTAATTCTCTAGTGACCACAGGTGTATGAAATGCTTTGCAAATCAATGTGTTACACACTCCTCTAGTCCTTATAGGGTTTTAGGTATTTAAACCATAATCTATAAAATATCACTCCATTTTCATAAGAAAACAGAGAAATTGTTGCTCATTAAAACCTAGTGGTCCCAACCAATGTAATAATCCATTTTCATTCATCTTGTAAAAGTAACATGTCCCTTTTGCAACCCCTATATCTAACACCAGTCTGGTTTATATTCATAAACTGAGGCAGAGTTGGAGGACAGCTATAATGGGAATTCATCAAGATGCAGGAAATATGCTGCTGTTCACCACCAGTACTGCCATCACCTGCCATTACTGATTGGGCATTCATCAAAGATTGTTCATATTTTCCTGCATTGCATGTGTGAGCAAGAAAATAAAGTGAAAACTGAACATCAATGCTGTCATTCTGGTAATTCTAATTGTAGGTGTATGTATATATTCCATCCCATTGCATATTGATGGAGTCTGCCAGCTTGATGCTGAATGATGAAATTTGGTAGGCTTGTGCAATTCGGTTCGGAAACTTTCGGAATTTGACTAAAATTGGGTCATTCAGCAACATTCGGGCATCCTGAAAGGCAAGGGTCATTCGCAAAAAAAAAAATCAGAATCCGACTAACCCTGGTCTGAATGTTGTCGAAAATTTTTGAAATTCATTGACTACTACCCGTGCTCGATTACTTTCCCTCCAAGTCTCTAGTCCAATTAGCATTCATGACCCACTTTCCCGCTTTGTCTCTGTTCCAATTGGCTTCTTCGTTTCATGATGGGGGTTGGACTAATGACACAGACACCAGGCAGACAGCCTGCCTTGGAGCTCAGACAGAGAAGGAGGAGATAGAGAGTGTCCAGTTGTTGTGTAGGCAGACAGCCAACATTAGTGCCTTATTGCTACTGCAAGGGAAAATCACCTTTGTTCCTGTGTAAAATATTAAAAATAATAGTAGGGATTTGTTTTAATAATTTTCAGAGTGACACTTCTGACAGTCTCACAGTTCTGTAGGCAGGCCTAGTACCTTATTGCGTCTGCAAGGAAAAGTCACCTTTGTTCCTGTGTAAAATATTAAAAGTAATAGTAGGGATTTGTTTGAATAATTTTCAGAATGACACATCAGTCAGTCTCACAGTTCTGCAGGCAGGCCTAGTACCTTGTTGCGTCCACAAGGGAAAATCACCTTTGTTTCTGTGTAAAATAATAAAATTAATAATAGAAATTTGTTTGAATAATTTTCAGTGACAGTTCAGCCAGTCTCAGGCCTAGTACCTTATTGCAGGCAGTCCTAGTACCTTATTGCATCTGCAAGGGAAAATCACGTTTGTTTCTGTGTAAAATAATAAAATTAATAATAGAAATTTGTTTGAATAATTTTCAGAGTGAGACTTCAGCCAGTCTCACAGTTCTGTAGGCAGGCCTAGTATCTTATTGTGTCCACAAGGGAAAGTCACCTTTGTTTCTGTGTTTAACATTAAAATTATATAAGAGATTTGTTTGAATAATTTTCAGAGTGACACTTCATCCAGTCTCACAGTTCTATAGGCAAGCCTAGTACCTTATTACCACCGCAAGGGAGAGTCACCTATGTTTCTGTGTTAAACATTAAAAGTAATAGTAGGAATTTCTGTGAATAATTTTCAGAGTGACACTTCAGCCAGTCTCACATTTTTGTAGGCAGGCCTGCTACCTTATTGCGTCCGCAAGGGAAAGTCACCTTTGCTCCTGTGCTAAACATTAAAATTAATATGAAGAATTTGTTTGAATAATTTACAGAATGACACCAGCTAGTGAGAATCAGTCAGTCTCACAGTTGTGTATGTGTATTGTGTGGGCAGGCAAGATGCCTTATTGCTACATCCATACTTTAGCTACTTCTTCTATAGTACCATAAGGCTAAATGCCCACCTTACTCTGTTCCACCATCTTCATTTAGACCCTGGAAATGGTTCCATTTATTTAATTTTCATTTTTTGTTGTATTTTAAAGTCGCCGAATAATTCAGAGTCTGAGTCGAATAGGTCGGCTCCAAATTGAGTCAATGAATGGAAAAAAAAATTTAGTACGAAATTGAATTTTACAGAAAATTTTTGTCGTGCACAAGTCTAAAATTTGGTGATTTATCTCACCATTGCTCAGTGATGACTAAGAGATGGTCAGATATAATCTGCCCATTGCTGAACTGGTGAATGGCTAATGTGCCATGCAAATACATTTGCTGCTAGATGAATTTCCTCAAAGTGACTTCAGAAAAATGGCAAATCATTTTAATTATACCAGTTCCTTTGTTAATTTTTCTACTGTGCTCCTCTACTGATTCTCAGAGGCAGACGATCATTTTTCCTATATAGACGTGACTATAGATGAAAGTTAAAGAATACATTACATATATCTAAATAATATAAAACGTTAGCCTGCGAAGCACCCTGTGCGCGTAACCACACATGAGCAGTAGAGACTGGCCGAACACGCTGATCTGGAGCAGGGAGTTCCAGATGAGATGGCTTACTGCCTGTCTCTGTACATATATCATATGTACACCATATATTCACTTTGACAATTTATAAAACAGCAAACCATTTAAAGCTGTATAATTCCTGCACAATAGTTAAATAACAAACAACTACTGCATCTAAAGTTACCTGATTGTTTGCTACTATTGACTAGGTGACTCAAATTTATGTTTAAGCACTGGATCTTATAATTAAACGTGCCATTTATTATGTATAGCTTTGCTAATAGCATCACTGGACGATGACAATTCAAACACAAATGAATCTATCTTTCTATATTTTGACTTCTACTTGTAATTTGCAATACATTTCTCCTATGTACACATTACACTCCTTAGCATAAGCCTGATCTAAAACCTTTGTCTTAAATCTAGGGATGGTCAAAAAGTTACATTTTTTATGGGAATGTTTGCAGAAAAAAAACCACAATTTGGCACTTTTTCCACTGAAACTTTGTACAAAGAACATACATATTTCTGCCTTTTTGCTATTGCCAATTCATTTTTACTGGGGAATTTGCTGTTTTCCCTCCATTTCTTCTCTGCTTGTGAGAATTTCCACCTTAGTACTTATAGAGGAAGTAGAGAGAGAGTGCTAGAGTAGAGTAGAATAAAATAGTTGTAGAGTTAGCAGCAGTAGATCTATGTTGCTACTGTTGCCCGCTGCACTGTGCAGTGAGTACACACCACACAACTCAGGCATCCTTGAAAAATGATTGTGGCTTAGGATGTGCCAGTGGACTGCAACAGATCAGCCCTTTACAAATGCTGTTTTCAACAAAATAATAGGTCAGCACATCAACCTCCTTCATTTGGCAAGTTTTCAGTTCTACAATTGTACTTTTGGATTATTTTTGTGAATTTTCTACTTCTTTTAAAGTAAGTGTGGGTTGACAGCCATAGAAAAATAACTTATTTTAACAACATGACTAGTGGTGAAGGAGGTTATGATAACAGCAGTTGTGAGGACTCAATGACTCCAATTAACTCAGAGTCATCCTCCTTCATGTTTTCATTTGCATGATAGCAGTATCAGACATGGTTGTTTTTATTGTAACGGAGGAAAATGTTGTCCTGCTCTCTGAGACATCTACAGCACTACTATTATGTACCCCTCAATTTTATGAATTCTTCAACTGCTGCTAGTCATCACACCTCTGACATGCTGCTGGTCTCCCAATCAGACCTGTGATTGTGCTTTATGTGGGATCCGAAGGAGACTGTTTAAAATATGATCCTGCTTACTCCCTACTCACATGTTTTTTAGAGAGACAACAGATAGCAACGTGTTTAGCTTTTGGATCATGAGTCAAGTTAATCATCTTCTTACTGGAATTTTCATAGACTGAGGCGTTTCAGAAGGACTACTAGTACTACTGAGTCTAGATGTTGTAATTGAACTAGTAGAAGTTGTCAGTGGTACTGTACTTTGAAAAGCATTATAAGTGAGAGTTGTGGATGTTGACCTGTATCACTGCTTAGCCAATAACAGTGAGTATGGGTGGGTGAAGTTTTGATTTGGATGTGGTGATGCTGCCGATGATGACCAAGAACATGATGTATGTGTATTTTGAAGCATGTGTACCTGTAAAGTTCTCTCCATTTGGCCTCCTAAAGTGTTTATAATCAGGCATGTAGCTCATTTTCAGTGATGGAAGATTGAGTCTTTTCCTTTCAGATACAGCAATATTTGCCATATCATCAGTCTCAGACATCTACATCAGGAGAAGGGTAGGAGCATGGAGGGACATATTTTTAGTCATCATCATCCTCATCATCAATAATTAGATCTTCAGCAGAATCCTCCTCTTTGTCTACACTTAATTCATATTCTTTTAAATTTATTTTTGCTTGTCCCCTTAGGGGGGATGTATATATATAGCATAAACTACTAGTTTGTGGTGTGTGGGTGTCAAGGTCACTGCCTGACACAGCAGTTGGTTTCATTGATAAATCCTTCTCTGCTAAGGCAACAACAGGAAAATGTACAATATTGTCTTTAGTGTTAAAATGTTAACTAGTATTAGTGGTGGAATTTTTCATATCACTTTAAAAACAGTCCTTTTGGTAGCAGGAGAATCATAATTTATTGCAAAGCTGCATCAACCATGGACGCAGTCAGTTTTTGTAGTACAGCTTTACTGCACCAATACATCCATGCACTGCTCCTACACTTTTCCTCTTACCCCCTTCCCCTAGCTCATTTGGTGGACATAATGTTAGTAGTGTTTTTACTGTAAACTACATGACAAAGCTGAAAGTGTGTGGAGTGATGTTTAGTCTGTTGTTCTCAGTCTGAAAATAATGTATGATATATATCTCTGTCTCTAATATATGTCACTGTCACTCTCAATCTTGGTTCAGGTGTAAGATCTCCTGCCTGTCAGTAGACTGAGTAAAAAGTATATTTTCATACCGTCTCTGTCACTGTCAGTATCACAGTCTACAAATCACCTGCCTACAACAGCAGTAAGCAACTCCAGCACCCCACTTTGCCTGTATGCCTTTGTACTAGTAGCTAGTGTCAACATTTCAACAGCTTTCTCTTGCTCTACCAAAGCCTTTAGTAAATTGCATGGTAAACCTGTTAGCTTGCAATAAAGAAAAGTTCAGCACGAGAGTCAACAACACCTAAATGTATGTTTGCCTATTTTGTTCTTGTCTTTGTGAATGTAGGAGTAGGTATGTTTAACACAGTATGGCAAGGAATGTTTTCTCTAGCATAAAAGACCAAAGTATGGATATGCATTCTTCATAATTCATGCCTCCATGCCCTTAGTTAATTTTCTTGGTCTTCTCTGTACCCTATCCAATTGTAGAATATAATTCTTCAGAACTGGTGCCCAAACTGCACTGTATTTTGAAGGTGAAGTCTTACTAATGATTTTTACCATGGCTAAAATATGTTATCCACTCTTATTTCAATATGCAAAAAAGTACTTTGTTGCTACTGCTGTTTGACACTAATCACTGTTTCAAAGTTCCCAGATGTTTCTCTAGCAATGAGCCTCCTAGAATGATTCTATTAAGTTCATGAGCATCATTACAATTTTCTTATCCCAAACTTTACACTTTCCAGCAGTAAATTTCATATTCCGTTGGTTTGTCCAGTCTGCCATATTATGTAAATCCCTCTTTAGAGAACAAACATCCTGCTCTGAATTTATTACCGTAAGTAATTTAGTGTTATCTGTGAATATTGAAATGTTGCTTTCTATAATTTTTCCAGGTAATATATAAACTTGTTAAAGAGCAGTGGATAATATACACTTAACACAAAAAATTTGAAAATAGATACTTTATGGGGCACTCAAAGTGGCAGAGTCCATTTAAATCTTAAAGATAAGTCATAAAGTAAGCTTTCGGTGAAGTATTAAAACTTAACTTTTACTAAACAAACCAATCTAAAATAAATCTAAAAAAACCACATGGCTGGAAAACATTACCGGTATAACATGGGCACGTGATTTAGTGTCCAGATATAACTGACCAGTAAATTTCACCTGTCCGTATGGAGTATGAATATATATATATTAAATCAAACTGTTTGTAATTTTAACACTGGACAAGTTTATCCATGTGTTTTATTATTCATACAAAAATAATAAATGCCCTCTTTTATCTTCGGCTTACCAGTCAAAGCCTCCGATAAATGCAAAATCCTCTATTACCATAGGCAACTCTCCTATACTGAGATTCAGCAAAAAAGAGGAGCTGATCTATCGTTACCTACATAGGTCCCTCAATTGTTGCCTCGGTACAAGGATTTGCAACTAGTTATTAGTTTGTATTAATACCGGTAAGTTTACTTTACTTTACTAAAAGCCCTTAAGGATCAACTATATAGTAACTTGAAGACAACACCACAATGTCACTAGTTTCATTATAAAGTCCCTATGTCTCTGAAGCCATCTAAGAGCCCTTTTCTACTGCTGGGTGAGATTTACCAATGTTTTAGTAGTGATAGAACATACCCCAATAAATGTTTATTTAAAAGAGATCAGTTCATCCACTTGGGGTAATCTATGTGTCATCATCAGTTGCATTCACTTTTAACGTGTGGGTGTGTAAAGGGATGCTGTGCCACTGACTCAGTGTAATAATAAGTAATTTGAACATTGGTTATTGCAATAATTGAAGTCAGCATTGACACTCTACCCAATGTCTCCTGCTTAATCAAAACTTAGATGTAAAGGCTAACTGCCATCTTTACCCTTATGTTGTGAAAACATGTGAACCAGGTAATTTTCTGAAATCTGAAATACAGGAATGACCCAGAATCCAATGCCCAGGAATGAGCCTGAATCTGATGTCCAAGCTACACTTTGACATGTTGCAATGCAAAAGACTTTTTCTTTTTCCAATTCGGTATACATGCTATTCATAATTATTTTTATCACAGACATATTTTAACCTTTTTCTTTCCTCAGCAACAATCTGTAATGAAATTAGTTGCTGTTTGATCTTTTTCATTACCTCTGCTGTCCTAGAGGTTAAATCACTCTTATTTGTAGTAATCTATTTTGTTAACAATCATGCTCTTTTTGTGTAACACAAACATGGATTTTATAACACAGTGCAAGAGAAGGGGCCCCCAGTTCTTCATAATTACCTCATCCTCTGTAAAGTGTGACACATCTTTGCACATCTGTAAGCCTCTGGGCACCAATCCCACGTCTTTGTAAAGTGTCAGTTTCCATTCTGGATAAAACTTTTAGACTTCTTTCTTTGATAGTTTGAGTAATTTATCTTCCATCATATTTCTACCTAATCCATGAGTACCTAATGTGTCTAGAGTAATTCCATTAAAATTGTATCATATCTTCTTGATCTGCACTCTATGTTACTTGATGTGTTCCATTTTGTACACTGTTTACATACACCATATTTCACATGTGACCACGTCAGGGGATTGATAAAGACATAGAATATAAACAATAATAATGCTAGAGAGATAAACACCCATTTATACACACTGGAAATAGGACAATTAACCATATTAATTAGATATCTCTTCTTAATAGTAAACTTTTAAAAGTTACTGCCCATTTCTTGTCCCATGTGAATAACCGAAAGGGTCACTACCATTCCAGATTCTTCATACACCTCTTTTGTATGTCCTAGGTACCTCATGCAGAGAAACAGTAACAATAATGTCAAATAAGTTTGAAGAACCCTTGTGAAAATTCATCATTTATTATCCATATCTTCTCAAAAGCAAACAGATGAAACAAAACCAAACACCATCAGCTGCTACCTCCCCTTTGACAGATGTTCTGTGTGCATCCCACTTTGTCAAGCAGGAAACAAGGAGTTTATTCAAGTAACCAATTGTGAATTGTTCTGAATCAATCAAGACTATAAAATATCTTGGGGGTTATGGACTAAATTGTGATAAAGAAGTGATAAAGTGGAGATGGCTTCTCCAATTTTATCACTTCTCCAGTTCATGTGTAATTCTATGGAGCCTATTCACTAAGAAAACTCAAGTGGGAGAAATGTTAGTGCATATGTTTCATAGAATAACATAGGAGCTGGAGAAGTGAAATGACTGGAGAAGTTATGTCCATTTTATGACCCTCTTTATCACACCTTAGTGCATAACTCCCCTCCTTTTTAAATTATTCTGAATGAATTTTAGAACTATATAATTTTGCTACCACCTTCTTATGTTTTTCTTTTTTAAACAAGACTTTCCATTTTTTGGAGACGCTACACTGAAAGGACAGCACTGTCAGCTATCAGCATATCTTGTTAGAACTTTTTCTAAGAATGTATCATTAGTCACAGGTTAAACTCATGCTGCATATCATTGTATATTTACTTAAATCAACAAAATAGCTCATACAAATAAATGTAACTTTTACAGAGATGGCAAAAATTGAATATGGCGATTAACAAAAGATGGAATGCAGAAACATAAAATATGTATGAAATTATGTAAATATACTGGAAAAAGTCTCCCAGCTAAACTTGTCTAGCAGTGTTTTGAAGGCTTGCCAAAAATAAAATAAAAGAAGCATTGAGTGTTCTATTTGGACATCTGTTATTTTTTTTCCTGTCTCTCTCTGTCTTCCAGGAAAATATTTTTGTAATAATTATTTCAGTGCTGTCCATTGGTTCCTAACAGTCAACAGCATTTTCACCTATTTACTAACACACATTGTATGTATTACCTATTAAAATATAATCACTTTTATCCACTCATTGAGCAGACAACTGAATAGATAAGGAATGCTAACATTCATATTATTTTTAAGTCATACCGCAGGGTAGAATTCACTAACCCTCATTTTTATCGCTTAGAATATTAGACTCTATGGTCAGCACCAACACATCAATGCCTTAATGTAATGATGGGAACATGCTTGGCTTTGGTTACTATTGCCTCCTAGGAACTAGGGATGGCCAAAAAAAGCTAATTTTTTGCAGGAATTTTTGTATAAAATACCCAATTTACCAGTATTCCATCAAAATTCATGTTTATAGAAAATACATAAGATACACAATTCTATGCTACCCCCAATTACTTTTGTGCTAGAACTTTTTTCCCAGATCTTTCTATGGTCATGGAGAACTCCTGCCACAATGCTATAAAATCCGTGAATTTCCCACTTGGCTGCTAGTTTTAATTGGTAGAGAAAGAGTGGAAGCAGAAAGAGATATACAGTTTGCAGGAGTACTTGCATTTTTGTTGCTGCCATTGTCTGCTGCACTGTGCAGTGAGCATATACTGTGACACTGTGAAAAAAAGTAGTAAGAGCTGGAGTACTGGAACACAAGCAGCAGTGAGAAACAACACAGCATCAACATCAGCAGATCACACTTCTACTACCCCCATAATATTCCAGAGCACTGGGGTAGGATTTTGTAGATATCCTAATACATAGTTGATTAGTAATTGTCGAGCATCAGAACTGCCTAGTGTTCACTGGGAATATTATGAAGATAATGGAACAATTTAAAATCTTGTTGAGACTAGGTTGAAGTGGCCACACCATGTGTATGATGGTGTTTTGAGCAAACACATAGGCTTTGAGTAAAATCTGCAGGTATTCAATATTTAATAGTGGCTCTCATTACTAAGTGACTTATTATTAACTTTATCTACACAGTACTGTTTTTTTGGCTAGTCTGCATTTTGATGTGTACTGAGTGCACTATAATTGGCAGCCTTATGGCAGATCAGATTAACACCTTATGAACTCTGAGCTGTAGCTTTGTGGTTGATCTGATTAATGAACATATTTAAACACAGCACACTAGTATTTAAGTAGAGGGGGAGTATTGGCACCATCTGGTGTATTGAGTTAGGAATGGTCAGCAAACAATGTTTTCCTTATAAATTAGGTTTTATTTGCATTTTATTTTATATATATTTAATCAATGTAAATAACATTAAAGTAATATCTTCCTGAGGAATATCATTTTCATTTAAAGGGGGTGATTTGTTGTAGTCCTCCACAGTCCAACTTCCATCAGTTTCAACCACCCGCAGCATTAGGGTTTGTTCACATGGGTTACATAAGCATAGCAATGAGAAATCATCTTGGGGTCATGGACAGCTACAGGTTTATTCTTGCTGCTGAGATGGCTGGTAGGTAAAGGTGCTGACCACAAAGTCAGATACCTGATGCCAGTTGAGCTGGAGAGAAATCTGCATGATCAAACCTGATCTGGTAGCACAAAGACTAGAATACAGAAACCTTAGAGCAGACACTGAAAAAGTAGTCTTATTAGATAGGGTACATTATGCCTTTAAAGAAAACTGGTACCCCTTTAAGAAATACAGTAATAACCAAATGAGGCTGACTGCAACAAGCTGACTGAATAACTTATAGAGTCACAGTGAAAATTAAAATTGAGGCACTACACAGAGAGTAGGGGAGTAGGTGCAGAGGTGCTGGAAACAGGGGAGACCTGCAGCTATCTTTATATTACAGGCTTTTAAATTGTGCCTTAACTACTTAAGGAATGCAAGGTGATGGGTGGGTCTAGACTAGAGGACCAATTTTTTTACAGAGATGCATTCTGGGATTACAGAGCAATGCGCAACCACAGTTCGATTCCAGAATTCCGTGAAGTGCCATGGCCGTCAGCAGTCCTTAATGCACAAACACCTATGATATTCCTGGCACATCATTGGTTGTTAAGGGGTTAATGCAAAAGTGTGTACATATACAGCCCTGGCTCTTTACACCACAGGGAACAATGACAGTATTCTTTGTCATGCATCAGGGGACTTAAATGGGCTGTGAGCACTAGCCTAGATACACCTGACAGTCCAGGCAGCAAACTGGCTCCCTCCCCACCACCACACAAACACACACACAAACATTAAGGTTAAAGAGCAAATATCACCAGAATAATGACCCATCAGAAGATCTGCATCCTTTGGACCTAACCTGTTGATTAAGCTATGGCTGCATTGTGAACCCCAGCAGACCAACAGGGGAGCAAAATACGGGTTTTAAAAGAGACCCTGAAAACTCCCTCATAGGGAAGAGTCTGACCTGCTTGACTGATATTTCTCAGTTCAGTCTCCTGTCCAGTGATTGCAGACACAATATGATAACTGCCCTTTAACCCACTGTGATCAGTCAGAGAGCAGTAAAATCTACCTAAAATACATTATCTCTATTGACAGCATGAGTGCACAAGTGTGCTCCCGCCCATTCCCATGCACCCCTGGAAGCTGGCTTTGCTTTTTACTTTTGCGATCGGAGGTATACATTGTCTAAAACATTGTGTTTTAGAATAGAGTTCATCAAGAAATGTATTGTATGATAAATTGCAAAATCATATAAAGAAAGATAATAATATTTTCTACATGACTTTGCCTCTTTGAATTTCTTTTACTATAATCCTCCTTGTCTCCTTAGTCAAAACAGTTATTCTTTGTAATTTCCTGTTTGTCATATTTCTTTTTTTCAATCTGCTGATCAAAGATGTTGCTGGTATTTTTTAAACCTATTTTATGGCCTAATTTTATGGTTAGTGTTTTAACAGGCTTGCAGACTCAATACACCTTTTTTTCAATGACCTCTTCAGGCTTTCAGTCTACATCTTTCAACTTCATTCTACTGCCAATGCTTTGCAATTTATTAAAAATGGATTGAACACTGCAAAAAATATTAACAAAGTTCAGTAGTTCACCAGATTTAATGTACAAAATTATTTCTCCAGTCATGTTCATGTCACAGGAAATACTTCAAATACTGAATCTATCTAAAGCAATTTCAACCAGTCCTAAAGCTGGGATGAGCAGTAGGCTTTATACCATTCGTGGCAACTTTGTTTTGAAATAGTTTAAATAATTCCTCAAAGGGATGCATTTGTTTATCTTACTTTATCTCTGTCAAATATACTCTGCTTGGTCTGTTATTTCTTTGAAAATCTTCAATTTAATTCCAGACTGCATCAATGTTTACTTAACAAACGTCAGACACTGATATAAGGCAGACTGCATAAGATCTACTAGCAAGTGGCAACACATACTTATTATATGCTATTTTTGCATGTATAACTAGACTTGGGTTAAGTGTCAGTTTTGAAAAGTAAGTTAATTCATTATTGCTTTTAATTGCTTTAGCAACTTGTAAGAGTTAAAACTAACTAGTTGGGTCTAGGAATATATGTGTTTATATATGATAACCTGCTCCCATAATGGCAATAGAGATTTCACCATGCACACATTTGTGTTGAGCTTTAGTTGATATATTCCCTTTCAGAGCTACATGGCTGGGAATGAGGTTCACCTAGGAACAAGCAGATAAGAAAGCTGGTGTAAGAACTGGAGCAATTGTGGAGCATGTCAATTACACCATAGGGAACAAATCTATTCACAAATACAAACCTCCATTGATTTAAATAGGGCTTTAAACTGATTGAATTGCAGAGACCTAGCCAAATAAAATGTCCCAAAATTCTCTTTGACATTGGCTTTTAACAATGAGGTCTCCAAGGAGATAAAATCCACATTAAAATAAATTTTGTGAACTTGTATTTGTCTCCTATAGTACAGTTAATTTGCTTAAGAACTATGCCATTTCTTCTTATTACATCAGTCTCAGTATGTATGTAAGTGGCTATCATTCTTGTTTAAGGGCAAAAGAATCTCCTAGGACTTGGGCTGTAATATGGATTTTCCTTGGCCTAGAACTGATTAGCCATTATGCTGTATGATGCTTTTATATAATTCTATAATTTTACAACGAGGAGGTTTGTTATGGATCCCATTGAACAGTGTTAGATAAAAGCGTTCATACACTTCAGACAAGGATGTTATCAATTTTAATATCTTAAAATTAAAGTTTTGTTATTTTAATCTCTTCAAAAGCTGCAGAACCTCTTGCAATGCTATGGAATCTAGTATTATTCCTGCCTTGTTCGTAACAGGCAACTTAGTGTGAAAATCATCTAAAATAAATATAATTTCCTTATTTTCCAGAGTCCCAAATCCTGGTCATCATCTTCATCAGAGTGTGAAGTTGTGGCCGGCACTATCATTGAAGAGTATATGCTTTCTCTGCACTTGAGACACACTACAGTTGAATGTGCCAATATTTTACCGTTGTAAATGTAACAATACTGTGCACTGGAGTGTCCTGGAACAAAAACATGGGTTCATCGACTATGCTCAGTCACTGTAATAGGCTGCAGTGCCAGACTCAATCAGGTGAACCCATCCTTTGATTCACTGGTCTTATGACACTTTCTATATCAGTCTTGCCTCTATGTGGAATTGATTGGGCACACTTCAAAGCAAACTGCAGTAGCCCCTTCTCTTGATCCAGAGCTGTCATTAACAGGCATGCATGTTAGATTGCCCAGGTGCTTCACTTCAAAGCATTGTTGCTTCCTCCTAGTGCCTTTGTTCCACACACTCTCTCACTTACAGAGTAAAATAGAATAAAATGAGAGCACACAGATTACCTTTAAAGGTAAAGTCTGCTGTACCAGGTAACCTTTCCTATACCCACCAGAGACCATGCTCACATTTATTATGAAGAAAAATAAAAACAGGTGCTGAAATCCCCTTGGCTGTCATAGTATCTTATACTATTATATATTGCTACCTATGATTAATGAAACCATACACAATTGTTTATTGGGAATTAGCATTCAGAACAATGAATTACATACTCCTCCAGTCCTTAAAGGTAATTGACTGTCACAAGGCATCTCTAAGAGTGGTATCTTCTGAGATATGGAGAATATTCCCCCTGACCCTACACTTTACTGTTCTTCCTTCCTCTCTGGCAACAATAACACTGCTCCCATTGGAAGGCAATAAAGAACCTCCATTTAATGAGCTTTACAAATATTAAGAGAATAGTTGAAGAGCCCGAGTACACGGGCCACAGTGCCAGCCAGTCGCGGGGCAGTCATGCACAGTAGATACTGTGTGCGCCACGGCTGATAGTTCGAAGCACCTCACTCCGTATCAGCTGCGTCACGGGCAGTCTCTACTGCGCATGACTGCATCATTACAAACTTTTTAGCAAATTATTATATAGGATGAGCTACATAATAGCAATAATCAAGTGTTTCTTAAGTGTTTCATAATTTCAACTTGCTTCCCCAGAGGCTGGAAGTTATATGTCATACAAAGTTACATTTACATATAGGCCGAGATGCACTGAAGGTCGATGCTGTGGTGATATGATTTTGTGGATGTGTTTAAAGCACTTTGACTTTTTGATGTAGACACACATCTCCATATACACCAAAATGTAAGGATGCAAGAGGAGGGAAGGAGAAGGTATCCATTAGCATACAGGATTGTCAAGATACCATTGACGTGGAAGGGATGTCCTCCCTTACACATCAAAAGCAGTAGAAAATACTGAAGTCTGAGAACATTCTCTCTGCTTCCTCACTTGGCCAGTAGGGGATTGGAGAGGATCTTTTCAGCACCATGAAAAGCACAATTCCCTTAACGCTTTGAGTGCCATAGGGAGTGTGCATTGCTTACCCCTGCGGCACTCAAAGGGTTATAAAAGTATGCAAAGCAGTACACAATCATCCCCTCAGCTCTGTTTAATTTTTCATAATCATACATGTTGTGCACTCTCATGAGAACAAGGATGTGGGTCAGGTTAAAATTGACCTTTAAAACAATGGACATTTGGGGAAAGTTCATTTGTCCCCTATTGTGAAGTTGCAGTTATTAATTAATTCAGTTCCTCTTAGTATATCAGCCTCAACCTGTAATAATATTAATGCTGTAAGTACAGCATGTGTATTAGTAACAAACAGAGCCAGTCTCAAGGTGGGAAGTTAGAAAATGTGATTAAGTAAAGGCTTATATAGCTGACGTGTTACTATCCCTTTGTAACAAAATAAATGATTTTGAAAGAGATTTCAAAAGCTCCTATATTTATGTTAGCCATTTTCTATTTAAAACATTAGATTATGAGATATTTAACTTTATTTACTAGACAGTTAAGGTAAATGTGACAGGCACCCTCAGTAGATACTAACATTCCATACAACTCCCTGTTACCAACTGCCATATCCTTTTGGCCAGTGATAGCTCAGTTGCATTAATAAATTAATAAACAAATAAATCAATAAATCTAAACATCTCATAGTCTATTGTTTGAAATACAAACATGCTAAAATAATTCCTTTAAAAACACCTATTTGTTACAAAGCGATAGTTCCACTTTAAGCTGGAAGAACGTGCATACTGATTAGTATTTTTATATATCTAATGATACAATCCTCCAGCACAGCTCACTCACTGTGCTCGGACGTAGGCAATGGAATTGTATACCCACATTTCTGTGAATGAAGGCTTTAGTGCATACTAGCACACACATTACACCAGAAATGCTCCCCTATTCCATGTACAAAAAAAGCAATTTTATGCCAGTTTCCTCTACTCACTGTTAATGCATTATATTAAACTAGTATGAAAACCCGTATACACTGGCTAAAGTGCTGCTCAGTGGCCTCGGCTGCTACCCCAGAGCCGGGAGCAGAGACAGGCTGTGGGCCATTCGGAGTGCCCTGCTCTGTATCAGTGTGTTTGGCCAGTCTCTACTGAGCACGACTGCATCATTCTGGCAGTCTCTACTGCGCATATGCGGTTACGCACACAGGGATCTTCACAGCCTAGCAATTTATGTGTATAGAATAACACTCAAATAACTTATCTGTGTAGAATTTCTCAATCTCCACACATGAACATGGACATATCAGTCAGAGGTTCAATCACTCACTTGTGCTTACTTGAGGAGATACTGAAAACATGTATGGAATATTGAGGACAGGTTTGAGTGCCCCTAGCTCAGTACATGGGGGTGAGGGTGGTAAAGCACAAAAATACAGTTCCATTGGTTATATTAACTTGGAATTGTATTAGTAGACTCACCTCCTTGTGCTCTGATTTAAACTTTTCTCAGCAACTGGATTTTAACAATCACATATGACTGATACTCATAGCTGTATTTCCTAAGCAAACTGTATCCCTTTAGTTGCTAGAGACATCACAAATACATTGTCTTGCATCTCTAGCATTCAGGGTTTTAAATAACTTTCCTTCCTTGTTTAACTATAAAAGGTATTATCTGGAGCTATTGGTATATAAACAGGGTAATCTATGAGTTTATAATCATGATATGTTCTGAACAGTTCTCTAAAATTATACAGTGTTCTTTTGAAGATTTATTAAAAGAGACATTATGGTTCAGAAAGATTACTGTATTATAACATTGTCAATAAGGATGCGTGAAAGTGCATAAAACACAATTGTGAGTTATAATGTTTTTTAATAATATTTTTATAAAACTTGGCATGCTGGAACTAAGCAAAAGTTTGTCACTATTAATAAACTATGACTTTTCTTACATGCACTGTTTCAGTCTTCATAGTAAGTAATGTTATTTTTTTAATAAAGTTAATGTAAAGCTCACATTAGTGAGTTCCTATACATATTGCAATATTGGCAGTACCTTGCCAGATTTACTGTAAAATGGCATTCCAATATTCAGTAGTCAAGAAACAAATATATAAAATGTAAAAAAATAATTTGGTTTTAAACACTAGGGCATTCATTAGGATTTGAGGAATGGATTTTTCAGTTAAGCAGGTGATATGATGTG
This sequence comes from Rhinophrynus dorsalis, assembly GCA_037306005.1. Lineage (NCBI taxonomy): Eukaryota > Metazoa > Chordata > Amphibia > Anura > Rhinophrynidae > Rhinophrynus > Rhinophrynus dorsalis. Next base: position 96,877,086 of record CM074723.1, on the reverse strand, counting down.
TTAGGAGTGAGGAAATGGAATTTTTGGTCCAAGAATGGTATTTAGGCATATAGATGTTCAAAACTGTATTTGGTTTACAGGTTTAGATCAATATTTCAGATTATGACATTTAGGTAGGATGTTGATCCAGGGAGAAGCTGGATTGACATTTTGGCATTAGAAAGGATCCCCCACACTTCAAGCAAACATGGAAATGGCTTCAATAGGGTTGTGGTTGACACATTTTTACAACTTCATCAACTGTGTAAATATGTAATACTATGATTATGAATATTTTAAGGTGCAGAAAAATAACTTCATGAAATCAAACAGCAGGATTTGTAATAAAATCTAAATACAAGGGTGACTAACCCTTGGCACTGTAGCTGTTTCCCTCACCTTCTTCCAACCATGCCCTGTTATTTTTTTAGTGTGCCAGTTATTGCTTTATTTGAAGATGAGTAAAAGGTTAGTATTACAGGTATAACAATGTGCTTCTCAAGTTCCCTTCCTTCTTAAGAGAGAATAGGGGGTAGATTTAAAGGCATCCATTAGCCAAAAAAAGCACTACCGGATGCGTTAAGTTGTATTTAGCAATTTAAAGATTCATCTAAAGAACAGCTAACGGTAGTTTGAGAATCCTTATGGCCGATACACTTAACATGCATTGAGACACATGGAACAAGAATCCCCAGAGCCATTCAAAGGCTTGCGGTACTGTTAACGGCTGAAAAAAAGATACCCTTAATGAACAAAACTTAAGACACATTTTCTTAGCAGTTAGACACTAAATGGCCCAAAAAAACAATCGTTACATAGGAAAACACACAAAATTAACCCGTGCAATGCCAACACAACACAAAAACATGGACAGACAACACCAATCACACTCACACAACAACAAGCAACACCACAGGGACAAGGACTTCCACAAAAAAACACCTACACAACATGGCACGGAACAATGGGGGTTATCACACGACACGGACACCTGCAAATACAAAACAAGCTCACCTGTGCAACATCACCACATGATCCAGACGCAACCTGTACCCTACAACTTCACACCCGCAAATGGCAGATACATACCAAGCACAACACACCACATCTTATAACAAACACACACCTTCAAACACTTACCTTGACAATAAACAACTACCCATTGGTCAGCACTCACCTCATCACCGCAACTACACAATGCCCTATCAAGTACTTAAAAGGACAACTCACCACACTCACTTGTGGCTTGTTTTCCACTCAGAAAGGGAGATAGAGAGAGATAGAAAACGCAGTCAGTATGTTGGGTTACATATTGTTGTGAAGATTGCAGAAAAGGTGTGCAAGGGAGAGAGATAGGGAACACCAGCAACCCCCAGACACACTTGATCAACAGCCTTCACCTGTTGCAAGTGAGGAGGCTCTGGCTCAACAGCCACACAGGAGCCCATCCCCACTTGGAGGACAGCACCTGCCTGCAGATGCACAGCTGCAGCAACAGGATGCTCCACAGCAACAGGATGCTCCCAGCTGCCTCAGGGACCACTGCAGCAGCGGAGGATGGATAGCCGACCACCAAGGGCCAGGGTATACTGCCCAAGGGTCACTATCTTTGGAATGACCGATGACGAGGTGATTGATCGTAACAGGTTGAGGACGCACAGCATCATTGCCTTGTATGAGGTCAGCAAGGATCAGGTGGATTCCATTTACATACACAACCATGCCTTATCTGGCCTGCAAAAACCCCTCTGTGCCATACACTTCATGGCAAGTGGCGCCTTCCGGTCCACTGAGGGTTACGCATCTGGCATGTCACAGGCCTATGTGCTGGCCCAGGTCTTGCAAGCCCTCAAAAGCAAGGCCAGTACTTATATACACTTCCTCACAACCGACATGGAGTGGATACATCTCAAGCAGGGCTTTTACGCAAGGGGAAGGATGCCCAGGGTCATGGGTGCTATAGATTGCACCCATGTCTGTATCAAAGCCCCAGCATGTGATGCACATATCTACATCAACAGGAAGAACTACCACTCCAAGAACGTGCAGATGGTGTGTGACAGCAACATAAGGATTATGAATGTCTGTGCAAAATATCCTTGTAGCTCACATGATCCCTACATTCTCCAAATCTCTTCAGTCCACAGAGATTTCGACAATGGAACCTATACGGTGGATGGCTTCTGGGTGAGTTCACAATACTAAATCACACCACATACACAGGTATACACACAACACTGCTCGGCATGCTCCTTCAAAACAATATCACACAAAACATCATTCACACAACATGTGCTTTGTGTGTCACAAAGTCACTCACATTCCACAGGCGATTCTGGCTATGAATGTAAATCCTGGCTACTGACCCTGGTCACCAATCCACAAACAGATGCCCAGGAGAGATACAACCAGGCTCATGGAACAACGAGGAATGTCACTGAGCGGACTTTAGGCCTCCTCAAGTCCAGATTCAAATGTCTGAACCACTCTGGGGGAGCACTCCAGTATGCACCTGGAAAGGTGTGTGACATCATAATAGCGTGTGTAATACTGCACAATATCGCAGTGGACACCAGGCTGGTGGATCATATCCAGGACCCCCCCATACCTGAAGTGCCAATGGACATTGGCCATGTTGAAGAGACCATGACAGGGGTGCAGATCAGAGACAGGCTCATCACGGAACACTTTACCTGTGAGTATAACAGCCATACAAACAATCCATGCAAGTCCCCCATCACTCCTGTGAATTGGTGCCAACACACTAACCACCCCCCACATGATGTTCTGTTTCACCCCACAGTATCAACAACACAGCACTGCACTGGCAGCAGTATGGCCCCAAACATCATTCATACCATGGACGTGGTAGATTTGTGTGTGGATTACAAAACCATCTTCCATTCTATTCTCCACGTTGACATACATACCTCAAGGATATCACACACACCCCCAGGAGAAACAAGGTACCATGTTCGTCACCTTACAGGGCTCGATTGACAGCAACTCATGTGATTTGCCATGATCATAGCCAGAGCAACCATGGAAGCCTTGTAACGAAAGAGTGTTATCCAATGCAATGCATTGGATAACACTCTGTCACATCAGGGGTTAAAGGGCCATTGGAGTCAACATGGGACCTGTACTGTGCTAGAGCTGAGAAGAGCAGCAGAGGGGTGGATCTACAGTGGTATTGTTACACAATGTAGAGGTCATGAAACGTGGATCAGATCTCCAGGGACACCATGCTGACCTGTTAGTGTGCAGAGATATGTGCCCCTGGCATGAATACACCCATCAACAAATATGTTCCAATAGTTGCATGGAACAGATGAAATTAGGCTGCCACTGTCACCCTCACAGTAGCAGCCCAAATTCATTACTTCCATGGAGCTCTCAGAACATAATTGTTGATGTGTATATTCATGTCAGGGGCACATATCCATAGGGCTGGTTCACATTTCCTTAGTTCTCTACATAATGGGTTACAGACGAGTACACAACACATTACAAAGCAATGGTTTGTGTACTCACCTGTAACAAAAAAGATTGAGGGGATTATGAAGTAGAAATTGTTGTTGTTTGATGATCAGTTTGAGGCTGCTGCTCCAAATCCTGTCCGCTTGTCCCACAGGCATCCATAGCATGAGCCATCCTTGAACTGAAGATCTTCCATGTGACTGGATTGATGTCTTGACAACACCTCTATGAAGCTCACCTCTTGCTGTTTCAAGTGATTGTGTTGGTGATTCAATGTTTGACCTGAGGTTCACAGCAACCTCTACTGGAACATTCTCATATAGACACAGAAAACACAAATTAATGTGTGTACTAACCTGTACAGTTAGGATGCTCATCTACAGAGTTGTCAAACCTTGTGGACAACACATGAGCAGGACAGTAGTGTTACTAAAGTAGTAAGATTTAGTTTCAAAGTACATTTAGTGTTCTCATACAAGTGTTTATTGCATATAGGCAATATACCCAGAAAACACATGTACATTCTAATGTACTTTGAGACACAATAAAGAAGAACCATCACTATTCATTCCATGTCTGTATGATGGAATGTTGGATTAGACATTTGTCAATGCGTCACCACACTCAAAGCTAGAGTATCCCCCATACATGGGAAGGCATGACCTGCATCACAGGAGTCCACTACTTGTTTGCCAGTGAGTGGACTCTGTGATGTATTCATGCAAACAGATGATGGCAGTGATACACTAATGTGTGTTGGGAGTGATAAAGAGGTGATACAGGGGACATACTTTTACAGTAATTTCATGTCCACGGTTTCTGTGTTGCCCCACATAATCAATGTTCTGAGATTGCTTTAGTCTGACAAATCTCAGTACATGGGCTACATCAATGAACAACCAGACTAAGTGGACAAGTGTTATCACTGGTGAAGTGTGTTACAACCTTAGTAAAACAACAACTCAACTTACTGGAGAACCCAATGCTTACTCCAGGGTTTCAATGTGTGTGCTACACATTGAAATCCTATGACGAACATAGGGTTCCCCAGTAAGTCAGTTGCACAATAAAAGTTTGAATCAAAGACTATTTGATGCATGTTACATCTGTCCTGCTTGTTATTCCCCTGCAAAGTAATATAGCTGTTTGGTTATCCCCTTAAACACAATTGATGCAGACGAATGTTCAGTGTTGCACCAGTTGTTGTGCTAAGCGGTATGTTTTGTTGTTCAAATTAAACCCACAACATCACCATATAACACTGTTGTGTTATATGGCTCCAGGGATGGATTGCCAGTTGAATCTGACAATGGTGTGTGTGTGTGTGTGAACCCATGTTTAACATCCCACAAACATTTTACCTAGGCAGACGTTGTGTTCACTGCATTGTTTGGCAATGCATTGGAGACAACTCTGCCACCCAAACTACAACTAAATACAAAGCAGATCAGACAGGATTCAAAAGCACAATTTTCCTTTATTCAGGGGAAGATAAAAAAGTTGGGCATATTATTTCTTTTTTTTGGGGGGGGCCTTAGACTGGGTGCCAGAGGTGGATGCCCTGGATGATCGCGTTGTCACCCTTTGAGCCCTAGGTGTGGCTTCAGGGGTCACATTGAAGGGACTGGTGGGTGCAGTGGACCCCTCTGTGGAACGCAGGTTCTCCCTCTCTAACTGTTGGTTCTCCCTGCGGTTCTGCTCTCTCAACTCCACCAGCACCTGTGCAATCATGTCCATCACCCCGTATGGAGCTGATGGAGTTGAGTGTTGATCCTTGAGAACTCTGACTCCAGGGCATGGATCCTTGCCTCTATCCTGTTGGTGTTCCTCTGGGATTCCATCCAGCTCCTGGTGATATTCTCATCTGTGCTGTGGCTTGACTGGAGTAATCTCATTTGTAGGGCTATACACTCTGCCTTCATCCCCGTGAGGCATGCAGTTCTGGAGGTGGATGTGCCTGATAACCCTGGTGCTACTGTGTCCAGAGCTGCTGCTGTATCCTCAGCTGCTGTGTCCTCAGCTGCTGTATCCTCAGCTGCTGTGTCCTCAGCTGCTGTGTATGCTGTGTCCTCAGCTGCTGTGTGTGCTGTGACCTCTGCTGCTGCTGAGTGTGCTGTGGCTGCTACTGCTGTGACAGCTGTTGGAGTGGCTGGTGCAGATGATGGGCATATGCCCATCACATCAGGTGACTCTGAGCTGCCCACTGATGTCTGTGCTGGTGGAAGTGGTGGTGTGAAGTCTTCCCTGGGTAGAGGGCACTGGGGCTCTTCAATCAGTTGTTGGTAGTCCAGTAGCCAAGGGTCAGCCTGTAGTGGAGCAGCCTGTGGTGGAGCAGCCTGTGGTGTTGCAGAAAGTGGTGGTGCAGACTGTGTGGGAGGAGATGAGGATGGTGGGTATGGTGACCACCAGCTGGTCCCCTCCTCTTTGTACTCCTCACTGGGTGGTGATGTAGCCTCCTCCACAAGCTCCCGCTGTGCTGGAGGGCCGTATGCTGTGTGCAGAAATGAGATTTTGTGATTAGTAAACGTAGCCATGATAGTATTGAAGGGACAGAAATACTTAAAATATTGAAAAGTATAGGTTGTTGGCTTAATCCCCCTGAGTAAACAAGGGAACTCCCACTGCTGAAAGGTGTTTTATAAAAGTTTAATTTTGAGGTGCAATATCACAGTTGCCTGAAATAGTACAGGATAGCAATGGTTAATTTCACCTTGATGTCATATTGTAGGCATTGTGAAAACAGATGTTGTTCGATGTTAGTCCGATCCTGCCAACCTTCAAAACTAGACAGAATGTGCTCTATGTGACAGATGGAGATTTCAGTCATTTGACCACACGGAGGCAATTCAACAAAGCCAAATTTGCCCCATTTTGAGATAAATACTCCTTTGGAATGATCCACAGAGTGGGCTTGAAAACCAGACACACTTTGTAGACCATTCCAATGAAGTATTGATCTCTAAATGGGGCAATTTTGGCTCTGCTGAAGAGCGTCCGTGTGGTCAAATGACTGAAATCTCCACCTGTCACATAAAGCAATATCTGTCTAACTATGAGGGTTGGCGGGATAGGACTAACATCGAACATCTGTTTTCACAATGCCTACAATATGACATCAAGGTGTATGTGGATATGTAGCTTTCATATGGGTACAAATATATACTTCCAAGATATGAACCCAGTGATTAGTTCAGTACGTTTGATTACCTTACTGGCTATACATGTGCACCCATCACAACCTAACTTTTATTGATATCATAAATAGCAACATACCTCGTATATCCAATCTAAGTAAGGTGGGATGTGTAATTTGATGATATCAATAACAATGAGTTTCTGATGGGTGCACATATATGGCCAGTAAGGCAATCACACGTACTGAACTGATCTCTGGGTTCACATCTTGTTGGGACATATTTGTATCCATTTGAAAGGTACATATCCACATACATATCTGATCATTTAACTTTGTGTACATATCTTTTTTGAACAGATCTGCAGCGTGATTCAAGTGGTATTCATCCCTATGTTATCAGTTTATCCTGTACAATACAAGATTTTGTCTGATTTTATATGTCACTCTCTGGTTGTCATGATGGTATCCTATGCATTGCATTGTGATGCATGGGATACCACCCTGGCAATCAGAGATTGATGTACTTGACAGGATCATGTCCATGAGGTCTGTTCCAGATGAGGCCTGTTTTTAATTTTCTGGATGAGCCCATCCATCCTTCTGAGTGCGGCAGCCGTACTCAATCATAGATATCCATAACGCATGGCCTGTTATTGACCTAACTACAATGGTTCATATTTGGTTCACATATGTATCCTGCAAATAGTGGCTGTTGTACCATCCATCCATGGCATCAGCTTTCCTGAGGATCCATGTGTGAATCAAATGTAAGATATGTCATTTCAAGTTAGAGTAATGATTGCATATACAACACCAAGGCCTACATTTTCACCTTTAATTCTGTGGAATTGATTCAGGCCTGTGTGTTGCACATACAGCCAGTTATTCTCATTGGAACTGTGATGTGTGACCTGATCCATCCTTTTTGTGATTCAGTAAGCGGTTAAGTAGACCTGATGAACTGAACATGATGCTGAGTTCTCCGGTGATCTCATTTCCCCATTTTGCAATGTTTTCTATGGAGTCTATACAATGTGACCTTTTCAACTTGATTCATGTTATTGAATATTCTCCATAGATTAACATCGGGATTGGTGAAGTGCGGGTATGTAAGTAAATGTACATTTCTCTCCATCAGCTCTTTTTCACTGCTTAGTGAATGTCCCTTGTGTGGCATGTAATCGTTACCCTGTCGACTTGTGTTTGTTGTCTGGTTAACCCTTTGAGTACCGGAGGGGTTGCAAAAGCATTGTTGATTGATGCATTGATAATCCCTCTAGCACTCATGGGGTTATGTGCTGGTTTCCCTGTGGGTACATGGGTGACATTGTGTTGGAGCAGTTCTGCTGTTTAACATACAACACTTTTCTGATCATGGTTTGTGTGTATTGTGTGTGATTAGCACAGCAACATGAGGGTTAACCAGGGAGTTGGACAGGTTTGGGCCTTGTTGAACCTTGACATTTGTCCTTGTCTTGAGTCCTGTTTGAACCCTCAGGGTGCTGTGTTGGTGCAGTTGTGTGGATGAATGATGGGTATATGTTGGGATGTGAGTGTGTTTGTTTGTGATGGGTGTGTGGTTTGATGTGGTGTGTGGTTATGGAATGATGCACTTACTGGTAGTGTGGAGGCTCCTCTCGTCCCCAGTGTCCGATCCTCCAGGGACCCCCTCAATGGGTGTGTTGGACATGTTCTGCCGCACCATCTCCTCCCATCAGCTGAAGGTGATTTGGACAGGTGGGCCACCTCTGGTGCCTCGGGTGTGCTTGGCAATTTCGGCCAACTTTTTCTTTGCCACCCTCTTGCAGTCTCCCCATCTCTTCTTTATTGAGTCAATGTCCCTTCTGCAATTGGACACAGCATTCATCCAGTCGAATATCTGCTTCCATGCCGCCTTCCTCCTCGCAGACAGACCAGGGACCTTCTCCCTCGAGAAGAGGATGGTCTCCCTTGCCAGCACAGCCTCCACGACTGCCGTGTTTTCCTCCTTGGAATATCACGGATCCCTGATCCTTGCCCCCTCAGCTGCGGCATGCTAGGATTCAGAACCAGAGTGCCCTGCCTCCTCTGCCCCTGCCTGTGTGTGGTGGTCCCCATGAACTACCCTTCCTCCTGCTGGAGGTTCTGTCCCTGTCCTCCTTGTGCCTGCTCTCCTGGGCCTGGTCCCCCTCTGCCCTGCGGATCTCCCTCTCCCACCCCTACTCTGATCAGGGCTGCCCTCTTGACCTTCGTCCTCCTCCACTACTCTCCCCATCCCTCTCTCCTGCCCTCCTCTCCTCACCGTCATTCACCTACTCACACCCAGGCACTCCCACAGGCCCTCACAGACACACTCGATTCCACTCACTCTCTGTCACACTCTTTCACTCACAGATTCACACTGTCAAACAAAAGTTTAAAAAAAAGAGTATGTGTATGTGTTTGTATGGGTGTACGTAATATATGCAAAAGTGTGATATGTGTATATTTAGTGCAATGCTCTTCTCTCTCCAAACTCCAAAAACTCCTTCTACCTCCAATGTAAGTTCCTCTCTCCCTCGCTCTAAACGCCATTCTCCGGCCTGGGTCCTGTAATCTAGCTCTCCAAAACTCAAAACACAGGCAAGGTGTGACCGTTATTTTGGGGGGTATATATAGGTGTATTTGAACATTTTTGATACTTTGGGGCCTTGGGATTGGCTGTAGGTTTGAAGTTTGTTTGTGCATCTATCAGGGTTGTTAGCCAACGGCAGCTGTAATGTTACATTTTGACTTAAGCTGTGTTTTAACGGGTGTTTGGAACGCACAGTGATGCGAAAACAGGTGCGATGCAGTTTTTTGTGTAACGTGTTTTTGTTGTGCCTATGCTCAATAGCTATTCTTGTACTCTTACCTTTAAATCTGCCGTAAGTCACGTGTTATTTACGGACGATGTGCCTTTTTTACTTAGCGGCTGGCTAAACGCGAACCTTTAAATCTAGCCATAGGTTTCACGACACTTTGTTTACTGGATATTAAAGTGAAACTACAACCTAGGAAAAAGTGAGTTTTGATTTGTATAACTGAAGGCTTTACTTGGGTAGGTATACTTCATAAATCAGTCTTGTATTATTATCACATATTTTTTGCATTGCATTTCCCTGTACAGTGAGATGAAATGCAGATGAAAGTATATAGATATAAATGATTGTTATATAAAGGGGACAATTATTTCTAAGTTGATACCTTTATTGGCTAACTAAGCAGATATAGGATGCAAGCGTTCAAGACCTCTTAGGCCTCTTCCTCAGGTAACGTGCCTGAGGAAGAGACCTAAGAGGTCTTGAAAGCTTGCATCCAAATCTAAAAAGGAAAGACAATAGCACTCTAAACCCAACTTGCAGTATCCGGGAGAGAGGCTGCCAGTAACAACAGGTGTGGCATACAGATTCTCCGCGTCCTGGGTCCCGGTTATGTTCCTTTAAATCCGGAGATACAGTGGATAGCATTGAGAACAACGAGGATGGGTGACCTGTGGTCGGCTAATATATTATACGGGGACCTCTACTATCCTCATCGCTTTGGGTTTGCAACATAAATACTCGATTGGGGCATTCTGACACGAAAGTATCCAGTAAGTGCAGCAAAGTTGCGTGATTCCTATGTTATAGCCGCTCTCAGATCTTCTGTGCTCTTGTTCTTCTTTTTTCTTGTATCCAAATCTGCTTAGTCAGCCAATAAAGGTATCAACTTGACCATAATTGCCTCCTGTATTTCTACGGCTAACACGGTACCAACACTCATCTGTTTTATAAAGGACACCTATCTGGAGCCTGGATTACTATAATAGGAATGGCTCAGTAGTAACCCAGTTCCTTGAAAAAGAAGCTTTCCTGCATGTATTTCAATTCAAACCATTACATTCAGAAATGTAAGTATATTCTGGAGGTCACTTCTGGACACATCAAGAGTCAGTTCAATGATAAAAAGAACACCACTTGAAATAGCAATTCAAAAGATTCTGTTGCAGCCAATTGGAATTTCAAATGTCACTATGGTTCCCAATTAGGGATGAGTAAAAAATTTTGTCTGAAACCAAAATTGGTAAATAATGGCAATTCCTACTTGGTGAATAATTTCCCACGAAAAGTGCTGTTTTCATGCTTTTTTCTCTGTGCTCATTGCATTGAAATCAATGGGAAGAAAAATATTTCCCCACATGAAAGTTTTCTCTACTTTTCCTGCAGGCATATAAAAGGGTGTCAGGCTCACACAGCATGCCATTCTATGTTTGTGAGAAGAGAAAGCAGCATGTTTTTTGAACTAGGGATTTTAGGCAAATAAAGTGCAGTTGAAACTTAGTTTAGAGAGTCTTTTAGATAGAACATTTATTCTCTCTATTAAGACAGTCTGGGGGACATTGGGGGAGAAGAAGGGGTTTAACCCCAAATATTCAGTATGACTGGCAAGACACAGACAGTTGGGGTCTGATTTGCTTGCTGATCTTGCTGTTATTGTCTCTGTGCTGGGGACGTTTGGGGAAAGAAGCTGTTGACCGTCAGAGCCAGTAAAAAACAAACAAACATATAAGAACACTGAAGACAACAACAAGTCACATTCTAGTGCTGAGGATGACAATGGCATAATGGAAGAAGGTATAGCAGCTGAACCAACTGTTGCATCTTACAGTAAGATAAACAAGCACCAAAACACCTGTCCTCAAAGTAGTAACGAACTTTGTGAAAGTAAAAGTAAAAAGACATTGTTTGACACCTCTAAAAGCTTAGAGGAATATAAGAGTAGGTAGGAAGGAGCATTGGGTGATGCTGATGCTGAGGATGACCTAATGATGACTGATGATGATGCAGATCTAGACTATATCCCTCCAGCATCCTCCTCATCTTCCGATACAGATGACACTGAGATTGAGAGAGATGCCAACATGGCCAGAAAGTAGTGGTGAGTCTGCTGGTGGTATTGAGGCTGCTGACGGTGGTGAGGCTGGTTGATTGGTTGGCTGTGTTCCAGCATGTGTTGAGCCAGTGGATGCCTGTGTCCCCACCACATCTAGGGATTCTGAACTTGCCACGCATGGCTGGCTCTCTTGTTAAAGATGTGGTGGGGGTGTGAAGTCCTCCTGTTGTTGAGGGCACTGGGGCTCCCCAATCAGGCCCAAATGTTCATAATATAGCGGACATGGGTAGCTGCTTCCCTCCCACATGAATGTGGGGTCATACCTTGGACCATGCTGGGGCTTCATCCTGGAGGGTTCCTGTGGTTGTGAGCCCATATGATCCATATTGTGTGGTGGGCACTGTCCCAGGCATCAAGTGCCTTCCTGAGGGTGGTGGGGCCATAAAATAATGTCCTGAGGCATCCACCTCCCTAGAGGCATCCAGTTGTTTTAGGGAGTGGGTGTCCATTGTTCTTGGAGCTGGTGATGGTGGAGACGTTGGAGCTGGTGCTGGTAGAGGTGGAGGCTGAGGTGATGGTGACCACCCACTGGTGCTTTCTTCTTACACCTCACAGAGATTATTTCTGCTGGCAGTACATAGCACAGGTATTTGAATTGCTTACTGAGCTTGAAAAACTGCCGACGGATTTTTCTTCCCCTAACAGGGACCTTTAAATCTAGCCCTTAGATCTTTAACCATATCACAGTGATGGGTAATGTAGTTACATTGAAGAGTAAAGCGGCATAATGAATTATACAGAGTGTCAAGTTTACTAAGACGGATTTGTGGTGCGGCAGCATATACTACTTCCCCATAGTCTTGGGTAACATCTGTAGGGGAACAAAATGGAACTTCTAACCCATCACATACAAGCAAAATAAATTAATATGAAGTTCATAGACACCATATTAGTTTATTATTAGCTGCAATACATAATATATATGGGGTTCAGCATAATAAGGATGTGCAAAGTAAGATGACCCTTGCAAGGTATTCTGAGATATCCAAGGATCTTTTGTGACAAATACATGATATGTTGCCTGTAAATAAATGCTCCTTTGTTGATTATATCATATTTTTGCATGGTCAGTAAATAAAGAAAATAGCAATATATATATTCCTCACTATGATTGGTCTGATTGGTTGTTGTGGATTTGATGTTGTCTCTTTGCTAGTATGCAGGAGCCTGTTACAATATTCTGAGCAGTTTGGTGTTCTAAAAAGGAGATTACTAGGATAATGATAGTCAACTTCTGATTTAAGTACTGAGACCTTGCTGGAAACTCAGAAAACATAGACAATGTGCTCTGATCTTAATTAAAACAAATAAAGCCGATATTTATCCAAACTGAAGTTGCATTCCTTTTGGTTATTCTGATAGAAAACATGAAGAGTGTATCCTTCCCTAACATTATGAGTTACATCAGAGTATATATATATATTAAAGGGATAGTAATACTTGCAAACTACTAATCCCCATATTGTAGCTTTGTTAAAAAGAAACTTATTGCCCCCAGTGTTATCTCTCAAACCCTTATGGTTTGAGAGATGATAGCGCTCAAAGTTCCTCCCTCCCTCCCTCTTCCCTGACTGAACGCTGACTGCAGAGGAAGCTGTTGTACGACAGTCTTATGTGCATCAGGCGGCTCTGCAGCTGGCTGAGATCGTGTTTATAAAAAATAATTCTTTCACTGATACGGTCTTCTACATGTGCTTGGTTTGCAAGCACACATAGAAGACTGTTTTAGTGAAAGATTTCTTTTTTATAAACGCGATCTCGGCTCAGCTACAGAGCCTCCTGATGCACATACGACTGTCGTACGACAGCTTCCCCTGCAGTCAGCGTTCAGTGTTCAGTCAGGGAAGGGGGTAGGAGGGGGGAACTTTGAGCGCTATCATCTCTCAAACCATAAGGGTTTGAGAGATGACACTGGGGGCAATAAGTTTCTTTTTAATAAAGCTACAATATGGGGATTAGTAATTTTCAAGTATTATTATCCCTTTAAGTGCACATCTCTATCATGGAAATAAAGAGTTTTGTCTGAAAATCAGTACAGTGCAAACGTCTTAGTCAGGTGTGAAACAATTCTGTACAGTAAGAATATTTTCAAAAATAGACATGTTAATAGTTTATTTTTATCAATTAACAACATGATAATGAGCGAACAGAAGAAAAATCTAAATTAAATCCATATTTGGTGTGACCACCCTTTTCCTTCAAAACAGCATCAATTCATCCAGGTACACTATGACTACTCAGCAGGTAGGTTGTTCCAAACATCTTAGAGAACTAACCATAGTTCTTTTGTAAATTTAGGCAGCCTCAGATGCTTCTCTCTCTTCATTTAATCCCTGACAAACTCAATGATGTTGAGATCAGGGCTTTGTGGGGACCATACCATCACTTACAGGACTTCTTGTTCTCCTTTATGCTGAAGGTAGTTCTTAATGACTTTGGCTGTATGTTTGGGGTCATTGTCATGTTGCAGAATAAATTTGGTACCAATCAGATGCCTCCCTGATGGTATTGCATGATGTATAAGTATCTGCCTGTACATCTCAGCACTGAGAAGACCATTAGTACTCTTTTGCAGAAATGAAGCCCCAAACTTGCAAGAAACCTCCACCATGCTTCACTGTTATCTGCAGACATGCATTCTTGTACCACTCACCACCTCTTCAGTGAACAAACTGCCTTCTCCTACAGCCAAATATTTCAAAGTTTTACTCATCAGTCCAAAGCACCTGCTGCCATTTTTATGCACCCCAGCTCTTGTGTTTTCATACATAGTTGAGTCACTTTTCCTTGTTTCCACGTCAGAGATATGGCTTTTTGGCTGCAAGTCTTCCATGAAAACCACTTCTGACCAAATTTCTCCAGAGAGTAGATGGGTGTACAAGGGTCCCTCTGTTTCCTGCCAGTTCTGAGCTGATGGCACTGCTGGATATCTTCTGATTGCAAAGGGAAGTAAGCATGTTGTGTCTTTAATCTTCTGCAGTTTGCTTGGTTGACCACTACATCTACGGCCCTCAACATTGCCTGTTTCTTTGTGCTTCTTCAAAAGAGCTTGGACAGCACAACTGGAAACCACTGTCTGCCTTGAAATGTCTGCCTGGGAGAGACCTTGCTGATGCAGTATAACTACCTTGTAGCTTGTTACTGTGATCAGTCTTGCCATGGTGTATGACTTTTGACATAAAACTGTCTTCAGCAACCTCACCTTGTTAGCTGAGTTTGGTTGTTCCTCACTCAGTTTTATTCCTCCTACACAGCTGTTAATGTTTCAGTTAATGATTGTGTTTCAACCCACATATTAAATTGATGATCATTTACATCTGTCTGGTATAATTGTTTAAAGTGATAATAATGTTTCACAAAAAAGTATCTCCAATTAATCTTCATAGTATTTGGGCAGTGAAGAGTGTTATTTCAATACTGACCAAAGTTGTAGTTCAAGAGTAATTGATTGAAAAGTATCCCCCTTCTGATGTAACACTGCTTCCCTCAGAGCAGCAAGACTGTCCAGATCGATCACAGAGAGGGACAATCTTCAATGCGCATAAGGAAAAACATGAAAAACCTGTTAAGGGGGTCAAGGTTTTCCTTATGCTCACAGTAAGAAGATTGTCCCTTGCTGCGACCTATCTGGTCAAGAGACAAGATTCCACCTCTGAAGGGAGGTGGCTTATACTAGGTAAAAGGAGCGGGAGGGGGATACTTTTTTATTCAATTACGGTACTCTTGAACTACAACTCTGGTAGTATTGAAATAACACTACCCATGGTCCAAATACTAGGAAGATTAATTGGAGCTGCATATTTTTTTGTTAAACGTTACTAGCCCTTTAATCATACACCTGATTATATGCCTACAAAATCACTGGCTTTGTGCAAGTGTACCTAGAAGAACTGATGCTGTTTCAAAGGCAAGGGGTGGTCACACCAAAGATTGATTTGATTTAGATTTTCCTCTGTTCACTCACGATCATTTTGTTAATTGATATAAAAAAATATTAACGTCTATTTTTGACAGCATTCTTACTTTACAGCATTTATTTCATACCTGCCTAACACTATTGCACAGTACTTAATGTAAACGTAGATATTAAACTAGACTTCCTCACTTCATACTCAATATCCTAACATTTTATTATAAATTATTTTTGATAGATTTCAGAGTTGCCTTTTTTCGCTTTACGACTAAACAAAATTTATGATAAAGAAGGGAATTTATTGAAAGATGAAAATATATAGTGATACATTTGCCACAATTCCATTTTTCATAAAGAAAAATCTCCATATTTATGACTTCTTCAGAAGTGCTTACACCACTACAGATAGTTGTTTCATTTGTTAAAAGAAGGTATATTTCGGCACCCAATTTAAAGCAAGTTGAAGTCTGGAAGATTTGTTGTCTGTTTTTCCTTTCATACACATTTTTAATAGACTCCAAAGGGTGTGGTGTGTGTGTGTGTGTGTGAATGCTTGGAAGTTGCCTTGTGTTATAGTTTTTTATGTAGATGTAAGGATAAATTATGTGGGGATTATAGTGAAGAGGAGGGAAATGATTAGCAGAGGAAGGCAGGGAGAGGGACCTGATAGTAGAATTAGAGAAGCTGAAAGGTTAAGCATACAGGAAACAAATGATGTTAGGAAAGAATCCAATGAAGTCTGCTAATGTATCAAGACATCCATTATGAACACTCTGTATTAGAGCGGGAAAACAGTCAAAGTCTCTTTCTTTTGAGCACAGGAGAGAAGTCAGGGCCACCTCCTTGGAGTGGGGATGGGCAAAAGTTTTCACCACAAAAGCAAAACATGCAAAAAATGGTACTTCCCACCATCAAAGGGAATTTCTGTGAAAAGTGGCTGCTTCAGTAAATTCTGTGTGTGGAGATTTTATAACCATAAATAAAACCACAAAATCAAGGCCAAATTCTCCTGTAGATTATCATGTGTGTGAAATGTCCCAACACAAGATTATAAGCAGGTGAGACAGGACAACTCTTACAAAATGGATGAATTCTCACTTCAATGTAATCAGAACTTGAATTTCCCAGATTCATGAATATGTGTGATTATCTTCTGTACAATCTATGTCATGTTTTAAATATGTCTGAGGTATTTAGCTTTCATTCTATAACATGTCTGAAGAAGAGAGCTAAGTGTTTTTGAAATTTTGCACTGTAAAGCTACACAGTTAGTCTGTAAAGGTGACACATTTACTCTATCAGTCTCCTTTTTCTACAGCTAACACTGTACCACCTTTTACCTGTATACTACTCAGACAGATTTAATATGGCTTACATTCAAGACAAGAGAAACATACAACAGGTATAGCTTGACATGTTGGGGGAGATTCACTAAGCAGTGATAAAGCTGTGATAAAGTGGAGATGACTTCTTCAGTTCATCATGTCTCCAGTTTCTATGTTATTCTATAGAGCCTATTCACTAAGATCTTCAAAGTTGAAGAAATCGTATTGCATAGACTCCATAGAATAACATAGGAACTGGACAAAAGATAAACTGGAGAAGTCATCACCACTTTATCACCTCCTTATCACCACTTAGTGAATCTCCCCTGTTGTGTTACATACACTTATTGGGGGAGATTCACTAAGCGGTGATAAAGTGGAGATGACATCTCCAGTTTATCACTTTTCCAGATCCTATGTTATTCTATAGAGCCTATGCACTAAGATCTCCAAAGTTGGAGAAATCTTAGTGCAGAGGCTCCACAGAATAAAATAGTAATTGGAGAAGTGGTAAACTGGAGAAGTCATCTCCACTTTATCACCTCATTAACCCCATTAACTCCTACATTCACACTGACATGAACAAGAGGGATAAGCATATACTGTAACATGTGGACTGCTGTACTTTAACCTTTTTTTTTACAATGTTCAAGCTTTTGATTCTGAAATTAACAGGTCTATCCTACTTTACTGTAAAAAATAATACTACAGTGGGGATGCAGACAGGCAAAGAAGGAGAGCTGTAGCTGCTTGATTTATGAAGTATTGGTTCAAGCCAGTTGTTAGGTTGCTTGTAGCCAGGAGTGTGGCTGGGAATTGTAGACAGTTACATTGACAATGACAGGGAAAGTTAAAAATACTTTTGACCGTTTTGTGATACAGAGACAAGAGATCCTACTTGATCTCTGAGTGACTAGAGAGAGATGAACATTATGCATCATTTTTTGGACAGACAACCACAAGCAAACCATGCTCAGACAAGAACAAATCAAGAGTATATTTGTGTTGCAGCTCCCACTATGCTGTTGTCTTATGCAACTAATTCTATACTGCATGATGAAGCTAAAAGTTTCAACATATCTGTTGTGCACTTTTTACAGTAAAAGTCAACAGTACTATTATTTTGTCCACCAGAAATAGTAGGAGTAAAGGAAAAGACTAGGAGTCTATGGATGTGTTGGTAGCAGTAAATTCATACTAAAAAAATTGACTGTGGCCATGATTGTTGCAGCATGTACAGTAAATGCTATTGACTCATATTGAGAAGGCTGTTTGTAAATGTTATATGAAGGTTCCACCAGTAGTAGTACTTAGCCTTTTGACATGAAAGACAAGTCAAATTCAAATGTTGTTGTAAAAGAGGAGGAAGATTTAGTGGTAGTGAGGCCATCTGCTGAGCAGACAGTCACAGCGACACCCCAATACAAACAAGTGGTCTATGTTCTATAAATTCTCCTAAGGTGAATAAACTTTTTCAGACTTGAAAAAACCTGCATAAGTAGCAGTGTGGAGGAAGAAATAAATTTTTTGGATGCTACTGCTGCTGATCTAGTTATTGATGATGGTGATGATGATTTAGAAAAGTGGTTCTCAATCAGTGTGTTGTGGTACTTTGAAGCTGTGGACACTATCTTAGTGAAGACTTGTTCCATAATGTTAACGTTGAGTTTCTATATCAAAATATGTTATCATTCTGACCTTGAGTCCTAAGAATAGCTATATATTTATAGACCTTGAGAAATTACCTAAAAAATACTAGGGGTGCCATGACAATTCCACATAATTTTAAGGGTGCCTTGAGCAAAAACAGATTGAAAACTACTGCTTTAGATTACGCCTCCTAAGTTATTTCCCTTCTAATAAGGAGAATGATGATGCTATGTCAAAAAGTTAGTTGTGTTTGAAAAGAAAATACACAGTCTTCCATTATTGAAAATGAGAAAAAGCTTATTTATAAACTCTATGAGATACCAACTGGAACATCTAGACAAGTAGTCATGCCTAAAAATACACACATATATTTGTCAGTACTTTCAAGTCTACCCCCAGATACACTCCCTATTATTAACTAAGCAGCAACACTGGTCAGCATTAACAACACTAGCCGTAAGTGCTTCTGTTCAAGGTGCAGTGCAACATTAACCTACTACTAATAGTAGTATTGCAGCATCAAGCCCCAGTTGTATTGATAGTATAATACGTAATAGAAGGCCCTCAGGAATAGGGATGGGTGAAAGTTTTCACCTCAAAAGCAAAACAAGAGAAAAAAGGCATTTTTCGCAGAACGGCAATTTTTTCACAAAAAGTACAGTTTTCCCATTTTTTTCACCAAGCTCTTCACATTGAAATCACTAGAAGACTGACGTTTCCCTTATTTTTCTGCATGCATAATATAAAAGGAGTGGCACGTTCCCACAGCATGTCGTTCTGTGTTTGTGAGAGGAAGAGACAACAGCTAATTTTTGAGCTAGAGAATATAGTGAAGCTTAGTTTAGGGAGTCTTGTACGCAGGGCATTTGTTCTCTGTATTAGGGGGTCTGGGGAACAGGAAGGGACTCATCTTGTCTTTGGTCTTCCTTTTGGCCATTTAATATCACATGCAATCCATCCAAAATTCATTTGGTCCATCTACCGTCAGGTCTTCTTACAATGTAGCCATTTCCATTTTAGGCTCTTTACTCTTTCAATGATGTCATAGACCTTTGTTTGCTGATGAATCCATGCATATGTTTCGCTTGAGGCAGAGTGCTAAAATTGTCTTAAAGACAGTACTACTAAGTTTTCTAAATATTTGCCATCTCACTTATATTTGTGGCTCTCTTTCCATCTGTTGACATTTCCTATCTAAGGTAAACATACTTTCCCACTTCTTCTAGTTCTTGCCCATCTGCGATTTTCCTTGTTATGTTAGATATGCTGAACATGACTTGTGTTTCGTTGATATTCATCTTCAGACCAAAATGTTTGCTTTCCTGTTGTAGCTCTTCAATGTATTCTTGCAGGACTACTGGCAGAGTATGATATCGACTTCCAAAACATTAGTGATGTAGGTAGTCTCAATTGATCTTAAGTCCCAATTTAATTTGAATGGAATTTCTTTTAAACAAGCAGAAAATATTTTTTGAAAGATTTTGTCTCCTTGTCGGAAGCTTTTTTTCATGTTGATCTGGACTTTAGCATTGTTGACCTGTAATGATAAAGTTGCGTTTTCATATATTGATTGGAGGATATTGATGTAAGCTCAAGGCATGGGCAGACTCTACAATAGTCACTCTCAACAACTTTTTCATTGTGGGTTGAAATGACTGTGTCTGGGTCTTGCGGCACACTGAAGTGATTAGACAGTACTAACTTAAAATTCTTATGATTTTTCAATAGCTAGTCTCAATCTTTATGTTTGTTGCATTCAATTCTGATTGATGATGGTCACTTCCAATGTTAAACACTGAGCAGTCAGTGAATATGGTTTTATTATTTGCAAGCATGAAGTTGATTTCACTTGTAGGGCTTTTCCATGTCCATTTTCTCTGGCCCTTTTTCCTGTAGAATGAATTCATGCTGTGCAAATTCAATCAGTTGGTTGCCTCTGTCATCTCTGTTTCCAGTTCCAGTTACCAATTCTTGTACTGAAATCTCTCATTATACGTTTGTATTGGTAGTTGGCCTGTTATTAGAAGCATAATATGTCATCATAAAAATCTATAACTTCATCATAAATGTGGCTACTTGTAGGGGCATAAACTTGAGTGATTTAAAGAACATAACGACTGTTTAGTGTGATAGCACAGGAAGCAATTCTTTCAGAAATACTTCTATGACTGAGTCTGTTATTCTTTTGTTAATGAAGAATACAAATCCTTCACATTGTTCATAATTGGTTACTTACTAGTATAGCCAATGTCCATCTTCTCATTTGAGTAAATCTTAATCTTTTTTACAAGTCTTCATAAGCTGATAATGTCCCAGTTGATTTTATTCAGTTCTTGTACTAGTTCCTCTAATAAACAATAAGGCATCAACCCATGGGATTGATACATAAACACTCACACAAGTGGTTCACCACAATAAGTGGACCAAAATACTTCCTACATTTCCTATGCCTTATCAATAAAAGACTAAGGTACTGTAAACCCTGATCCCTGTAATATGTATACATTCCACACAAATATAAAATGACAATCTATATATTTTTTTTATATTAGCATGTTGTGACATATTTCTGCGTGAATGACATATTCATATAATTTGGATCATAGTAAACAAGCGAAACAGCCAAAAAGTTTCTCTTTAATTTGTCAATAATACTGCCGCATTCCTCCACACATTTTCTCTCAGCTGGAATGTAATCACAGAACATGCCTGGTGAGAACCACAGATGTTTATCGATGGCTGACATTTGCTCTCCAGCTTATCACAAAATAGTTTTGAGGTTCTACCAAAGTACTGCTGTTCACACTCAGGGATGGCTAGGTAGAAAACATATTTTCAGTTGGTGCAGCTTGTTGGAATAAGTCTTCCCTGTAGCTAAAGGGGTAAAGGAAAGGAACACTTGAAACACCCATAGACTGACTCATTGTTGTCCATCCCCTTGGGGCATGCAGCATTAAGTGGGGCATTATGGGGGTAGTAGCTGAGTAAATTAACGTTAGGTAGGTTTAAGGGCTAAAAATGTAATTTACTGTCTGATTTAGCATGAAATCTCTGTAGTACATAAGTTATTGAAAATAAATATGATTTCATATACAGTAAGAAAAAAGTCACTTGTAAAGTTTCAACACATTGAGGGAAATATGCAATGTTTTTATGCAATTAATATAAATTTGTTTGTTTGATCCCAGCAAGAATATAAAATTAGCAATTTTTGAGACTTTACAAGCATGATATAATACAAAGCACAGTATTTTCCTGAGCTTTTTTAGACTGACTTCGGCAGTGGCCAGCAGAGATTAAACTTGTGCAATATATAGTACTTGCAGGAGAATAAATTGGGTAACAAATTATAGTGACAATTTTTTATTGGTATTAAATCCCTAACCAGCGAATATAGTTGGCAGAAATATGAGCAATAAAAATCACTAAATCAAGAAAAAGAAAGAATAATGGTCAGAAATAGGACCACCAGCAATCTTCTTTATTGAAGGATTAGAGAAAAGTTATAAAAATAGAAATTAAGGAGCTGGTTTACTTGTGATCTTATATGTATGAGTCTAATCAGATCTATTTAGGCATCAATAACATGCAGTGAAATTAACTTATATTAATTATATGCTGTTATCTCTGTTTCTGTCACAGAAAAAAACATGAAATTATCACTCCAACTATCCTAAATGCTCAGTATATACATTATGATTACAATGATTCTTCATTTCATTATTATTTAATCAGTGAAAATTATATAAGTACTATGCAGCCATAGAACTACAAATACTAACCTCCTGTCTTGTACCACTTTAGCTACAGAACCACACATGCTAACCCTTCTTCCAGCCTTGTCCCATGATTGCCATCAAATCATGCATACAGAAACCCTGGTCTTGTCCCACAATACACAATAAACACCACATTCTGAAACCCTAGCCTTGTCTCACTGAATTGGTGTCTATAGAACTACACATCCTGACCCCCAGCCTTGTCCAATGGTAGCTATAGAACCACATTTACTGACCTCGACACCCAGCCTTGTCCTACACTAGCCACATTCTGACCAACCAGCCTTTTTCCATGGTAGCCACACAGCCTCACATGCTATCCCACCTTAGCCTTGTCCCCCAGTTGCCTGAAAACTACACATACTGACCCCCTTCAGCCTTGTCCCATGCAAGCAAACCATACATACTGACCCCCAAGTGTTTTTTCTATGCACTGCTAGCCATAGAACCACACATATTGCCCCCAACCCTGTCCTACAGTATCCGTAGAACCACTCATACTCATCACCAGCCTTTGCCAAATTCCCTGGTAGCTATAGAACCACATACCTACATCCAGCCTTGTCCCATGGTAGCCACAGAACTACACATACATAGGCCTCTGGTAAATTAAACTGTACTGTCTTTTTATACATTACTTCTATCAAATGATTAAGACCCTTCTGATCTTGACCTTGTTGTTTTGAGTCGTTGTACACTAGCATGGAGGCAAAGTGACTGATTCACTGAAAGGAACAGAATAAGTTCTGAGGAAAACTTTACATCATGAGTAAAAATACCCAATTCCAGTGATTTAAATAGGGATTTTAATTCCTTAAATGTTAGGTGTCTATTGCACTGTGAAGAAATGTGCTGGTGGCCTCTCTAGCATTCATGGGATTAAAAACCCCAATTAAAACAATTGTGATCCCCCATATGCAGCAGTTAAATTGCTTGAAACTACTCCATACTTTGTGTATTAGTTTCACCATTTCTCACAAGAGAATTTCTAGTAAACTCAAATCCTCAGCAACATCAGCTTGGATTTAGCAAATACAGATTCACCTGACCTGGGATTTGTCCATCACTGGTTTAAAAAATGAATATGGGTCATATTTTCAGTATTACATCCCTCTTGCTTCAGAAAGCTCATTTTGTAAGTGTTCTTATCCCATATTGTCCTCAGACAAAATCCTCCAAACATTAGTAATCCTTTTCACTGCTGCTTATATTTTGTTTGCTGAAGGAAATTCATATCAGAAAATTCTGGATTTGTTTTTGTTTCTATTCATTGCTAATACTTTACGTGGAGAATTGTATTTGTACATTTATATTGTTCAAAGAATAATAAGTATTAAGGTATGCTGCAAGTTTTTGTTTTTAGTAGAGGATTCTATATAGTTTCAAAAAATGGTAATGTTTCTATATGTTTTTACATTACATCAGTTTAATTAGCGTATGTATTTATTAATTATTTATTAATCAACCATCCAGAGACAAATATGTGTTTATGTACAAACATAGAAACATAGAATTTGATGGCAGATAAGAACCATTCGGCCCATCTAGTCTGCCCAATTTCCTACTGAAAAAAAAACAAAAAACACACAACCTCAAACCTTTTTTGGTCCTTGGTCTTTTCTTATGTTAAGGACCGCCTTATGCCTATCCCATGCATGCTTAAATTCTGTCACTGTATTGACATCTACCACTTCTGCTGGTAGGCTATTCCACTTGTCTACTACCCTCTCAGTGAAGTAAAACTTCCTTACATTACATCTAAACCTGTGTCCCTCTAGTTTTAGACTATGGCCTCTTGTCCTAATGTTTTTACTCTTTTGAAATATACTTCCATCCTGTACTTTGTTGAATCCCTTCATGTATTTGAATGTTTCTATCATATCCCCTCGCTCTCTTCTCTCCTCCATGCTATACATATTCAGATCATTTAGTCTATCCTGATATTTCTTTTCCTATAGACCAGTCACCATTTTAGTAGCCCTTCTCTGAATTTTCTCTAGAGTATCAATATCCTTCTGGAGATGGGGTCTCCAGTACTGTACACAATATTCTAGGTGAGGTCTAACTAGAGATCTGTAGAGTGACATGACTACTTCCCTTTTTCTGCTACTAATGCCCCTAGCTATACAACCCAGTGCCCTGCTTGCATTCCCCATCGCTTTATTACATTGCCTGCTTACCTTTAAGTCATTAGAAATAATTACTCCCAAATCCCTTTCCTCTGTTGTCTCTGACAGCACAGTACACTTAATAGTATATTTTTCCTTTGGATTTTTATGTCCCAAGTGCATTATTTTACATTTATCAACGTTAAAGTGCATCTGCCACACTCTTGACCATTCTTCTAATTTACCTAAATCATTCGCCATTTGGCTTTTTCCCCCTGGAATGTCTACCCTATTGCAGATCTTTGTATCATCTGCAAAAAGGCATACCTTTCCTTGAAGACCTTTTGCAATATCACTAATAAAAATATTAAAAAGAATGGGCCCCAGTACAGATCCCTGAGGTACTCCACTAGTAACACGCCTTTCGTCCGAATATTCTCCATAACAAAATAAAGATTCTTTATACACATTATGAAAAAGTGGCCCATGTGTATAGTCTGTTTAAGGCCTTGTATTGTCAGATACAACATGAACAAAAAAACAGAGAGAGAACGAGAGGAGAGAGAAAGAGAGAGAGAGAAAGCGAGAATGAAAGAAAGAAAGAGAAAGAAAGAAAGAGAAAGAAAGAAAGAAAGAAAGAAAGAAAGAAAGAAAGAAAGAAAGAAAGAGGCTACTCAATATCTGTTACTTATTAACATATGGGATAAGATCATAAGCTAGTCTAGTGACTCTCATTGTTTGTCCCTAGAAAACAATAGCAGGCAAGTTTTTTTGATATACCTATTATTTCAGGTGAATTAGTCATTGTATCCAAAAAATTGCAGAGCTATTCCTTACACTAGAACTCACCTTGTCAAGTAGAGGTGAGCGACTCTTCTTCAGTTTGATTTGTTGATTGCTTTGGTCAATACACCAAAAATTTCAGTTCTGGCTTAATTGACTCAGGCTGAATCTATAGGGCAGGGAGAGAGAAGGAGAGAGGGAGAGAAACTCCTCCAACAGTCCTCCCCTAATGACAATATACTTTGCTGAGGAAACTGTGGAAATGAAAGGGTCACATTTAGAAAGCATTATTAGCTAGTATCAGTCACTTTTAAATGCCCAGCTATCTATTATGCTGAACCTCTTACCTGAAACATATATATAAACTAAATCTGCACATAGAAGACATTTGCTGTACTTCTCTTTCTTTTCATGTTTTACAATATGTCAGGCCTTGAAAATGTATTCTATTAGCAAGATTGTTTGTAGAGTCCGTATTAAGATTTCTTACTGAACACAGTTATTAATCATTATATAAGCTGTACCTAAAGTGTAGCCTAGAGTAGGAAATGTTTTCATGGATTCCATACACAACTGAGTGGGATGGGGTACTCTTCGCGTTACATGATTTACAGCAGGAAACACTGAAACGCATTGCATAAATGCACAGCTCTGAACCTACAATAGAGCATGTATTCTGCATACAATGTCAACACACATTCAGGTCATGCTCAGCATCACCCACCCCTTCTTCCCCACAACATTTATATTTCTCTAGGCTTTTTTTTTTGAAGTCTCAAAATGTATTTTTACTTTTCCTCTTAGAGGGATTTTCAAAACATGTTCCACTACTTTGAGGACTGGTGTATTTACTCTCACTGTCAGTCACAGTAGTTGGGTTAATTGATACACCCTCCACCCCTATGGCATCAGCAATATCATCTTCAGTCTTTTTAAATGGTTTATTATTAATACTACTGTTTGTGGAGGGAATTTTAAGTCACTTTTATAAACAGCTTACTCAGGAGGAGGAGGATCACCCTTTATTGCACATGCTGCAGAAACCACAGCTGTATTCAGTTTATGGACTACCACTTTATTAACACATCCCTGCACTGCTTTTCCTCCTTTCACGTTAATATTTCCCCCTGTAAGTTTGCTTGACAATATTAAAGTATTGTGGATTTTAACAGTAACATACACAAAAGAACTGATTGTGTGCAGTGTATTCTTGCCCTTTACAAATACTGTATCATTTACAGAAAGTCTGTACTAGTATCTGTCAGCCTCAGTCACAGCTCAAGTCAGGGTCCCTGTCACTTATCAGTCAAACAATTTTTTTATTTTTAAATTATTTTAATCAACTTTCCCTATGTAGGAGTCAGAGTCAGTTTTACTTGTCTGTCTCATGGATACAAGTCTGCAAAATATATCAGTCAGTCAGAGGTTCAGCTAGCTCGGGTCACCAACCTTTCTCTTCTCAGTCAAACAAGATTTGGGGTATTTTTAAGTAAATCTCCTTTCTCCTATCCCATTCCCCACAGACTCTCCAAACTCCCCTGACATGGAGAACAAATTGCCTGCTCAAAAATCTCCCTAAACTAAATTTCAGCTCTGCCTTATTTGCCTATCTTATTGAACTCTGGCAAACTGCTGCATTCTCTCTCTCTCTCTCTCTCTCTAAGATAAAATATCTCGATGTGGGAACCTGACACCCCTTTTATATTATCATGGCAGTAAGATATGGGAAACATCCAACATGGTGGGGGAATTCAGTCTTACCACTGATCTAAATGCAAATGTGGGAAAGTGTGGAAAATCTTCACAATTTTGTTATAAAATATCCAGCTCAGGGGACATTTTTCGCCTTTTGCAATTTTAGGTGAAAAATGTTGCCCTTCCCTATTCTTTACACTGGTTACAGTATACAGTAAATATTATCTATCTATATATCCATCCATTAAGTAAACCTGTTGTATAATAAATGTCAAAACAAATAGCCAGCAAAATATAAACATATATTTACTACCTCTAGTGTGCATTCGTCTCTTACAATAGTTATTATAGATTATTTCAGTAATGAAATTTTGCTGCTTCAAGGAATATAAAAAGTGGTTTGATAAAAGAACTAACTTTCAATACATTTTTATTTGCATGTGTTTAATGGGTCTTTAGCACATTCAGAAACATACTCCAAATATGTTTACTCTATAAAGTTGAAAATGGGTCAATAGATCACTACTACCTTTTTTTTCTCCTCATTCCTGGCTAATATGTTTTTATTTGCTACCTATATGTTGTAGAATGAAATTAATTCCAGTCTTTAAGGTAATATTTCCATGTTCCTTGCAATGTTTAATTCTTTTGTTACAACATGGTGCAATACAATGCAACTGTAATCAGTATTCACTGCTGACAAGGATGATTTAGTTGAAGGAAGTTATATACTTACTGATCTAACTGATTAGATTGATAGGGTTTCTAGCTTTCTACATGCAACATTTCTTTGTTGTTGCTAATGCTCCTCCAATCTGCTTCATTCTACATGTATGAACAATGGCTGAACTACACACTTTCTTGGTCTACAAAAATGTCACAATGCCTCAGAGCATTGAATGAAAGGGGGGGGGGGTTATTTATACATTGCACAGAATAATTTAATGATCTAAAACAATAATGTGTTCATATGTACAGCTGAGAATCCAGCAATCATTACAACAATATATAGTTACTTAATCATTTGGACAATTTGAAATATATAAGGGACTTCAACATATCTTATACCATGGGATTAAACACACTGGGGGAATATATAAATCAACAAGCACAGTTTATTTTCTGCACGTGTAAGTTAATCTTTAAAATCATGTGCATTGGGTTTTGTACGAACCTATATGATCTCTTTTCTTCATCCCAGTGAACATTGCATTGTCAGTAAGACTTTGTTGCATGTAAGCCCTGAATGCCTTCCTTTTAGCATGATCACAACATTTTTATAATTTTATTCTAATTTCTTTGTCTCCTTGTTAGTGCATGGCACTTGGCCCAAGAGATGTAAATAGTAGAAAGTTCAGTGTAGCTGCCTTAGTAAATAGGAGATAGAAAGACACAACACCAGTAAATTTGATTCCAGTGTCTGTTTTAATCATATTAATACATCACATTGATTTTCCATATAATTACTCAAAGTAATATACATTAATACATTTGAATCTAACATCTGATACAGATTAAATATAAAATGACAGATTACAGACAGAAGGCAGTACAATAGATAGCCATGCTAATGATCAAACAATGAGGATAATAAAGGGGAGGAGGGGCTTCTGCAATGACAGATGGGATAATCCACAGAGTGCCACTTAGGAAAAAAGCACCTAAGAGGAAAAGTAGGGGGAAATGAACATATCAGTGTCTGCTGGATCTTTACCCCATCTTAGCAGTGACAGGTGAAGCATTGTAACTTGCGAACACACCAGTTCCTTCTATTCATGCATAGTTGTGGGAGCTGAACTTCTCCAGTGTCTGGGGATAAGGGCCTTATCTAGTACAGCAATGT